>OY754333.1:98109866-98709866 GCA_963573305.1 Pyrrhosoma nymphula | reverse complement strand
AAACACAAATCAAAACAAATATATAAAAAGTAAAGAATAAATGTAAAATAATGAAATAATTGGGGTTTGAAATTATAAAGGCACCCCTCACACATTGTAAGTGTAAGGAAATGAACAAATTTGTACTTTTTGTGCCGAAATAAAAAGTTGAATTTATATATAATTTTTGAGCACGTTAAAGACGGCGAAAATTAAAACTAACCGTTAAATGTATTGAAGGAAGTAACCTCACATCGGAGGTGGGATTTCGGGATGCAGTTGCCCTTCATAATTGCCAGAACCCCTGCACACCTGATTTTTAGTTGATATCTGAAAGGAAATCTATCATATACATTCAAATAAAAGCTATGGTGGGAGCTATGTTTGAAGTAGAAAGTGGGATATCGATTTTACTACTGTAGCTACTTCCATGGGATTCAGCGCATAATAAGATATCAAGGTGCACATTTGAGGGATTAACCTGGGGTTAAAACAACAGTAAGGAGGAGAAACAGGAATACTTAACGCGAAGGAAATAAAATTGTAAAGTATTAATAAATGTGGAGCAATAGCTTCAATCAAGAGTTATCATTGGAGCAGGAAGGGATTCAGGCTAGATGAACAGAATGTATGGAATAGTTGTGAATATACACTGACACGCTGGGGAAAAACAATATCAAAACAGAAGACGACTCGGATGCAGAAATACGTAATGAGAGAACAAGAAAGCTTTGTGGGAAATGATGATGAGAAAAACAGTAGGGATAGGTAATTTCCCTTAAGAGTTTTTGATGAATCTAGGAAAAAGGTAATGTGAGAGTACAATAAACTGATTTTTATGCTTTGTTGGGAGTTGATTGGTATTTTTAAGGAATATACAGAGAAAAGCAAACTGTGGGAAATAGGTAAAAGTATGGAAACATACTACCCTACGAGCCGCCGCGGAGACGTGAGGCAAGGGGTGTTAAGTCACCAGCCATGAAATGGGAGGGAATAGGGAAAAGAAGGGAAGAGAGGGTTGAATGAAGGTGGGCTGCGCACATTGAAATTCGTAGCTACACCATGCGTTCGCTATTACTTTGAGAATTGTAGAACATATACATATCGTATCCTCAAAATTTACGCGGCAGATTGTGCAGCTTTTATACAAATAAACTGCGCTATTATTTTCTAAATATTTCTTCCGTGACTTGATAACCAGTGGCGTAGCATCAGCATGAGCCGCCGGTTGTTCGGTGTCATTAGCCACCCTTCATTTGAGAAATATACAATGCATTTCAAACCTGCTGATACACCATTTGAAAATAAAGTTAAAAGAAAATTAATTTATTTCTTTTATAAATAAATGAAAAAGCAAAATTTTAATTTTTTTTAATGTATATAAAATCATTTATGATACTGTCAAAATATATTTAATTTTATAATTAATATTCCATCGCCAACATAGAAAGATACCGTAATCGTTGGTTTATGATTTACTCTCGGGATAGTTGATGGATTTATTATTTCTATTGAATGCCATGCATTATATTGTAGCCATGCACTGCCATGCACGAAGCCATGCATTATATTGACATGCTTATGGTGAAAAAATAATAATAATAATGTTAGATGCCAAACATTCCGTCCCGAAAAAGTGCCATCCCGACCGGACCCCCCCCCCCCCTGCCTCCGATCCCCCGCTACCCCACCGCGGATAACCCATTTCTTGTCTGCAGTATACGGAAATATATGTGGAAGTTGAAAACTTTTTGTATTCATACAGTGTACAGTAATTCAAATATTGTGCAAAACTGGCAAATATTAATTTCGTGCCACTAGCCTAGCTTACCTTCCAGGATCTTTCGGATAACGGAAAAAAACTTATGATTTTTTGAAATGCAGGAGTAATTCCAGCAATTTATAGACAATAACAAATAAAGCCATGTTTTATCTGACTTCCAGCTATGCTGTTCCCAGCGAAACAGTAAATTCATGATTTTTGTAAGATTGGGCCAGTTGCAGGATTTTTTTTTATTTTAGTATATGAAAATATAATTCAAATTATGTACAAAAAAATTATTCCCGGGTTTTTGTGATGTATTTTCACTGAGAAAATGATTTTCAAAAATTGAATTTTCGCAAGAGATTTCAAACGGGTCATTTCTCCCGCCAACCGGAAGTGACGTAACACCACTCGAAAGCGATTTCGGTGTGTCAACTGTGGCAGTGATTGTGAGCAACTTGTTTTATATCGACGTTAACAGCGAATATTTTACGTCCCTGGCTGATATGGCGCAATCCAAAAAGTCATATAGATATTGTTTCGTTCCACGCTGTAAAAATACCACTGTTAAAAACCCGGATAAACTATTTTTTAATGGTCCTAAAGATCCGATACTACGCAAGAAATGGTGTACGGCGGCAAGAAGGGAACAAATGTTAGGCCTTAAAACAACCTTTGCTTGTTGTCAAGACCATTTCTCGGTAATTATACATTTTCAAATCATTACTATATCATGTATTACTCAACAAATATTGCCGAGTTTCAATGAAATATGCCCAGAAGGGTGAAGATGTAGTTTCTGATTCCTATCATATGCTCACTGCTTTTAAATTCAAATGTTCTCTATTTACGCTGATTAATTTTCCCCTTAGCTTGACGAAGATGTGGAGAATATCATGGGTTATAAGATGGGCATGGTGTCCAAACTTTTTTTGAAAAGAGGGGTAATACCACACATTTTCGCCTGCCAAGAGGAAAATAGAAGTAGGCATTCTAGGCCTGCTTGTCGAGTAGCCTCATCGAAAAGACAGAGGAAGAGTTTAGTGGCCGAAATCATTAGTGAGAACATAACAGAAGTGGAACAGGCAAATAAGGATTGCATCGCCAAGGATATTTTGGAGCCGGTCGAGAGCAATAGTGTATGCAGTGATGATGACATTTTAATGAATTGCAGTGATGAAAACACTCCAATGAATAGCAGCAAGGATTTCTCTGTTCAGGTAAATAAAAAACGAATCACTAGTTTTTGATTTTACTCTTTTATATTAAGTTTAACAATTCAAATGTACCTAATTAAAATGTCTTATCTATTTATTAGATCTTGCATTGTGTTCCATCATTAAATACCCTAACTAATAGCCACCCTACCCTTGCCCTTTTTTCCCTAAATATGTTGTAGGGAAACATTAATGGTAGTGGTACTTAATCAGGATGACATTTTGTCCATGTACTAATCCAAGTTTTATGATGCATTTCCCATAGGTGAACACAAGTTGCAGATATATACGGAGTAAGGCCGTTCAGTGTTCTCCTGCAATGACTACAGTGGGGACATCTCCTCACAAGAAACAGACACCTGCCATTGGAAGTTCCAAATTAACCTCTGAGTCATCCTCCTTTGCTGAAGAGGATATACACAGTTCTTCTTTGGAGGAAACATCAACATATTACGACTCAGAGGATGCTGATTACATGCCATCCGAGGAATGTGGTGGATTGGCTGACTTTTCATCACATACTTTGAGCAGGATTAAAGTGCATCCAAGACTGTATGTGGGCTTACCTGTTCAGTCCTATGTATTAATTGAAAAGTTATGTGAGTTCACAGGTTTCAAAGAAGGAGAAATTTTACTTGTTCTAAAAAAAATTAGACTTAATGACCAATTTGAAGTTCTGGGACATGATTTTGGTTTCAGCAAAAGTAAAGCTAGTAGAATATTTAGCAAAGTTTTACCTGTTTTAGCTAACTATCTAAAGGGCTTTATTTTCTGGCCCTCAGATTTTGAAGTAAAAATGAATTTACCAATCCCTTTTAGGGCTAGATATGCCAAAGTGCAATCAATCATTGACTGTTTCGAAATTGAAATTGAAAAGCCATCAAACCCAGTTTCTCAGGCTTTAACATGGTCTGAGTATAAGAAATGCAACACTTTTAAATATCTTTTGTCATGCACTCCAGATGGAACAGTAAATTTTGTGTCAAAAGGGTTCGGAGGTCGTTCTAGTGATACCACTGTAGTTGAAAACAGTGGCTACTTGGATTATCTTCCAACTGGAGCATGGGTCATGGCTGACCGAGGGTTTAAGCATATTGAGTCAATACTTGAGAAGAAAGGCTGCAAGCTGGTTAGACCCCCTAGTGTTGCCTCTGGTGAGGTACTTTGCAGCAAGCAAGTCAAAGTGACCAAGCAAATTGCTGGACTGAGAATCCATGTGGAACGGGTCATAAGCAGGTTGAGAGAATTCAAATATCTTGTACCTCATGCATGTCTCTCTCACAATTTGTTGTCCAAGACTGATGACATTGTAACTGTTGCTTGTGCAATAATCAATTGTCAAGGCCGAATTATCTAATTCAATTTAAAAAAATATATATGCCTTCTTATACTCTATATTTTTGCATACTTTACCTACTCCTTTCCTCTCTGCTCATCAATCTACATTCAAGGGGTATAGTGTTCGACAAGTGATATGATACACATGCCTTTGTGATATATTATCAGTAGCCGCTTGCTAGTTTTGCAATTTAATATTCTTTATACTTGAAAGTGATAATACACAACGTAAGTAAGTAAAGCACTAAAGTAAGAAAAGCACAACCAAGTCAAAACTTCCATTTTCCCACAAATCACCTAAGTCCTAGAGTTCAATTTTCTCAGGGGAATGTGACATTGGAGGTACTAAAGAATGTAGAAACATAATGGGCAGATACGAGTTTGTCTTGACAATCATAAGCTCTAACATGGCAGATGTCCAACAACAAAAGAATTTTGTTTTTAATTTATTGGTGCAGGAGATATGATGGTACATATGGTTGGTTGGAAGTCAGGACTTGAATTTTTAAATTGAATAATAGGAATGGTGCAACATATTGGGCATGCATATATAATATCATTGAAGATATGTTATGATCATAGATTATGTAGGAGAATGATAGTAACAATCTTACAAATCATAATATTCTATAACCATATCAGTGATTATTTTTTTAAGAGTTACAAAACAAAGAGTAATAAGTTGGAAAATGTCCATAATCATGTGGTAATCAATAGCAATCTTACTATGGAACCTAGTCAAGGCCTTACTATGTGGCTAAGATTTGATCAAATTAAACACACCATTTCATCCTGCTAAAAATGTCTACTGGTTTCAGTAGGATTTTCTACATTGTTCTACTGAACTCTATTGGACTCTACTGGATCCCAACTGTTTTCTACTGTTATGGGTACAGTAGCCTACTGAATTGTACTGGTTTCTATAAACCAACTGAACTCTACTATTCAGAGGCCATATATATAGCCAATAGACATACATTTATTTTTTTACTTAAATTAACATTTATGCCAATAACTTTACTTTACCCTGATCATCACAAATTGCTTAAACTTTGGCTTCTACAATATTGCACAAGGAACTTTAAGATATGTAATTAACCATTGAACCTTTTTACATCAATGCATCATAATAACTAGGATTTAGTTAATTATTATTTATTATTAATATTTATTCATGGGCTGAAAACCCTTTTAATAAATCACAATTGAAATATATTGCGCATCCATATGCATAATATACACATATCTATGATATAAACCATTACATTATTACATCACATCAAAAACCATTAAATTACAAATAACATCATCACCTTACAATAAAATGTTAATTCACAACTCATGAAAAACTATATGAAAATAAATGCAATTTACTCTCAACTTAGTCACTTTATAAACAATGTTTATACATACCTATAAAAATATAATAATAGTAAAAATCATAAACAAAATAAGCTCCAGTAGCTATACGGTCACATTAATCCTCTATTTTACCCTTATTAATACAAACACAGGTGGCTATATAAAAACAATATCAAAAATACTGAAAATCAGTGCAAACATGAGGGAGATAAATAATACAATAGTATGGTTAGTTAATTGGGGTTTATCAGCATTCACTGCTTTAATTTCTTTATGTTAAGGTTAAGCATGTCATTATCATTTAGAAAAATATGGCCTAGCCTTTGGATTCTATTCCAAGGGGCATTATACAAAAATGTTTTTTTTTGATCTAGTGTAATGACAAGGAACACAAAAGCTAGTGTCAGACAGTAAATCAGGGCAATCAATTAAACTCATTATATAACAAGTTAGCTTCCTCAACTTCCTTTGGAAGAACAGACTCAGATAAGAGAAACATTGCTTGCACAAGAAGTGCCCAGTGACATAGATATACTGTTGGCAGTATACCTTCCAAGCATGGCAAACTATAAAAAAGGAGCCAGTTTCTCCACTCATTTGCCTTCCAGAATTTCCTATCGGTAAGGGATCTTGGAAGCCTTGTTATGCAGCGAGGGGGCTGAATTTTTGCCAGTCTGTCATTTATTTCCCTCATTGTTGCTGGCCTACCAATGTAGAACCGTTCCCCGGTAGTGTCACATCATAGGAGTGCTAACTGTCTAACAACACCTAAGCAAACAGCATGCATACAGTCTGGTACAAAACCACATACCACCCTGAAAAGGGGCATATTCATCAAAGGTGAAGGGCCTTTCACTCCCATGACAATTTCTCTGTCAACACAGGATATTTTACCTGACCATCGCTTATTTCTCCGCTATGGTAGCACCAAGGACAACCATAGTAGCCATTAAACTGAGTGGTACACTGTACCTTAGGTCTAGCTATAGAGTCCACACAACAACATACACAAACAAACTTACTACATACAGTTTTTCCATTTCTAGTCCAATTGACACCCTCATGAAACAATTTCTGGCCTAGTTTAACAAATTCCCTGAGGAAGAGGTCCATTTTGAGATCTTGCTCACCTACCCAAACTCCAAACAGGATTACATTTTTATTTCTAATGTTCAGAGGCAATTCATTCAACTTCATATGTTTTGGCCATAGTGATCGATTTGAACTCTTGAAAAGTGGACAGCCATCTGTATTAAAAATATATGAAAAATTGTTATGGTCATCCAAAAACTCACCAGGCTCTTTCAGTTCTTGGTAGAGAATGCCATCCCAAATATCCTCAATTGCAGATGGATTGTGCTTGGCTTTGTGTCGATAGTTCAACTGATTCTCCCCTTGAGTTTCAAGTATGGTTTTAATTTGTTACCCAACTGGCAAAGTCAAAAAGAAGTCTAGGTCCATCACTGAACATTCTTTTGAACATCTCACTGCAGAGGGAAACAATATTCAAAACAGAGAGCGATACATCACCGGAAATACATTTTCTTCCCAAAACTTAAAAGATTTAGAAATTAAGTGGTGGCAAAGAGCTTCATCATATTCCACTTCTACTATGTCCACTTCACAACTCTCTTCAAAATCTGGTCTTGCAACACAAAAATAACCCTTCATCATGCCAGTCATTAGCATTTGCAATTGCATTTGTGCTAAATGCTTTTTAGCAGGAATATTCTTTCCACCACAGGTCATAAAGTACTTCGAAAAGTTGTTCATATTTATTGGACACTTGAATTCATATATATGATCACTGTCTACCCCATCAGGTGATGCTCCCAAGATGGGGTAGTCACTTCTTAGAAAAAGTCCACATTTGGAAATTTTCACACACAATTTTTTCTCAACAACATGTTGAACTGCTCCTTCCAATTTCTTGCCTCGAGCAATGGCTGCATTTTCATCCATTTTGTATGCACCCAAAATAGTCTCCACAAGCACTCCTTCTTTGGTGAGGCAGTGAGCTGCTTCGTGGAATTTTGAGGCAGTTATACGGCCATACCTCAGTGAATGCCATGTTCCTGAAGTACCCTGCTCCATGGTTTCTTTCTCTACTGCCATCAAATCCTCACCAGCCATATTCATGCCACAGTACTGGATAAAATCATGTGCTGTTAGTGAATGACTACTGTAATGGAACCCTACCAAAAGTGTGTGAAGTGAGAGGTCATTATTTTGGCTAGAAATTGATCTCACTAACTGGCAATTTGGATGGCTAGATTTCAAACTGTCCACCACAGAGTGAAAAAATTGCTGCCTTTCTTCTTCAGGAATACAGTCATGTTGCCGAGGCTTGCCCATCTCTTCTGCAGTTATTATCTTCTTCGTGGTTCCAATAGAAGATAATTTGGATTTTTTCCAATAGCAGACCGTAGATGTACAAGAAGGCTCCTCACTACGCCGATGCAGCCAAAATAAAAAGGCTACAGCATGCTTACAACCTCCTGCAAATCGAAAAAAAGTATAAACTCATTACACCTTATGATGCAGAAGTTTTGCATATTCTTTCCAAATTTCAAACCTATAAATTCAATACATAATGCAGCATTCGAAAATAATTAATACGTACCCGCTGAAGCTGCGCAATCCTCGCATTTCACTTCCAAAACGCTGCTTTCACCTTCATTAATCACTGCAGTTACTCTGTAGCAGGAGCTCCGAACTCGATGCTCGGGAGTAACTTTCGCCTTCACCGTGCACATATGTCTTTCCCTTTTAACCTGGACGTATCCAAGGGCATTGTCCCCGTAAGATTCTCTGCCAGCTCTTTAAAATACGAATAGAACATCGACGTATTATGAAGAATATAATGGAAACGTAATCCAGGGGATTATGCAATCAAAGTTATAACCTCTATTGCTGGAGAAATCATGTGGGTACTTCATTATAAAATTACCAGAACTATAGCCACGCATATAACTTAAATAACGAAATATTGAAAATTATTATTTAAACGGGAGAATCTCCGATTTTCAATTATTACATGAATGACGCAGATGCATTACATAGGTATAATATACATAAGTTACCTCGCCGCTTTCATTCCCCGAATTTCAGCTCCTACAAAATGAGTATTTTTACTCATATAGTCGGCCACCATAACGGCATCTACAGCCGGAAGGTTGTCAGATTGCCCTTTGGAGTAGCCAGTAATCATTATTTACCAATATAAGTAAAATTCTCGAGCCACAAAAGGAATTATACTACGAACCACCAAGCAAGACAGCACTTCCCAAGGGACGCAGACGACACTTGTGATGCTTTCGAGTGGTTCTACGTCACGCGGGCTGAGAGCCAATCAAAAGTCTTTATTCATTTTCAGAAACTTTAATGCAAATGTTTTAATGTTTACGCTGATTTTTCGGTATTTTCATTCTTATTTTCAAATTCTGCAGTCAAAAATTAGTGGAATCACATTAATTTTAATACTTTTCAAATTTTTTGCAACTACCCCATTGAGTACTTCACCTCGAAACAATAAATATTATTCGCGTATTGTACTCTTCTCCTTGAAGTTACTTGCTACACTCGACGTTAACGCGCTGAGAACATGGCGAAAAGCGTATTTTCTGATTACAGGTTAAAACGCCATTTATCCTCTCTGTATACTCTGTACTAAGAGGTATCTCTATTTATGAACAATTCAAGTCTCGGTGCTCCTGAGAGAGCATCTTTTTTACATACTAAAAAAACAGAGAAATAATTCCAATTGATTAGTTGGCGATCCCTGATGATCGTCTGATAAACAAAAATAAAGAGCATATAACAAAAGATTTTACAGAGGATAATGCAGATTCAAGAATTTTAACGCCACGGAAAAGAATGTGACTGCCTTTTTATCTTTTGCTCATATTAAATTTTATCAAAAATTTACTTATCGAGTCATATACTTTGATTCTCCCGAGATCTGACTTATCTACTAAGCGACGTACTTTCTGGTCCTAACTTTCTCGCATTCGTGCGGACCGCGCAAGTATCAAGCTAAAGCGATGTGCCTGCCATCTATCAGCGATGAAAGTTACGAGAATAAAACATGAAAATGGCGAAAAGCTATGCGTCAGCTGGGACCGGCAGAACTGAAGGGCGCATGTTTAGCGGGTGAATGAATTTTACATTTTTATCAACTACCCAAGCAGTACGATGCTTATTAAGTGTATATAGTGTAACATAAGGACAACCAATGCGATATAATGGAAGTAGATATCGTAGAAGATCAGTGCCTCTATTGCAATGGGCCTTTTTGCTCAAATACAAACAGCTTTTTTTCTTGTGAAACCTGTAAAAGAAAAGTGCACCTATCGTGTTTAGAAAACCCTATACCTTCCGAATTATTAGGTGATTTATTTTTTGACTACGTGTGTAGATATTGTAGCGTTTTAAGAAGAGAGGAGTTGCGTCGGCAAAAAATTTCATGGTAAATGCCCTAATGATAACAATGTATTTGTTTTGTACACATCGAACTTTACTAATGCACCGATTTCCATAGGATGAATGTTGTATCTTTGGCATTATATAACTTAAAAGAAAATTCCTACGATATCAGCCGAAGTGGATTTTTTCATTGGAAAATACATGTATGTAATTTAATTGAAGAACACTGGATCTCAATATTTGGCAATTCGTGAGTACAATGTGTGTCTTTCGTGAAGATGTTCGGATAAAGCGATGACATTATAAACCTCTATTAATTTTTTTCACAGGAAGAAAAAGAAAACTTGGATGGGGACTGTGTCTGGAACACTGTCCCAATATAGCCCTCAGTATTTTTTATCTGGTAAAAATATTTTGAATGAACCCGGTTGGTGGAAATTATCTCACCCCTTCTCACCTACGCAAATAGCTCAAGATAGTAAGTATGAATCCTCTTTTCTAGTCTGGAAACTTAATACATTTTATTACAAATTTGTATTGTTTTTATGCAATTTTTGCATAATAATTTAACTTATTTTTTTTCCATTTCTGATGTTGCACTGTAGAAGTTTTCCAATCGTAAATGACTTATGAGCTTTCATAGAGATGTATGCTCTTGCATTTTTTTATGTCTCAGGACTGAAACTAAATTTACTGATTGAGTAATTATTAGTGATGAAGACTTAAGTGTTTAAGTTATGATGTACCGAAATAAAGAAGAGTGAGATTGTTTAATAAGCTAGTGGTATGGAAACACTTTTGAAACTTCCCCAAGAAGCTAACATATCTTGATTATATTTAACGTTTACCTCTTCTAAAGTTATCGTTAGCACAAAGGCATCAAAGACAGCCTAACCTTTCTGAACCCAAACTGATCTTCATGCAACTGTCATCCAACCAACATCATTATTAACAACATTGACCAAGGTGATATTAGCACCAAAGTACTGGTCCATGATGTCTCGGACCACTTCCCATTATTGTCCTCAGTTGTAGTTCCAGACCACACCTATTAATAAATACTACAAAATGTCTTTTTCTGATCAAAATATGTAAGAATTCAGAGTAATGCTTCAGAATACTAACTGGGAAAATGTATACAGTGCCCCTTCATTTGAAGATAGTTTCTCCTTTTTTTATGATACTTATCTACATTATTTTAATGTTGCATTTCTATTATTATTATTACTTAAAAAAATGAACCAGAGTCTCTAATCCCAAACCTTGGATTACTGATGAAATCCGTGTCTTATCTAGACAGCTCAAAAACATGGCATCATTAGTGCGATTCACTGAAGATAGGGAACAACATGAGGAATATCGAGAACTAAAAAAACACTACTGCAAGATCCTACAAACAGCAAAAAGAACATACAATAATGAAATACTATTAAATTGTGACAATAAGTCGAAAGCTGCCTGGGAAATAATTAATAATACTAATGATAAGATAACAAATACAGTCTTACCAACTAATATTAGTGCTCCAAACTACTTGTCACTTGCTGATCAGTTTAATAATCACTTAACTTCCCTTAAAGCATCCTCTCATGAAACAATTTTCCCCAGCCTCTTATAGGATCATCCTTTTTCATCAATCCCTGTTTGGAAACTGAGCTGCTCAATATTATTAAACATCTTCAGGGCAAAGTAAGCAGTGGCCCTGATGAAATACCCGGAATAGTGATTTTTCATAGCTTTGACCTAATTAAGGAACCAATGCTATTCCTCATCAATGAGTCGTTGGCTCAAGCCATCTTCCCAGCTCAGCTAAAAATTTCTAAAATTATACCAATTTATAAAAAAAAGGCTCGTGCGAAGATTTCAACAACTACAGGCCAATGAACCAGAGTCTCTAATCCCAAACCTTGGATTACTGATGAAATCCGTGTCTTATCTAGACAGCTCAAAAACATGGCATCATTAGTGCGATTCACTGAAGATAGGGAACAACATGAGGAATATCGAGAACTAAAAAAACACTACTGCAAGATCCTACAAACAGCAAAAAGAACATACAATAATGAAATACTATTAAATTGTGACAATAAGTCGAAAGCTGCCTGGGAAATAATTAATAATACTAATGATAAGATAACAAATACAGTCTTACCAACTAATATTAGTGCTCCAAACTACTTGTCACTTGCTGATCAGTTTAATAATCACTTAACTTCCCTTAAAGCATCCTCTCATGAAACAATTTTCCCCAGCCTCTTATAGGATCATCCTTTTTCATCAATCCCTGTTTGGAAACTGAGCTGCTCAATATTATTAAACATCTTCAGGGCAAAGTAAGCAGTGGCCCTGATGAAATACCCGGAATAGTGATTTTTCATAGCTTTGACCTAATTAAGGAACCAATGCTATTCCTCATCAATGAGTCGTTGGCTCAAGCCATCTTCCCAGCTCAGCTAAAAATTTCTAAAATTATACCAATTTATAAAAAAAAGGCTCGTGCGAAGATTTCAACAACTACAGGCCAATTGCTATTCAAAACATGTCAAAAATTTTGAAAATGTTCTACATAATAGACTAATGTCCTTCCTGGAAAGACATAATTTACTTTCTCCATTCCAACATGGCTTCTGCAACGGAATATCCACCCTATCTGCTACCTACGAAGCAGTCAACTCCGCTTTGAAGTCCCTAGACCATAAAAGTGAGCCTATAAGGTTATTTTTTTATTATTAAGAGTTTAATCGAGTTAATCACCATATACTCCAGAGGAAACTTGAAATACTGGGTATCAGAGGGGAACCCAACAAATGGATTGGCTCTTTCCTCAGAGATCGCTTACAGGTTGTGTCGCTCACGGTCAATGGAGTGAAATATGCCTCCTCTCCTCAAAAAATTGCCCTGGGTGTGCCTCAAGGATCCATATTAGGACCACTTCTCTTCCTGCTCAACATTAATGACATTCCTCAGGCCGTCAGTAACATAAATGGCCTAACCCCAATCATTTATGCCGATGACACAATTGCCATTCTATCTGACTCATCATATCCCAACCTGATTAAAAAAGCAAACAGAGCCACGGAGAATAATAGGAAATGGTGTCAAGAAAACGGACTACATGTAAATGAATAAAACCCAAGTGTCTAAATTTTCCTATTGTAATGATGTTAAAGATAGCTATCTAGTAAAAATAGGTAATCAGTCTATTGTGTAAACCTCTACAGTAAAATTCCTTGGGGTACACCTGACTGCTAATATGACATGGGAAAAGCAGGTTGAGGAATTAAATAGCAAGCTACATTCAAGCTGCTATTTATTTAGACAACTGAGACACACTACAGGCATTGATGTTTTATTAAAATTCTATTATGCTGAATTCCATACTAGGGTGTTACAAAGCATATTGTGCTGGGGGGCATCTCATTTCCTTGACGAAATATTCATCTTGCCAAAACGAATAATCAGAATCATCACCTAATATCTCCCTCCAAGCCTATTTTCCGTTCCCTAAAAGTTCCTCCACTCCCCTGCATATATCTATTTCAACTTATTTTACATGTGAAAAAAACTTGACTCAGTTCTCCACTAATTCTGATCTTCATGATCACAATAGTAGGAGAAAAAAATGACCTTCACTGTTCCTCTATTAGAACAAAAAGGTTAAAATATGGACCACAGGAGATGGGAACTAGAGTTTACAATAAATTACATGCAGAATTAAAAAATCTACGATGTGGTAGCCTCTTCAAGGTAAAACTTAGAGTTTTTACTTAAAAACTGTTTTACTCAGTGACTGAGTACATGAGAGATGACTCTCCTGACTGTTAATTAGTGTATTTTTCGAGCATATTTATTTTCATTTAATTAATTTTTGTGTGACTCGGTATGGATTGTATTAATTTATTTTTTGAAAAAAATTGTAAATGCTAATTCTTTACTGATGTAGTATGTGATGGAAATTAATAACTGTTTGTTAAACATGTAGTATAATGTACCTTATTATCTTTTGACTTGCCATATATTGGTTATAGTAAGTTTTTACTGTACCTGATCTTACATGGAAAATATTATTATTATCTTCCTTTGAGGACTCATAGAGAATCCGTTTATTTCCTATATAATCTTCTGTCAGTAATTTTAATCAACCTGTGTGTAATCTGTTGTGTGAAATCCTATTCCAGGCAAATGATTTTTTCACTGTGAATTTCACAAAAGTGTGTGAACTCAATTGGTTTTACCGCAGATGTTTTAATTAAAGCACAACCCAATTTTCATTGCGTTGAAACATCATGTTGCCTGATGATGTAGGGACATTGATGAAACCTGGGTCATACTTCAATAAAAATCTATGGAAAAACCAGATGAGTTAAATCAAGGTAGATGAGCTCTACGGCCTCTATAGATTAAACAGATAAGATATTTCT
Source organism: Pyrrhosoma nymphula (assembly GCA_963573305.1). NCBI lineage: Eukaryota > Metazoa > Arthropoda > Insecta > Odonata > Coenagrionidae > Pyrrhosoma > Pyrrhosoma nymphula. The sequence goes on along the minus strand of OY754333.1, from coordinate 98,695,359 downwards.
CCAATGGCCGTAAAATATATGCACCACTCGTCAAAAAAATTAAATACTTACTGTGCTCGCTTCTTTTCATGCTCTTGTCAATCGCTTGCTTAGCATCCCTCTAGGAAAGAATAATTACCTTAAAGAGCTTAATAACATAAAGCGCATTGCAAGATTAAATGGCTATAAAGATTCTGTAATCGACAACATTGTTAAAAAACATAAGTTTAAGAGACTAATACAAAATTCCACTACACTAAGAAAAGATGAAACTACTCGCTACATTAAACTGCCTTACCACCCGAAAGTCACCAAAGGTTTGGAAAAGATATTTAAGACAGTGAACACCGAAATATCTTTCAGTAATAATTATAAACTAAAAAACATATTAGGGAACACCAAAGACAAAATAGATAATATAAATAAGTCCGGTATATATAAAATATCTTGCTCCTCATGTGACCTGGCATACGTAGGGCAAACTCATAGAAACATTAAAACCAGATTTAAAGAACACATGGCCCATTACAGATTCAACCGACCGGAAAAATCCAGCATGGCACAACATTTAATCGACACAGAACACGAAACATCAGAACAAAACCTTCAACTCATCAAACAAACAGATAATCATTTACTTGACGCCTATGAAAGCTTATATATATACAAACTTAGAAAAAACCTTCTTAACAGCGACAAAGGCCCGATTTCTTTCTCTCCATTATTTTCTTTTTTTTTATGTTTTCTATTATAGAGTAAGAAGTTCTCCATTTTCACCGTTTTCGCAATTTTCTAGGTACTCTCTGACCACAACTGTCATTTAGTTTTAAATTTTAAAAATTTTTCATCAGTTGCAATCCCCACGCTTCACTTCAACGGCCAGTTTGTTTTGTCTCCCCTCCCCCCCCTCTTGACTCACTACAACGGTCATTAGCTTCCACCCCCCCTTCCCGCCAACGGTCAACATGACTCCCACCCCCCCTTCCCTACTTCAACGGTTACGTTCCTTCACTACCGCATCTATTGGCCATTGGCTCCCTTTCTCCCACCCCTCCTCGCCTCCCCCACTCTCCACTTCACCCACATTCCCACTGCTCATCAATGACCTTTTAGCTGTTACCAATTTACCCTCCCCCCCCGCTTCCTAACCCTTTTGTCCCTTCCCTATTTATTCTAGGATTGTCCTCCTCTTCATTCACTTTCAACCTTGTGTTGCTAGTGTTTTTCCCATCAGCTCGCTGAAGAGGACCACTTTGTGGTCGAAATAAGCGTATACGAATTTCACCCTCGTTCCCTGTTTGTTGTTTTTCTATTTGACCACGCTCTTTTTGAGCTGTTCTCCCAGAAATCTGGGGCCCTGCTGTGTGTGTGAGTGAGTGTTTTGTGTGATTGTGTGTGTGGTTGTGTTAATAACTTGGCAGCCTTAGTAGAGTCACTACAGCTCTCCGAAGGATCCCAGGTTATAACCCAGGAATCCTTAGCTGGGTCTCATTAGCCCACAAAGGATTCCAATTGGGTTGTGTGTGTGTGTCTGTGGTGGTCCCTGGCGAGGAAATTACTTTCCCGTAAACTACCACAGGAGGGTATTCTGGTGGAGAGGCTGTGGTTGGTCCCTGTTGTGGAGTCCCCATTCCCGCAAACCAACACAGTAAGTATTTAATTTTTTTTGATGAGTGGTGCATATATTTTACGGCCATTGGAGAAATATCTTATCTGTTTAATCAGATGAGTTAAGTTTCATAATTATGAAGTAGTTCTTCAAGGTTACTTGAAATGCCATTGACTCCACCACCAATAACTAATCACTCACATTTTCCAGGCTCATAAGCTTTCTGCCTAATTTTCTGCTCATTACCAAAGCCAACCCAAGATTATTCTCATTCCCTCCACCAAAGATTTCTCTAAAATCATCTCTCCCATAGTCACCGCTGAATTAATTTTTCTTTTAGAGATCATAAAAAAAGCCAAACCCTAATTTCAATACCAAAAGCCAAACTCTAATTGGTGGGCGGTTTATTAAAAACTAAGTAAAGTTGTGGGGTGTTCAGGTCAACCATACCATAAACCTCTTATTTGGCCAAGTAGGGGGTTTGAGAGAAATTATTAACGGAATATTCGCTTATCGAGTGTGTAGGTGCCCAAATTGTATATTACTTCATGTTCGTTTAGTATTCTTCTGTTTTGGAGACTTAATTAAATGTAACCATAAATAATCTGTAGGTACCAGCTGCATATTCTTTATAAATATATGCTACTGTAGCAGTTGTGTTTGCATATGGCTTACTGGAAAATAATTTTCTGTAATATCAGTAGTTGGTCAAGTCGCAAAAAGATCTGTTAGTGCTCACCTCTGTCATCTTCACACCCTCTCTTTCTCTTAAAGGTACCAAAATTGGGCTTCATTATGTTTCATCTGCGCACAACTCCAAAGTATTTCCTCAGGATATGGACAGATTCAACAGGGAAGGCTATAATGATGACATTGCGGACTCTCCAACCACTGTACATGATTCATCCCCATCGCTCACTCCAGTCTGGCATATGTCTGCGGCTGATGACCAAGAATCAGATTCCCAATCGGGAAGTAGTTCCTCCGTCCACCAACTCCAGTCCTCACAACGAAGTGCCATGTATTCAAGGGCTTACGTACAGCCGAGTGCCACATTGTCCAACTGCCTGTTTGCTGATGATGAGGAAAATGATGATGAAGAGGTAAAGTTTGTTCATGATAGTCATTTATATTTTCATGTTCATCAGAATGAAACAATACTCTCTAGAATGACAGTGGTACAGCAATGCTATTTTTCTAAAAAAATATTCTCATTAACTACTGTAACAGACGTGTTATAGGTGGGACTTGAAATTCAATAAGTCTGTGAAATTTAGCTAGTTTGGTGTGCATTATGCATATATGCATCTAGCTTACAATTAGTCTCTTGTCATCTTTTTTTTCTCTTGAGACATGTACAAGAGGGTAATTTCGCTAAGGCTCAAATTAGGTTGTGACTGAAACTGCCCCTACTTTATTTCAAGCCTAATTTTACAGAAATCTATTTCCAGTATAATCTATAAGATATTTTCTGATTAGGTATGGTATTCCAGCCACCAATTATTAGTATCTGCTGATTTAAAAAAATAATTTGGATTGAAATATGATTAAAACGTTATTTCCTTGAAACTAATACAATTTTTCTCCATGTAATCCATAATTGCATATTCTTAGTTCAACTCTTGGCCAAATGAAGGTCTGGGTAGTAATTGACTGCAATTTCATTGCACTTGAAATGTAATTGTAGGAGAATCTCCAAGCTCCTGAGGCATGCTAGAGGAATTTATTGTATTTTATTTATTTATTTCATTCATCACCAAAAACAGCACAAAGGCCATTAGCTGTCCTTATTACATTGGCTGACATAATCAACAAATAAATAAAAATATATTGTGCTGAATTAATCTGTTAGTAATGGATATTCAAAGTGAAGGTATTACATTCATACCAGAATACTCATATATGGAGCTATATCCAAAAACAATAGCACAGAAAAATACTCCATAGTTATGAATTACATGCTGGCTCATTGTACGCATAAATTTTGAGAATAATATGGATACATGAGAAATATTTTTAATTAGCAGTCATGAAATATGTTAATGAATGGAAAACATCATACACTGGTTGCACCAGTTTTGCTAACTGATCCTAAGTTTTTAAATATTTCAAGGAGTCTAGAATATCTCTTAAAACTCTTTGTATGTTCTTAAATGTGTGTTATCATTAGCTGTCCTTAAACTTTCAGATTTCAAGCATTTTTGAAAACTTGAATGCCTTGACCCTCACTGTTTAATGTAGGTATTAATATAGCTTCATCATCACATGTCTCAAAATGTAATGTATAATTATGTATAAATGCAATTTACAATTTTGCAGTCCCTTTTGGATGTTGATGTGGACAACCATGAGGTCGTGAAGACAGAAGATAGTGCATCACAAACAGGAAATCTTCTCCAACGTAGTGCGTTGCTGAATAATCACCTTGATGGTGATTTGAAAGAAGTGGCCGACATTTTCTTGCAACCTCAGTCAGCAGTGCGGTCTTCCTCTGCCACTCCTCCACCTCCATTGCTACTGCCAGAAGTAGAGGAGGAAACTCTGCCCCAGCCAGAAAAGAGCCTCTACACCAGAAGAACCAAAAAGTCAATCACCGACCAATTAGAAAGGAGCGTCATCAAAAGAATTAGTGAAATGGGGTAAGAATTCACCTCCGATCAAGTTTACTCTTATCATTCAAACTAAGGTTGATTCTGGATTTTGTTCTTCGCTTACCAAAGAGGAAGTGCTTTCGTAAGTGTTATGCAATGACTACCTAGCTGTGGAGCTGCCCACTTGTCCTGTCTAGCTATCTTCACTGCAGTGCAGTCATTTGATTCCACTTGTGTCAGCACTTCCTCATGAAAGGACTCTGAAATGATTACCCTATTTCCCGGGTCATAAGATACAGTGTGCTTTTACAGGTTATATTTTAGAAGAAAAAAATAATACTCAACCAGGTTAAAAATTTCTCCTGACGTTTCACTTGCCAAGTCATCGATTGTCTTTAGGGCTGAATGTTGTGACTGTCAATTGGCCTGGTATATGTACCTTTGGCCCTGGGTCTGTTGCCCTCAAAAACGTTGCCAGGGTCCAAACGTATACTGGCCCAATTGATAGTCGCGATAGTCAACCTAGAAGACGATGGATGACTAAGCCATGGAAACCTCAGTAGCAATGTTTAACCTGGTTCATTATCACTCAACTACCAAACTGACAGGTACAAGAGCGATGCTCTGTGGAACTGATAGGTTCAAAAATTCCTTCTTTCCATTCATCATCAGTGATTATAACAAAAACAGTGTGACACTAGCATAAGACACATCATAAACATGAAATTCACCCCTGTCCTCTTCCCTCTCCTTTTCCCTATTCCCTGGTCTTTTCATGGCTGGTGTCCTAACACCCCCTGACTCATGGCTCTCCGGTGGATTACAGGGTAATGAGTTTGTTGATATGGATGACTCAGCCATGGAAATCTGCAACAATGCTGAACTTGACCCGGTGGAGATCACGAATAGACTTCACAACCAGCATATACTGGAAAAGCATCAAATCTTTCTTCAATAATAATTAACATTTGTTAGTAATATCAACTTATAGGTAGAAAATAAGATTGGCAGTATCCAATAATAGCAACTGTACGAAAGTTATTCTTTGTAGAATCCCAGAAACGAGTGAATGATGGAGAGTGCACATTTAGCTCACTGCCACAGTACTGTCCGTGGTGAAATTTGTGGGGTGGGTAACTGTGACTGCATCACAAAATTGGATGCATGAAAACATAACTTTACCCTATAGCCCATTAGTTGTTGGCCAATTGTATAATTCATTTTCATGTAAAGTTTGAAAGATGAGAGGAGTTCAGGCAAATGGAAGGATCCCTTCAAGTAATGGTGAAGGAGCTTCAAGTCAGAAATATGTCTGTAATACAAAAATACCATTTTCTCAATGTTTCACCCATTCTTGCTTTGTGCACTGTAGTTCTTAGTTAAATAAAAAATTTATGTAGCACGGAAAGGTAGGATTTTGTGGTCCATGTCAAACAGAGGATGTGTTTTTCTACAAGTAGCCAGTATGTGAATTGAATGACATTTAAGTCATTTTGCGATGGAGCCACCTTAATTTTATGAACAAACTTTTTGTTTTCCGCTGACTCATTTTTCAGCTGGACGGGCAGTTTTTGCTGTTAATCCATCATGAGGTAAGATAAAATGAAGTAAATTGTGCCATTGTTAGTCATGAAAGTGGAAGGGGTTAGGGGTGGGGGAGGAAAGGAGGAGATTGGGAATAGGATTAGAGTAATGGTGACTTTTTGGAATTAGTTTGGGATCTACTAGAGGGGGGAGAGAAGTAGGCCAAATATCCTTTGCATATCAGCGTAACACAAATAATGCCAAACGTTAAAGTTGGTTAGTAACATGGTCATTAAACCTTGTCCAAGGAGCATGCGGCCTTTTCTAATTAACTTGGATTAGGGGACATTAGGCATATCCAGGGGGAGGTTTTGGGGGTTATAACCTCCCCATTGATAAAAAAATATAAAAATTATGTGTTTAACACATGCTAATAGTACACCTTTAGTTAACCTCCCATAATGTAATAGAACACCTTCAAAACGTCATTTTAAGATGTATATTTTTCAAAATTCCCGGACCCCCCATATATTTGGTGATCTGCCCCCTCAGACCCTTCTAGATACGCCTATGTAGGGGACCCTACTGAGGATGTGTGAATATTTGAATCTTTTTGGAAATGATGGGCCATTAAAATTTGAGAAGGTATAGTAGAGGATTAAAGGAGCTAGTCAAATGTGTGTGTATGTATGTTGTCATGCAACCATGCAAGAAAAATGTAAAGTGCGCTTTCTGCAGATGGAGGGTGAAATCGAGGTACAGGATTAATTTCACCCATGCATTCAGTAATACCAATCACTTAATGATGCAAAATTACCTTTGTTGTCAATCACCTGCCCCACCAAACTTTGTAAATTTTGATAACTGCATGTACATGATGTGGCTAGATTGATGTTGAACTAAATATGATTCTTTTACTTCCATGCAGCGGTGTGCCAATGAGTGAATATGCAGAAGTTAAATTGTTGAATTCAATGAGGAGAGTGCTGGCCGCTCCTAATGATGATGTCCCATCATCTGTGTATCGCCTCTTTCGTAAGCTAATGGTGAGGAAGATAAAGCGTGAAAGAGGTCTGCCCCTCTTCAATTTTGATAGATATTTGGATGGACATGGTGTTTGTGCTGGTACCAGTTGGCAGCAAGTGAATGCATTTATTAGTTCCTCAAACATGCCCCGGACGGAGAGGATTCTTGACAGGTTCAAGGTGAGAAACTGCTTTCTCTCTAGTTACATATGTTGCTCTATTTTTTTCTTACTTACATTAGAAGTATATAGAAATAAATGTATTAAATTACTCCAGGTACAAAGCCCCTTGAGCAACAATGATACAATACATTTCCTTGGATTGTGTGCTTAAAATACAGATTACTTCTTACCAGGGGCGGCTCCAGACCAGAGGTTCGGGGAGGTGACAACCACTGGCTCTGGAGTTTTGAAATACTTCCCAGGAAATGGGAGTCCAGGGGTCTCGTCTCGGGAAATCATTACAAACTATGTGTAAAATGAAAAATAAACTCTTATTTAGTTTAAGACATATGCCTACCAGCATACTTCACAGCATAAAATAATTTTGACTTTTAGTTTTAGGTCTATGAAAACATAAAATATGCTGGGTTTTTGGGAGAGCCGCCTATGCTTCTTACAGCATTAATAAAATTGAAAAGATTGCAATAGAGAACAAATGCATAAAAAATGAAAAAAAACTACAAACAGAGGATTAACCCTTCAAGCCGGAGCAAAAATTTAAATGTGTATTCCCTACTCGCGGTATTTAAATTTTAATAATTTCTCATTTTATGTATCTCTGTCGAAAACAATTAATAACTGCCATGGTTTTATTTTTAAAATTGAGAAAAAAATATGTTTTAGTTATATGTTTAGTTCATGTATAAAAAATTTATTTACGTCATATCTCAATTTTTCACTCTTGCATTTGGTTCTTAGATCCGAAATTGTGCTCTAGAAGCTGAGTTTAGTGTGATATATTTTAAAACAATCCTCTAAACACAGGCCCACATTGCAGTCTGGGCACCAGTAAACAGTATCTCTCCTTTTCCCTCTAGCGGAACACACTTGGCATCTCCTTTGAGGCCTGGACTTCTTTGAGGTCAGCAGTATCTTTTCAATGAAGTGCCGCTCAACTAAATGGCCTGGTGACGGGTTTATGGGCGGTCTCCAGGCAGTCAAAGGGTTGGGAATAGTTCTGTATTTTTCAAGGAGCTGCTGAACCAGTCCAAGGCAAAAGTTCAGATGGTCTACCTTATTTTGACAGCTATTGTTTATTATTAGTGCATTATGTACGGAAACATTCAATAACCACCTGAATAATTTTATATACCACTTCTTAGTTTTTTTACATTCTAATAAGTACGGCTGAAGCTTTTGGTCTTTCAAATCTACTCCTCCCATCACCGTATTGTATTCTAGAATGCATTCAGGTTTGGATTTTCCATCATTTACACGAAAGGCATTGCTATGAAAGGTTGAAATAAATGACACTGGTTTTTTATCCTTCCATTCCAACACCATAATACTGTCACATACTTTTGAAATATGCTCTCCATTCCTCAGTTTTGCGGCTTTTACCTCCTTTGGAACGTTTTTTCTAGACAATCGTTAAGTTCAGGCAACATTTGTTCCGCGATTCAATAAAAATTTTGCTAAAGCAGGTGAATTATAATAATTGTCAAACCACAATTAATATCCTTTTCCAAATAAAGGTTACACTAAATTTATTACAATTGCAGATGTTTTGAGTCCATCAGGAGTTTCAGTAACTGATAATGTTGAATAAGCACCTGAATAAACAACAAAACTCCACAAATAGCCAGTATCTGACTCACAAAGTTCAAAGGTTTTTATACCAAATTTTGATGCCTTCAAAGGGGTATATTGTTTGAATGACAGCCATCCTTTCCATAATGTGAGGGATTCATCAACTGCAATATTTTTCTTAGGAGAATATATACTCTGAAATTTATTTTTTAAATAATCAATAACGGGTTGAATTTTGAAAATCTTTTTGTTTTCACTATAATGATGAAGCTCAGCGTTATCAAAAAAATGCAAAAATTTAGATATACTTTTAAACCTGTCCTGAGACATAGGTAGTTTTGGGAAAGTTTCCGTTTCCAGAAGTGAATTTCATGTGAAAAATACAAGCGAATACTCGGTTTTTGCACAACACCCATCAACATTATCAGTCCTAAATAAACATAAATCTCTCCAACATCTACAGGTTTCCATTGATTCATTCGTGATCGCAAAGTCAATTTATGACTTTCTAAGTGCATATCTGTTGGTCTTGAGAACATTGTTTTCAATTAGATTTCTGTGAAAAATATTTGTTAAGGACTCAAGAATATTATTCACAAATATTTTTGGTCCACTTTCGCCACAAAATGGAATTTTTTTAGGAACGCTGTCCTCATCAAAATCAGCCCATACCCAAGAGGAATGACAATAGCCACTACTTTTTCATATCTCACTTTTGCCTTCACTATCTCCATGAATGTCCACAGAAAAATCAGCATCTTCCTCACTTGAACTTGCTCTACCAGATTCTATGCTCCCTACACTTTCTTCATCCACATTTTCCACTAAATTTTCTATTTCTATTTCACTCAAAAATAACTTACTCCCCTTCGATTCTATTGGGAGTTTTTAACAAGGCGTTTAATCTTTCTCCTTCTCACGAAAGAAAGCTAGCAACTGAGAGTGAAGGGCCTCTAGGTCTTTTGACCACCCATCTCACAAGACTAAACAAAGGGGAAGGAGGATGAATGCATGGCTCCAGAGAAGTGAGATATAGGGCTCATCTCATGAAAGCAAGATGGACAGAAACCAGACGACGAAGCACATATAAGCGGACCATTCAAGTAAATTAGGACTGACTTGTTAGGTTTGTTTTGCTTACAGAGGGCCTTTTTGTGTCGTCCAAAGCAGTGATTTGGGAGAATCATCTTCCAAGAGGCCAAGGGCAGCCACAGATAAGTAGAAATCACGTTGACAGTATAAAAAAAATATAAACCCAGAGAGAGCAGCAAATACAAATAGAGCGGCGTACTGAGAACCGCATATAGGGCTGACTACCCGATGGTGTACCACGTACTGAGTACCGCACGGAGGGGTTAATATTGCAACATGAAATTATAAAATTTATCCTTGAAGTTTTGGAAAGTGTTCGCATTTTTAATTTCAGTTGGTAATGACTTCTACAAGAATATAAATTGGACTACAAAAGATTTGTTGAAAGTTATAGTAAAGTCAGATTGTAATATCTTAAAGGGTCCTATGCTATCTTAAAAAAATATTACTGAAAATGTGATTTCCCTCAGTCAAAATTATTGAAAAAGGGGACCCATCTTTACCTCCTATCTATTTATACAAGAGCTTTTTTTTTCAATGTGACATGTTAACACTTTTATTTTTCTATTTAAATAGGAATCTTCTCATTTGACTGCTAGCAATTTCTCAGGAACACCAGGGTATTTATCAAATCTAATCAGCTGGTGTGAGCCTGTTTGTATAAAGAGCCCTTTCACTCACAGGTGAGTCATGCTATGAATAAGTAAATCATGAAGAAATTGCAAAATTCATTTTCTCTTTGGCATTAATTTTTTTTAATGTTATTATTTCCATTGCATTACCTAACCCAGTGAAGCTTTCTTCCATAATTACATATATTTTTTTAAACTCTGGTGAGCTTAGGCCTAAAATTAAAGATTTTGTTTACTGTCCTCTCACAAGCTTCCAAATTTTATGCTAAAGTGTAAGTTTGGCAACACGACACTTTAACTGTACCTATGTTGTAGATGCAGTCATTAATATATAAAATAAATTAACAGAAAAGTCACACTTTAGAAAATTTCATCTGGAAGGCACTCTTCCCCTGATTTTGGGGAGTGGAGCAAGAGTAACGAGTTATATTTTTTGCACATGAACTGATGATGAACATAAACAACAAAATTTTCACATAGTGACATTAAAGTTTTTCAGTTTGCTACTTCACTTAGGTTACTGAATGATAATGGCAAGTACTCTAGCGATGAAAATTTGCATCATTGCATCTACTCAACATACTGCTATGGCGCACTCCCACGCCCACTTCCCTGCAGAGTTGTATGAGTCATCATTGCACTTACCCCAAGACCACACTTGCCCCAGCTTATTTTTTTAATTTAAGCTATTCTTTTTTTAACTATTAATATTTAAGATTGATAAAAACAATAGGTTTGTGTTATCCACACTGAATTTTAATACTGACCATGGTTTCACCAATTCTTTGCCTTGATCAAGGCAAGGATGAAACCATGGTCGGTATTAAAATTCAGTTTGGGTAATAGTAGCTATTTATTTATTAATTATGACTTGATTTCACAAAGTTTGAGCGTAAAAAGTGTTTTACATATTAACATTTAAGCTATGCTAACATCCATTGTACAAATCATGTGGTATGTTTTTCCTGATAAATTTTTGTTTCCAAACAGGATGTTAAAGCCATACATAAGAAGGGACCGAACGAGCAACCCATTGTGGGTTCAACTCATGGCAGAATTGACGGAAACTGTGAAGAGGAAAGGGATTGGGGTACCTCCTCTTCCTCCATATTATGTGGCTCCTATCGACTACTGCTACATAAATGCCTGGCACATACAAGCAATCAACTCTTTGGCGAGGGAGTATTTCTGGCCTGGAATTGATCGTAAGAAAATTACCTAATTTCATGACGTATATAGCAAATGGTCCTCTTTTTATAATGGCACTGTGCATTATTCCTCCTTTAATTTAGGACTATGTTCGTAGGGAACCCAGTTAGGCAAATTTTCAGTATTAACTATCCAGCTATTGCCTTAACCCTCAAATGCTACTGATTTTTATAGGATACCTAATTTTGTGTGGCCCACATGGTGAATTTGAGCTCAAGGCTAACCAAGACTTGTTTATAATTTGTGGGCACAGCGAGTATTGACTTCTTTTATGTTTCTCTTTGAATCAAGGTTGACTAAGTTTTTCTGAGTGTCTTTAAAGTTAGTGAAAATAGAGCGAAAACTTGCCCCACTAGAGCATAAGGTATTGTGTGTGCTTAGAGCTCATATTTACCATGGAAATCATTCTGTAAGCTTAGAGTAGAGCATTATTAGTCAAGGAGATAAATGTTGGCGAAAATGGAAGGGTGATACCCCATCTGAGGTATGTGTATGTAGAGCAGACAACTTGCAGTATGTGTGCAAGCATGGTAGAATGGTTTTCAGTGACACATTAAGTGAATTGAAGGATAGCAATTATTATTTTGTAAGAGTCGTTAATTTTTTTATGAGGCAAAAGGAATTTACCTCTTAAACAGTGGCATACGGGCCTAAAACATGTTTACCTGAATTCATTTTCGTTCGTTTACCTGAACTGGCATTTAGAATTTTGCTTATTAGGCTGAAAAATATAGTTGAATTGTCTTCACGAATAGATAATTTTAATTTAATTATTGTTTTAGTGAATAATAATCTAAATATCATTTTATGATGATGCACGTAAATATTAATTAAATCCACCCCCCAGAAGTCAAAACCCCCCTCCCCCCATAAGTCAATCCTGCGTACACTACTGCTCTTAAAGGTATTACATATTCCCCTGTGGAAGTGTGTGTGCTTACATTAGTGTGCCAAGGCAACGCATAAGGAACAAGGAAGATACAGTGTTAGTGAGAATGAGCCTTCAATGTGTGATGCTAAATGGAGACGATGCACTAAAAACAAATTCTTGCTTTTTGCATCATTTAGAGGGTCAGTAGGTATCTATCAAAATAGCCCTTCAGTTCCCAAGCGTTAGGCCAAAGTGATTATGGGTGTTTATATAGAGTAATTCTCGTGGTACATACTTTTTTCTTTAAAGTTATAATAGTTTCAGAATTGGGTTTTTGAGCCTTTGATTTGAGCATTTTGCATTTGAATTTTGTGATACTTTTAAGTGTATCATGTAATATCCTCTTGCCTCCTTAGTGTGCATGTTATGTAATTCCTGAAACTGGGAGGTTTTTTTACTTTAACATTTAATCATGAAAAGCAGAATGTAATGCCATTGTGTGTTATGTCTTTTAAGGACCCCTATTCTTACATTATTTTGTTTTTCATTGAATCTGGAAACTATTGTCATTTATCTTTCTGGCTTGAATTGCTATGTACTTTGAGGATGATGGTGTCATCTACCCACTGACAACTTTACAATGAGATATGTCTACCTTATAGTCTCTCAAAGGATCCTATCCAAGATTTTGCAGTAACTGCAGGATGCATTAACTTTCTTGGTTTTTGCTATTATGTAAATGTTCTAGTTAGGAAATAATTACATAATGTCTCAAGGACAACAGGCTATAATATAAATCGACCAGCCAAATGTAAAAGTTTACTGGGTATGTCCAGAATGTAATGAGATTAAATCTAGGGGAAAAATGTATTGAACTTTGTGCTACATAGGATTAAAAACTTTTTTTAATTAGGACCTTTTTACATCCATACACCATTGGCGGTGTGTCTGCCAAGTGTTGTACGCCTCCTGGAGGGTAGCATCCAGAATGTCCTCGAGAACGCTTGTCATGACCACTCCCACTCAGTTTACGGTCTCAAAATGGTGTCCTTTAAGGCCGTGTTTGATCAAGGGGAACAAAAAGTTGTCAGATGGGGTTAGGTGAGGACTTAAGGTTTCCTGAGGCAGCATTGTCACATTGTTCTTGACTACAAACTCCCTCACTTGCAGTGATGTGTGACTCAGCACATTGGAGGCAGATGACCCATGTCGTGGCGATCTCCTTGTGGATGCCAAGAACCCTTTTTTCTTGCACTCTCAATCTCTTTCACAAGTTTTTCGATATTCCAACATTTCTGTTATCCTTTTGACACTCAAACAATGGTCAGTGTTTAAAAGGTCCTGCACTTTGTACAAATTTTCCTGATTTTTACTCATTGATGGTTGTCAGGAGTGTGATTTGTCCTTAATGTCTTCTCTGCCCTCCCCAAACTATTAAAACTAGCGGTAAACCTGTACCTTGGGCAGGAATTTCTCGTCAAAGGTCTTTTTAATCATTATCATCATCTCGGTACCTGATTTTCTCGGTTTAACACATAAATTAATCTCATATCGTTGCTCAGTTCTATACTCTATCTAGAACCACAACCAAGTTAAAAAAGAAAACTTTGTTTGCAACTTGATCTGTACTCTATAACAGCTCATATGGATTGGCAGCTGACGGGAATGTGTTGCTGAGACCCCCCTCCACCCATCCCACCTTATAGTGCCACCATGCAGCTTTTATGTGCAGTGGGAAAAGTCAGTCTCATTACTTTCGGGACAGACCCTGTATTATGTTACTATTTCAAGTTCACTGTTACCTCAAGTCCTACTCCATGTGATGGCTTGTCAGTAGGTGTCCTGTTCTGTTAAAATGTAGTTTAATTACTCAATTCCCTTTCCACTGATTTTAGTGTAGGAAATTCAAAGTTAACTTTTCGTCACTCCCAATTTTTTCACACTAGAAATGTCTCTGACTCTTGTGTTTGAATGGATCTTGAGGTGAAGAATTACATATCTGGTATTTCCTGTCAATTGAAAAATGTTCAAACTTCCCTCTCTGAATATTATCACCCTCTAAAGAAATGAAGGTTCTAACTGCCAGAAAAATAAGTTTTTGTGCATGTTATTCCTCCTGCCTTCATTTTTTTTACAGTTCAAAGTAAATTTCCCAGCTGTTGAATCGTAGATATTATGTCACATGAAGTCCTTTCATTCCTTGCTGGACCTCAGATATCATTATGATTTATCTTTCATTTCAGTCCTTTTGTTGCAGTTAATAATTATGATACTTCAAGTTTTGCATGTTGAAATGAAGTTTAGTCATCTTAAATCAAGTCACTAGTAATTTAGAGTGAAATTACATTATCAGCTCCATTATTGCAAATGAAAACCAAATATCTCATCTCTAGTTTCAGACTGCCTGCAATATCCTGATTTCAGTTGTGTAGTCCTGTACCGAAAACTCATTGTTGGATTTGCTGTTATGGTTCCTGATGTACAGCACAATGAAACTTATATATCATTTCTCTTCACAAGACCTGAGTGGCGGAGAGCTGGCATAGCAACTTTCATGCTCTACCATTTGATTCAGGTAAAATGAATAAAATAGGCCAGTTATCCGGCATGTATATGTAAATACTTGTGGTCTTGGATGGAGGTGGGATATTTGTAAATATGTTTAGAAAATGTTGATGGGAGGAAGAAAATAGTTAAGCATAGTGTTGCAATGAGGTTATGGAAATTTCCCTTGTTGATGACATTTTTCATATTCTACCCTGGAGAATCTACTCTAGTGATCATTGAATTTTTCTCTTGATCTTTTCTATCAGGTGACACTTACATGCATCAATTACTAGCAAACTCTTCTGAAGTAACAAAGTAGTAGATATACATTTCACCCCTGACCTGGCAGATGTAGTGTAAAAATCTACAGCAGTATACGGTGTATTTTGTGGTTAATTAACTTCTCTTCATAGTCACTGGCAAAACATTGAGCTAGAGAAGTAAGGTGTCGAAGGCAAATACCTTTTCTCAGCATCATTTGCCTATCCATCTGCTGCATGCTTTGAAATTTATGTGCAAAATTTTATTTCCTTGCCTCTTCCAAAAATTTCACTATTGTCTCCTTGAGTAAAAGATAAACCATTACATTTGTTTGTGAATAAAAGGTGATTTTTCCTCAAGCTAAGGTTCAAAATTGGAGGAGAGGGACTAAGAGGAAAGTAAGAATTAAATTCAATGCAAAAAATCTCTTGCATTGTGAGGATTAAGGAAGAAATTAACCTTTCCTTTTGGAGTCATTAATCAAAAGAGGAAAAACAGTACAAAATTACCTGAAAAAGGTGTGCTAATTCACTCCCTCACTTAGGTTGGTGGAATTACAGTAGGAATAAACTTTACACTCACCTTTTAGGAAGGACTCTTATTAATTATTAACCTTAGGATACATTATAGCATAAAGATCAACCTTATGCCTGGGCCCTGTCAGGCATACAAAGGAGAGGTTACCCAATCACTCTCTTGTTCAGGTGCATGGTACATAAAAACTCACTCTTGGGCACAAAACATATTTTTACGAAAATGGGAGGCATGTGCCCAAAATTGCTGATACTTTTCTACCTGACAAGTAGGCCTCTATGCAGAATAATGTGAAAGGACGATTCCTGAGGGGTGTCTAACTTTTGTTGTCTATCGACAAACTTCTATGTACTCCCTTGCCGACTAAACGGACATTGGTGAGTCTATAAACCTCACTTTTGACAACATGGCAGCTACCACTGTGCTCACTTCACAGTTATACAACTTTTTTGCACAGTGAGTTTTGACATCAATTAAATTTTCTAATGTGTGCCTTGTGACCAAAAAAATAGTGACGATAAAAAAATTTGCAAGCCTCAAGTGAAACCTAACTCCACTTGAGCAAGAAGTCTGTGTGCACCCAATGACCATTTAATCAAGCCTACATGCATAACCATCATACCATTCCCTTTCAGGGTAGGCAAAATTAAAGAATTTAGTTATTGCCGTTAGCCCTAGAAAACTTAAATAATTTCCTCCATTTTGCCCTATCTTTAGAAACCACTTTCACTTCTCTTACACTCATGCATTGCTTCATACATGCTCTTCTGTTCTTAAGACTCCTTAATGTTCCTCCTCTTTACTGGCATGTAGCCAGGGGCTTGAGGGACTTCTGCCCCCCCTGAAATTTCAAATTATATTGTTAGTTTAGTTTTACCATGCATTATATTCGATGAAAAATACAAGGGTTCGAGAGGGGGAAAAGGTAAGAACAAAGCACTTTTCTATAAAGTAGCCATAAATAAACTACAATAATGAATAAAATCGTACCAAGAGAGGACCCCCACGCTTCAGATTAAGCCCCCCAAACCAAGATCCTGGCTATGTGACTGCCTGTTTCGAGTCTCTTCTACCGCATTCCCCCATGACTTTTGCGGTCTACCTCTTCCCCTCACTCTCATTCACTACTATCATATATCTCATTGTATAAGTCTTTTGGTTCTCACAGTCTCTGGGTGCACGCAGACTTCTAGTTCTAGCAGCAATTGGTTTCAATCGAGGTGTGCAAAATTATTTATGGTCGCTCTCCCACTTGAGATGCTCATTTCCATTAAAAATATGTCAATACTCTCTGTACAAAAAAGTTTTAAAACTGTGGGGTGAGCTCCGCAGTGGCCACTCCATGTTGTCCAAAGCGAGTTGTATATATCCGCCAATGTCCATGCAGGAGACAACTTGTGTTTTTCGATGGGTGGCAAAAGTTATAGATTTACCCCCCAAGAGTTCGAATATGTGGGGGGTGAGAAAGTTTCATCTGAAGTCAGAACTTTTTTCACTTGGAGGATATGGCTTCCTTTGCCACCTGTGTTTGTTTTGGTCAATTTTGTGAGTCCCTCATTTCTTTCCTATTCTCATTGAATATGAATGAGCTCTATATCATCTTCGAGCATTACCATGTACAAATCTGTTGATTTCAAGTTTTACTACTTAGGTACTTGATGCCCGACTGTTTGTTATGCTGATTTTTTTGTTCTTACTGAAAATTAAGCTTTGAAAATTTTTCATTTATGTTGCTATGTATTTTAATTCTATTACGTATTTAAGCTTGATATTTCTTAGGTTTTCTACCTGCTACAGGAACATTTAACATGATATGTATGAAGCTAATCTTATCAAGTATTTGGTCACCTTAAAATATGCTGAATATCTCTGCTTTTAAGATGAAAGTTAAAACTGAAGAAAATTGAATGCTTTTTTTTCCTTTATCAGACTTGCATGGGAAAGGATATCACTCTTCATGTATCAGCCACCAATCCAGCTGTCATTTTGTACCAAAAGTTTGGCTTTAAAGTGGAGGAATTCATCCAAGACTTTTATGAAATGTACCTTCCAATCAACTCCAGAGAGTGCAAACATGCTCTGTTCCTAAGGCTCAGTCGTTAGATACTGCCGACATCACTGTGTTCAACATAATCAGTTTTCCATTAAAAAACCTCTCCAGTTCAAATGATTTATCATGTTTGATAAATGTTTAAATTAAGACCTATTTAATAATTCTAAATAATATATCCAGCATCATCAAATATGATGAATGCTGGACCTGTTGTGATAAAAAGAAGCAATTGTGTTGAATAATGAAGGTGCTAACATTCCATTGTGTAAATATTTATGTGGCTATTATTTTCATTATTTGTTCATAAAGCCTCTTGTTTATTTGTAAATAAATGAAAAGAAATGTTTTTTTGTTGTTGTGCATACCTTCAAGTTTGAAGTACATGCCTGTGTATACTTTCATGATGGTTAATCTATCTGATTTGCAATGTCCTTTTATCTACGTACAGTAGAATTCAAAATGTCACCTGACAGCATTACAGTGATGCATTTACGACAGGGGAGTGTGAAGTATGAGCTTTTTATGTTTATACTCTTCAGTGCAAGATTAGTAGGTAAATTTCTGTTTTGAAAGTACACATCTGCTGTGTTGCACTCAAGATCGTGGAAAGGTGCTAATTTATTCATTCCAGCATGTAGGCTGTTCAAAAATTTCACATTTGGTTACACTATGGGTGTACTTCTACTGTCATAATTTGGAGGGTAGCCATAGAATTATATCATTGCTATTAGTGGCCCCCTATTGTTAAAAACCATTAAAACTAAGGTATGGGAAAATTTTATGCAGTCACTCTGTCCTCTTTAACTTCATGATCTGCAGACTTGAAAGAGAAAACCCAACTGATGAACCCTATCTCAAGGAATCCAAGGGTAGAGTTCTTTCTATAGTAAGATTACTTGTTACGAACAATCTAAAGTTCACCGAAAGCATTTGGGATGTTGGGCAGAAAGATTTTATCCATGAAACAAAATATAAAAGGAAAGCTGCATGCTTCATCAAAAGGAATGCTGCATGGCAGAGGATGTTATTTTCACCACATCTCTAGGACTGACAGAGGCAACAAAATTATAGAGATATTATTGAACAGATACAAATATTTCATCTGGTTAAGCACCAGAACAGAAAAAAACACGATGGTCCAGTGTAATGACGTACATATGGTGAATGCTAACAGCAAGATGACAGAGCCTTATTGTGAACACTTTGAGTGTTATGGTCGTAATGGTATGTCCTCTTAATTTTTTTCGAAAAGGACGATGGATGTACTCAGACATCCATGGATTATCATCAATTGAACGGCAGCTGGACATAAAGATATGGCTGCAGTCTTTCTGGTAGGTGTACTTATGGCCATGCGGTGCCTAAATAATCCGCTAGATTGCATAGAAAGTCCAAAATTGAAGAGAGACTAAAACCTAGATTAAAGAGCTTAAAAAAACCTAGGCTCTAAAAATGGTCAGTTTTTCTGGGAGTGCCTCCAATTTAAAGCCCAGCACTCAAAGTGTTAAAAGAGAGTTTAGATTATGTACATTACATCAGACTGTAAGTAGACCACAACCATAGGTCCACAACAACAGACAGAGCCTAAAATAGTACTCCAAGCAATGAGATACTGACTTGGAAAAGCAAACTTCCTGGCGGAATTATCTTTTCCCATGACTTATATGGGTTTTCCAGACCTAATTTAAATGTCCATGACTTTCCCAGATATTCCAGGTCAGAAGCAAACCCTGTTATTGAAAGAATCTGGAATAAAACCAGGACATGTAAGTCTTTGCTAAGTGGTTTTTGAGAAGACAAGCTGGAACTCTCATGGAATTGCTGAAAAATATTTGAGTACCTACATTAGGGTTCCCATATGTATTTTTGAAAAAAAGGACGTTAGAATTTTTCACTTTAAAAAAACGGGACACATTAGAAATGAGAAAAATAAAATGAATTTCACCATGCCTGTATGATGAATCACAAAATGATTAGAAGAACATAATTTCAAAATATGACTGATTAAAGTTCATATTTACATGATAGGTACATTAGACTATGTATCACAATTATGAACCTGATCAAGAATTTTCTTTTCCTTAGATATTTGGGCATGGAAGTCAACACCAGAAAAATCTTCAAAATATTTCTTTACAATGATTAAAGCTTGTACTCTTTCATTTGATGAAGGGATATTCTCTTCTAATACTATCGTTAAGTAAGCATGTACGATTCGGCATGATACAAATTATGAGTAACACTGAGTATTTACAATCTAGCAATGCCGGCACTGAACTGAAACCATGTCATATGCAACTGGGAACTGTGTGTAACACTGCCAACAGAAGCATGGGGAAAAAAATAGCATCGCTACTAGAATTATCAACTTCTTAATATACCTCATCATTTTCATGAATTCAACACCAAGAGCGCTGTATATTTAAAAAGGAAAGCCTAACACATTGCTTTCAGGAATGATACTTACAAAAAGAAAAAAGCGGGACATTCTATCAAAAAACGGGACTGTTCCGGGAAAAACAGGATGAATGGGAACCCTAACCTACATAGAACTACAGGCCTGCATAGGCTAAAATGTTTACATCCAATGTTGTGAGGTGGGTCCATTCTTTGCCTGGCTTGGCCCAAAGTTAACCTCATTGAATATTCAGCCAAATAAAACCTGTGTCCTAAGGGGACGTCCATTAATTATGTCAACAAAATAGGAGGGAAGGGGTTTGAAGAAGTTTGACAATTGTTCACAAGGGGGAGGGGGGAGGAGCTCAAGATAAATTGACGTCAACAATGTTACTTTTTTAATTTTTATAGTAAATTTTTTAATCTTAAAACGGTTGAGTTCTTGCCAATTAAGTCATAGTCTTGCATCATCATATTTTGTTTTTATTCAATGAACTACATAGTAGACTGTAGGCACACATCTCATTAATCTGAAAATTAATAACTACCAATTCATTTGACAGATTTTTAAGGCAAGCTGTTAGTAAATTCAAATACTTCACTAAACCAAATTGCCATGAAATAGTATAGCATATCCATGGGCTTCTATTAAATAGCATCTAAAGCCAGCCGTATACAATATTATTACCTAGTCTGTGGGGGGGATAAAAATTGATTGACATAATTTTATTAGGGGGATCACTGAAAGTTTGACAATTGTTGAAGGGGGAGATAAAAATTGCCAAAAAATTGTTGACATAATTAATGGATGTCCCCTAAAACTCTTAAGGTGGTCTTGGGGCATCTGATTCAGTATAATAAAATTAAGGCATTGCTATTCTGTATATTAATGGATGAATAACAAACCTGTACATTTGTTGCCTCTATGTATTGAGGGGAGGATTTGATGCTGCCCAATATCGAAGAGATTTTGCCAATTGGAGAATACTGAAGACTGTGAAATCCAACCACCAGTAAGCTGAAATAAAATCCTGTAATGTGTACAATACATATCTGGTAATGCTGAGTCATAAAGAATTAGGTAACTTGATTTATTCATTTACACATGTACCCTTAGGGATATTGAATCTGTGTGACAATGGAACAACAAATGTTTGCAGCCTTCCACCATGAATCTATCCAGTGAATGCAAGTACACAGAGCAATCATTTGTATTCATTACTTTGGAGTTCTTGTATTTTTTAAAATCATGTGTTTTGCAAGTCTACTGTGAAACCCATTACCTCGAAAACCATTATCAATATCCAGATAAAAATTTACATTTCTAAGTTTCTCATACTATGTGGTTCTCATATGGTTGTGTCAAAAATAAAATATTAGAGAGGTCAGTTTTTGCACACTTGGACATGATTCGCCCATATATTTTTACATGATTCTCATGAATTTAAAAAAAAAAAAACCTTCTGATAAAAAGAGAGTCGTCCAGCTCCGGTCTTTGCAGCTTGCTTGTTGAGTTCTTCAATGTTATCGTCAATATACTTTTAAAATTCCTTTTTACCTAAAAAATTTTCTCTTGCGTTACTTAAGGATTCCATTGGACTATTTTACTAGTTGAGGTTGCTTCAGAGAAAAACATTTCTCAAATGCATTGAGAAGTCTCTGTTAGTTGTCTTTTGATCTAGGTGCCATAAGTTGATGAACTTATCACACATACTGCACACTAGCGAGCATGCAAATAGGAACGAATGTTTGTGTGGCTACAAAGTTGCATGGCATCTCATAAGGTGAAACATTGTGTGGTACCAGTAAGTAAGAGGCTTCAGGGGGGTCAGTGCGTTGAGGGAGGGAAATAATTATTAATAATGCAGTGTGCATTGCTATAACATGGTGTCTACAAAAAATTGTATTTCAATTTCAAGTACCTACATTTCAAGGATCAATTTTAATAAAATTCAAGGATATTTTTCATGAAAAATGATCTAAAAAGATCAGCTGGAAAGTTCTAGTTATTTACCTGTTTTTCTCGCTCACCTTCTGAGGTAGTTTTTACCTCCACCTATAGATCAAAATCTGAAATAATCTGCATGTTTGAGCGATTTCATTGTGATAAACATATATATATATATATGTTAATATCACAGTAAAAGGTCAGCGACTAGAGCAGGTAGAATCTTTCAGATAGCTCATTACTCTGATAAATAAAGATGGCAACTCTACTCAAGAAATCAAGAGTAGAATATCCATGGGAAAGAAAGCCTTAGAAAAAACAAAAGCTCTGTTTACTGCCAAAAAAATACCTATTACCCTAAGGAAGAGATTTTCCAAATGCTTTGTATGGAGTGTGGTCCTGTATGAATCAGAAACTTGGAACTATAGAAAAAAAGGAAGTGCAATATAGTAATAAGTGTTGAAATGTGGTTATGGGAAAGAATGATAAGAGTGAGGTGGACAGACAAGGTGAGGAATGACCAAGTTTTGGAATGGATTGACGAGAAAAGGTCAATCATGAATGCAATAAAAAGGAAGGCAAACTGGTTAGGGCACATGAGGCATGACTGCCTCCTGAGTGAGACAATGGAAGGAAAAGTGAAAGGAAAACAGAAGAAATGAAGAAGAAAATTTGATGTTGAAGGATTTGAGGGAGAATAGGAGTTATCAAGAGATGAAAATGTAGGCGCAAAATAGAGAAGTTTGGAGGAGTTCAGCTGGAACCTGTCTCAGGACAGATCTGCCTTGATGATGATATACAGTAAAACCTCTCTTTTACTTTTGACGAGGACGAAGGAAAAAAGTGTAAATTGCGGGAAAATGTAAATCGAGGGAAATCTTAATTTGTAGGAAATAGAAGCAAAATTATAGTCTAATGTTAAATCTTTTTAATTTATTTAACAGGTGATGTTTAATATTCGGCGGGTCACCTAATAGAGACATAAACCAAAGTTAACAAAAATCAAAGTATTCTCATATTTTAACTCAACTTGATTTGAGGTGGTGTCTATCTACATATATTTTTGTCTTTGCATCAAGGGCATGCATTAGTTCTTCAAAAATAGTCTATGTCACCCATGCCTTTGTGTTGGCTGCATAGGTTGTAGGCAAGGTCTTAATGATTTTAAAACAACATGGATTTTTGGACTTTCCAAAAACAAAAGGGCTTCAGTCTCTATCAGCTAACATCTGGATTAGCTCCTAATAAAACAGTAATATGACCTTTGCTGTGCTTGGCCCCATGACCCATTGTCCCGAGGTCCCCTTTGAAATCTATAGTCTTGTGTGGCATTATTTAAAAAAAAAGACCTGTCTCGTTCACATTAAAAATATCTTTATGCGCATAGCCATCAACATGATTATGCAACACTTTGCACATAGCATTATGTATTATTGCACGGAATGGGAGTGAATTTAGTAACTTTCCTTTACTTTAGTGGTTCTTGTGGGCATGAACACGGACGGTGTTCATTATGCATTTCCTTACGGTTCGGTTTCTTTTTTGCAAATGTTTCGTGCTGGTTATACGTGTAGGGTTGGTGATTCCGAGAGTAACCTCGATTCAGTACCTCGAATGTTTGGATTTAATTTGTTGAATGCAATATACTTAAGTGTATTTTGTTATTAGAATAGAAACAGTTATTCCTAGAGACCTATGTCCATACTCCTGTGTGTGTGGATTTTCAGGTGAGAAACTATCATGGCCCGTTCCCCTGCTGCACTAGCCTGGCTGGTGAAGTGACCGTATTCTTGGTGCCCGTACGGTTACAATATATATGATTCAGGCGTTCAAATCTAGATGAGTTAATCACTTGGATTTTTGGTTTTCTATCTATTGACGTTTCAGTTGAAATGGATTCAGATGATGAATCATTTATTGATAAAATAACGGTATCATCTGATTTAGCGTATTCCTCTTCACTACTAGTAACAATCGATTTTTGCTAACGTGTTTCGGGATGTCGAGAAACCCAATTTGCTACTTGATCTGCTCGATCATTATCAATTACCGGGTGATGATGGCGCGGGCGTACGAGGATGGTTAGTCTTAAGCCAAATATAAAAAATAAGAAGAAAAAAAGATCTTCTCTATCACTCATCCTTTATAATATTCACTGTCATACACTATTACTCACTGTTCTTATTCCTGTTGTTTTGGATATACAAAACTTTCCTCTTATAAATAATCATTAAGAATAAAATGTTATGTTTTACACCACTGTGGCGTGAGCTTTACTATGCCTATGTATCGTGAATGTTCCATTATCCGATATAGTACGCATATCCGGCGATAACTGGCACTTTTCAAAACAAGAGGTATAGGTAAGATAGAGTTACCGTAACTTAGCGACCTCTGTTGTTCGGGCTTCTTTATTTGATCTCAGGGATTAAATTTTCTCTCAACTCAATTCTCAAAAGTTTTCAAGGGCTTTCCAATTTTATCAAGTACATTTTAAGGGTTTCAAGGTTGCATTTGAAATTCAAGTACAATTAAATTAAATAAAAGTATTTCAAGGACCTGTAGACACCCCGTAAAAATAAGATTCTTCACCCGACAATAATTTAAAAAATAATAAATAAAAATTCCATCTCAGGAGTGACTAAAATGTCATGCAGGATTATCTCTGACCCCCTCACCCCCATATGTAAGACAACATAAGATGAGCCCAAACACCCTACCCCCAAAATTTCTTACATAATATGTACTTGGTTGGCCCAATAGGGCACAGACTGATATCAAGCGTGAGGAGCCAGAGCAACCTTCTAGCATTAACATTCCTAACATGTCTAAGGTGCATATTGCACAAACAAAAGAAGATGAAGGAAAAACAGCATGCATTAGTAAGCAGAATAGGACATGCTTTTCTAATACTTACTGTTTTTGAAAACACCCATTGCTTCATTTGTAGATGGATTTGATGAAATGGGAGTACCTGACAGTTGGCTCCATCTTCACTCATTTCCATAAAAACAATTTTGTTTTCTTGGCCTTGTATTACATTTGCCTGACCAGCTTATAGTTGTCTGATGTATTTTTCAGGTGAAATACTTAATTCTTCCTCAAGCAGAAATTTTGGCAGCTTTTTAACTGTTTGAACAGAATAAAGAATCCAGCCACTAATTGTCATTCCATTCTTTGGAGCTGAGTTTTTAGCCTAAAGATGGGATTTGCCTCAGACTCTGTTTTAAACAAGTGGCACTATGTCAATTCAGGTGTAGCAAAACAAAGTGGCAATTACACAAATGACCCTTCCTGATGGAAGAGTCAATTGTCTACTAACTATGTGAGGGAGTAATGCAGTCTCCCCATAAGACCACTAGGGTCTTAATCCATAGTTGCCAATTTTGAAATTTTCTTTCTG
Organism: Pyrrhosoma nymphula; assembly: GCA_963573305.1. Taxonomy (NCBI): domain Eukaryota; kingdom Metazoa; phylum Arthropoda; class Insecta; order Odonata; family Coenagrionidae; genus Pyrrhosoma; species Pyrrhosoma nymphula. Next base: position 98,669,933 of record OY754333.1, on the reverse strand, counting down.
TTATTTGCATCACCTAAAGCACACACTGATGCTCTCAATCAATATTTTTTTGGATTCATTGGTAGGTTGCAATAGCAAGGGCATATCCATGATCTGAACTAGGGAGGGTCAGCTCATGTTAGATCAAGGGGGGAGGGTCAAATCCTACTTGGTGTCTTGCAAGCACTCAAAAGCTAGGTCACCATTTTGTCTTCTGCTGGTCAGCTCGCCACATGAAACACGATATCATGTAATCCTGTGCAAGTCACTTTATTCTATTTACGATTCTAGGTTTTATTTTTGAGCTTCTAGGGGGGACAGCTGCCCTTTGCTGGGTACGCCCATGCCCTGGGGTGATATTTTAAATGAACAGGATGTATTTTAGATATCTAATATCATTCCTTTGTTTATGTATGCCTCATTAATACTGTTAAGAGTAAAAAAAGAAAACTGTCAACCCTTAATCCCTAAAATCCTCAGTAGCTGTGAGTGGAATCCATCCAACAGCTTTCTTCTTCCCCTCATTTGAATCTTTGAATCTCTCTAACATGTTCCCCTTTTACCCTTTCAGTTTATCTACCATCCTTGTGCATTTTTCTTAAGTTCTCTGAGTCAACATTCTTCCATTTTCTCCTAGTATCTACATTTGCTTTTGTAGTTGTTCGGCACAACACCCACTCCAGTAGAATGAACCCATCAGATACCATGATTAACTCCTTACACAAATAGTCTATGATGAGGGGTAGATAACCTAGGTAATTTCCCATTATTTCCACGATAGCATTTTTTACAAGACTTACGACCATTATGAGGATGACTCACATGATTACTAGTGGTGGCTCTAAAAGAACACAACAGCCATAAACAGTTTCAAAATGAAATAATTCCGCGAAACACCCTGTTGCAGATAACAGCTAATGGCACACCGAACAACATGCGATTGATCAGCAATTACAACATGACTGGTATTTCTGTATTCTACGTAATAAGAAATCTTTCACCTACATAAAGTAACAATTTCATTTGGATTCATGAAAGATAGTTACTTCACAGTTCTAATTCTATCTACAATGACGGGTGGACATGTGTTGGCTGAATAAACCTGCAACAGATTCAAATCCAACAAATTGTAGTTTATTGCCGCAACGCAGCCACGCATGCAGTGCAACTAGAACAGAATAGAAGATGAAAGAGTCAGCTTCAACTATCAGTTGCCACTAAACAGGACAAGAGTGCAACAATACCAGCTGCGGCACAGTCACGAAACTAACCTGTTGTTTGCAACAGTTATTTGAAACAGTTGTCTGACCGAAAAAGTTGTGGCTGCAGCCGTTTTGCTCCAACAACCTTCATTCCACCACTAATGATCACATATAGCCCATTCCCTATATGAGTGATAAGAAGATGCATAACTTACAGCCAAATTTGCAGGAAGGCTTTTGATTTTTGCATACGAAGTGTGATAAAAAAATATGGGGAATTTTAAAATCAGTTTTCTCTTACTGCAATGGCGTAGTGCATCATGAGTTCCTGCCATATGGTTGTACGGTCAATAAGAAATACTATCACGAAGTTGTGCACCGTTTGCGTGAAGCAGTCCGACAAAAACGCCCACAATTGTGGCAAAACAACGTGGAAATTGCACCACTATAATGCTCCCGCTCACACCTCACTGCATATTCGTGATTTTTTGGTAAAAAAACCAAACCGTTATTTTGCATCAGCCACCATATTTGCCGGACATGGCCCCCTGTGACTTCTTTCTATTCCTGAGGCTGAAGAGAACCATGAAAGGATGACATTTTCCCACCATTGATGAGATAAAAACAGAATCGCTGAAGGAACTGAACTCTATACCGAAAAGTGAATTCCAGAAGTGCTTCCAAGATTGGAAAAATCACCGGTGCAAGTATATTATATCTAAGGGGGATTACTTTGAAGGGGACAAAATTGATGTTGATTAATAAATAAATATTCTTTAAGAAAAACAAAAATTCCTGTTATTTTTTATCACACCTTTCCGGCTATCCGGCATTTATCAGTCTCCTACCCCTTTGACATATCTGGTTGTTGGCCTAACCAGGAGCAATGATGTATCTATATTCCTCACAGCTTCGCTCTTAAGAGCTAGTAGAGCAAATGTCCTTCAACGATGTCCAGGTAGTCATAAGTCCTAGTCCAGGTAGTTAAATAATTGCCCATTGTCCTCTATGAATTACATCTTGTAAAAGAGTGGCTTGCATCAACAAAGTAATAATATTACTCATATAAAATATCCCGTTCATTTAAAAGATCACTACAGGGACCTACCAGTAAACCAAAGAAAAAAACTATGTATACCCAGGTGTAATTAAAGATGGTGGCACCCTTGGCAAAATGGAAGTCGCCTCTCCACCCCCCACTTTGTGATTAACACTTTAATATTGCTCAGGGCTGATATGGTGGGCTGTCTCAGGGCAGATATGGTGGGAAAAAAGCGGAAAACGGCAAGAATTTTGATTCACTTAAAAAACTTGCTTGTCATTATTAATTAATGTTTTGAGTATATGAAATCTTACATATTTTATTTCTATCAACAAAAGGATTTGGCAATAAACAAATTTCAAAAAAGAAACTTTATTTCATGATAAAATTCTATTTTTCCTGACACCATAACAGGTACATAACACGTGCAGGGCTGAATATAAAATATGCCACAGGATACAAAATTTCTCCAAGTGTCACTTCATTTATCCTTTACAAGAATTTACTTTTATTTCATTGTCTATTTTCTTCTTGCTATTCTTACTTTATACTCTCTACATATTTGTAGTTGCATAAATGAATGAGATTGTTTTCATCAACATTATCCTGTCTTTGGGAGAAGAAATCAATGCCACTCCCTCAGTGATGGCGCCTCTGGCACGGGCCAGCCCTGCCAACCATTAGGTACACCACTGGGTACACCATACTCTGATTCCCCATTATATACTCATATTTGAAACGATTAAAAAAAGTGTTGAAGGAGTTTAGATAATACTCTGCGAGGAACAAGCAAGGCCTTACTATGCAAATAAAATAGCAAACAAAAATTAATTCATGTATTTACACTCACAAAAGCATTTGTACAAATGAAATTATCTACAGGATGACAAACATCAAATTAATTCACACTCATGCAAAATGGCATCCACAACACATTCAACAAAAAAAACAGGTAGAAATCATTTTAAGGCATTTAAAATTGATATTCATTAAAAGTAATAAACCTATTCTGTCATAATAAGCCAGACAACTCTTAATGATGATGAATTAAAACATAACAAACTGAGTGGGTGATTATGATTTAAAGAAGCTCCTCTATGACCAGATACATATATATTAATAATTATAATTTTCAATAAATACTGAGAAATATGGTGTGATGCCCCTAGCACATGATTATTATTATTCACTGCAAAATACCAGCAAGTAAAGCACCCAAGTACCATATTTTCAGGCCAAAAGACATACTTTTTATCTCCAAAGAAGAGCACAGAAAATATCTGTGCATTTTATACAGCCAATGGCAAATCTGTCCTTATGCCTCCCAGAAATAATCTTTCAGTGAGATGGTGTGTTCATTAACTGAATTTCGAAAACTTATCATTGAAATTCATTCAAATTTTTGTTTTAATTAACCTTTTGAAATATAATTTTAAATATCACCATTGGTCTGGGCCAACAATTCTTAACAGAAATCTTCTTTCATAGAGACTGTTGAAATTTGCATTACATAAATGCTACAATAAGACATCAGTAAAACCAAAAAGGATGATGACATCACACCACATGGCCACATTTGTTCACGTCATTTGACAAATGATATCTTGTGTGTCTTAAAAGCCAGAAAATAAAGTAACAAACAATAAGCAATATGTGTGGCATACACTAACTTTCACCCAAGTAATTCAGATTTTACAATTTTTTTTATTTTCATCTCCAAAAATATGTCTCAGTCTTAGAGAACCATAAATGTATTTGACTTACAATTTACAAAAGCACTTCTGATATACTGCTTGGACTAACACTTCTTTGTCACTATGTATATACACCAGGGCCATGGCAGTCACTGAATTCAGTGAAATTTAGGAACAATAATTCCTATATGTAGAAAACTTTCAATAACATAATGACTGGAACTTGAGGATGCTTGCCATTGGTCCCATTTGATGAAAAATTATTATCATAATAAGTAAAATGACTGGACTTAAAAATTAAAGTGATTAAATGTGAAACACTTGCATTTGATTACAGAAAATGAAGCCATCTCAAAATACAGCATAAAACAAACTTCTTCTCTTTTGAACGGGGAAAGGATAAAACATTGAAAGAACAGAAAAAGTAATATGAATTAATAAATATGAGCAATCAATGAGGTGGCATACCTGCACAGGGATTCAAGTTTCAAGGGAGAAGCAATGCCCTGACGAAGAACTTCACAATGCTGGGGCTGAAGAGTTTAACATAGTTGAAGTCATTATTGTTTCAGGTAGTTATGAGGATCACTTCTTCAAAACATGTATCGGGAATAAAAAGTCATACTCAATGGAAAATAGTTTATAAAAAATGATACTTCTGCATGATATTCAAATATGTACTTTACACGTTAATACACAAAGGAACACAAGTCTGCATTAGGGTAACTGTTTATGAGCAGAGTACATGAAAATTGTTAGAAAATTGTACGTTTCAGGTGCATCGACGAACAGCTACGATCAATACCAAACTGACTGACTGATAAAAATTTAATTAATAAAATATAGGCACAGGCTTATGAATTAACTTCCATCACCATGCACTTTAGAGAGAAAATCCTCTATTTCCATGACATTCAATGGGAAGAACATTCCAGGATTGCTTTTCCCCACATCGCCATCTCCTCGTGACTTCTGAAAAAAATTATGAGTTAAAAAATATTACTCACTCTAAAAAATTTTTGGTGACTCTTAAATATGATTATGGTAATCAGATAAGAGTAAGAACCTATGTATAAAAAGTTGGTTGACCATCGAATAGTTGGTTAATGAATGTGTTCATATATGTATAACCATTGTAATAGAAACATACATCCACCACCCTCCATAATAATTGGGCTGAAACTTCCACAGGGTGGCTACTGATATCCAATTTTTAAATTCCCTGACTTTTTCCTGACTTTTCCCTGATGGATTCACCAATTTCCCTGACTGATCACCATAAGGTCACCTATTATTGGAATATTTTATTTCTGCTGAATTAAATTTTCGTCAAAACTCAGAAAATGTTAACAGCTGAAATCAATACATTAAAATCTACAAAGTACATCCTAATGAAAAAACACATCGAGGAGGGTCCATTCTACCCCCGAAAGCTCTGTCAAGGCGAAGGATACTATACTATCTCTCCCCCATCCACTACCCCAAAGATGCTGAGATTTTTCGAAGATTTTTTCAGAAAAATCTTAAGAAGTCTTCAAGTAAAACTCTGTACAAATATCTCGGTGGACATATTCGTGAAACCCATTAAAACGACTACTTTATGTGAAATTTTGCGTGAAAAAACGTCCACCATTTAGTGACGTACAGTAGAACCTCACTTATGAAACTTTCAGCGGACCAACAGAAAAAGTTTCATAAGTGAGGTAGTTTCATAACTGAGGTTTCATAGTAAGGGAACATGAAACCCTTTTCAACTGTCCAATTCGATCTGCTTTGTTTCATGGTTACAATTACATGTTTGGATGCAGGCAAATGAAGTGTAATAATTTATTGTACTTGCAAGCAACTCTACAAATGTAAGCATGTTCATGTTACCAAGAAAGAAAAAACATGCATTAGCATTACCTAAATTTGGTAAGATCTATTCCCAAAGTTAAATTTCTTGGCCTAATAGTTAGCATTCTCGAATCTTGACCAGCAGGGCTGTTTCAGTTAATGATTGGCATGATGTTTATTGTCAGTTCATCTTCTACTAACAAGCACCAGCAGGAGTATTGCTTACTAAAAAAATCAGCTGATTAATAGGTATTTTTCCATTCAAATATAATGTTAATAGTTATGAACTGAGATATATGTAACTAAAAATAATTTTGAGATTCTATTAAATATAAAAGGGGAATTGGTATTAGAAGTTAGATCGTCGTTAGTCGTAGTTACACTAACTCTAGGGTATAGTGTAATGCATGTTGGTGATTACTCACCCCCTGCCACACACCCCTGAGGTGGCTTGCAGGGTATTTTGTAGATGTAGATACGATGTCTGACTGATGAAGTTATGAATACGCACGAGAAATAATTCAAGCAAAAAGCTACCCCGATGTATCTCAATTGTTGAGTTAAAGACATAACTTAATATTATTTACCCCGTATCAATGATAAGAGTTAATTATGACATACCAACCGAATGGTTAAACTGATGATTTAGCTTCGAAAAACCAGAGGGTTCTTATGTGGACATGTCAATCAGTGGGGGTCTATTCTCTATCTCGAAGCTACCGCTGCGGTAGCTTCGAATAAGCTACCAGAATTGGCTACCAACCGTATTCTCTAACTCGCGGGAGCTTTCTCAAGAACGTAATAGGAAGTGGAGAGAGGTTTGGCGAAAGGCTGGTATAAGAATCTTTTTGAACCAAATCCGCGGAAACTTCATTTTTGGTGACGTCATTCTAAGAACCAATGGGAAAGTTCGTCTCCGTTTCGTCGTTATGTTTTTCCGTTGATAAAACTGGTGAAACCTGTTTTAAGGCCGATTTAGACGGTGAAGATATAAGTGCATCGTTTTTAGCAAAAAATTCCACGCATTAAAAATTATGCGAGCAAAATTCTAAAATGTTTTATTTTTGCTAACATAATCTCATGAAAAATCTCGTGAATATGAACGCACGACGTCCATCTTGGCTGTTTTGATCAATTGAAATAAGATTGTTCGTATATATATATTCGGGAATTAGGTTTCATGTCGATGATATGGTTCAATATGATTCGTGCTATTTGCTTTCGTCAATTACTCGTTGCTTCAAATCATTTAAATAATATACGAAGATGAAACTTTCAAAAGAAATGCGAAGGTGATACACGTTACCACGGCCCACCAAGTATCCCATTATGGGCTGGAATCACGTAACTACCGGAGGTAAATATGGCTAACCGTCACTCCAGTTAATATCTTTTTTGTGAAAAATCCCGCTAATGACGAAAAAGACAAAGTAATCCAGTGAAATTGCAAGGAATGCGCATTGAATAAATGTAAGAAACATACCCGTGCGTTGGATAATTATAGATAGATAAGCGTAATAAAATGACCAATATTTAAGCAGGGTATTCGGAGGCCGCGCTTCGTGAGGCTACCGTGGGAGCTTATTGGGGCTACGGAAGTAGCTTCTTGACATTTACAGAATATGGGTGGGAGCCTAATATGCTACCGATAATTTCTGCTTGCTCTTTCTCCCGTTGCTTCCATGATAGAGAATACCGATGGGAGCAAGTATATTGAAGCATCTTTTCGCCAGAAAGATCCGATGCTTCGAGTTAGAGAATAAGCCCCCAGCTGGCTAGAGGAAAAAATTTCTTCAACGAGCACTTCGGCATCACCAAAAAGTACTAAGGGCATTTATGTCCACTAACTTAATAATAATTTTACGACAATTGTGTGCATTATCAGGAATACTGGACTAATAACTGTCGTCGACAAACACAAATAAGCTCTCTCCACAGGTCAGTTAACTCACTGATAAGTCGTATAAGTGAGGAACTTCCTACCATAGGACCGGAAAAAAACGGTTCATAATCGAGTTCGTCGTATAAATGAAAAGTTTCATAAGTGAGGTTGGAAGTAAATGGGGTCTTATGGGATTATTCACCGGACCAAAAAAAAAACGGTGTACAAATGAGGTCGTCGTATATAAGAGGGTCGTATATCTGAGGTTCTACTGTAATAGTACCCAAATATCTCTTAAACTTATGCATAGGACACGAAGAGTACCATTATCACAAATGGTGTTGTTTATTATTTCATTAAAATCCTTCCACAACTCTACTATCTACGTAACTTTTAAGATTTTCGAAGAAATATCAAAACGGGTGTTTTTTTGGAATGTTGGTCATGTTTGAGCCTCCGTATACAAGTAATGGCTAGGACCTAAGAAAAATGACTTACTATTTCATAATAAGCAATCATTTGTGAGTATAAATTCCATGTTTCAAGTCTTTATCTAAAAAAAGCAATTTTGGATTTTGTCCGGCTATTTTCAATTTACGACCACTGTGCGCCGTCGCAGTGGCCGTTTTATTGTCTACAAAATTGCAACATTTCACTACACACAAGGTTTTCCTACAGCAGGTTATTGAACTATGCATACAACAGTTTTGCATTATGGTTAGTCCACTGAACCATTGCCAGCGTTGGGGCAACCCAGGCGAGTGAGCTATATTCCTTCCGCGGCCGTGTATAAGCGGCCGTGTATCGTATTTCCGTGGCCGTGTATGTTTCCCATGGTAAAATTACAAATTGACAATGTCTAATTCTTCAACAAAGAGGTAGCACATCGTGGTAGTTCTGGGAAGTTGAGGATTACTGAAAAGACATCGAAGGGAAAGATAATGGCCAATTTACTGGCGGACTCCGGCACAGGTACCACTAAGGTGCATGAAAAATACAAACAAAAGAAAAGTTGTTGGACTGGATCAAAATCGGATGGCGCGAATGACCTTCAGAAGCGAATAACAATTTGATTCACATGAATCAGGGAACCAAAAATTGTAAAAAAGTTTGGTTAAAAAACGTAAGAGCGCCACTGAGAGCGAGGACAACAGGAGGCAATTAGCAATGGCAGCATCATGTTCAGAAATATCATATTTGAGGTGGTTTGTGACCTGACTAAATTGCTTCGAGATGGAGCTTAAGGGGGCCATTCAATAATTACGTCGAGCGAGAAAGATGGGGAGGGGAGGAGGTTTCTTCTTACTGTCTCACGAAGGGGGGTATGAGAATCAAAGATGATCTTGCGTAAGACTTTTTTTACACCTGAGATCGTACTTGTGTTACCATTTTAATAATCATCGTCTCGTATTTTTAACACTGTAAGCAATTATTTACTATGAGCTAGTGTGCTCCAGCTACCTCTCGTGTGCTCCAGCTACCTCTCGACCTGAGTCTCGGAAGTTAAAAAAAAACGCGAGGTAAAATTTTCCGAACAACATATCTTCGGATTCCTTGCGATGAGCGTAATAAATTATGAACATAAATTTTTAACACTACTAGGCAAATATCGCAATATGGATATACAAAAGGGATACATTGTAGGTCTGATTCACAACTAAATAATTAAGATTAACAACTGATAAGATTCATCACTTGAATGTCCCACAAATTGATGGGGCTTATTCCATGCACATCAGCGACGGACATTAGTTTTAGTTGGTGTAATATTTTGGTGAAACAAATGGCGAGAATGACAGGCCGATAAACGTAATGGTAGAAAAATAACGAGAATTTCCCATCTCAATTTTTCCCCTGACTATTACAAGAATTCCCTTACAATTCCCTGACTTTTCCAGAAATTCAAAATTCCCTGACAATTCCAGGTTTTCCCTGACGATCGCCACCCTGTTCCATAAAAACATATGGCCCCAGCTTTATAATCCCTGGCTACATTTTTTCTTGAGTGAAAACTAAATACATAATACATTCTACCATAGATAACACTCAGGTGAACTAACTGGCAATCTGGTGTAATATACAAATCCTACACTCGAAGTTATCATCAAGTCAGAGCAAAGGCTATATCATCTTGAGGTTAAATTTAACCAAACATTATAAAGCTAGGCGGCAGTGGTATTCACTGCATGGATAGTTAATTTTATACATTTTGAGCAAATCTTTTAGAGAGGTAGGACTAGCACATGACATTATTATCATTTTGCATCAATTTTTATAAGGACTGGGAAGAATGTAAGAAAAAGTGCACAATCATCCTGAGCTTTACCTTAGTACTCACCACAGGTATATCTTCGGTCGTGGTTCTTCTCTTCTTCAAAGGGAGAAATTTTCTGATGCCTTCAGTCTCCTTGCTCTGAATTTCTTCCATGCACACACTTCCAATTGCAGCATATGTCATTAAACTGTCATCATCAACACTGTTCTCATTGGATACATTGCAAGTGTCTACCACCCTCTGAATGGATGCCGAATCTTGGTCATTTAACGACCCACTGCAGTGTGAACTCTTCTGTGGTACCTCTTTTTCTTTTCTACGGGATGGCCTCGACAATTTTGATGGCACACCAACTTTCACCTGCTCAACATCATCACTCTGCTTCCGTTTACGGTCACTGGACAGTGATCCCCCCTTAACGTCCTGTTTTTGCTCTGTATCATTATCCTTCTTTTTCTTGGTGACCACTTTCACTTTGTCTTGATCATTTTTTGGCTTTTTACTGGAACTCAATATTGTTGAAATAACCTTAGCTCTAATACCACGGCTCACTTGTGATGGGATCTCCTTAGGTGTATGCGAGAAAAGTTCGATGTAGTCTGACTTGGTAATGGTAACTATCTCACCATCCAATTCAACAGTTAAACCCTCAAGTTCTGGAGCAGATGGAGATGAGGGAGGACACAACTCGGACAGGATGGAGGGTGTCGACGTAGGGGGATTGTCTTCATCATACACTATAGTTATGTAAGCTTCATTCGAGCTGAATGACATGTCAGAAGCTCCCACCAGACTTGAAATATTGACACCATCCTCAGTGGGAGCCTCTGAGCAACCAGTCACACCAACATTAACTTCTTCAGAATTGTCACTCAAAACACCACCTCCTGATGGTGCTTCACTGGAATCACTGACAGGGGATCGATGCAGAGAATTTGAATCCCTTGCACTTTTCAGACCATCTTGTTCTGCTGTGGCACGTTGGGGATGAGCAATATCATTTCCAAGACTACCAAGCACCTTATCACCTTCCGATTTTTCCGTAACCTTTACTGGTGACTTTTGAACATTTGATGTACAAGGACCTACTTCTTCAGATGGAACATCCAGTGGAGCAGACTTGTCTTCACTGCCAGGATTAGGTAATTTCATCTGAGAAGGCTTGGGTGCATTTTTAGAAGCCTTGCCCTTAGGAGCACTTTTTAACATTCTCTTGGTATCCTCCAGGAGCTTCTTCCTCACTTCATCAGCATCCAATGTGTCTGGATCTAAACAGCTCTTTTGCATTTTAGCTCTGGTAGGAGAACTTGTTCTCTTGTTAGCACCAACATTTTTCCCTGAAGACTTGCTTTGGGGAACATCACAGATACTTGTAGGAGGCTGAGACCCTGATTCCATTACATTCTTTAGCTCAAAATTTGGTTTATCACATTTTTCATTGAGCACACTGTTCTTACCGACTTTTGGCTTCTTTTGGAAGGAGAGGTCAAGTTTGCCAATGGATGTGTAGGGTTGGCAATGTGTTGAGTCATTTTCATTTGTATGCATGGCAAAGCCGTCACGAGTCAACTCATCCTCATTTAAGTCCAGTAGCAAACTTTGTCCATCTTTTGAGGCTTGATTTTGCACATACCCACTTTTCCTTCTGCAACGTGTTGGTTTGTCTTTACTTCTTTCCAATTCTGAAGCTTCCTCTTCACATTTTTTTGCTTGTCTTTTGCTCTGTTTACTAGGCCCTTCACGATTACCTTCACGGTTTGTACATGGTTGAGGAGCTGCACTTTCAGCTGAATCTTTGTTACTACCTGGCTGTGACCCTAAAGCCTTAGTGCTCCTATCACTACTTTTTGGCATGTCCTTCTGATTGGTTTTTTCACTTTGTGATACAGTCAAGGCCTGCAATGCCTCATACTCCCTTGATTTCTTGGGGCTGCTTCTCAGGCATTTGTTTTTCCCTGAAACTTCAGTCACCCTCTCACAATTTTCACCAAGTGTAACTCTATTACCATGGTCATCATTAGATTCTTCATTAACCTGACCACTTTCATCACCTCCGAACATATCTTCATTTTCTTCCTCAGGCTGCTTCGAGCGCAAAGATCTCCTCTGCTTTTCAGAGTACTTCTTTCTCACTGTAATACCCGAGGTGTTCTTATTTGATGATATCGATTCTTGCATTGCAGCACGAAACTTCCTTTGTTCAGCCTTATGCCTTAATTCAGCTGCTTTGCTTGTACTTGGAATAGGTTCAGGTTCTCTCAAAGGTTGACTTCCATTTCCAGTCTCCTTAGAACTAGAGTCTGTAGTTTTGCTGACATTATTTGACTCATTACACAATGGCTTTAAAAGTTCTCTTCCTTGTGAACTTTCTCTTGAGTTTGATGCAGCAGGTGTGCAGGACATACGTGCTGTCTTTTTTAGGACAGGAGTAGTGAAATCCCCATGCAATACAGCCAGCTTGTCTTCCACTGAAGCCAAGAGTTCAAATTTTCCTGGTGACAGTATTATTTTCTCAGGAGTGTCAAATTCAAATTCACCCTCACTGAGTCTAAGCTCGGGGCAATCATCTTGGAATTCATCATCTTCCACATCAAACATGCTGATGATTTTAGAACTCTCCTTCACTGGAAATGACTTTCTTGGGGACCTTTGTGTGCTAATGATTCCAACTTTTTTATCTGGTGATGCAAATGAATGAGCATTTGTAGCGACAACCACTGACGATGTCCAAGTACGTTGGGTAGGACTTGGTGATGAATTCATTCCAGCTCCTTCTAAGGCATCTGAACTTGGGCCAGCTTTTCCTCCTCGTAGCTTCTCCAGTGTCCTCTGTTTCTTCATCTCAAGCTCAGTGGCTAAACTGTGATCAGTAAGTGGCAATATTGTGCTTGGAGATTCCACAGCCCCAATACTCTCCTCTGCGTCATTGGATTCCCGACCGAAGAGAATCTTTTCCAAATTATCCCTCCTCTTTTTCTTTTCGGATTGCAACAAACTTTCTTTGCTCATATCATTCCTACCATGCACATTCATATTTTGACTTTGGCCCAACTTATCACTCTCCTGCTTACTCCCAGAGCTGCCTGTTGCCTCTGTGTCATTCCCTTTCTTCCAGTGGATAACAAGTAACTTTTTCCCATTATTTTTCTCAGCAGTTTCATCCTTAGGAGTTGAACTTTGTGGCTTTGTGGCCTCATCCTTTTTAGGTAGCAGTGCCCTGAGTTGAATGCCATCAGTGAAACTTTTACTCACTTCCACTTCAGACTGTTTTTCTGCAGTTTCATTGCTATCGTTCAATTTCCCCACAGCCTCACCAGAAGCACCTGCAACAAATCCACTTTGTGGCACTTCATCATGCTCTGCATCATCCTCAGCTGAAGATTCACTGCTGGAAGACTCACTACTGCTGCTACTCTCACTCATACTTGATTCAGCTCCTTTTGAGAAACATTTTTTGGAGTCAATGTCAACTTTCTGATCTACTTTCCCACTTGGACTGCCAACAGTCTTGGTCGAATCCCCATCATCCTCCTCTTCCTCAGCATCACTTGATTTGGCATTAAGTGGGCTTAGCTTGAGTTGTACTTCCTTCGCCAGTATTTCAGCCTCGTGTGACTGAATTGCAACCACTTCTGGGGCCACAGGTTTAAACACAAGTCCCTCTGTTATTTCTTCCTCTGGAACCATGTTACATGGCTCAGGACTCGGGGGCTTCTTTTTCTTCTTCAGCAATGATTTTCTCTTACTGGTCACTTTACTCCCTGAGTCAATGACACCAACCTTGGCTTCAGCACGAGGTGATTCTTCTGCAAATAAAGAACAGGATTAACAACAAAAAATACAACACATGCCATCTTTGTACTCCAACAACAGTAAGAGTGAGATCATGCCTCCCAATTTCTTCATTGAAAGCAAATTAGGCAAACACAAAATTACATTATAACATTGAGAACTAAGGCAGACCTGAGAGAATTTTTGATTCTGATTCTTGTTCCTAAATAATGCCTTTCGGTTAGCTGCAGAAGAGGAATAGTTGATCCTTTAGCCAAATAATAGTTACATACATACTCATCACCTAGTTCCCTTTTGGAATAGGCACTGTCCAAAAAGTTTAATTCTTGCTGATAGGCCTGAAAAGCTGACTTGGCTGCTGACCCTACATAATTCTATAGCTTCCATTACTCAAGCATTGCTTCATATGTGCTGTCCTATTCTTAAGACTCCTAATATCCTACTCTTTAGAGTATCTCCTACCACTTTCACCCATGACTTTCCTGGTCGGACAGGGCCAAGCCAACGAAGCACATTCCTTTGATATATGTCCATTACCAAAGCATTCATTCTGCATTCTTCCATTACTGATTCATTTGTAACCCTATCTCTTCTGTTTTTACTGCAAGCACTTCCATACCCATCAAATTTAGCCTGATCTTATGCTTATCCTGGCATACCCAAGTTCCACTACCATACAATAAAGTGGGGAGTACACTTTTGCACGCCACAATTTTTGCTTCATTACATGAATATTCATTCCTTGATATACTCTGCATATTACCTACTCACATTTCATCAATACCAAATTATAATCTGTTTACATCTGCACTCCGAAAACTTCAAATTTTTAACGTGATTCCTGAACCTCTTCCTGGCCATAATATAATCTACTTGATATCCCCGTTTCCCTGCATTTTTCATGTGTATATATACCTGTAGGGATGATTAAACCAAATGTTTGTTATTACTAGTATACTTCTCCGGCACAATTCAATTGTATTCTTTCCACAGGTATTCCTAGTCCCTTGTCTATACACCCCCAGTTCATCTCCATCCTTCTCTTCCACCACCACTACATTTCAATCCCTCAACACTACATATTAGGTTTTTCTAACCTGGGGCATCTTAAATTATCACTTCCAGTAACTCATACACATCTCACCATCATATATCATCATAATCGTACACCTCTTCTCCCTATGATTACTTGTAGAACTGTATATCAGGACCACTACAAAATTCCTTGGGTGTCTTTTTATTTCAGCCACCAGTATTCTGTCCTCACACCCTCTTCCCCAATTTTGCTTTTAAAACCATAGCTACCCCAGATTGATTATCACCTCCCCCACCATAAATTATCCAGTAAGTATCACTCCAATAGTTCCCACTATTCATCTCCATCTATCTCACCTCACACAGTCCCAAAACATCTATTTCCCATTTTTCCATTCCTGTTTCCTGTGGTACCTGCACCCATTTCCCTTAATGGAGCCCTGTTCTCAAGAATCACGTCCATATCTAGCATCCATGCCGCATCCCGATTCGAAACGTAAGAGCAAGATTTCGTAGTGTAATATTGTACTTTTTCAGATCGACTGGTGTTTAATACCGTTCCCTTTTGCGCTTGAAAAGGTTTCATGCCTTATCGTGTAGAGCCAATTTGGTTCAGTGCCTGAGGTCTAAAACCTTTAAATATTGGTATTTTTCTTGCCTTTTTGTACCAGATCACATCCCTGGTTGTTACTAACCCATCAAAGATTACTCAACAAAATTGAAGCTTCTATAAAAGTCATCCATCATGATATTATTAGTTTCTACTCTTTAATATTATTCTTAGGAAAAAGATGCATCAAAAGAAAATTATTGCATAAATAACAACATTAAAATTACTTTCTGAAACAGGGACGTAAACTATCTATATGGGATCTTAAAAAAACTATAAAACATAATATGTGCATAGAGCTGCAAAGTTACGGAAGTATTTCAGTTTTATCTTTGAAAAGTTAATACAATGGATTACAATGGGTACATTCTACAAGGGATTCACTTTACGATCTGCATGCTAAGAATTTTAAAGGGCACAGTTTGTGCATGCCCTTTAAATTTCTCATATCGACGATATTTTGCACCCATAATTTGTCATTCATTCAGCTTTCAAAGCCTTATTTGTTAAAAGACTGCATTTTTTTCATAGCAACATTTGCATATTTAATGATGCCTAGTTGTAATTATGAGCCGTTCACACAATTAGAGGAAATTTTGTGGTGATTAGCACTGACACCAATGAGCATCAACAAGATAACGCAACATTCCTGATGTAGACAGGATCACATCTATGATAATTCAGATTAAGGTTTTCAATAACCATTATAGCACCATCATTTTGTTTACCAACTTGGAAAAATATGAGAACTTTCGCCTAAGAGTAACTTATTGTTAGAGCGCATCACCTACCAACTAAGTGATATGAGTCCTTTAAGGATACAGCTGTCATGAGATAATAAATCACATCAATGAAACAAGTGAAATTACATCGTAACATTCCTCGGTGACTAATAGGGATGTGATGTAATGGTTTATCTAAATTTTCATTGAAATTCATGCCCCTTATGACTTTGCACCGATATACCAATAGAATCTGCATTGCACTGCCATCTGAGTCGTTGATATGCTCCACCGTTTGTGAATATGTATCAGTGTTATCAGCCTTCAAGGGTCTTACGAGCGAAGTAGTATTGTCAATGCAGGGCATGGTTTGTACTGTGAACCATCTCTTTTCCAACCACATTAACTATTAGATAACAAATCTTGCCAGAAGTAGGTTGTTTATTGTGGAAAGTTACTGTAGTGACCATGCCCCATAAAAAGAAACTCAAGCAGAAAATAACAATTAAAACAAAGCAGGAGAGAGTGAAGAAACAAGATGAGGGTGCTTGAGTTAGCACTTCATGTCCTCAGAGTACTTTTTATGTTTCGTGTTCTCATACTTGATGAGTGGATGCCTCTAAAAAGGTTTAGAGTCCCGATAACTCTCCCAGCCCCAAAGAGTCAGGTCGGCTATTCCAAGAAAAGGGCTTTGAGAGAAGGTTCATCTGCTGCTGTCTCTATTGTTATTTAGCTATTCATAGCCTTGACTGGGAGAATATCAATGCTGCTGGTTTCGTATAAGGAGAAGGAAGATCATAGAACTGGAAGACAGGCGTGTGACGTCAGGGAGGCACACGTAAATCATTATTCATGGAAAGGTTACTGACTGATCCGTCTATGTATTTTAGCCTATTTTTATCATAACTCAATGCATAATTTGCAAACATAATTTAAATAAATATGCAACGCCACTTTCTACGCAAGCGTTTCTTCAGTTATTGTTGAGGTAATTGTGTTTTAGAGATAATGGCGTGAGACCAAAAGAAAGATGCCTAATTGCCACCGTCAAGTAGTAAGCAGACGTACAATGAGAGTTAAAAAATTTCTATTCCATGTTCTTCCCATTGCTTGAAAATTCGGTAAAATATTAAGTCACTGAGATTGGCTCACAGTTAGATAGAGAGTACAGGGGTGAGGACCACATTCATGCAATGAAAATCAATGTATTGACAAATTACTACATCTCATGTAAGTTCTAATATTGATAAATAACATTTTTAAGTCATTTAATTCCAGCATATTTCGTACCTATACTCTATTGTATACCACTGAATGCACTGGCATTGATGTAATTAAACCGATCCTTCATCCAGTAATATACTGATTTGCTTTACAATGGAATTCACATTTCGAATGGTCCTATGGTACGGATTACCATTGTAACGCGAGGGTCAACTGTACCTTTTTTGTTTTGGGGAATTATATATATCCCAAAGCTTTTAAAGTAACTGTGAGTGTTGAAAATCCTATAAAATAAATTCTATTAATCCAACTTTCAACCATGAAATCTTTACGATGGAATTCACATCATGGATGATCCTGTGGTACGGATTAACATTAAAAAGCAGGGGATACTGTAAATGTTTTTAGGAGTAAATCAAAATGCTATTTTCTTAGTTATACATCATTATTTTTTAAGATGGGTTGCTAACGAGTCATCAGACATTAAAGGGTTAAAGAAAATGATAAAGGCTCCTCAGTTAGAACATCAAATGTCATTGATGGATCAACTATTTTTCACAATTCATCAAAACTACTTTTACTTAATCGATAATATTGAGAAAACTGAACAGGATACTCCGATAAACTTCAAACAACTAGTAAAATTGTCCTTTAATGAATCTCAGACTTGCTATTGGATGCACCTAATATGGAGGTTTCTGTAGAGGGTTATGGAGTAAGGAGGCTATGAAGGCTTCTCACACAAAACCAAAGAGCTATCATGAAAGTGGTTTCTATGTCATCCATTGGCACACTACTGTATATATGCCTATTTATCTATCTTAGTGTGAAATTTCACCCCTTCTCCTCCTAATATGAACCTCCCCCCTGTTCATCCGGTTTCCGCTCTTTCCCTTGCGTCTATCTCCACCTCTCCTCGCGAAATCCTAAAGTATCTGTCATCCCTACCCATTAGCAAATCAACCGGTTCGGATGATATTTCCTCAATTTTCCTTCATCGTACGCCTGGCACTCTCTATATTCCCATCTCCATCATTTTTAACAGATTCCTTTTATCCGGAACTTTCCCAGCGCAATGGAAGAACTCCAATGTAACCCCCATTTTGAAATCCGGTCCTAAGGATAAAATTGAAAATTATCGCCCCATTTCCATTTTACCAGTGTTGTCCATAATCTTTGAGCGCATTCTCCATGATCGCATTCTTCATTTCACTTTCCCATACATCTCACCCTTCAGCATGGTTTCCATCCTGGTAGCTCCTGCCTCACTAATCTATCCATTTTACATCATCACATTATTTCTGCATTCGAAAACGGGTCGCAACTCGACGTCTGTTATATAGATTTCTCTAAAGCTTTCGATTCCATCAATCACAACCTCCTTCTACACAAACTTCAGTCCCGTTACAATATACATGACCCCATATTATCCCTTATTTCTAACTTTTTGAATTCTCGCAGCCAGCGGGATTTAATAGATGGAATTTCCTCGAAGTATTTGCCAGTTACCTCTGGAGTTCCCCAGGGCAGCGTTCTTGGCCCCCTTCTATTTGCTCTCTATGTAGACGACCTAATTGAAGATGTTCTACCCTCTGGTTGCAGCATTCTTTTATATGCAGATGACTGTAAGGTATTTAGAGCAATTAACAGTGCAGCGGATTCCCTTAATTTACAGTCATCTCTAAATGCCATTGATAGCTGGTGCGCCAAATGGAAACTGCGCGTGAATCCTGAGAAGTCTCCTGCAATATCCTTCTCCTTAAAATGCAAAACCATCTCCTATACCTACAAACTTTCCGAGCACCCTATACCTTCTGTTAGTTCCCACAATGACCTAGGGGTTACCTTTGATCAAAAGTTGATGTTCCATGAACATATTTCTGGTATTTCTAAAAAGGCAATGTCCATAGTGGGAATTCTCTATCGGCTCAAAGAAATAACGGACCCATTTGCCCTAAAATCTGTGTTTCTTGGATGTGTACTACCCATCCTAGAATATTGCTCTCCTATCAGGTCAACTGCGTCCCCCACCACTCTTAAATTACTCAACCGCCCCCTTAACTTCTTTTTAGCCATAGTCCGTCATCACGTGCCCTCCCTTAGACATAGCTCATGTGAAGAAATCCTATCATCTCTGGGCCTATCACACCTCTCCCTTCGCCGGCTGACTTTGGACCTTAAATTCCTGCACTCCATCATGAATGAGTCCTTCCGCTCTGATCTTCTTCTTTCCTATTTTTCACTCCGCATCCCAGCCCGCATCACTCACAATGAGTCTGTTCACACACCCAAATTCCATCTCTCCATTTCCCAACGATCACTATTCTACCGCCTACCTTCATCTTTCAATGCCCTAACTAATAGTCGCCCCACCCTTGACCTTTTCTCCTCACGCAATGTCTTTTTCTCCCAACTGAAATGTAATGCATAACATTCATGTCATCTTCGCCTCATTCTTGCCTTGTTTATATTTTGAATTTCTGTTTTGTTTCTACTACTATTGTTGTTTTTTAATTTATTCTGTTTATTGAACCCAATGTAAAGGCCTTAGTTGCTGTTTTTGGAGTTTTTGATAAATAAACAAATAAATAAATACCATGAAAAAATTCTGTGACGGTGATGTTTCAGATGCCGCATCTAGAATTACTGTATATGACAGCATAAAAAACACATGGACATAAATGATGCACCCCCATTTTGGCACAGCACTGAAAAAACCACAATTTTGAGATGAGATGAATAAATTTAAAAAAGTTTCAATGGGGAAACATTTTCGTTGTTACTGAAACAGGTAACTTTTTTGGCAAAGGTATTAAAGCGTGTAATGATCCACCTCAGATTAATATGCCATAAATTTGGATATTATTTTGTTAGTTATGTCGGACTTGAGTAGTGAAAGCAATGGTATTCCAAAGTCTTATATGGTGACGATATGAAATCAATATATTGCTCTTCAATATTGCAGAAGCAATCAAAGCAACATATATTGACCACATCACTATTCGTAACAATAATACCAGTGGTAATAATTTCAACAACAACATTGTTCAAGTAAATTATAATATTATGGTAAAGGTCTGGGGACTATTGACCATCTGGGACGAAATTTGCCTGCATCAGAGAGCACGGTGGATGATTTTGGCCTCAGTAGAGACTCTGCTTCGCATATAAGACCCAGGGGTGACTTTCAAGATATTATTTTAAAAAGTGCATATTACGTGCCATCAAATATGTTAGCTAGTGCTTAGCCATGCTTAAGATTCCAAGATTGAAGTATGACAACCACAGAAAACACACCTTTAAAATAACTGGTTTTCTTCCTTGGCCTCAACACTCTGGTCGGTGGCACCTCACCATCATCTTCGTCTTCCTTTTCAGGATCACTTCCCTCTTCCCCCACGGCATTTGGTTTCTCCTTTGATTTATCCAGAGATTTAACTTGTCCACCAGGAAATTTCTTGACCGGAGGTTTCTTTGTTTTAGTGCTCTTTTTTACAGCTGTAGCAGTATTCTCAGCTACGATAAAGTCCTCCATTGAATCATTATCAATGCTAACTGTTTTACCTGCCTCTTGATTGCTTTTCTCAGCACCTTCAGGAACATCACCACTTTTTCTCGCATTGCTTTCCACTGTATCTTCAATCTGGGACTTTTGCAAAGCAACAACGACATTCACATTTTCACTGGACTTGTCCTCAACCTGATTCTCCTTTGCAGGAGCATCACCTTTCTCTCGGGGTTTGAAGTAGTTGGGAAATGTCTCCACTGCTTCACCAGAATCCTGGCTATGTGGTGTGCAAGGAACACATACACCTGGAGTAGGAGGGAAAAGTGGTGTATCAACTACCGTTAAAGTGGTGCGATCCCCAGTAGTTGTATGTGTACTACCAGCACTAGGCAGAGTCACCCTTTCATTAGCAGCAGACGCTTCTGGTTTCCGTGGTGTCTCATGAAGGTCGAGACACCTCCGGGCTACTAAATTGCTCGATGAGAACTTACTCTCTTCTGAATCCAAATTTTGGCTATGGAGAGTCCTTTTGTTGGCCAAGCTCCCAGGAGATTGTTGAACTACCCATGTTTTATCAGGGGATTTAACTGTTTCAACAGGTACTACCTTTGGAGAATCAGACTCCAGGGAAGCCCTCGGCTCAGTAGCCATTTTCTTCTTAGCAGGTGCTTCACCCTTACTGTTTCGCTTCCGTTTCTCTCCAACAGCCACCAGGTCAGCCACACCTCCATCCTCATTGGTGGCATTCAGCTTGACCTTTGTTATGGGATTCTCCTTCTCCCCCTCTACTGCACTTTCTTTAGTGTCCTTTTCCACAGGGAGATTTTCATTTACATCTGAGCTCTGTTTCTCCTCTAGCAATGGCATTGCATCCCCCTCTGAGCTTTTACTCTGACGTTTACTTCTAGCTGATCCTCCACTCTTTCTCCTGGTCCTGGTCTCTGCTTTCAGGGCCTTAGCCTCTGCTTTCATAGCCTTGGCTTCAGCTTTCTGGGCCCTTTTGGCATTTCTTTCCTCCATCTTCTTCCTCTTGGCCTCCTCCGCAGCCTTCTTGGCCTCTTCTAATTGGCCTTTCTTCAACTCATCCAAAACCTTATTCTCCACAGACCTCTTCCTCGACTTTTCCAATCGAACCAAGGCCCGCCTTTGGTTCCGGGTCAATTTCGGCGGCTCTGGGCCAAAGCTCAGTTGTGCCCGCAATGTCGCATCCCAAGAATCCCCCTTGAGCTTATCTTTCGGAGACGTTGACATAGGTGAGCCCCTAAAACCATCCTTAGAACCATCCTTTGAACCATCCTTAGAACCCTCCTGAGGGGCTTCGTTCGACTCTGACACATTTTGTCCCTGACTCGGAGGTGACAGTTGATCGGAAGTGGGAGATGCATCACATCCAAAAATAAGGTCAACCCCCACCTTGTTCCAAGCGCCACTGAGCTGAGGGGGAGGGCTCCTCGTGGCGATGCACACGGTGCTCAGGTCGGGCAGCGTGCTTGTCCTTGGACCTCCCAAACACAACTCCTTCCTGGCCGGATTCAGAGGCATTGACGATTGGAGTGGTCCGGTCCCAATGAATTTTTTGGGAACCTCATATGGAGTGCTTGTGGTGAGCACTTTGCTTGCGGATTCCACCAACGTGGGGGGCAATGGCTTCGGAGGGGTGCTGCCAAAATCCAACGCCCTGATATGCCCCCGTGATTTCCTCCTCGGCGTGCTCATACTGACCCGTGGTTTCCCAGTTGGCATCATGGGAGTGTCCCCTTGCTTCTCCAGAACCTTTCTCTGCCCCTCGGTGGCCGCACGAATGGGACGAGAGGCCAGCACATCTGGAGTCGAACCATGAATGCAAGTGGAATTAGTTTCTACGGCTACAGATTCACATTCTTCAACCATATTATTGTCTGGAACATCCTCATTCCCCAATGGTAGAGCTGACACCTGAATATCGTCAGGGTCAACACATGGTAAAGGCTGGAGCGTGTCAGCATGACCTCTTAAATCAACAGAAAGGACGGGATCTGAGAATGGCATTCCTCCTTGCAGAGCGGCTGCATTAGAATTTGAGAAGTTACTTTGACATCCTCCCATAAGATTTCTAGCATCTTCAGGATTGACCTTTGTCAGCGTGAATGGTGGATGACCTGGAAAAAAAATCACAAAAATGCCATTTCCATTCCATGACTAAATAAAGTTGATAATGAATAATCAAAACCATGAAAAGATTAGCAGTAATGACAGTACCAGGCATAATGTTGACTGGTTCCTTTGGAGCAATATGAATGGGTCTAGGTTTTTGTGAAGCTGGAAAAAGTAAAAAGAAAGAAAAGATTAGGTATTAGAGAGAAAAAAATAAAAATACAACTAGCCTTCTTTGGATGCATACTTAGTTAAAAAAAGACAAACCCATATTTACGCATGCCTAAGCCACATAATTTTACCTTAAATTTTTGACTGACATGAGAGCAGTCTCTTTGAGATATATAATAATTTCATTTATTATATGAGTGATGGAGAAACACTTTCTTGACCCTTCAACACCCTTGAAACCAGTACAATGGTCAAAAAATGTAAATGTTTGAAATATTGAACTACTGGATATGC
The DNA here is from genome assembly GCA_963573305.1 of Pyrrhosoma nymphula. Lineage (NCBI taxonomy): Eukaryota > Metazoa > Arthropoda > Insecta > Odonata > Coenagrionidae > Pyrrhosoma > Pyrrhosoma nymphula. The sequence goes on along the minus strand of OY754333.1, from coordinate 98,646,534 downwards.
AATGAAGATTTAATGCCGAGGGAGAAAAAATGAGCCAATAAAAAGCCAAAAAATAACAAAGAAGAATATAAAGTTAAAATTAATATAACTTTGGTGGTTGCAAATATTCAAGTATTTGCAATGCTACAGGCAGAAGGTGGGAGGAAAGTGGGGTGAGGCATGGTGACCGCTAGCATCTGCACTGGAAGCTCTCAAATTCCTTCACACTCTAGTTGTTCCGTCTTTTCCAATACGGGGAGAGTGCATGGACTACTTCCTGAAATTGAAAATAGAAATGGGAAATAAGATAGGAATCCCATTCCCACATTTCGGGCTTTCTTGAGCGGGCATTTCCTGTGAAAACGTTACAGGGCCAATAACAAGGAAAAGACAGAACAACTATAGTGCAAAGGACTTTGAGAGCTTCCATTATAGACACTAACGATCACCATTCCTCCCTCCATTTCCTCCTACCTATGGACTATTAGGGAGCCTTCGACCATACAAGAGACTGTAGGGTTAGCGAAAATGGATGAATAGAATGATGAACAGAGCAGAACTAAATTGTGGCCGGTTCTGTCGAAACAGAGCTGATCCCCAAGGAAGACCCTCCGCCGCAAACATTTCCACCCCCTGTTGAGTGATTAGGAAGTCAGGATGAAGGTCCCCGCTGTAGTCCCCCTCCCCCCTAATGTTACGGGTTTAACTTATGCCTTTGATACTTTTTCGGGCTGTGAGGATGAAGGTAATGTGGAGGATTTTCTAACTTCCTTGGACACTGTGGCCAACTGTCGCCATTGGAGCAATACACATCGTGTGATAGTGTTAAAATTATGGGTTCAAGGGAAGGCTAAGCAATTCATCAATACTTTCATGCAGGAAGGAGGGAGTACTGGGGGGAGTTAGAGAGGGCACTTAGGGATAATTCCCAACTCAGGAGGCCTCAGCTGTTCAACTTTCCAGATTATTAGAAGGCAAGCATGGCCCAAGGGAGTCGGTACAAGAATAGTTGGAAAGGGTACAAGGCTCTCAGCAAAACCCATCAGGACACCACGACAGACCCCCAGGTGCGTAGATTTAGGGTGAAGGTGCAGGACGAGATGACACTACAATAGTTCCTTCAGGGACTAAGAGAGGGAATAAGGAGGTTCGTGATGATTAGGGAACCTTCGACCTTTCAAGAGGCCGTGTGGTTAGCGAAAATGGAAGAACAGAACAATGAACAGGGCAGAACTAGATTGTGTCTAGGGGCTGGTCCTGTAGAAACAGAACAAGTCCCCAAGAAAGACCCTCTGCCACAAACATTTCCACCCCCTCCATCGCAACTGATGTTTTCAGTGTTGCTGATTCAGACACTTGGCTTGGGAATGTGGAATCAATCCATTGCCAATTACAAGTAAAAGATGGAACAACTATAGTTGAAAGGAATTTGAGAGCTTCTAACACAGGACACTAATGGTCACCATCCCTGCCTCCACTTTCTTCCTACCTTCAGCCTGTAGCAAATACCTGATAAATTTGCAAGCGCCATATAATCAATGAAGTTTAAAACACTTTAATGATTCTTTGGCATTTATTTAAATGAAGTAGGCTTATAGAGAAAAGAACTCAGCTTTGAATCAATGAACACAATCAAGTACATGAAACAAGAAGAACAATTAGAAGTAATTTGAATGAACATTTTATTAAGTTCATTTTTTATTGATTTTTGCAATAATTTGCCTCTTGCTTTCTTGCTTGTAAAAATTACTTCTCGGATAAATGATTTGAGATAAGGCAATGTAAACAAAACTACGATTGGGACAGTGGCCTCAAAATTAGCCAAACGCATCTTGTAATTAGCAAAAATGCTATGACTCCTCCCCCACCCACCCCCTAGCCCAGGATGCCCATATGAAGATTCTAGAAAGAAGAACAAGTGTTCAAGTCCCAGCCCAGTTCGGCAGCAGATTTAATTCCCAGGAAAAGTGATTAGCAATGGCCACAAAATGTTGAATAGCATCCACTCAAAATTACAATGGGTACATGTGAAAAGGGTGTACTCTTCTTCAGAAAATTAAAAGCAGTTTTATAATACCATGAACTGACAACTACAAAGGATGCTGTGGCATATAAGGCTGCCTCTGTATAGAAAATTCAACAAATAAATTTTATCCAATAATCAGCCAAGACAGTTTGATGCAAGCATAAGCAAAATAAATGGAAGTCATGTAGATGTAATAATATAGTTAACGGACAGTGCTTGGCACTGCTTTTAGTGAGTATCTTCCCGGCCCCTCTATCTTGATTGCAGGAAAATGAGCCACATTAAAATACGGGGATTGGAATCTGCAATGTTTATGTGAAGGTGGAGTAACTGTAGGGTGGGTAATGCTGGTATTGCGGTCTCGGTGAGGGTGAGGGTGCCAAGCCCAAGACCTTATTAAATGCTGAGAAATGCCGTCCGTCTCGTATAGGCTCTGCCAGCGAATCCAACCACAGTGTCCTCGTCACACCCCCTGGGTAACGCTAATCGTGGAAGGCTGAAAGGCGAGTTTCCGGCGCCTTAAAACCAGATCAACTTGACTAAGGGAGTAAATCCCAACAGAAAATTCAAGGTCCTCCAATGTAGCGGGGATTGAGCGTGAGGCCAACAACCTCACCCCGGAAAAAACTTAACGTTACGGAAACTGCACAAAAGCCTCGGATACTGGACAGGAATAATGGATTACGACAATGGCAACCGAAAAGGAATATGAATACGGATATCATATTTGCAACTTGGAATGTTAGGACGATGCTAAAGCCTGGGAAAATGAAAGAAATTTCCCAGGAATTAAATAAATTTAGAATTGATGTGGTTGTACTCCAGGAAATAAGGTGGCAAGGACAGGGGGGTATAGACAAGCCTGATTTTAGCCTCCTCTACAGTGGGCCTGAGAGAAGGACGGGTAAGTATGGAACCGGAATAATAATGAATGCCAAAATGCGAAAAAGCTTGTTGAACTTTGAACCCATCAATGAAAGACTTTGCAAGGCAAAATTAAAAGGTAGAATTAGAAACATTACCCTAATATCAGCCCATGCTCCAACGGAAGACAAAGATGAACTTGAGAAAGACAAATTCTATGATGAATTGGAGAGACTTCTGTCAAGGATACAAAATCATGATATGATTATAATTGCAGGGGACTTTAATGCACAAGTAGGGCAGGATTCTGCCAGCTCCAAACACTCGGGACGCTACTCACTACACCAGACTAGCAATGAAAATGGTGTTCTCCTAGAACAGTTTGCCTCAAGAAATAACTTAGTAGTTAAAGAGTACCTGTTTCCCACACAAAAGAATCCATCTGAGCACATGGACAGCCCCGGGCTCAAGAATTGTCACACAGATAGACCATGTTTTGACAAAAGGCAGACATGCATCATCAATCATTGATGTCCGCAGCTGCAGAGGGCCAAATTGCGACTCTGATCACTTTCTAGTTAAAGTCACAGTGAGGGAAAGGGTGGTCGCTCTAAAAAGGGCAGAAACCCCGAAAAGGAAAAAGTGGAGGCTAGATTTATTGAAAGACAAAGAAGGAGTAACCCAGTTTCAAAATGAAATGAAGAGAAACTTGGCAAGGGCAAATAGTCTGTAGATGTGGAGGATGAGTGGAATCAAATTGAGCAAGCTATTAAGGAGACTGCAGACATGGTGCTAGGATAAGAAAGGAAGACACGGAGCAAAGATTGGTTTGATGAGGAATGTAAGATGGCTTTGGAGGAGAAAAATACTGCTTGGAAAAGAATGAATCAAAGTAGAATTAGAAAAATTTATAGTGAGTACAAGGAGCTGAGAAAGAAGGCTGACAAGATTATGAAAAAGAAACAAATGTTAAAAAGAAATATTGAAAAAATTGAGGAGCTGCATGTACAAAATGAAGTAAGGCAATGTTACATAGCGGTAAATAAAATGACAACTGGATACGTCCCCAGACTAGGAGGATGTAAAGATAAGGCTGGAAATATTATTAATGAAGAGCAGAAAATGATTGAGAGATGGGCTGAGCATTTCCAGGAACTCCTCAGCAAGGAGGAAGGGACTGAGAGTGATGATCTAGAGCAGGGGTCTCCAAACTTTTCAGCCCGAGGGCCGCATTAACTATCAAACAGCAGTTCGGGGGCCGACGGGGGGGGGGGGGGGGGGGGGGGGGGGGGGGACTCGAGGTCCAAATAAAAAAGAATCAAAACATGGATATTGTTTATAATTATTTATTTAATATTATTTTATTCAGTTAGTATTTAATAACACACTGAACAATCAGCAAACCATTTAAAAACTTCGCTACTAGATGGCATTATATCATCCATTGGCAGTGTACGGAAGTAGAAAAAGTAAGCAGCGAATTAGGTTTTGCATTGTAGTGATCGGTAGGAAAACATAACGTTCTACTGCGCGCCTCTATTTTAATTCGGTAAAAACATAGGTAACGTCCACGTAAGCGGCGGCTAATCTTGGCAGGATACACGAAAATTTTAGTAATTTTTTCCGTAGACAAAAATGTCTCCACGGGCCGGATGAGTGGGCCTCGCGGGCCGCATCCGGCCCGCGGGCCGTAGTTTGGAGACCCCTGATCTAGAGGGACAAGAAGCAATAGATGGGGATAACGAGGAAATGACCTACAAACCCTCTAGAGAGGAGGTGGAGGAAACCCTCAAGAAAATGAAGAATAACCGCTCACCTGGAGAAGACAGCATTGTAGCTGAGCTGCTAAAATATGGCGGTCAAGAACTTTTAACCAAAGTCCATGAGCTAATCACTAATATATGGCGGAATGAGGTAATGCCAAAGAAATGGAAGACAGGTATAATATGCCCCATACATAAAAAGAGTGACAAGCTCTTGTGTGGAAACTACAGAGGTATCTTGCTGCTGAACGTAGTCTACAAGATTCTATCTGGAGTGATAAACAAGAGGTTGACAGTATTCGCGGAAAGGATACTAGGGAGATACCAATGTGGATTCCGACCTAATAAGAACACAACAGACCAAGTTTTTACATTAAGACAAATGATGGAAAAGTTTTATGAGCATGACTTAGACAAATTTTTTATTCATTGACTTCCAACAGGCATTCGATAGTATAAACCACACAGAGCTCATGAGGACACTGGTCCAGCTCCAAATCCCACCAAAACTAGTCAGGTTGGTGGGAACCACACTGGGAGAAACAAAAGCAAGAGTAAAAATTCAGAATAGGGTCAGTGCAGAGTTCAAGTTCAATGCTGGAGTTAAGCAGGGTGATGGGCTGTCAGCTGTACTCTTCAACCTGGCTCTCCACAAGGTAGTAGAAGCCATAGATTTGAAGGGAACGACATTTGAGAAGTCGTCAGATCTGCGCATACGCGGATGATATCGCAATCGCAGCAAGAAGACTGGTAGACTTAAAGCAAAATTATGCGATTTTGAAAAGGGAATCCAACAAAATAGGCCTTAAAATTAATATAAATAAAACTAAGTACATACATGGTGATGTCAACAGTACAGAACCGAAGAGAGCCCCGTGACTTAACAATTGACGGTGACACCTTTCAGGGTGTAAGCAGCTTTAATTACCTTGGAACATTAATAACGAGCGACAATAACCTCAGGAGGTGCATACAGGAACGAATTGAAGGCGGAAATAGGTCTTTCTATGCCAATTTAAAATTATTCAAGAATAGATTAGTAAGTAGATCACTGAAAATGAAACTTTACATGACGTTAGTACGGCCAGTGGTGACGTATTGTTCAGAGACTTGGGACAATGACAATGGCAGATGAGGGAAGACTCAGAACCTTTGAAAGACATATCCTCCGTAGAATATATGGCCCAGTATATGACCAGGGGGACTGGAGGATAAGGTATAATGAGGAAATAGAGCAGCTGATCGAAGGAAAGAACATAGTAAAGTTCATCAAGTCACAGAGGATACGATGGCTGGGACATGTCGAGAGAATGTCAGGAGAGGAGATACCAAAACAGATGGTTAAAGGGAGGCTATTCAACAGAAGAAGGCAGGGAAGACCTAAGAGCAGATGGATGGACCAAGTGCTGTGTGACCTGGGCAAGATGGGAGTAAGAGGCTGGCAGGAGAAAACTGCCAATAGGATAACATGGAAAGCAATAGTGCAGCAGGCCAAGGCCCACACCGGGCTGTAGTGCCACTAAGAAGAAGAAGAAGAAGGAGTAACTGTAGGCAGCCAATTACATCCAAACCTAGAGGTCACCAGAGGATGCCAGGTAATTTTAGTGCATTGGTTTCTGATCAGTTAGCACCTTCTTGGCTTCTGGATTTCCATCACATTCGTTGGCTAGACTAGACAACAGTACTGAGAAAAATGGCCGATCACAGAGCAGCAACAAGACGGGCTGACAGCCAAAGATTAAAGGTGGCCAAAAACCATTGTCCCTCACCATCATCCTGAAGATGCTGACTGGAATGTTAGTGCAACTGCTGTCTAGTCAAGTCAAAGAATGTGGCGGAAGCTAGGAAGCCATGCAGATGCCCACTGCCAGGGGTTATTCATTGCCAAGTGACCAAGTGACATGCTCGAGACAGGGAGAAGCATAGGGAGAGTACAATGTGTGAGTGCACAAGCCACACTCATGGGGTACATACTGAGCCATGGAATAAAGTCTGTTTAAAGTGAAATACGTTGTATTAGTTTGAAAAGTGTGATAATTCCGCAGGGGAAAAATCATTCACATTGACTGTGAATCAAACCCAAATTCCTAGACATTACGCCAAGTATTTGAGCCATTTTTGCAACGGAGGAATCCTTCTCCTGTGAGAATTTTTGCAGACTTTAAAGATGCAAGATTATCGAACTTATGAGCACTTGTGGGTGACTTCATAAAAGTAATATCATGGCTAGTCTCTGCATCCTCAAAATTCGTATCTTAATTTAATGATCAAAGACCTTTTCTTACGATTCCTGATCCAGCCCTATAACCCACTAGCAATTGATATTCATACAAAATAATAATATAAGTTCTAAGGAGAAGTAATCAAAAATTGATCAAAGGGATGATTTCATAGTTTTGATGCAAAAGATTATTATAATCTCAAAACTTGACACAGAATCAAGTTCATGATTTTGGAAAATAATCTCTGAAATATTACATGCCATGGAAAATCACATGGATCTCAACATATCTCCTTTAGTGTACTCAAATCCGAATTAAGCAATAGAGGATAAATTCCCAAATTATGTTTAAAACAACAAGACTCCCAAGATTGTTCAAGGAAATTTCATTATCAAGGAGTTTTCTCAGTTTTTAACCCTTGAACTGCGCAAATAATCTGAAATATAGCTCTCCCCAGGTGCAAAAAACTTTCTAAATTTTTGCGTAATTTTATTAATTATCACTTTTTATTTCAGAGAAAAATTATTTTAAAATTTTATTACGAGTAATTGTCATCTGATTTTACTTAAATACGAATTGATGGACTTCTTTACTAAAAGACAAAAAACCTTTTAACACCTATGGTGTCTAGGAGTAAAACCATACTTCAAATTGCCAATACACGATGGGAGCAGTCTGCTATGGCGATCGCTTATTTACGATGGGAGTAGTTAAAGGGTTAAGGAGGGTTGACTACCTTGACAATGTATATATGCACTTGACGCACTAAAGATTTTCTAAACGGCATGTATATCATTTGGTTTTCGGAAGGTGGCCAATGAAAAATCATTCACAAAAGCCAGACTTACTTGCAATAGTTTTTGTAAGGGAAGTGAATTGGGCACAAGCTATACATTATTTCAGAAACAGGGAGCGGCTTATGCATGAGTAACTACAGTATTATTATTAATTTTAAAAATAATAGATCACAATGCACTGATTAAAACTAGTTCCATGAGAAAGTGGAGCAAAGCTGCACAAAATAATGAGTTACACACTATGCATGCCAGAAATTAATGTGATGAAAAAATAACTTAGGTAGTCATCACGATATCGGTAACAAGATCTAAAATTTAATTTCATATAGGAATTGCATATTGGATAGAATATTTAACCCTTTTACTGCCAGCCCATTCCAAGTGGGATGAGCGAAGACTGCCAAGGCTATTTTCTGGTTTTTAAAGATGGGCCATTACATTTAGGAATTTAGAGTTGGGCTGATAAATCGGCCCGTGGCAGTTTTCGCACATCCAACGTGGGCCAATATATCAGCCCGCTGGCAGTAAAAGGGTTGATGAGATGGCATTAAGACAATTGCCATCAGACTATTAAGCCAGCATAAGATAAGTTACCACTTCATAAACTATTATTCACCATATATGTGGAATGAGAGCAATAAAACAGTGAGTAACAACAAGAGCCTAATGTAATAAACAAAGCAAAAACTATCAAGAGTCTACTAGGTAAATTAAAAAGATAAATACACTCTGAAGAGTTTTTTCTGAATGTTAACTACTTTTAAGAAGGCATTCCTATTGTTACAGTTCACCACAGAAGGTAGTGCACGAGACAGTGATTGACGTGAACGAGTAATTTTTAACCCTCAATGAGTCGGTGTTGTATCATTATTTTCCCAAAGATATTTTTCCATGCATTTCACCTCATTCAAAAGCTTTCTTCCAAATATTATTATAATTTTTTAAGTCCAGATCATTGCCTAATTGTTCACAAACTTTGTAATCCTAGTTCAATGTCCAGCTGTCAACATAATCTCTGAAGGTCTCACAAGACTGAGAGATCAAAAACTATAGTATAGAGTGTACCCTGCTTCACAATGGGTTCGCTTTATGATCTGCATGCTAGGAATTATGAATTTTAAAGTGCTCTGATTTTGCACGCACCCTTTAAAATTTCCCATTTAGTTAGCACTGTACGTCCTTGGTGTTCATTTACGTGTTTCCTGTTATCGTACTTGATGTGTGAATGCCTCCAAAAAGGTTGTGAGTCCCTTAGTAAACAACCAACCCCCGATAACTCTCCCAGCCCCAAAGAGTCAGGTCGGCTATTCCAAGAAAAGGGCTTTGAGAGAAGGTTTATCTGCTGCTGTCTCTATTGTTATTTAGCTATTCATAGCCTTGACTGGGAGAATATCAATGCTGCTGGTTTCGTATAAGGAGAAGGAAGATCATAGAACTGGAAGACAAGCGTGTGACGTCAGGGAGACACACGTAAATCATTATTCATGGAAAGGTTACTGACTGATCCGTCTATGTATTTTAGCCTATTTTTATCATAACTCAATGCATAATTTGCATACATAATTTTAATAAATATGCAACGCCACTTTCTACGCAAGCGTTTCTTCAGTTATTGTTGAGGTAATTGTGTTTTAGAGATAATGGCGTGAGACCAAAAGAAAGATGCCTAATTGCCACCGTCAAGTAGTAAGCAGACGTACAATGAGAGTTAAAAAATTTCTATTCCATGTTCTTCCCATTGCTTGAAAATTCGGTAAAATATTAAGTCACTGAGATTGGCTCACAGTTAGATAGAGAGTACAGGGGTGAGGACCACATTCATGCAATGAAAATCAATGTATTGACAAATTATTACATCTCATGTAAGTTCTAATATTGATAAATAACATTTTTAAGTCATTTTATTCCAGCATATTTCGTACCTATACTCTATTGTATACCACTGAATGCACTGGCATTGATGTAATTAAACCGATCCTTCGTCCAGTAATATACTGATTTGCTTTACAATGGAATTCACATTTCGAATGGTCTATGGTACGGATTACCATCGTAACGCGAGGGTCAACTGTACCTTTTTTGTTTTGGGGAATTATATATATCCCAAAGCTTTTAAAGTAACTGTGAGTGTTGAAAATCCTATAAAATAAATTCTATTAACTCAACTTTCAACCATGAAATCTTTGGGTAACTGATATAGAAAACGGAATGCTTACAATGGCCTGAAATCCACTGGGACTGAGCATTTTTCAGGATATACAGGTAAGGCATTTACAAGTACAAGGTCATCCCCACTATGCTTGGATCAGCTTAACCTTACCATACTAATGATTCTGGACTTGTACACTAAAATAAAGGGTCTTGCCTGCCTCATGAAAGAAAAAAATCAATGCAACAAAAGGAAATGCATAAGCTCAGAAAATGTATGGCATTAACACCAATGTAGAAAAGAAATTAATTGGCATTTGGACTTCATTATATACTTTCAAAATGCAACTAGAAGTTTCAAAATATGTGAACATATATATTTTTACATTAATTGTATAGTTTTTTGTTAATAGTAAGGTTAATACTCGCTATATTTTGTATGCACGACAGGCTGAGATTAAAAAACAAATTGTTATCTTTTCATGCATTTATTTGTTTTATATCTCGTCTCAGTTTACCTATTTTTTTCAATTATTCATATTGTAATTTCTCTTGAAGTATCCCAATACAGGCAATGCCTAAAGGGATTCCTAATTAATTTATCCTTATCTAATTGAAAAGTAAAATATGCTTGTAATGTTGATTCTAAGGGATAAATAAATATTATTATTATTTTTTTAAATCAGACCCAAAAAGTATTAACCTAGATTAGCAGATAGGTAGTTGACACTTGCGCCTTAAGCCATAGTATGATAACTAAGCAGCCTAATGAATGACTCATTTGAGAAAATATTGAGACACATTTGAAAATGATTTCGGGTAAGAAAAAGTCCTTCTCAGTGTGACATTATGAAGCAAAAGTATTGAGTAAATATATGGCATCCACTTAAAAGAATCGGAGACCAACACCCTCATATGACAGCTGACCAAGACCAACAGTTAATTGGAAAAGAAAGAAGCATTAAAAAGATGATTATCTTCTCCTAAATTTTAATAGCTTTAAGGAGTGAATAAAATACCTTAAAGGATTAGTAAAAATAAGAAGTTTGAAAGAAATTTTCCTCATCTATGAATTCTATAAGTTTTGGAACCAATTTCATTCATTAATATGCCTATTATAATCACTACAGATGGCACAATTACTGCTCTTTTCTGAGTTAACGATCATTAGAACCGATCTATTTCCAAAAATGTCAGGCTCTCTGACCCCTTTCTTGGTCCTTGAACATGAAATACCAATAGTTACAATTAAGGAACAAAACACACCCAAATGTGGGAGTCCATTGAAGATGATCGTGGGACAGTTTAATGGCGGCACCAAAATATCCTGCAAGGGTAGAATGATCACCCTGTGGCCTTCCTGTCCGTTAGCTTGTACATTCTCATTTGCGGCAGCAGCACCTTCAGCCTGTTTCGGATTCTTTTTCCGCCTATTATCAAAGTCAGCTGTAAAGGGGATGAAAGCACCAGGGACCTCCTTGTCATTTTTAGCCTTACTGCTGCGAGCAACCCTTTTTCCCTTACGTTTGGGGGAAGTCTTCCTTTGTTTGAGATTGGGTGTATCCTTCATCAATGGTTGTGCCTCGAGAATGCTTTTGATAGCAGCTTCATTTTGATCTTCAAGTATAGATATAGGATCCGTTGTTCCATCATCCGAGGCTCTTGTATCATTTGGTTCATGCTCCCCAATTGATGTAAGATCTTGGGTGGGTTTCCCCTCAATCAAGGAATCCACTATAATATCCTCATTGCACTCAGGACCTATAGAACAAACAATTATATTTTTCAGTACATCATACACATTTAATCCATAAGCTTGAAGGGAAAGCACTTGATTTGCCACACAACTTCTAGTTTCCAGTCACAGGAAGTATTTAGAGATAAAGGGCATGCATCAATATTTCCTATTTTTCCTGAAGATTGCAGTCTGTATTTCAACATGTAGCATTTCTCAAGCCTAGAGATGGAAATAAACTGACAAGGACAATCATGGCAATTCAGATGAAGTTAATAAAAGGACATGACAAAGAACCAATCTCAAAATTGCATGAAGAGAATACACTGTGGGCTAGTGAAAATACCTGGCAACAGATAATTAATGAATGACTTTTAAAATAATGTGTGAAAAGGGATTTTCTGGATTCATTTCCATATGATTATAAAATAACTCTTTTCACATATGTTGGGGGCTCCCTAACCAGGTGTATGTGCAAAGATTCTCTACAGACCAAGTGTTAGATGTTTTCCTCAACTTGTCGGAATCAAACCACCAAAAATCACTACGAATCACGAGGTAAAATCCTTCACCAAATGCTTTTCTATAGACTCCTGTCTCCACAAAACCCATGCATTAAACTTAGCAGGACTATAGCTAGCTAAAGATATTACAATAATGCATGTAGAAATACTTTTAAAAAATGGTCCTCTGTATGCCTTCACAGAGCATATAGGTTTTGTGCCAAACAATGTTTCCAAAAGCTTCCATTATTGGGCAAATGAACAAATATTTTTGTGAAATACGGACACACAGGATTGCTTTGACTAGGATTGTGTCTCAATCTCCTCTACCGAGTGACACAGCTTTAGCTTTATCCATCCAAAGGGAAATTTTTTCACACCAAAAATGTGGCGTTTGCCGAACTTGAACTTTGGGGAGCACTTGGTTACATTAGTTTAAATCAAGTGCTCAGAAAATTTTTTTACAATAGGACTGTCATTGAGTATTTAAATGCCCACTCTTGAAGGTTAGGAATGCAATACTCTGTCACGCTATCAGGAGGTGAAAATAAATTCAGTTGGGAAGAAAGAGTGAAAGTGATAGAAGAATGAGATAAAGGAGTATCATAAATACCTAAATCCAGGGGAAATGTTCAATGTGGGAAGACCTAGATACACACCCATCACACCATTCCCTTTCCGGGTTGGCAAAGTCAAAGAATTTAGTTATTACCATTGACCCTATAAAACTGGCTCCCTTTAAATAATTTCCTCCACTAAGCCATATCCTTGCAAACCGTTTTTGCTTCTCTTACACCCATTCATTGCTTCATACACATTCTCCTTTTCTAAAGACTCCTAATATTCCTCCACTTCAGTGTATTCCACCAATACGGTGGTTTCCTATTTTTTTTTTATTGCCTAGATCTGAAGTTTATAACCCCTGGAGTACGTGTTTGAAGCCGTTCGATTTTTAAATGGCGTTACGTATTTTTCCTTATTAATTAAAAAGTGAAAAAATTCAACGGCGCGAAAATGCGACGGCAAACTATTGCATGCTGGTTAATCCTACGTGTGACGTCACAGGTACGTACGCAACTACCGCAATCTGCCGCTAGGTGGTTCGCCGCCGCTGCTTATCTGCAGACGACGTCCGCCGAGAAAGCTTTAGTAATAATAATAAATTTATTGACGGGAAAAAAACTATTTGCAAAAGTAAACTTGGTGTAAAATGGAAATGAGCTTTATTTATTAATTTAGCTGCTCTAGTCGCAGAGAGAAACCTCATCAAAATAATGAAACATTTATGGTTACGGTATGGGGAATTAAAATCGTATAGTATAATATATTCTCAAATTAATGGTGCTAGCTCCTATTTTTTTAGGTAAAGTTAGTATGAAAAGCATGAAATAAACCATTTTGCTCGTATTCATTTCGAAATATTTCCCGCAAGCAAGCACGAAATCGTCACTTAATAACTATACGGAGAGCAGGTGCTGCGCCGCAGCTATGATATGATTACACATTAATTTAATTCATCCACTTTGTCGAGGTGTCATTGCCAGAACATGAAATTAGCAAAAAAGGCTTACCATCAATAGCATAATGGATGGCAAAATCTCGAAGCAAACTATGTATGAGCAAATACTAAAACAACTAAAATGCGTTGATCACTCCTCACCGTGATCACAGACCATTGATGGGAACTCGTGATTCACTGCATCAGCTGATCAGCATCATATTCTCCAAGGAGTACCAGTAACATGCCTCCGAGAACATTGCTTTATAAAAATTGTTTTGTGCCGCAGTGTCACACAACAACATTTAGCGATAGCAAGAAAGCTTACGTCGCGGTTCCACTAATCGAGAAGAGGAGAATTTTGTGGTTAAAAGCTGTCAGAAGAGAGTAGTACCTTGCTTTACTCCTCTTGATTTCACCTGCACTAAACCGAACATCTTCTCTAAAGAACTCCACCACCATGGCCACATCCACTTACGGTAGATTGTCCGTACAAAACCAGTTTGTAAAGCCATTGAACTTCTTCTCATGAAACATTGTGGCTTTGTATATCAGCAAAAGGAACTGATGATGAAAGGTAACTAATGAAATATGCAAGGTATGAATGATAGGAATGGTAAATGAAAGGAATAGAAGATGAGATAAAGGAAATGTTTGTCAAAACGAAAGTGATCAAAACGTAAACATCTAGGCCGGAACACCACAGAACGCGAAGTCACAGGTACGCAGTTTCGTTATTCATTTCACTGCGCATGCGACGCTTGCCGCGAAGAACTCCTTCGCGGTAGCTCTGTACTAGCAGGTAGCGTAGGAGCCTAGAAAACTTTTTTAATGGCATGCTCAACGGAAGAGACTTTCCGAAATTTGAGCATTTTAATCGAGGTATATTAATACATGTTCACCAGATTTTAGGGACTCTGAAATACTATAGTAAGTACAGTCGATGACAATTCCATATACCTCGCAATGTTGACTATCTACCTGTTACGTCATCATAAGAGCTGCCGCTGTTCCGCCATTTCCGAGCCTTTTCAAATGAACTTAAAATTAACATTCAATTTACTTGTAAACTAAGACTTTTTAATCCAAATAATTTGCGTGTAATGAATACGTTTATGCTGGGGCACCTGTCGCAATAAATGAATTCTGTTTTCTTTGATGAAGGAAACTACCCTATTTCACCCACGACTTTCATGGTCTATCCCTTCCTCTCACACCATTCACTCTACTATCATATATCTGCTTCATTATTTGACTCTCTTCCATTCTCCTGACATGGCCAAACTAACGAAACACACTCCTTTCATACATGTTCCTTAACTGGAGCATCCAACCCAAATTCTTTCATCACCCACTCATTCCTAACCCTATGTATCTTACTTTTCCCGTAAACACTTCTAAGATACCCCATTCCAGCTGCATTTAGCCTACTCTTATGCATATCCTTACATACTCAGGTTCCACTGCCTTGCAATAATGTCGGGAGTGGAACACTTTTGTACTCTGTGATTTTTGCTTCCCTATACAAACTTATTCCTAGATATGCTCCGCATACTACCAATGACTTTCCTACCGGCATCCCCATGTTTTATTATGTCTTCATCTATCCTTCCATTTTTTTTTTGCAAACATTCAGCCAAGTTACCCAGAATCATCTACTTGTTCCATTATTTCACCATTTAGCCTCATCATACTTTTCCTATTCTTATCACTCTCCATATAAAATACCACTAATTTGGTCTTAGATGCATATATCCTCAAGTCTATCCTCCTTGTTGCTTCATGGAAGTTATCCAGGAGACCTTGTAATACCTGTACGTTCTCAGACAGCAACACTGCATCATCTGCATACAATAGAACTCGTAAATTAACATATCAAACCATTTCACTGACGTTATCCCAACACATATCTCTCACACATTTATCCATGATAACATTACACATCCCTGCTTTATACCGTTTTATTTCAAATCAGACATAAAGGCTCCATTAATTCTCACTTTATAATTAATAACAGGAGTGACATAGCGAAGGAATGGCAGAATAGCAAGTTGAATCATTGATTGAAAATAAAGAAGTAACAAATAAGGGTAAACGTCAACTCCATATTTATCCCACCCACCCACCCGGGAAAATTTTCTAAGGGGGTTTCAGTTCCACATATGTAAGATTTTTGGGTTATTTTGTAGGAAAAAATACTCAAAAACTAATGAATGACATCAACACTTCGACAGCACACTCATTCTGACTGCCTAAAAATCATCTTTCTACTACAAAACCAGATGATTGATACCTAGTTCCTGGTAATTTATATTTCAATGCTAGCATACTCTCATGTAACACCCTTTAACGACATAAGCCAGAAGTAATAAGATCCATGAATTACCAATTTTTATCAATACTCTAGTTTCCATAAACTAATTAAATGCCTGTTAAGCTCAATGTTATCGCAAATTAAAAAATTATGACTTACCAAGAATATCACACAGTAAACTCTCAAACAATGGGTCAGATTCAGTCTTGTCCACCACAGATTTTATTACTCTCTCAAGCTCCTCCTGAGTTGATGTGTCTTTAGATGGTTGACCTTTCCCATCAGTGCTGATGGAAAGTAGAGCATCAGCAGCAGCCTCCACTGCATTTTCCTCTCTTTGTTCTACCACCTCTTCAGCACTTGAAGGACGTATGTACTGATTAATATTTTCTGCGATCCTTTCATGAAGCTCCCGCTTTTCAAGCAGAGGCCCATAAATCAACTGCACATATAAGGAGTAATATTGAACAGATTAGAAAAAACTCAAAGCAGAAGTTAGCAAATGATTACTATATTATTGCACCCTTATTTCTCAGTTCTTTATGACTATGAATTCATCTGAATTAACAAACAAAAACAAAGCAGGTGAGATGGTTGATTTTGTTATTTCTTTAAATATTTTGGCAGTGGTTTAAAGTTATAACTTTTTATTCAGTTGAAAATTTACATTCTGTTTATATTATTCTCCATGACAAGAGTCGTTACAGTGATGGTAAATAAATAAAAATATAAAACTGATGATCTCAGGCCTGACCTCTTGGAAATTCTGGATATCCATGATGAGAAAACCACCTTTGTTAATTCCACAAACTTTCTTACGCTGGCACGACGCGCGTTTCACCACACTGTGGCATAATCATGTGGCACATGATTATGCCACAGTGTGGTGAAACGCACGTCGTGCCAGCGTAAGAAAGTTTGTGGAATTAACAAAGGTGGTTTTCTCATCATAAATAAAAACATGTTTACCGCATGCATTTTAACACTTCCCCTTGGGAAACATCATAGGTTTTATAAACTACACAAATAAAGCGAACAGTCAAAACAGGGTAAAAAAATATGATACAAACACAAAATTATGCATTTAGTCAATCATTCAAGAACGTAGGAAATTAACTTAAAAAAGCCAGAGGTTCTCATATTTCTTCAAACCTAATTAACTAAATTTAACATGAAACAATATTTCTTAGTCTTTGGTCCATTTACAAGTTTGGTAAACAAATCTCCAGCATTTTCATTGGAGTGCATGTATATGAATTTCAAGTTCCCTTTCTCACATAATGATTGTAGAAACCAATACTTCAGGTCAATATGTTTGGACCTTTCAGACACTACCTTGTCTTTTGCCAAGCAGTTGCACCCTGATTATCAGTAAAAATTACAAAAGGCTCTGGGCAATGCTTGGTTTGGTTCAATTGGGTCAAAATATCCATCAACCATAAAACCTCTCGTGCACCTTCGCACATTGCTACATATTTCACCTCCTTAGATGACAATGTAACCGTTGGTTATTTCTTTGATTTCCAACTAATGGGAGCACCTCCTAAGGTTGCCACATACCCACTGACTGATCTCCTATCCTCTTCATCATTCCCCCAATCAGCATCAAAATACATGTAAATAGTACTTGAATAATTTTTCATTTAGGTCAATTTAGTTTCTTTTGTCTCATTCAGGTACTGCAGAACTAATAAAACGTCCTGCCAATCTCTCTTCCTACTATTTATTATTATTTATGTATTCATTACCTTTAAGTTACATCTTTGGCTGAGTTTTGATACTGAAAAACTTTTGTCAGGTCTCGTTGTATTTACCAAATACAGCTAACAATGTACCTTAAAGAAAATGCCATTAGAAGCCTGAGGGATTTTCTTTCACAAAAGGTGAGTAGGTTTCATAAATCAACACCTGGGATTTGAGAACAACCTTGTGCCACCAGTCTTGCCCAATACCTTTCCATGTCCTCCACAGCATTCCTTTTACATTTCAAAACCTATTTTGATTTAAGTACATTCTTACAGGTTGGATGATCAACAATCTCATAAGTTTCCTTATCCCTTAAATTTTTCATCTCTTCAGTCATAGCATCCCTTCAGTGATTAGCATCATCACCTTCCAGAGCTTCTTTTACAGCCCTTGGTTCACAAACATAATCATCAAGATACAGACAAGCATTACAACATGGACACGTCCTCTGTTTCCTGTTCCTAGTACTCACCCTATGTTGTACTATATTCTCATTGTTAGCATCATTTGTACTGATGCCATTTACGATCCTCTCATCATTTTCAATCAGGTCAACAGGCTCATCACAATCTGAATTATCAAAATCAAAGTCCAGAGAATAACTCTGAACAGTTCTCTTATGATTTGTTCTTGTCCTCTTTGAAGGGGAAATAATTTTCCTCTAACTTAACATTCACATCTCCGTGCACATGACCTAGTCGCTGATGCCATACACCAGCCATCAATGCCATGGTGTCAATATTCTCGCCACATTCATCATTTCCAGTCATAGCTACAGCTGCCACAACCTCATCATGAACACAGTCATCATTGCTTTCTAAAATATACAATCCATCTTTTGCATAAGCAGAAAACACTATCTCTCAATACACCATTTGCACAAACCTTATTGACATTTACATAGCTGAAAACATAGTAATAAAAAAATTACAAGTCTTCACCATTAAAATTTTCTTATTGCTCGTATTTAAAAAGCCATACCTTTGGATTAATTTTGACATCTGGAGAATCAGATGAGTCGCTCCCCACCTTAATCTTCAGAGGTGTCATCATTTTCAGGGGAGTAGGTTTTGTCTTTCTTTTAGCACTGGAAGTTTGAGAATTTGGAGTAATTATTACAAGGAAATATTTGCATTAAATTTGTTGAAGTTGTAGGAACTCCTTTTCACCACCATCAAGTCCCAAAAAAAGCACTGACACAAATATGAAAATTTTCAGTGAGCATAAGTTTCAGAGCAAGCAAAAGCTAGAGGCCTGAAAAATTACCAAATTTGGGAGCACTGCAGACTTGTATGCAACACCAAAAACCACCAGTGAACCAGGACTGTAGCGCACTTATTGGCTAACTCAGTGGTCATCAGTTTGAGTCTCACCTTGATCATAGGATACAACTTTTCACTACTTTCACTTTCTAATAAGAAATGTGGCAATATTTTGGCTACTCAGCAAACTTAATAAATAAACAATCTCATAATTTACATATACACTTACTGTTTTTAGGTGTGACTTTTGGAACTGACTTACTAATGACATTAGAAGCACTTAATAGAGTCTATTAGAGGGTATAAAATTTTGATTGTAGACATTTTGTGTTTCATTAAATTCTCTAATAATGATTCTATATATGGCCCACATGCAAAAATAGATTTGGGAAAAATAGGGAGGCCACTGAATTTCTATATTCAAAATGAAGAAGACTTTCCAGTTTTCCAAGAGAAAATCACCATTTTTTATTGAGGTTGTAACGCACTGCGAGGTCAGTAATAAGCATTCATATCTATTTTTTATTTCTTTAATTGTAATCTCCTGAGCATCTTATCCTGGACAAGGTACCTTTTTACAATTTGATTCAATATGGATATGAGATATTTAAGCAAGAGAACAGAAGAGTGAATCTCTTCTTCAGAAAAAAAAATTATGGCATTACACATTTTGTTGTTGATACATAATTGGTGGTTTTGTTTAAAAAAAACTCAGTGAATATATTATCTGAGTAGTAGAGGAGATGTTTTGATGCAAACTTAAGTAAAAATAAATTAAACCGGGGAGTAATCAGAAATAAGCAAGGAAAAACCTTTATTTCAATCTTCTGAAGAGCAAATAAAAGGAAAATCAAAGGTGTTAACTATGATAAATGTAAATTATAGCTACCATATTATGGAAAGAACACAAAGTAGGCATCCCATCCCATACTTTACACAAGACAAATTTCTTATAATGCCCAAAATACATCAACATTCCCATTTTTGTCAAAGAAAATCATCAATATTTATTATGTGTAAGCCTATTTCGGAGCACATAACTACAATACCTGACATTCAAACACATTGAACAACATGCCCAAACTAAAACTCTCCAAGGAAAAAGTGTCCTCTTTGTGGGAATAAAATGCTATTTTTAACATTTTGTTATACTCATAGTTGAAAATTTGTTTCAAAGTTCTACCTTCAGTGCATTTTAATCACAGCATCTACCCCTAACAGAAACCGCAAAATATTTTTGGACTCAGCAGATTCATCTGGGGTAGAACTGAGGGAGAGGGAAGATATTCAGAAAGAAAAGATGGGTGACTTATTCCATTTGGGAGAGAGAGTGACTCATTCACAATTGGGACTCCCCTTTCTCCCATCCCAAACCAATTCATTACTGCTGGCTACTTTTTAGTACACATATAGGGCAATGAGCTCAACCTCCATCCCTGAGATTATTAGAAACTTTAATATTAACTAGCCTGGCATATAACTATGACTAATAATTATTTATTTTGCTTCAGAAATCAGTTCTAATTGAAGTTAGTAATCTGCATAGATGTTGAAGATTTACCATGAGTGAAATGTCACCTCAAGTACACCTAGTACATATAAACAGGAAAGGATGTGTCAAGAAAGATGGTGTTCTGGTCTCAGGAAATTATATGGAGCAATAGTGATTTTCCAGTAAAGGATTGGTTCACTTTACGAAAAAATTCAATACACAAAGTCCTTAAGAATGGATTAATTTTGTTAGGTGGGGGTCTACTGTATGGGTCAATCCATATTTAGTGGTCCAGAAAAAGTTAAATTGGTTGCTTGATGATTTTCAATATTTTTTATATTTTTACCATACAAACTACCATTTATTGAGAATACAAATATATATTTATTTTATTTTTTTAAATTTTATTTTCCTGATAGTGGCCATTTTTATGTTAATGAAACACCGATTTTAGGCGATTTCAGTGTTCTGCAGAAAAGCAAATACAGTAGAATCCTGATTTAAGGTTTTTCAGGGGGGACAAAATTTAAAACACTAAATGCGGATAAACACTAAATGAGGACTTATCATTTTTTTGAGGTTTTAGGGTCTGTAATGATTAGAACAGCTTTCTACGAAAAGAAAATATAATTTCAAGTCACTGAAAGGGGTCTCATAAAACAATAGAATATTTTCATTAGTTTTATATGCTCTTCCCAAAGAAGGTTGGATTCAGTGACAAAATGAAAATAAATAAAAAATGAACCAAAAATGAAAATGCCTTAACAAAAAATACAATGCATTAGCCTTCTGACTACTCAGGAATTCAATATCAATTTTAAAACTTTTAGGAGAGACTAATTATATTTCTGAACAGCTACTTTTTAAGTTCCTCAAACGAGGACTTTTTTGAGTGCTTACGACGCTTAGATAAAACACCCAATGCTGTGAATTCTCTTAAAATTGCATCCCTTTTCATTATGATGTTGTTCAATGTTGTTACTGGCATGAACAGCTTCTTCGCCTAGTCCAGCGGTTCCCAAACTTTTTCTTTCCGCGACCCATTTTAGCGCATACGTTTTAGCCGCGACCCCCTAAAAATAACAAACAATGTGTACATTCAAATGATATTGTTTTTAAAGTAATTACAATCCTCACTTGCCCGTTTTGAATTGCGAAACACCTGTACATTCCCAGACCGTACTTTTATTGTCAATTCCGGAATTTTGCAGGCTACACGGCTACAAAAGGTGAGGCTGAACGGGCCCTCGCGACCCCTTTCCGAACGGCCTGCGACCCCCAGTTCGGGAACCGCTGGCCTAGTCAATTCTCTTTAAGTGAGGATTTTTATCCACCTCCTCAATAATTTTTCTCTGCTCTCTATAAACCAATAGCACCCAGGAGACTGGTACTAGTCGATCAGTGGTCTTGTTGAAGAGTTTTTTCTTGTAACACTGCTGACTCGACTGCTGTGGAACATATGATTTTCAAAGAAGTCGCCAACTCTCTTTTCTGAGCCACTTCTCACTGGCCTCAAATGTGGCTATACGATACATTGTATTTTTTAAATCTGTTACGCAACTAACTAAAACCTTACTACCGACCATCCAACCCTAACTCGTACATGCTGTAATTTGAACCTTCAGGTAAAACACATTGTAATTCAACCCTCCCGCCTTTTTTTGTGTGGCCGTAACTTAATAATGGCATGAAGCTAACGTCGGCATTTTTTGGGGTTAAATTTTACTGACGTCACTGTGGCACCTAATAGATGTTGGCAATTTTCCTAAGAAAAATGGATTTAAGGAAAATTCCCACTGGGAATGTTAGTGTGGATGGTTATCAACGTTAAAAATTCCATTTTTGCGCATTTCTCAGTGGTCTCGATGCATTTTTACTACCCATTTTATTCTGTAAAAGCGAGGTGTAGGCGGCTATGAACTCGAAAAATCATCATTAAAGACGAACGAAAGATAGACATTTCATTTAGCAAAATATTGATACTTTCCAATTATGAGAATATTAAGGATGGTACGACATAATGAGAATGCCTTATTTAGCTATCAATTATGATTTGTAGCTCCGAGAAATTAAGCTGCTGTTGCACATGCAAGTTTCTCACATGGCGTGCAGTTCGACATTCATTTTTTCTACACAGCGCCCGGGAAAATTTCGACCATTTCAACTGCGTAATATGGCATATCATCATTGAGTTAAACTTACTATCGAGGAAAATGCGGTTTTACATTTATGTATGTATTACCAAGAGCATACAATATCTTAGTGTTGGTATGTTCATTATACATTCATTCATTGTACATATACAAGTATCTTAAAGCGAAACCTTAAGGATCGTCGACCTATTGAAAACTAATACTGGTGATAGTCATCACTGATGTATGGATAATCATTTGCATGAATCATCATGAATAAACCTTAAATCGGGTAAAAAATCTTGTGGGATAATTTTTTACAACCTAGAATGCGGAAAAACGCAGAATGCGGAGACGCTAAATGAGGACAATTTTTACATTGTTTTTATAGGGAATGAATCGGGACCTCAAAAAATAAACGTTAAATGCGGAAAAACGTTAAATGCGAAGACATTAAATCCGGATCCGACTGTATCTCTAATTCTGTGTATCCTAGAACAATCAAACAAAAACCAATCGATTCAATAAATAATGAACTAAAATAAAGGTAGGGTGATGTATCAACCTAAAATTAAGTCTAAGGGTCCAAATATCGCTTCAAAGTTTTCATCACTTAACTTAAAAAAATCAATTTTTACATTTTTTTTTAAAGAAGGCAAGAGATTTTGTTTGAATTTTTTTTTATTTGAAAGGCATAGAGCCATACTTTAGGTATGCAGAATTTTAAGCAGTGAACTTATGTGGTTTTTTAATTAAAACTTTTTAAATTTCTTGATTTTTCAAAATTTTCCAAGTTTAATGTCCATTATCTTTGTTGGGCATGAAAATAAAAATTTGAAATTTGGCCAGTTTATATTCCTTTACATGAGGAATAACCAGTAAAAATTTTATCTTGTGGACTCAACTATTTATAAAGATATTAAACATTGAAAAGTACCAAAATATCGACGAAATCGAGATCAACACGGCACCATTTAGTACCCTCTTAAGTAATATTTTATATCTTTAAAATCATTATCATAACTCATTAATCAGTTTTTCACCTCATTTTACGAGCTATTAATTATAAAGTAACAATTTCGTATTGTAAACTTTAGCTAAAATGTAAATGCAGGCCTTAGAATTCAAAGAATATTTGGGAATCAAAGAAACTTACCCATATATTAAAATTGGTCATTCGAAATTTTGTGAACTTTGACCCAAATGGTGTATTGTAGCAGGGGGTTCGGGAACCCATAGTATGTATTTGTGTTTGTTCATATCACCAGAATGTAAAACTTATGATAGACAGGTCTAAACTAAATGTTGACTAGAAAGACTTACTTGATGCACTAGTGTGAGATTTACAAATAAAACTTTGAAGCAATATTTGGACCCTTAGACTAAATTTTAGGTCGATACATCACCCTACCTTTATTTTAGTTCATTATTTACTGAATCGATTGGTTTTTGTTTGTTTGTTCTAGGATAAACAGAATTAGAGATATTTGCTTTTCTGCAGAACACTGAAATCACCTAAAATCTGTGTTTCATTTACATAAAAATGGTCACTATCAGGAAAATAAAATTTAAAAAAATAAAATAAATACATATTTGTATTGTCAATAAATGGTAGTTTGTATGGTAAAAATATAAAAAATATTAAAAATCATCAAGCAACCACCTCTGGACCACTATACATACAGTGAAACCCCGTATTTGCGTTATCGGAAATTACGTTTTCCCGCAATTTACACCACTTTTACGAAGTCCCATTCCATTTCCTATGTTTCCAATGTATGCAGAACCCCGAATTTAGACTACATTTTTCAGTTTTCCCGCAATTTGCACCACAACGCGCTCAATCAAAATAAAATTTAACTTTCAAAGTCCATTTCTCATGAATATAATCCTTCTGCTAAACACTTTTTGACTTAGTCTCGCACATATTTGCGGAAAAAAATACGAAAGAGAGCAGTAATAGGACCAGTTTGAAGAAAGAATTTGAATTTGACGGGGATAGTTTACAGCGCCACTCGTAGCAGAAATTGGAACTACGTCAACTCGTCAATCTGCCGCGAGGAAATGATTCAAGCTATGAAATGAATACATTGTAAGGCGAGGAGCTAACTACGTAGTTTATACAATGTAATTAAACCTGCGGAGGAGTATTCATTTTTTACCTAAGTAGAAACTTTGGAGAATGATAATGGATTCTTATCCAGACATGATGAAAAATGAAAGAACTCGTACTAGTGGACAACAGATCATTTGCACTGCCTCGATTCCCAAGGTATTACTACGATAGGCTACAAATGAATTAAACTTATCGAAACTTGCGTTATCGTACCTTAATTAGACTGAATCATAAAGTTTATTTTTTAGTTGAACAATTGTTTGGACTAATCAAACATCACGGCTGATCAGATTCTCATGTCTTGTTAAGTCATCCTCTAATAAACTGGGACGTAATTTTATCCTGCTTGGCAATGGAAAAGCGCGGAGGAAAAAGGAATTTTTCAATCAAGGAGACAATTGACATTTTAGAACAAGTCGATTCTCATGGTGGAACTCGCGTCGATCTAGCGAAACTGCTACGATTGCCTATCTCTACACTAAATACGCTAAATACTATAATTGTGAGAAATCGCGATGGAATTCTGAAACAAGCCAACCCAGTGCGGTAATTTGTCTAAAAAGAGAAAATATGTTAAGAATTCTAGGTATGAAGAAGTGGAAGGGTTACTTAAAGAGTGGTTTTTGAGTGCTAGGTCTTCAAATATCCCTATATATGGTGCCATCATACAAGAAAAAGCTCTGCACATCGCCACAAGATTGGGAATTGAAAATTCCACAGCATCCAATGGTTGGTTGGATAGATTCAAAAATATTATTTTCTGATGTTCATATATGTATTATTATTATTTATGGGTAGGGTCCACAGTTACCATGAGTGAAGTGAATTTTTAAGAAGCTGTTTCTGTAACTTTTATTTATTCATTTAATCTTGATTTTGTGCGATATGTAGTAATCCCTTATTTTATGTAGGCATCAATAATGAAGGAGAAAAATAATTTTCACATTTCTATTCATCTAAGGTATTCAATGTCTTTTTTTCATCGTATATAAATTAATGAGAAGAGCTAGTTCAAAGAATAAAGTATGACACTGCTCTTTTTCAGTTTATCAGTCTATTTCTTATTTTACCCTTACTCCAGTGAAGGAACATAGCTGCAGAAGTGAAAATTCTACTTTTCCCGCAATTTGCACTTTCCCGCAATTTGAACCTTTTTTTTAGGGTCCCTAGAAAAGTGCAATTTAGGGGTTTTACTGTATATGGATTGACCGGTATAAGAAAATAACACAATTGTTCAAGGAAAAATGGGTTAGTTTGATGAAAGTGCTGTAGTAATTTCTATTCTTCCTGAATAAAATAAATGCTTATTACAACTCTGGTGCCTTAGTGTTGTCATTTCTGGATATAATAATAGGAGAACAGTATTTCTAAGCAGCAAGTAGAAATAGGTGAGATTCGCCATTAGTTTAAACTGAATTAATTCAACAAACCTCAATTCAAAAGCTCAATGTTCAGTAAAACAGTATGTTCAGGAACTGGGAATGCAATGGTGTAAGGAAAAGAAATACATATTCATGAGTTTGAAAGAATTTTTCAGGTTCCACTCTCCTGCTTCCCACTGGGTAATAGCGTTTCTCAGCATTGATATTTCGACGGCTAATCTTCCTTCGTCTTCAAGTTGAATAGTATATTATTACACTATGCACCATGACGACAGGACAGATTAGTCGTTGAAATGTCGGCGTCAATATACACCATCATCCAGGGGGTAACCTGGAACACTTCATACTAAAATAGAGAAAACCTTAGGTCTTTCATTTCTCAACCGAACTCATCACAAAAGAATATTTCGCTTCAAAAAAAGATGAGATAAATATTCATGATTATGCAGTACTTCCAGACCCGGCTTAAGAAAAAATTTTATTTTAAGAGAGAGTATTCTGGCACCCCCCTCCCCCACTTATCAAACCTATTCACCAGTTAAACATAGTCAACAAATATTTTTTCACAATCACCTTCCTTTGCGGCACCCCGGGCAGTCGCCCAAGCCTTAAGCCGGGCCTGAGTACTTCTTTCATAAAAGCTGCCACCACAGCCAATTGCACATGAAATAGACTTCAATGTGGGAAGCAAGGAAAACCTTAAACCTTTTACTCATGGAATGAGAACAAAAAACTCTAAAATAAGGATGAAATTCTTGACCCACATCTAAAAAAATTACATACGCTGATCTCCTGGGAGTAGCTGCCTCAGCTTCATAAACGATCTTTCGAGAATCCTTTGGGTCTGGTGAGGTGAAAGCACAACAGTCATTCTTCTCCTGATCCTGCAACGATGTACCAGGAATGGGTGCAGCAAACACACTTGCGAGCTGTTCACTGGAATTGACTTCGCTTTGAGGCACCACACTACTGTCATTCATCCTTGACACTGTCGCACTAGCATCCAAAATACTGTTCACACTCTTGTCATGAGATGCGACACTGTCACTAGTTCCGTGGGTGGATAAAATATTTATTAACATCCTGTCCAATGACGTTCGTACACTTCCACTCACATTTTGTACAATTTGATTCTCACTTGAGGGACAGTCTACAACAGATTCTTTAGAACCATCACGAGGTTCCTCATTTGGTCTTACACTTGATGCACTTGGCACAGATGAGTCTGTTTCCACTGTTTTGCTCTCCAAGTTAGTGCAGGAATTGGTTTCCTTTGTAGCCAACCTCAAATCCGATTGAAGAGCAACAGGACTAATTAGCTCACCAGTCTTAGGGTCCAGGAAGCTTTCATTTTCCTCCTCAACCTGATTATTGGTAGAATTCTCAGAGTCAGCCAAATGATCCCGATTTACAGAAAGGCTGAGTCTTCTGATCGGTCGAACAATATTTGGTGAGTCATCGACTGAGGATCCAGGGAGATTCTCCAGTTGTGTAGTTTCCACACGTTGAACTGTCACTAGAAGTAAAGTAAATGTGCCATTACATGTGTCAAACGAGGAATATACATAGAATACAAAATAGTAGCAGTTCTACTAAGGAGCCTATGGTTCAAAAGGGTTGACAGAACAGGATTTTAAGGATAAATTCACCTGTGAGGGAAACAAGATGGGTCACTAATGCAATGAATTCAAATTCACTATTATTAACAGGGTTTACGATGAATAAATCACCAGCTTTCAAATTCCATTAGAGTCATTCAAAGTTCAAACCCAACCAGTAGCACTAGTTTTCCACCATTGAATATTTTCATCTAGATTTCATCCATTAGATCCAGAGAATCTGTTTTGACATCAACATGAAGCACACCCTTAGATTAATGGGAATTAGTCGTTAGATTTGGGCATTATAATTATGGCTTAATCCTCAGATAGCAGCAGGTTAACGCAGTTATTTAACATGACTTTCGGCCCTAAATTGCTCAAAATCCACTGAACATAACAGCTTTACTTTTCTTTGATGAACATTTGGCAACATTACAAAGGTAGTGATATTGTTAGATCTCTCACAAATAATAATCCACATAAATACAACTGCAGAAAAGATTATTAACAATTTTGAAAATCAGACACACAAGAGTGCTAGATACCCATGTATGATGGCTACTCAGTTTCAGAAATAAATTTCCGTTTTTTCCCCAAGGTGTTTCTCTGTTTTTTCTTCATGTTTATTATGAAACCAGTTTTGGACAATTTCAAAGCATAAAAATTAGGAAAAGAGGCAATAATTGTAAAGAACTAATATTTGGCATATTACTAGTAGGTGGCCAAAATATGTACAATACAGAGTAGAAACTTCATTTTTTGCTTTGCTCCAAAAACACAGACGAATTAATCTTAGAAATTACAAATACAGCGGGAAGATACTTTCTGTTAAATTATATGTTTCTGTATATCTCATCAATAATGTCAAAGCAAGCAAGAAACAACTGCTATCACAACTCAGTACACAACTACACGTGTGCGCCCCAGAGAGAATCGTGCTTCATATGTTCTTTAACATTATGCGGATTCAACTACCTGACACAAACTATTTCTCATTTCTAACAATTAAATGGGAAGAAGGCATTATTTATGCTTGATACACGATCTTAATAAATCGTTTATACACTAATTTCAACCATTTGACAAATCGCAATGTAAATCACCGGATTATAAAAATGACGCGGATAAGGTTGAAACTTTAAGAAATTTCGAGGTTGAATTAACACAATCCCTGACTTTTCCAGGTTTTCCATGACCATTTTTAAATTTCCTGACTTTTCCTGGTTCTCCCGGTTTTCCAGGTACATATTTGGCAACTCTGAAGAACTAATAGTAGACCCACATGCATTTCAGCCGTTCTATTCTTTGCACTTTTTTCAGGCGACTCTTGAAACTGTTAAGTACCAGCATTCCCCCTTCACGTACAATGGACCAGGGTGCTAACCTCATAACATTCAGCCCATCATACATTGTCATGTATCTTCACCGTTCAACCATCCTTTTTCCCCTAAGGGAAATATTACCCCAGATGATGGCTTTACCTTAGCTACTGTCTGAAACCTTAGGGGTCAGTTTTCAGCCCTTGGTTGCCCTTTGGTAATTGCTGCAACAATTACAGGTTTCTAGTTTTCTCATCTCCCATGTAACTAATTTGGCACGAAAAGTTTGATTGGCAGTTCCCATCTGCCCAAGAAGGTAGCCACCCTTTTGACATAAGTTTATTCCATAACTTCTCTGCATAATTAACTGGAAGACGCTGTTCTTCAATTTGGCAAAGAAGAAAAGGGCCTTTTGTTTGCAACATCTATGTACACCAGCCATGCTTGCTTAGAAAGCACTGACTGGAATCTTAATTCCCTTCCCACTTCCACACCATTCTTCAGTATACCATATTTAATCGATTGTAAGCAGACCTTTTTTTTACCTTTTCACCATCTAAGAAATTGCCACTCTGCTTAGAATCGGTGTCAAATAAAATAGTAATAGAATTTACTTCTTCAGTTACATTATAATGCAAGATATAAGCTTTTTAAAGAATATGTAAACTATCTACTATAAAAAAGAATAAAAATGACCGAATAATCAAGTTGAAATAATTGTGGTGGCAGTGCACGTATTAGTAGTTTCACTCTCCCCCTCCACTGACTAAAATATTTCATTGTAGTGTCACCAACTTGACTTATTTCCGCTAAATCTAGCTTTTTACCTAGATACCCTCTAGGGATTAGAAAAATGTAAGCTAGGGGATAGTGGATTTTTCGACTTAATTTTCACCAAATTGATGTTTCAGGTTATTTTTGATTAAATAATTTTATCGTTAAATGTAACAAAATAAGTACTTACAAGTTTATAATGTTAAATATGCGACGATTTCACCCAGTTTTTCAACGAAATACCAAGCACATCATTCATCAAATAAATAGTATTCTTATATGTACTACCTTCCTCATATTTGATAGTCATTACCACTCTCCACACAATACATCGAAAAACCTATTAAGTATTCATTCAATACTGTTTCAAATTTGCAAACATACATTATGTATACAAACTCCTGTGCTGGCAACACTGTTATCTGTTGCCAACACTGTTGGCAACACTGACAAGTATCTTGTGAGCCTTGTGAGTGTGTCCTGTAATTCCCTAGTGAAATATGTCGTTTCGTTGTGAACATCTTCGTGGCAAGTAACTTCTTATTTCTTAGTGAGTTTTTCAATTTTTAATTACCCCATGATGGGATGAACGCATTACTCAGCGATCTTTAAGAGGAACGTAATTTCCTATGCTGAAGAGATATCTAATCTTGCAGCACAACAGTGCTTTGGGATTGATGAATCAAATGTTTGCTGGAGGAGAGATAAAGAGAAGTTACGTAAGTGTTCAAGCAAAAGAAAAACATTTGGATGCTCCAAGCAAGGACGTTATCATGAATTGGAGGAGATCCTTAATAACTTTGTGATTGATCAACGAAATAACTATTTGCCAGTGGACTCCCGAGATTATACATACAAAAGCTCGTGAAATTGCTCGAGAACATAAAATTAGTAGGAGTGAGTGTAAATTTAGTCGGCACTGGGTACAGCTAGTTATGAAACGATGGGGACTTGTTCTTTGTCATTGTACATCAATCGCCCAAAAACTGCCAGCTGATTACAAAGAGAAACTAATTTCCTTTCAACATTATGTCATTAATTTGAGAAGGGAGAAGAATTACCTGCTTGGTCAAATTGGAAATGCTGACCAAACTCCTGTGTACTTCAATATGCCTTCAAACTATACAGTAGAACATAAAGGCAAAGAAGAGGAAAAAATACTTACAGCTGGATACGAAAAACAATGTATGATGGTAATGTTGGCTTGCATGGCAGATGGCTATAAACTTCTGCCGTGCGTAATATTTAAATGTAAGAATATGCCAAAAAATGAATCATTTCCCAGAAACATGACAGTGCAGACAAATGAAAAAGGTTGGATGACAGGAGATATGGTTAAAGAGTGGATTGACATCGTTTGGCAACATCGTCCAGGTGCGCTCTTACGGCAGACCAACCTTTTAGTTCTTGATGCCTATGCAGGCCACCGAAATGATAACACAAAGAAAAAGTTCCAACAATGTGGCACTGATTTGGCCATAATTCCAGGTGGACTGACTTATTACAGCCACTCGATGTTTGTATTAACAAACCTTTCGAAGACAAAATTTGAAATTACTACACAGACTGGTTGACCAGTAAAGATCGTATGCTTACACCCTCTGGACGTGTTAAAAGAGCGAGACTCTTGAGATTACATCCTGGGTTGCCACTGCATGGAATGACATTCCGAGTGATCTGATTGTACGTTCATTCAAAAAGTGTTCCATTACAAACTCCCTAGATGGCACACAAGATGTTTTGTGGGATGAGGAGAGTGAAAAAGAGTTGTCGTGTGAATATGAAGGGACGTACGATGAAGACTAAGTTCTTCCCAGTCCTGGCGGCATAGCGTGCAATTTGGGAGAGTAAAAGTGAAAACATACACACTGGAGAAAGGTAATGTGCCTGCCACCAATTATGATGAGAGTGGTCCACGGGTAAGTAGTTTTGTATTGTGTGTGAGAGAGGGTGGCAACACCACACCAAGGGAAGTGTCTCCCAGCCCCTAAGGGATTGTCTCCTCACCTGGTGGTTCCCTGCTGATTTTTAGCGGTAACTACATGCTGATAGCAAATAACCTCTAATTTGGACTTAATGAAAGAAAGCTCTTATTTAATAAATATACCTCAATGCTTCGAATGAAATAAGGTTAATTTATGTCGGACCTCTGGAAGAAGAGAAAAAGTTGTTGCACATTTTGGACAACTTTTACTGCAAATATAATAGAGGTTTGAAATATTGGATAATAGCTCCAACCCTTCAATTTCTGTATGTTTTATTAAAATTTGGTGCACATTGAATGAGTAAAATAGCTTCTATGATAGCCCAAAGTAGCACTAACAAGGAGACATCGTGTGACTTATGTTCGGGATCCAAGCGATTATTTTCTGAAACTATAGAGAGAATGCGGGAAAAGTGTCACGGCTTTCTTCCACATAGGGCGGGGTTCGACAGAAAAACACTATTAAAGAATCTTCCTCCGTATAAATCCTTTAAAGTTCACACCTCTCTCAACTAAACTCGTAACCCAGTGGTTTGAGGAGGCGCTGAGCCGGTTATGCTCATATGGTGGCTGGGGTTCGATCCCAGGTTGCGGCATTATTTTTTCTTCCGAATATTTTACGAAATTACTGTAAATTGCACACTCCCATACATTTACGGCAGTAGCAACAATTTTTTTAAATTTTCAGCCTATTTGCTGGATTTTCAATCAATCCCCGTGGGACACTTTCAAAGCTAATTTAGGGATTCTTGTTTGGCCGAAAAGAGGCTACACATGCTGACAGACCTAGTTTAGATTTTGAAAATACAAGGATACTTCCGTGAATAGGATGGGCTTTGATTGGTCATGGGTCTTTCTCAAGGCCGTAAACAATGAACGGATTATTACTTTTTAAATAGCAATGATGTACTCTCTTAAAATTTCCCAGGAGCCACGTTCGAGTAATGACTTCTGTATTCCTATTTCTTGTTCAATAGTGAACATGATATAGGTAAAAAAGAGATGGTAACTGTTTCCGAGGTTATGTAAAAAAGTTTGCTGTGGCCTTTTTACGGAGCAACGTATTATATTGAAGCGAAGCCTGTATCGTGGGGGAGAGGAAGATATTCCAGCCCAAAAAAGTATCACCTAATGATAACACTATTTCTTTTCCCACCTCATCTTTATTTCAATTGAAGGAATTTAACTTTTCATTCATGGCGTGGAATTACATACTTTCCGATGACAAATGCCATTACTTGAGCGTGGCTCCCAGGAAATTTTAAGTGAGTACATCGTTGCTAATTAAAAAGTAATACTCTGTTCATTGTTTACGGCCTTGAGAAAGACCCAATACCAATCAAAGCCCATCCTATTCACGGAAGTATCCTTGTATTTTCAAAATATAAACATATTAGGTCTGTCAGCATGAGTAGCCTCTTTTTGGACAAACAAGAATCCCTAAATTAGCTTCGAGATAACTCCCAAGGAGATTGATTGAAAATCCAGCAAATAGGCTGAAAATTTAAAAAAAATTGTTGCTACTGCCGTAAATGTATGGGAGTGTACAACTTACAGTAATTCCGTAAAATATTCGAAAGAAAAAAATGCCGCAACCTGGGATCAAACCCCTTCCACCGTATGAGGATTACCGGCTCATAACCTCAACCCACTGGGCTATGAGCTCTGTTGAGAGAGGTGTGAATTTTAAAGGATTTATACGGAGGAAGATACTTTAATAGCGTTTTTCTCTCGAACCCCGGCCTATATGGAAGAAAGCCGTGACACTTTTCCTGCATTCTGCTTATAGTTTCAGAAAATAATTACCTTGTTTATATCCCGAACATAACTCTCGCAATGTCTCCTTGTAAGGCTAGAAGACGTGCAAAAACTGGTACTTTTTCCATTCCCTCCAAAACTGTACAAACTATATAACAGTTATTCAAATTTCTTTTCAATCAATAAATGGGGAAATGAACAAGCTAATTGCATAAAAATCAGCTAAGGCATTTTCATTCTAGATTAGTTTAAACTCAAAAGTGCACAAAATAAAAAATCCTATACTATTAAACACATCTGACTGGACCATGTGAACTTAAAATAATACATGTAGAATTACCAGGACATATTTGCGTAATAGCACAATTTTCATCCATAACCTATAGCAAATATTTACCAAACTGAAAACTTTTGCAAACATGGAAGTTGATTCAAAGGGTCCCAAGTTTGTGCTCTTGATGAAGTAATAACTCACCTGATGCAGTGACATCTTCCTTCGAATCTTGAGATCTTAAAGTAAGACTCTGTTGCTGGATGGGATGACATGTTCTACGCATGCGAGATGATGTGGGGGTGACCATATGATGAGAAGAACATGGAGAATGGGTGACTCCAGAACCTCCATGCCGGACTTTTGAACTTTTTGGCTGATAAAGAAAAATATATTCTTTATTAAACTCTATTTGAATTCATAGACAAAGTATTTTTTTAAAAACCTTCCATTCTTTTCAGTTTTTGGCGGAAAGGAAACCTGTTGTGGAAGAAAAAATGTAAAGCACACAACTGCAAAGAGGATTATATTCAGCAGCAATAAAATTTAGCAACATCATTAGCCATGTTGCCACCAATTGAGTAACATATTACAAATTTCTTTATTTAATCAGATTTCAAAAGAGTTGCAAAATAAAACAAATAAATCAGACTAATCATTAAAGAGAAATTTAACATACACAATCCCTGACAAAGGCATATTTTTTTGTCTATCAACATAATTTCACAGAAAGGTGGGCATAAATGAAAAATTATAAAATGTTATGATGCATTCAGTCTCACCAATTGGCAATGAAATGCTAAAAATTAATTAAGCAATTAATCTAAAAGTCACTTGAAAACAATGCAAAGTAGACAAAAATAACTTTTCATTTTTCATCTTTTGTATTGTGCGTCAAGATCAACTAACAAGTAGGGATGCACCATGAAGCATTACACGTGTGCATCCTAAGCCTTGAATAAATGCCATCAAATGGTGGACACACAAAAGACTTGAAAAACTTTGAGACTAATTCATTAATTCAACTGCAAAATTCAGAAATATTTCCTTTTTATTAGAATAACACAAACTTCCAATCAATAGATAACGTAACAGAGGAAGATACTGATAGTCATCATTTAAGAGATATTTGTCCTTTTGTTCAATAATGTCTCTCATTAATAGGAATCCCCTTGAAAGCCTCGAGGGGACAACTAGATTCTGAGTTAATGTCATTTTGCACCACTCCAACTTAACCATCACATGATAGCTAGTCCCAACATTGGTGCTGTATGGCTTGAAGAAAATTCTTACCATGCACTCGCTAACCCCACTGATCTAATAGTTAGCCAATTCAGAACTGAAAAACACATTGAACAGAGGTGGCTGCTTTTCATTGAGCTAGGCCGAGCAAAATTGCCAGTGAAAAGAAATAGGTGTTCTTCAGGCTTTCCCACCAAATACATTACTTTTTCGATAAGGAGAGGTATTCAGTCAAATATTTTGTTTGTTAAATATTTATTGAAAGTTATAGTTTTCCTGTGTGTTCCCAGTTCTCTTTTACTAATAAAAATTTTGCAGTTCTACTCATACATATGTTTTTGGATTACATTTGACTTTACACATACCATTGATAATACTTTTCTCTAAAAAAGAATTTTAAATAATTATTAATGATAGCAAATCTCTACATCTATAATAGAAATCACATAAAAGTGTATCTAAAATAATCTACGGTGAAGTTTGATATAAGTTTGGAAAGCACATGAACTTGAATTTGCATTGTGGGAAGTCATTCTCATGGTAGTTTCACCATATTCATGCCTAATTATAATGAAAATACTCTGATGCTAGAATATTAAGAAAGAACAAATATATTTATTCATAAAATACATACAACCTGGGAAGGGACGGTGATGTTAACATGGAATCTTTGGCCTGTCTGCTTCCCATCTATTAGTTGCTTTACTTGGTCTGCAAGACTCACTCCATAGGCTCTAAGCTGAGAAGCAGTACTGTCAGGAAGTTTCTGGATTCTCTCTTGCACTAGAATAATGGACAAACACCATAAGGCAGACTGGGGCATTTTCTTCCCTTCATAACCACAATTTCTGATCATGACTACAGATAGATCACATCAAAGAATATGAGGCTTGCAATACTTACACTAATATCAGAAAAAATCATGATACAGTCATCTCTCAGAGATTAATAAGAGATGAAAGAACACTGTACATAGATAAGCCAAAGTAAATAAGTTATAGGCTAAAACTTCCTAATGGAAATGGACTGGTCTTGACTGTGTAATCTTGAGTTGTAAGTTTCATTTATGTTGTCAAGCATTTCACATTTTTGATGCATTATTATAATCTCTCGCATACGCACTTTGAAAACACTCCTGAAAGGCATGTGATATGCCATAGAATATGTTAATACAGTATTTTGAGCAAGCTCCAGGCTGCTGTTGCCATATGTTAGTGTAGCAGACCATTACAGTTTCAAAACAGTCTAGTATGTGTTTGTAGAATGCAGAATAGGGGAGTTGAGGCATTACTTATCGTTAGTTGGCAGTTCATTGGCTGTAACCCCCAACAATTATACATCGATACGTCACGATCTCCAAGCTTTTGAAGATGGAACGCTAGAGATGGTGACGGTAGAGCCTGTGGCAGGGCCCAGCGACAAAGACGAAAATGACCAAGTCCTGATTTCTCCTAATAAGAATGAAGTTTTGATCACTCTCGATACATTACATCGATTCCAAATTGTTAATGATGTTGACTCCCAGCTCAGTTTGCATTTATCCAAATTAGAGGCCATGGTCGAAGCGACGATGAAGCAAAGCAAAGTGCAAAGACAAATTACAGATTTTTTTGTTAAATGAACTCTCGACAGAAGAACTGAAGTGTTTTTTACAATATACATTCATTCGTTTGTCGTATTTCTTCTGGTATCATTATTCACTGATTCCCTTTTCTGAGACATCCCGAATGGATGGGAAATTAAGGAAATGCGAAATGGAAATGCCCACCTATTCCCATATTCTTTTTCTCCCATCCAGCAATCACCACTAGGAAAATTCACCCAGCTTTCCATCTCCGTTGCTCCAAAATCTCGATTTACTCTTCCCTATCACCTTCTTTCTCACTTCCAGCAAACCTGTCATACGCATCCCTTCCCTCCCATACCGGTCGTATTTCCCCCTCATGTGACCCTCCGTGTCCCCCCTCCCTGCTCTACTGGTGGGCATAGCCATCACCTTCACACCGAAGCCCCCGCGCCGGCCCTCCAGGAGATCAGGCCCCTTCGAATGTGCCCTCCGTCCCATCCCCTCAACACTGGGTCAGGATGCAACGTCCGACGCTGACTCACATGCCAACTCTTAGGCCCTTTAAGAAGTCCCCCTCCATCTCAAGGAATCTGTTCATGCCAATGAGTCTAAAGGCCGTTTTTCACGGTGAATGATCTTGCGCATGATCATTCAAGCATTAATTCGTGAATTAATTTCAATAATGACCGGAAAAGTTCCCGTTTTACACGGTGAATTCAGTGAATTTTCTGTGCAGACTGAATGTGCAGTGGTAGATCTATCGATTGTATATATCGATTACGGGAGATTTCTGACCAACATAGCTGTTTCGACAGACGGAGCACACGAAGTTTTGTTTACTTTGTTTAGATCATGAATATTATAGATACCTACTTGGATATTCGTTTACATTATTATTTGGTTTAGATATTCGTTTACATTATTCACTTAAACACTGAGTAACTGCAAAAGTTTAGAAAGTGACGTTATGCTATAGATGGACTGTGATGAGACAATTTTAGCGACCGCTACTGCAGTGTTTATTAAGGTCGTTTTACACGATGAAAGATTTTGTACAAACGTACGTACATGAGATTGTACGTTTGTCTCAACGAAATTAGAACAGGTTCTATTTTCCGTTCAGGGATTGAGACATTCGCACATGCGTTCATACAATTTGCCGTTTTATACGATACATTTTGCCTCATGCAAGCGTTCACGGAAGAGTTTGTACCAGTTTGTACAAACAAACGTACCGTGTAAAACGGCCTTGAGGCAGCCACAATTTTGTCTCACAAAATATCCACGATAGTTTTAGGCCTATTTCACACCAGCCAAAATGTATGCATTGCATACTACCTACAGTGTTCTTTCAATCATTTGCAATGCAATATGGCTATAGTTTCCATCAATCTATGGAACATGTATTCCAATATTCAATAATAAAGGTTTAATTCTGCGAATTGAAGTGAACTCACTATCTAAACAACGAAGATGGTCACCCGATAATAATATCACGGTGACATCAAAATGAAATTATTGCTATATAAAATGACATGTGGTGCTTGCAGCCAGGTCTGATTACGATCTGGATGAAATGTTTTAAGTTTTTAAACGTTTTGAAAAAACGCAGTTTTTTGGATTATAAATTTATAACAATAGGTTAAAAAATGTTTGCGAAGGAACGTAGGAAAACGATCAATGAAAACCAAATGACCATTCCACGTCTGCCAAAGTGTGTGCATTGCTTCCTGCCTACAGAGATATTTATTTCCAAATACATTGATATGGCTTTCCTTGCCTTCATTATATGTTATTATGAGTTTGCTTTAGCGAAGTGAGGTGAATTCAATATCAAAACAACCAAGATGGACATACTGCGCTCGTATCATGCGATCATTCACGGGATCATGCGAGCAAAAATAGAACATGTTCTAATTTTGATCGCATGATCATGCGCATGACCAAGAATTCGCTGAATTTTCGGTATTACACAAGGCATTAACGTCATGCACATGGCCATTCGAATTATCATTCGCAAGATAATTCGCCGTGTAAAACGGCCTTAACACAGCCGAAATATTGTTTAGTGGGCATATTTCTTGATTCATGGTAAAATCCCTCACTCTCCAAAGGCATGTCCTCCCTCTCTGCTGATGAAGCCAATTGAGGTAAGGGAGGAAGAAGATAAGATGTGAATATTCGGCGTAAAGCTGAAGATTCATTCGATGTTTAATCCTTGGGTGCATCCCTTGGCCTTGACTTCCAGCTAGATCCCAAGTGACATACAATACTCCGGAGACCATGGGTCTCATAGCTCTTTTTGTAAGAGGGCGAATGTAGTAACCCCCGAAATGACGGGGAAAGGAGGCAAAGACAGCAGATTCCGGCCTGACCTGGAGCTGCAATGCTCAGACAAAAATCTCCTTGCTTGATCAAAAGCAGAGGAAATATTATAAGCAAAAATACCCCAAATTTTAATTCAATATCGAATCTTTAAGTTAAGCTTGAGATTTAATGAATGAAGAGCAGGTGCCCTTATCTGAATTCAGCCACAAAGGAAGCTTTCGCATAGTAGAGTGGAAAGCAAGAAGTATTGATTTGTAGAGTTAGCATCGTTAGAAGCCGATGAAGTGTAATGTGAAGTGTAAGGAATTATATCGCTTTCACCGTTGAAGTGCGTGGCTTGCACAATCTACTTTTGAAAGGAGGTACACATTTAGCTGAACACATCTATAAGCTCTTCTTTCAACTCCAACGTCTCAGAAATACCCATGCAGATATATGCTGAATCCAAGGGCGAATAACGATTGTTATTTTGCAAAATTAACGGGCACATCATTATTTATACCAATTACATAACATGTAGCCATCGCATAGCATCCACGAGAGAATCTTATTTTCACTGTCTTAGCTTAACATAAGTACATACATGCATTATGTCTGACACAGAGCATATGATCATCTTCAAACGAAATTTTACTCCTCTCATTTCAATATCAGGTGCAAATAATTGTGCAAGTCACACACTTCCATGGTGTACGCATCAATCAATATTACTAATGATTATGCATTGCTCACGCTTAAGTTACGAGTCCTCCGGTCGAAAATTAATTAGAAAAATGCACTATGAAGCTCCATAGGCTTAGTCCAAACTGCACAAAAATTTTGCAAAGACGCTTCATTGCCTAATCCTTCATTAAAAAAAAAGAACGACATGCTAGTAGTCGTGATGTAAATTTCCACAGGGCTTAGATGGAGGTTTATTCTTCTGAGTATTGTGATTTCCGCCGTGAAAAGATGGAATGACATGGTGAAAATCCCAAAAATCGGAAGAATTAACCTCCGACAAATTAGTTGTGTTCAACTGTGTGCACCCTGTGGGCATGAATACACATTTAAATATACTTTCATGAATTATAACTTCGTAAATCATGCAAGTACGTCGCGAGAGTACATCTTAATTTAAGAAAGCAAAAAAAATAGCTTCATTGCAATGTTGCTGAAAGATATTCATATGAAATTCAACATTAAGAAGTGCCACTTTTTCCAGTTCCATCAACTTCGTAATGTCGAGTTTCTTATTACAATTCAGGCAACATCTCAATTACCCACCTATGGTAAATATTAAACAATATTCGTTGAGTATATCTCGAAGACTTTTGCCAGCTGCCCGTGTGCTGAACCGCATCCCCTGCTGTGCAGCCTCGGCACACTCCTTCAGGTGAGGACATGATTCCAAAAACGCCTGATAGGCAGAAGTGCAGGACTGCTCCTCCAGGTATCCTAATGAAGTAAGAGCA
Source organism: Pyrrhosoma nymphula (assembly GCA_963573305.1). Taxonomy (NCBI): domain Eukaryota; kingdom Metazoa; phylum Arthropoda; class Insecta; order Odonata; family Coenagrionidae; genus Pyrrhosoma; species Pyrrhosoma nymphula. The sequence continues at coordinate 98,606,257 of OY754333.1, read as the reverse complement.
TGAATACCATCATCTAGACTTTTCACATTAAGTACACAATTCACATAAGAGATGCCAAACTAACAAAGGGAGCAAATAACAGTGAACTTTCAGAAGGTAACACCTTCAACAAGTTATGGTGAAGTTTTATGTTGTTTACATTACTTGCAAATAATAATTAAGTGTTATTAACTTAATTCTGTAAAATAACAGTTTTGTTTTAATCATTATACTTTCAAGATTAAATTGCAAAACTTTAGTGCAAATTCTAGCATTACCAAGGTTACACAAAACTAATATATTTGATAGTTTGTATAATGCCATAGTCCTACCACTTCATGTTTTGTCCAACAATTCTGTGCACAGTCAAGTGTTCTGATTAGAGATTTTTCAAAATAGATGTATATTCTTATATGTGACAAATACACTAAAGGTTGTTTCACACCACTCAATTTTCCTTATAAGAAGCATTAAATGTCAAAATGCTTCAAAGATGATTCAATGCTACAACTCAATAATACTTAATCAAGAATAATTCAAAGGACTTTCAAACTGTCAAATGAAAGTTGAGCCACTTCAGAAGAAACCAAAACAAAAAACTATCAAATAGCTAACACATTGACACCTTTGTGTACATTTTCTGTCGCATGTTGGGTTTAACTATTAAACCATTTCTTCCCTATGTTGCGAAAACGCAACATTAATTTTGAAGATGAAAATATGCAGACAAAATTATTTTATACCTTAGAAATTTCTTACCAATTCATTGCTCAATACTTCTTTGACATTTTAAACTTATCCACTTGTCTATGACATTGCTTTATTTTTTTCAGTGATTTTTCAGGTCAAACCTTATGCTGGAGTGGGTGACAAGTACAAATCAAATCCGAACAGCGGGAAAGAACTAAGGTTGGGAGAAATAGTAGTGCTTGCCCTCAGTCGCTCGCTCCCCTGGAGAGCATAAATTGCTTTTGATAATTTTTTTTATGAGCCCTAGCCTCCTGAGCCTCTAACGTGAGAGGGGATATTTTGCAATGGGCACAGTTAGGCAGTTGCTAAATGCCCTTTGCCACTTCCGAAAGAAATTAATAAAAAAGAGAAAAAAAGGAAGATATTTTCACGCCTTTGACAAAAAAATGAAATATTTGTCTTTCAGTGGGTTGATAACTCTGTTGTTACAGTTGCTACAAACTGTGGGTTTTTACTTCCCTTGAAGCAAGCCAAGTGCTGGGATGGCACTCTGTGAAAACATATTCTCATACCTCATAACTAGAAATCCGTGAGTGGTTTTATTTTTGCTATATCTCGTTTTAAAACAATGCGACTTCGGTGTTATAGAATGTCTTGGCGGTGTTATTATAATTTAACCATTTGTTGCACATTTCTAGGTGTTTTATTATTTTTTGGTACACTTTTTGTGAATGGATATACTTTAAGCATTTTACATAACATACTTAATAAGATTTTGACTACTAAATTTCTGATAAAACCAAATGAAGGAAATGGTTCAAGTTGTGTTAATATTATAGAATGAGCAAGAAAAGGTGCCAAGGGAAGGTAGGTAGCAAGTAGATACAACAAAATTGTTTAGTATTAATTACAGCTGTTGCCAATCACAATCGGTCAAGAAAGGCAGTGAAAGAAGCACGTATCACTAAACACAAACAACAAAATTTGAACTGGGGGTGTGCCAAAATGATTTTTTTTACATTGAAGTACAGTGGAGCGCCAAATATCCGACGATCCGTCTGCTAATAAGTAGTACCCCCACTCCTCCCATCCTTTCTGTTCCTTCCCCCAATCCCTAACTGCTAGCACTTCCGTTCCCAGCCAGCGGCCGTGTTTAAGTCTACAAAATTGCTACATTAGGTAGGCCGGTTTCACATGGCCACGGACGATACGCGCTCCGTGGTACGTGTGCGGAGCATCTCGTCCTTTCACATTGGCGTGGACGACATATGTCCGCATGTCCACGTAGGATGCAATCCCAGTTGTGTTGAGGTTGCCAAGCTGGAAGGACATCATGCAACCTAATAGGTAGTGTAATCAAAGGATTTGGTATATAATATGATATGAATGAATGGAAGAAAAATGCCCACCATAGGCGGTTGTGGGTGCACCCTATAGTGGCATAGAGATTTTAGACAGACAGCCTATATTTCACCATCCATAGCGCAACTCGCAGTGGCCTTTCACCGAGCTTTCACAACAAACTGCAACCTGCTTCGTCCGCACAAGCCATCCACAATCATGTGTAACACACCCCTGAGGTGGCATGCAGGGTATTTTGTAGATGTATATGTAAGCATCAACCTGTCTCTGTGGCCCGTTGGCGTGTGGATGGACTGCAGCACGGAGGGGCCTCGCGGATGGCTCCACCGCGTGCGGGTCTGTGTTCATGTGAAAGCTTCCATTACTCCCAATGGAACTTATTATTGGTGCAAAAAAGGTAGAATGCTGAACTTTAAGCATTTGTATGAAATTCCACCGGAGCCCCATAGAGTCATGTAATATATTGTTTTGCTCTTTGTTAATTTGACTACAAAATGCATTCATTGAAAAGTGTTTAAATGTAAAATTTTAGTTTCTACGGTTGAAAGAGTGAAGAAAAACACACAGAAAACTTAGAGAACGGTGAAACGGTCATCTTCTTCATCTCATAACGGCCAAAATATTTGATTGGTCAGGGTTCCCACAAATTTTCCACGACTTTTCCAGACCAAAATTTAGAAATTTCCATGACTTTTGCCAAATGGTTTAATATGATCGTACTCAAATCGTACTCAGTACGGCTCAAATCAATAGAAAAACATGTATGATTAAAATTAAACTTATTGCTTAAATTCAAAACAAGAATTACAGTCATTAAAAAAAAGGATTCTACCATGCATTAAAATCGAGCTTAGTCTTCAAAAGGTCGCCAAATCGAATCAAATTACACGATTTTGATTCTGTAAAATGGATAATCCTTCTTGTGATATGAAAATACTATTAACTGCTTTTATTTGTAGAATATAATGAATTTAAATAGCAATAGCCACTTATTATTAATACGAAAAGGGCATAAAATTTGAAGAAAATTTATTGAAAATTCTTAAATTGTCCGGCGTTATTTTTTACGCTTTTAAAGAAAAAAGCTTTTTCTGTGTGGGGATCTAAAAATTAGCTGCCTTTAAGTGCCATTTTAGTTTTTACCAAGGGTTTCAGTCTCTTAGGTGAGTGGCAGCCTACACTCCATGCCACTCACCGTGAGGCAGATCTCGGGATAGCACATAAATGTATAAATATTGATACTATTATATTTTATAATGTGCACGTTAATGAATGTGTTTAAGCGTCATTCCGTTACCTGACATTCTTTCGTAAATGTTTCTTAATTTTGTTTCAGAAGAGCGTAATACTATGGGTTCACTGTCCCTATCGTGCAAGGAAATTTTCATTTTATTAAAACCAGATTTACACTCTGAAGCGCTTGCAGCTTATCAAAAAATTGCATATCATTTGTCAAAATAAATAATGTCCTTTCATACTTCTGGAGTGCAAGAAATTGATTATAAGAAGATTGCAGAGCGATTTACATCAAAGGTGGCAACAAGCTTCACAAACAGAAAGCTTTTTCTTTCCAAGCTTCATTCATGGCTGAGTTTTAATCAAGATTTCACTTGCGACTCTTGTTTTCTTATAGCAATGGTTAATCTACTGAATGTGAAGAAGGAAAAAGAAGTGGTCGACCAGATTTATACAATCAAATGCGAAAAACAGCATGACCATTGGATCATGAAATGTATCTAGCATACCTTATAGTTTTATTAGCTACAGCTAGACGCTATCCCTATAAAACGAGCATTAAAATTGGAGGCGAGATTGCCGAAGTTCAACTGCAATCATTGTTGAATCATACAGCTTACAGAATCATGCTATATCAAGAAGAAATTCTCGCTACTTTGCTCACAGAAGAGCTTGAAAATATGACCTTAATTTGCAAATGGGGCTGTGAATTTAGCTCTGGTCACAGTGAATATAAGCAGAAATTTACTTATGTAAACGTTAAAATGGATGCAAATATTTTTTTACTTCTTCAGTCCCGTTGCTATTGACAGCTGTAAATCCAGCAACTAACGTACAAAAAATTGTATGGAAGAATCCTCAACCCTCATCTCCTTGTTTTTGTCGACCAGCAAAAATTCAATATCCCAATGAAAATACTGCAATTACACTCGAAATCATCAACGATATCAAAGATCTGGAGAATAAGTTAATTCCACTCCATTCCACATGTGAACGTATAATATTATTTATGTGAGTATATTAGACAGTGAAAATATTTTAACAGATTTTTGTTAAAAAGTATAAACTTTTCTCATTGTTAATAAATGTTTTTCTGAGTACGACCGCCCTTTTGTTTTTAGTGAAAAATAATGTCATATTCGGATTCAGTGACCTCGAAAACACTTTTGTATGAAATTTCATTAATGTTGTTCAATAATTGGACTTTGGTCCATCTTTTAGCGATTTCAGACCATTGTGCGGTGATCCTTTTTTCCATGACATTCCATGACCAATTTTTTTCCCCTTACTTTCCAGGCTTGTGGGAACCCTGTTGGTGTACTTTATTGTTTTTTATGAAGAGAACGACATCTCCGCATTACAAATATTCTTTTAAAATTAAACCACTTTAGCCTAGTAATTTTATTTTTTGTAGTCCGCGTGCGTAGTGTGGAGCGCGGATCGTCTGCGTCCATGTGAAATGGGCCGGTTTTCCTGCAACAAGTTATTCAAAGTCTACTGCATTACGGAGAGTCACCAGAAACTGCTCACCATCGACGCGTTCCAGGCGCCAGCTCATATTTCTGCTGTTCCGTGACCGTTTTTTTTTGTTAAATTTCTTTCAGTACATTATTGATTCAGAATATTTAATTCTTCAGGAGAGAAAGCGTGTCATTCTAGATATTTACGAGAATTTGAGGATTGATAAATGGCAATCGAAAAGAGATTCTGTGGTTAATTTAACGGCAAATTCTGCCAGAGACATAACGTCAAGGGGGGAATGGCAGCCCCGAAGGCATTAAGATACGGCAACGTTTTCTACAGCTGACGAAGAGCTTACAGGCTCGAAACGTTCCCAGTAAGTCGTCTCTTTTTACTTTTCTTTCCCCACCCCCTGTCCAGTGTATTTTTTATTGTTGTAGCCTATTGGCGAAACTTTCCCTTTGTGTATATATATATATATATATTATATATATATACACAAACAATTATATATATATATATATATATATATATATATATATATAAATATATATATATATAATATATATATATATTTAAATTTCAGGCCTCTATCTTAAGCCGTTCCAGAACTAGAGCAACCTGATTTTCAGCCTAAAATATTTTTAAAATTAATCTGCGGCTGTCGCGCAGTCAATAAGTAGTGTTAAATTTATTCAATTTATCCTAAAATTGAAGTAGGAAAGATTTGAAATTTCCATACTTATGTAAAATTTTATGCAGAATTTAAATATTGTATCAGATTATTTGTAATCACATTATGAAGGGTCATTTGAGCCTTGAAAATATGACTGAAGATACAATGCCTCAATATTATGGCTAGTATCTTTGGAAAGAGAAGAAAATTTCCTTTAAAACAGACATAAAAAACCTTTGGAGAAATGAAAACTAGGCCTGTGATAGAACTAAACACAGGAAATTAAAAAAATATCACTGCATCACAGAAAACTTTTCAAATTTCCCTCCCACACCAGGGGGGTTATTTTGTCTCCTTTACCAACTGTAAGTAGGCGGGAAAAGATTCGTATTCTTACTTTTGCTTCTCCATATTGGATAAGAGGACAAAGAACTTTTGGTGTATCACAAGGAATGGTACGTGAAGCTAGGGACAATCGTAATACAAAAGGAATCTGTTCACAGCCGGACCCAAAAAAAGGAAGAAAGTTACCTGATGAAACTGTATTACTTGTAAGGAATTTTTATGAAGATGATGAGTACAGTCAACTGATGCCCAGTGCGAAAGATTATGTCAGCATAAAAAAGTATGTTCCTGGTCAGAAACGTTTAATACTTAGTCATTTAGAGGAGTTGCATGCAGCATTTAAGCAAATTCATCCTAACATTAAATTGAGATTTTCAAAATTTTGTCAAATATGTCCTAAATGATTAGTACTTGCTGGCTCATCAGGAACGCATGCTGTTTTTTTATGCACCATACACCAGAATGTTGACTTGCTTTTACATGGCCTAAATTTAAATATGAAGGATGATGCAAATTCTTTCATAGATAAAATTGCTTGTAGTAAAGAAAACAGGGATTGTATGTTAAGAATTTGTGATAAATGTCCTCCTTCAACAAATTTAACAGATTACATTGAAACTAAATTTCAACTTGAGGAAGACAATGAAATAAATCTTCAGCCGTGGGTATCAGTTGACAGAACTCAGCTTATTGATATGATCCTACCATTTAATGAATTTACTGATATGTTAGTATCTAAACTAGAAAATTTAGTTACACATAGTTATGTAGCAAAAAGTCAAGCTGCGTATTTGAAAGAGAGAAAAAATAATATAAATGAAAATGAGGCATAAGTATTAATGTATTTTGCTGAAAATAGTGGTTTTGTGCTACAAGATGCAGCACAAAGTTACCATTGGACTCAAATGTCGTGCACTATACATCATGCTGTTATATACTACAAAAATCTTGACACTGAAGAATTATGCCATTTATCATTGTTATTTTTCTGATGATTTAAATCATGCTATTGCTTTTGCATATAACATTCAGTCAAACATTGTAAAGTCAATTCAAGTATCAATGTCCTGCAGTTAATAAAACAGAGTATTTTACAGATAGGTGCAGCGCTCAATACTAAAATTGCAAAAGTTTTTTTAATTTGTGTCATCACGAGGTTAATTTTGGAATCACTACCATGTGGTCTTTCTTTGCAACAAGTCATGGAAAATCACCTTGTGATGGTATAGGGGGTAGCGTGAAACGGATGATGACAAAGGCCAATTTACAGAGGCCATATAAGGAGCAAATTTCTGATCCTAAAAAAATGTTTGAGTTTTGCTGAGAAATCCATTTTTTTTATTCAGATGAAAAAAAATTAAGTTCTACATACAAGAACTAATCTGCAACAGCAATTTACAAAATCAAAAACTGTGGCTGGCACCAGAAGTTTTCACCAATTCATACCTTTAACCAATACTCGGGCTGCAAAAAGAGTTAGCAGTGACAGTAACTATACTTTACAATTTTAAATTTTCTGATGTCCATACAAACACATATTGCAGCATCCTTGAAAGTAATTTCATTTGTTTGGTGTAAATACGATTCTAAATGGTATATTGTTCTTATTGAAATTCAAAAATTTAGATCAGGGTGATGCCAGAATTACATTAATGCATCCAACAGGTCCAACAGTATTTTTTTACAGGCCAGATAGGGTTGATATTTGTTGGATCCACTTTCAAAATATATTGTGTACCATAGAACAACCAACAACAATGACAGGCAGGCAATATCCAATTTCAGTAGAGCGCCAAAAGTTCATAAATGAGAAATGGAGTAATTTGTAGCTACTTAGTAGTATAAATTGTATTTTTAGATAATCAGTTGAATAAATTTCTATTCCTGCACCTGTAAATGTGGGCATTAATTTGAATATTTTTTGTTTCTGTATGTAAAAGTAAACAGCATCATCATCAGTGGATACAAGGGATAGGAGGGCGATGTAGAGGAAAAAGAGAAAGAAGAGGAAAACAGCGGTAAAAATAGGTACATGGAACGTAAGGACCATGATGAGGGCCGGGAAGCTTGAAAATACTATGCAGGAAATGGAAAAATAGATGCTTTAGGATTGTGCGAGGTGAGATGGAAGGATAGCGGGGACTAATGGAGTGATAGCTACAGGGTAATCTATAGTGGGGGAGATAAGAGTCAACGTGGGGTAGGCATGGTACTGAACACAAAATTGGGCCTCAGGGTGGTAAACAATGAACAGGTGGGCAACAGGATACTAGTGGTATAGATAAAAGGATGCCCGACGAATTTTGTAATGGTCCAGGTACTGTCAATGTACTGGTCAATGCCTACAAGCAACCATTGGGAGGAAGAGGTGTACGAGCAAGTAGAAGAAATAATTAGAGAAGTGCCGGGAAAGAAAAACCTGATGGGTGATAGTGATGGGTGACTAGAATGCAGTGGTGAGGGGAGTGAGGGACGGAATAGAAAAGGGAGGGTTTGGGCTAGGAAGAAGAAATGATCGTGGTGAAAAGGCAGTTGAGTTTTGTAGAATAAATAAATTAGTAGTGACAAACACTTAGTTTAAACATCACCCCAGGCGTAGGTACACATGGAAAATTCCAGGTGATACTCGGAGATACCAAATTGATTACATAATGATAATGCAGAGATTTAGGAAGTGTAAAAAACACGCGTAGCTATCCAGGGGTGAATGCAGACTCAGATCACCACTTGGTGATGATGAAGTGTGAAGTTTGATTCAAAAGCCTTTGTAAATGTTGGAAGATAAGGAGGTGGAACCTTGAAGCATTGAAAGGGTTGATGAGGAGGGAATACCAAGAGCTGGTAGAAAAGAACATAGGTGAATAAAAGCAGATGCAAGCAATACAGAGAAGATGGGAGGTTATAAAAACAGGCATCGCAGGAGCGGCAGAGAAAACAATAGGAACGGTGGAAAAGAAGAGCGTTAAGAAGCAGTGGGTTACGGAAGAAATTATAAAGAAAATGGAGGAGAGAAGGATATGGAAAAATGTCAACACTGACATAGGCAAGAGGAAGTACTAGGAATTGAATGTTAAACTAAGGTGAGTGACAAATCGGGCAAAAGAAAATTGGTGGAAGGGACAATGCAAGGAAATGGAAAAGCTGCAGGAGGAGGGGGAAGTGGGTGCTTTGTTCGCCAAGGTGAAAATGTTATCGGGTGGTAAGACAGGTCAAACGATACCAAAGGTTAAGGACAAAGCAGGGAAGATATTAATCGAACAGGAAGATATCCAAGAAAGATGGAGAGAACACGTAGAAGAGCTATATGACAGCAAGAATAGGCCCTTAAGCCTAGATCTAGAGGATGAAGGAACAATAGATTAGGATAGTCTTGGACCAGAGTTACTTGACAGCGAAATTGAGAGGGCATTAAGAGAGATGAAGGGTAGAAAAGCCTTGGGAACTGATAACCTACCTTCGGAGCTACTGAAGAATCTAGGTAGTAAGGGGAGAAAATCGTTTTTCAAACTTATTCGCAGGATCTACGAGGAAGGAGTATGGCCAGAAGATTTTGTGAAAACAGTATTAATACCTATCCCGAAAAAGAAGAAAGCATCAGAATGCGAGGAGCATAGAACAATCAGTTTAATTTCGCACGAGGAAAAAGTTGTACTGAGAATTATAAGTAGAAGGTTGGAGAGCAGATCAAACTACTATTTAGGCAATGACCAATTTGGGTTCAGGAAGGGGAGGGCCACCAGAGACGCAATTGCGGTAATGAGGACACATATAGATAGAAACATAGAGCATAATCAGGATGCTTTCGCTTGCTTTGTGGATTTCGAAAAGGCGTTTGACAGAGTAAACTGGGAGAAACTAATGCAGATATTGGGGAAAATTGGAATAGATTGGCGTGAAAGGACACTCATCCGAAACTTATATATGGGTCAGAGGGCTCAGATGAGGGTAGCTGAGGGTGAAGCAGGGTGGGTAGTTATATGTCGCGGGTTGCAGGAAGGGTGCCCGTTGTCGCATTTGCTTTTTAACATCTATTCTGAGGAAATGGTAAGAGAGGTATAGGATGAGCTAGATGTGGGAATGAAAGTAGGAGGCCAGCGGATAAAGTCGGTTAGATTCGCAGACAACCAGGCATTGGTCAGTCAGTCATTGAAAGGATTGCAAACTTTAGTAGATGCACTGGAAATGCAGTGCGAGAAATACGGGATGAAGATTAATAATGAGAAAACAAAAGGAATGAGATTCTCTAGGACAAAGAAAGCGAAGCTGGTGATAAAAGCAGGAAGTCACAAACTGGAGCAAGTAGAACAATTTAATTACTTGGGTAGTATGCGAGAAGAAACAAGACAGGAGCAAAGATATTAGGAAGAGAATAGCGCTAGCGAAGGAAACATTCAATAATAGAAGGGAGCTCATGACGGGAACCCTAAGGATATAAAAAAGAGGCTGGTTTTAAGAGCTTGATATGGAGTGTGGCGTTGTATGGGGCAGAAAAGTGGACCTTGAGAAAGGAAGACGAAAGTAGGCTGAAGGTTTTCAAAATGTGGGTGTGGAGGAGGATGGAGGTGCGTTGGATGGAAAGGAAGACAAATGAGGAAGTGCTTGACATGGTGGGCAAGGAGAGGAAACTTATAGATGAGATTAGGGGAAGACAGGGTAGGTGTCTGGAAGCGGTAACGAGGGATGATGGTTTGCTGAAGGCCGTGATAGAGGGAAGGATGTTGGGTAGGCGGGGATGGGGAAGAAAGTGATTAGGTTTTATGGATGGGATGAAGAAAAGTAGGACTTATAGTGAGATGAAGAAAGATATACTAGAGTATCAAATCAATGGTCCGTGAGTTCACTTCGTGGAGTGTTTTTAATAAATTTGTGTGGAATATAACAAAGTTTATTTTTTACCATGATATACTAGAGATAGAAAGGGCACGGCACATGTAAGAGTTCGTTGGATATTCCCTGACTTTCATCATAACCTACCTCTAACCGGTAGATCACTCAAATGAATGAATGAATATATGTAAAAGTAGAATAATTTGTTAATATGCCCTAAATATTGTTTTTTATGAGTAATAGTGTAGTTGTCTTCAGCACAAAACCAAGTATGACCCATAGTGGTAGTGCTAATGAGTGTTTTCTTCCAATATGCATTAACTAAAAGGCAGGTTTTTCTACACCTACTTAAGTCCTGGGCATTATACATTGATAAACATGTCATTTTACACATTGTGAATGCACCCATCCTAATTTTGGAGGAAACACCAGTTTAAGCTTCATCACTGAAGTTTTGCATCCTTTGAATACGCTCAAATATGAATGAGAGTTCGTCCAATTCTTTCCTGGTGTACCTGCCCCTATCTGGAAATGGCAGACTGTAAGTGCAAGATAGTCTTAACATGAAAAAAAATACACTAACTCACTATTATGCTTTAAGAGGCAAAAGATCTATCCAGGCAAAACTTTGAATTCATGTCCTCACAATCATCAGGGAGACGATTTATAACTCACAGCCACAGATGGCCATCACTACCTGTTAAAGAACTTAATCACTCCATCTACTCATAAGCCCCAAAACAGAATGTGTTTTATCTTTCTGCAAGGTTTGATACTAAAACGAAAAACTTTCTGCGAAAGCAGACATTTTAGTAATATGTATATCATTCTGAAGCCCTCATTTTCATTCTGCGACAATGTCACGCCGTCACTTAATGTTCTGTTTCGGGGCTCATAAGCATTAGTTTCTCCTGAATGATTAACTCTACCTATTTTACCCATACACTAGGTCCATTGTGCAGCACAAATTAGCTCTCTTCAATTATGTCACTAAGGACCACTTCCTACGTCTATCACTTCTTTTAGCATCACCTTCATCATCCACTCTACCTGTCCCTGATTTCCATCTGCAGCCATCCTCACCCACATTAGCAAGCAATTTGTCAATTGTTTTTCTACCTCTTTCTGTTCAGGTTCCTGGACCAAATTACACTTGATATTACTCTTAACCAGCCTTATCTCCACAGGCTAACTCTAACCCTGCCTTGCCAGAAGAACTTCACCATTCCAATCATATTTTTTCCCACAGTTATGCCCCAAATGCTTATCTATAATAGGGAATCTAAAAACATTTTCTAAAGCAGGAATTTGGTACAAAAAGATTCATTTTCCTAAAAAATCCCATACAATTAGTGTTGTTCAATCATACTGTTGGAATCACACAAGGGTATTGGGACAAAAGAAAAATTATATGACTGTAATGTAGGCTACTCACAAACAGCATAATTAAACTTAAGCAAAGACAAATCAAAATTCAATAAATTATTTCAAAGAGCAGCTATGAAACAGAGTGAATAACCTTCGACCTAACAGCCACAACTAAAACCGGTTATCAGAACACATTTCTCAGCATAAAGGCCCACTTACACTTCAAGTCAAAGAATAGCAAAACTGCCACGAATGAATGCTTTTCTTCTTGCTAGTTTTGTCCACATAGGCCAACAAACAAAATAACGATGGATACATTTAGATTTTATTTATTTAACAGGGGAAGTGAAAAATACCTCTAATAAAGCATATAAAAAATGAATGCATGCTAAGTACACTTTCCGTTCATGAAGACCAAACACACCGTGAAGGCCTCATTAAGATATGATTATAATACAATCCTAGGAATGAAGGGAAAAGTGTCGAATTAGGAATGTAAATATTTCGGGAGGCAATGTGACATAGGGTTAGCTATTCGTTACATATATGTTTATTGCATGATTATCCACGAATAACACGAATTCAAGACATTGTGCACTCGTTCTGCATGTCAAGATAATCATAGTTATGAGTAAAATCGACAAAAATCCCAATATTCCATCAATGCAATTCATAACTGAAAAGAAATTAACCCTCGGTAATTAAATGGCACACAGCAGACATATTGGCTATCTGCACAGCTAGATGTTTACGGTAGTCGTGCTGACTTTATTTGATTTACTCACTACAGTTGGAACAGCAGATTTAGATCTTCATTTAGTGCATGCAATGCAGTAGTACACATAAATGACCTCCAAAATCACAAAAGTATTTCAAACTACAACTAGGAAAAGATGCTACACCGTCAGCCCTAATCGATGAAGCTACAACATGGACACATCACTTTCCATGGGCAACAATACATTGATCTTCAACTACAATTACACTTAACAAACATGCTATTTGTATCTGAATGTAAATTCAGCATAACACTAGAGCTAAAGTGAATGAACCCATTCACATTACTACTTCACTGTTAACAAAACAAAAAAGTTGAACTTCACGAACCCAAAATAAGCCTGGAAACTTCGGATGGTAGCAAAGCTTCCATGGTGGATAACAAAAAGGCTCCTCGAAACGAAGATCCTTAATTTAAGGGTCACTTAGAAACGTGAAAAACCACAGAAACTGCCAACTGAGACATTGTTTTTGATAGCCTCCTTTCAAACTCGACATCACTCAACATACTCCAAGTAGATGGAGTAATGGCGCCAACCTGATCGTATTTTCGTTTTTCATTTGTCAGGTAAATCAAAACAAATGGCGCTCGAGTCGATAGTGTATGAGAATTTAGTTATTCTTCCGTAGAATTCTTCTTCTTGCTATGAGAAATTATGATAATTGAGGATGATGAGGATTATAAGCCCATGCGATTCATATGGCTTATAACATTTATTACACAATCATTACGTTGTGCTGTTATCGAAATGGCACGCCTTGTTAATTCTTTGTTTTTCATTTCTTTCTTGGTGAGACTACCATAATTTACATTTACAACCGCTTATATTTGTTTTTTTTTGCTTGGAATTAATTGATACTAATAGCCACATTTTGCAGGATTTATTTGCCGTGAGCTTGATAGTTCCTTTATTGTCTGGGCATATGAAATCTTTGGGTGCCTCTCACGCCCTTGTTGGACTTATTAGCTCGACATACGCAGTTTTACAATTTTTTAGTGGTCCAGTGGCTGTGAGTGTTATGGAAGTTTTCATTGGAATAAAGAAGTCAGAGCTCTGATGTATATTTTCCATTGCATACTGTGGAAATATTTGATATCGTTACCATTTATCTTTTTTCAAGGGAAGCTGGAGTGACATTAAGGGTAGACGAACCATTCTCTTGTTAACGCTAATTTGCTGCCCTTTCTGCTACATATCATTAGGCTTTGCTAGTCATATTCTGTCAATTATTTTCATACGGGTGGTTTTAGGTAGGATTTTTATGTTTGTTGCTTTGTGTGTACATTACAATCTTTCCTATGTTAAATACATTTCATAATCATTTTATAATTATGCCAATTTTAGGGACTTTCAAGCACACACAGTCCTTGTGCAGGGCGATATTATCTGACGTTGTACCCTCTGAGGCCTTGACTGAAGTATTTGGCCGTTATAATGCAATCTCAGGCATTGGTTTTATCATTGGACCAGTAATAGGTGGACACCTAGCAGAGTTACCGCATGGATTTTGTTATGTTTGCTGCTTAACCAGCATCATCTTCGCAGTCAATTTTTGTAAGATTGATTTTATTATTTTTGAGCGAGAGTTGGTGAAGAAAGCTGACTTAAACTATTTATTTTTAAATTATGCTGATAAATGGGGCTTATTGTTTTTGGTTGGCAAATACATAGGCGAAGAAAACTTCATGACAAATTCAAATTTCATCCAACACATATTTAAATGTAGCTTATTGTGATAGAAGGTAAAAGCTTTGTTAACAAGACAACTAGTCACCCAACACAAGGGAATATCTAGAATTTGGCTCTTGGGGGATCCAGAATATTTTTGATAGGTGAAGCACGGGGGGGTCTGGGCCTATCCTATTGGGGATTCCGGGCCCTCCCCTAGAAAATTTTAACAAAACTGCATTTTCTTGCCCTTTTTAAAGTATTGAAAGATAATTAGTTTGCCAATTTTTAATATATCAAGTCGCTTCTGTGGGAGTCAGTCCCATTTGTCCCACCCCCATTAACATGCACATTGTCCACCAGTGGGAATCATCGCTACTTCACAATGAATAGACGTGGAGTTATAACTAAAGGATATATCCTTTCATAACCATGTTATTGAAAGCCACACTAGCCATGTACCCTTGATTGGCTGAATGATGGAGTTAGGTATGGAAAAAAGGACATGATCAAATTATGGAAAAAGGGATACCAATCACTATCATTGCCACTATCCCTGGAAGTGATCATATAATATGTGAATGTTTAAGCTATCACCTGACTTATCACTGATGCTATCCTTGAAAAGGGATGGGAAAAGATGAATGTGTGATTCAGACTTAAGGTGACGTCAAGGATGAGGTCCAGCAAAGACAAGGTCATTCACCACATGTCCATTTTCCAAGTTCTTCTTTATATTTAATTGTTCCAGTATGTCGAGCCTCCTGCAGGCATGCCCTCGACTTCCTGGTGAAGAACCTTGGGGACAAAACCGCTGGTGTGACCCACCGATCATGGATGCTTCTTGAAGTGCAACTGCGGTAGCATTGGCGGTCCGAAAGGGGGGGCAATTGCCCCCCCAAAAACCATTTTGCACATAGTTTTTTACGAATTTTCAGGACGAGACCCATGAATCCCCCTAATCCTGGGGCGTATTCCATACCCCAAGAGCCGCTTGTTTCCCCCCTCCCCCTTCTGTGCCACCCCTGTGCAGTAGTCCCAGTGACTAAATTTTTATCTTTTGTAACAATGAGACTTCACAAAGTTGAGCCTGACTATGGAATTCAAAGTTTTTGTGTTGAATTTGCCTATGTATTTCGAAACTGACCTCAGTTATACATTACATAGTTCATTCGACTATTATTTGCTTCTCTGTACCAGAAGATGCTTGTTGAATGAAGAGTACATGTATTAATGCTACAATCAGTAAAAATAGACTGAATTCAAAGATTAATACTGCATCTAAACAAACCTGAAATAGTGTAATTTTTCAATAAGAATATCCACTTATTTTCATTCTGAAATATGAAAGATTATTTTAATGGCTGTTAACCATAATATGCGACTGTTTTCTTTGATTGACTGATAAATGCTGTTGTGTAGAGTGGTGTAGCCAGGTTTTAGGTCTAGCAGGGGCAGAAAATTTTTAGGGGGCGCTGACTCATTAATTAACCATTTTGCTAAACTTTACAAATTTTGGTGATGCAATAGGAGGATGGGTTTGTACAAAATATGACAATTGACAACATGTTATACACATTTATTTTTTTGTATTTATTTGGTACTTGAGAGTGGAAACATTCACTGACTTAGGGGCATGGGGGGGGGGGGGCCCTCTGCCCCCCCCCCTTGGCTACACTACTGGTTGTGTACATCATAAATACATAGTCGACAGCTGTAAAAAAACTGCAATCACATATTAATTATCCTCAATGCATTGATGTTAAAATTATCACAGCATGGATTTTTTCAAAGAAGAAACTTATGGAGAAATCTTTACACATAAGAGCATCTTCATAATAGTCAAAACTTTTTTCAGGTATTGCTCTGGTTTTCATACCAAAACCCAAACAGAGAACCAAAAATGAAGGACAAAGAAGAGAAACATCTCTTTGGGGGGGCATCACCAAGGCAGTTAACCACTTGCGCCACATGAATTGGTCCTTGTACTGGGATTCATTCAGTTTAAAG
Organism: Pyrrhosoma nymphula; assembly: GCA_963573305.1. Lineage (NCBI taxonomy): Eukaryota > Metazoa > Arthropoda > Insecta > Odonata > Coenagrionidae > Pyrrhosoma > Pyrrhosoma nymphula. The sequence continues at coordinate 98,589,856 of OY754333.1, read as the reverse complement.
ATGATGCTTGCTTTTAGTGTCTCAATATTATTTGCTAACTATTCTCTCACGTTACAAGAGCGGTATAATATGACACCATCAAAAATTGGGTACACAATATCTTTTCAGGTAGGTAATTATTTTATTTATTGTCCTAAAAAGTTTATTGATGCTTTGCATTTATTAAAAATTCATATTTGATAGGCGGTGGTGCAAACACTGGGTAGGTTGGGGACTAGGGTACATTACCCCCCCTCCCCCGCAAATGAAGGCATATCACGCTAAACTTTGTGAAAATACTTAAAATTCATTTCAAATTAAAAACAATAGTAACTTAATTCCACATTCAATATATTTTAACAAGTATATCTTAACAAGTTAACCGACCACGGTTTCAGCACCTAATGCCATTATCAAGGTTGGCAAGCCTTGATAATGGCATTAGGTGCTGAAACCATGGTCGGTTAACTTGTTAAAATATACTTAACTTGTGATAATATATTGAGTGTGGAAAGTTATTATTGTTTTTCATTTGAAATGGATCCCCCTCAAATTTTGTGGAGGGCCATTCATAAATACCAACCAAGTACCAACAAAACCTTTTTTGATAAAAATTAACGTTATTTTCCGTGTCCTGAGTCCTTAATGTGCACTGTGTTCATCACCTAGCTGGGGGCTTCCTCCCAGGCTGGAACCCTATAGTCAGCTGCCTAGTTTGCCTACCCATAAGTTTGCCACTGCCTGTCTTGTAACAAAACCAAACCATTGCTATTTAATATTTACATTATATCCTGGCTATCTTTGTTTTTCATGGGGGGCAAATGATACCATTGCCCCCCTTGCTCCCTCCACTCCCTCTACTAGTTATACTGACCCAGAATTTTTTATATGCCTTACTGTGCACTGTGGGACTGCATTCCCTGTGGGATTCCACTTCCCTTACAATGGGATTCCACAGAAAAACCTCTGCCACCTCTGGGGTTAGATCCAAGGCCTTTGGGATTGGAAGCCACTACTATAGCCACTATACCATTCTGATAACAAGGCTTTAAAAATGTGAAAGGCATTCAAGTTAATGTCAAAACAACTGGGAGTGGTATTAGGGTGGAAATAACACCTAATTAAACCAGGGCCTCCTTATTCCCTGTCACATATCTCTTGGCCATGGTTAGGGATATTAGAGGTCAAAACCTAATCTATTGAAATGACTTATTCATGGTAAATTTTGGATCTTTGGTGTCATATCTGGCACGTACGCGTGTGATTAGCTGTTAGTGCTGATGACATTATCATTAGCGGAGGCAGCTGATCCGTTTCTAAGGGGAGTGGCAGAGGCATAAATGGCCTATTTTGCAAAGATCTACCAGCATTAGCCCAAATGTGATGTGAGGTTTGCCCTGAGTGGCACCACCAAGTATGAATTATTAGAGAGATCAATGAGATAAATCAGCGCAGTCTCAACCAAAATTATGTTAATATGAAGTGTCAAACCAATGATTTTGTCGAGTGTTAAGTCTAGTCCTCAGAAAAATGTTGAAATTAACCCAATGGTAAAGGCTTCAGGGTTGTCATGACAATAATCAGAGCATAAAGCCACCGAAAGCACAATCTTAAGTGGTACATATTCCAAACTTCTGAATGAAAAATGCAGGTAATATGTCACCTTAGCCTGGAAAAAAACCTCCCACTCCATCTCTAAATGTGAGCAATACATCTCATCTTGCATTACCATGTTGTTGGTATATTCTACCAGAAATTCCACCAAAAACACGGGTTTTATGAAACTTGGATGCTGTGCTAAAATTACCTTTGCAGCCCTTCTTGGGATACCAGGAGCATGAGATTTACTGTGATGAACCCATCCTGGAAGTCAGCCTATCCTGGTTGTCTGCAACATTGCAGACATAATGATTCTTGATACAGATTTCAACACTTCTAATGCTCATTAAAATTTCAGTGACCTAACCAGGATTTTGTTTTTGGGGGGGGGGGGGGGTCCATGTTGAGTATAAGCAAAGGGGCAGGTGAAAAATTATGAAAAATAGGATTGAATTTGTGTTTTTAGGCAATTAAGACATGCAGTGTAACAGCTGCTTAAATATTTAATCTATGCAACACCTGAAATAATACAAAGACCATTTATTATATTTTTAAAAGTTACTAGCTTATTTATTTAAAAAGTTGTTCACATTGAAGAATAAATGAACTTTTAGTAAAAAAAACAAATATAACATTCTCTTGTAGTGCCCTTTTCAGGTAATCAGGAAAAATGTAGAGGAATAAGTAGAATTATAAGAATACAGCTAACACAACCAAAGAAAAAATATTAAGCTAGTGCTACCATACTAAAACATATGTATCATTTTACTCGCATTCTCACTACTTGTAGAAAAATATGTCTGCTATTTGATATGAATAACAAAATCATACCTTTCCACGCTTATTGATTCTCAAATTGAACTTGAAATGACATGGTGTTTAATTGAAGCATAATGGATGGGGGAAATAATTTTCTCACCAAAAACACCCATCTAGAAACAAACTCTTTCTTAGCTCAGGTGAGACAATTGAGTAAATCAGCATGAAAACAAATATTATCAATGAGCAACTGATAAAAGCAGCCTGTAAATATCAGAACAGCAACCAAATTACAAACCATTAATCAAGGGTTCAACCAACTGTTTTATAACTTCCATTCCTAATTCAATAACAAATTTGTACAAGTGGGAGGTGTCGGGGCTCTCCAAGTCAAAATTAACTGAATGCCAGGAGAAATGTGTACTTCTCGCTGACTTGACAGGAACAGAGGTTGAGGCTTTAGTGACTCACCTTTTGGAGGGGGAATTTTCGGCAAGGCTGAAGTGGAGTTGGTACAGCATTCCTATCAACTACTATGCATAGTAGTTGATAGAGATGATTGGTAGCCTTGGAGGGGAGGAAATAACGGGATTGGTGCATACATAGATGCAGTTAGTCTTCAATAGGAGCTTCAGGAATTGGTTTGTGGAATAGGAAGATAGTCCTGTGCCGTGGTCAGATGCCCCGGACTTCCTCAGTTCTCTCATGTGCCGACATCTATATAGGCTAGGGAAAGGTTGTGGCCAAAGTCGCTCCCAAGAAGTAGTCTCTGCATTTTGGAGTCATAGGCATTGTTGGCATGATGTTGTTAGTTCGCATGTTGGGACGTGCCGTGGGCAAGTACTTTGCCTAAGCCTGCCAGGGAAACTGTCAAAACAGAAACTGAAACAGGGAAAAGGAGGGGAAACATATTGAAAGAGGGAGAATTGTGGCAAAAAAAGGGGTGTGGGGGAATTCATAAACTATGCCAAAAAATGGGTGAAACATTGAAAAAAATAGTGTTTTTTAAATGTAATATAAATACCATTTTCACAAAATATTGTTTAAAAGAAGTGAAAACTTATGGGGAATTTAGTCAAAATAAAATGTAGGCACCTTAAAATGTAATTGTTTTTTGTGGTTATCAAATTACTGCAACAACTGACAGTATTGTAGAAATATACTGTTTTCATTATTTTTATCTTGAGAAAAAGATTCATTACCATTCCTCGTGAACACAATTACTCTTAATCTGTGCCTACTAAAAAGTTAGTTGATCTCTAATCGGATTAGCGAAATTGAAACCTTGGGGTGGCTGATCTGCTGGATGACCACCCCCCCCCCAGGAAAAATCCCTTGCTACGCCATTGTGGAGGAGGTGAAGTATAACACCCACAGAGACACCTGCGTTGTGCCTAGCTAAATACACTGATTTGACATAGAAACTACAGGTAGAGAGACGGTGAGAAAAGTCTCCGGCTGAGCTTGGCATGCTCTGCATCTCATGTCCGCAATCTCTGCCTTGAATATAAGGTGGCAGTACACAAGTGTTAATGACACCATCCTGCCACAGGAGGACAAAACCCTTGGTCTTGGATTGTAGACCAGTGGAGCGGGAAGGCAAATACCAGCTCCTTTGATAGCCCATGGTTTTCCCTAATTTACTATTAAATTTTAAGCACTGAAAAAAATAAAGCATCATTGAGAAGAGTTTAATTTTACTGAGATTTTGTGAGGTCTTCTTGTGATTTGATTTTTATGACTTTTCAGAGTATTCTTGGGGCTGCCTCTGGTTTTGGTGCAGGTGCTGTGTCCAGAATATACGAACAAGGACCAGCAAAGCTGACTCAGCATGGATTCATTTTACTCGCTGTTTCATTCTCCATTATTGCCTTTTGTTCATCGCTGTGGTTATTCATGCTAGCGCTTGCACCATTGGCCATATCATCCTCCCTGCTTCGGACCTCCCTCAGTCAGTGGTCACTGGATCAAGCCCCTCATGACCAAAGAGTAAGCCATGGTTTTTTGGTGCATTCAGCCAAGCAAGCATTGGTTAGCGGAGCAGAAAGTGTTGATGTATTGCGCTTGTGATGGGGCTAAACAGTACTTTCTACTTGCAGAGCACTTGCTTGGCTGTATGCCTCCTCTGTTTTGTTTACGTGTCCCATGGGGGTAGGTAAATAACTTTTTTCACTCATTGAAAAATGCAATTATCTCCTTCGCAGCCTAAATGGATATTGGTGCATATATAAAACTCACTTTAGACAACATGGCAGCCACCACTGAGCTCACCTCACAGTTTTACAACTTTTTTTCGCTGGGAGTATTTACACATTTCAAATTTCTAACTGTGTAAACGTGGGCCTAGTGCGAGAGAGTTAACTGAAAAAATTTGGCCAACCTCAAGTGAAACCAAATGCCACAAGAGCAAAAAGTCTCATATGCACCTAAAATTGTCAACGTTGATAAAAATTATGGTAGAAGTGCACATGAAGTACATAAGGACTTTAGAAAACATTTTATGGTTACTCTCTCACACCATGGATGCACATTTCTATGGAGAGATAACTTAAACAATTCCAATATTCAGTATACAAAAAAATTGTTGAACTGCGAGGTGAGCTCAGCAGCGGCCAACATGATGATGAAAATGAGGTTTGTACACTCGCCAACATTGATTTCGGTTGCAAGGGAGACAATTGATATTTGAAAATGGGAGACAAAAATTACAGATTTGCCCTCCATGAATAGGAATAAAATGACTCAGCTGAGACCCTCTCATACATCTTCAATGCAACCTCATTTTTGGTGGGTTAAATAAATGGCTGGTTGGTCTGAAAATGCTATTAAAATATCATTTCAGAGCTGAAAACTGAATGATAAATTATAATCTGAGGCAATAGTTTGGCATATATGTGTGTTACAGAATTTCTCTGTAGTTAAAGTTTAACTCTGAAAGTTTTTAAAACAATTTTTGGAGACCCTATCATTACATTTTTTATGATCCCCATATGATATGTAAGATTCAATCTGCTGAGATAAATACATGTTTTGATTGGATCAAGTGATGGTTGGTTAAAGTGAGAGAGGAGATGAATGGAATCTGGACAAAATACATGGAGTTTCCTGTATTTTGAGTTTGACAGAAAAGGCTGTGACTTTGTGGAAGTAAAAATTATGCATTGTGGATGCTTTACTGTTTTTATTTCACTTCGTAGAAGTTTTTTACAATTTCAAAGTTGAAATAAAATGTACTCTGCAATTTTATCCATTTTTAATTGCATAAGAGAATAAAGTATTTTATTTTAATTGTGAATTTGAACCAATTATACATTGTGATGAACTTCATGTACAACATTTGCATTCTTTATCTTAAGTTAACTTAAATTCATTATCTTAAGCACCTTGGAAATTGACGAAATTTTGTTGAAACTGGGTCATGTCATTAAATGGAATAAGTGGAAGTGTGTGGGTTATAAGTTCATTTCAACCTATATTGTGTGATAAAGCTTAGCATGCTGCTTCAGGCCACCACCAAATATTTGCTTGACCCCCTTGAAAAATTCCTCAAACCCCCATGTATATTTATGCCTACCATATGGTAGCACTTCATCACAATTGTTATAAAACTTTGTCTCTAAATTGTGGGGATTGGGTTGATGTGATGGCTCGAGTATTGGCTTCCCATCCTGAGGGCTTGGGTTCAAATCCCATTAGTGACTTAGGTGTTTCAGTGGATTCCCAAACCCTCCTGCTTGTGGAGATCATTTTAAGTACAATTCTCTGCCCATAAAATGGGTGGTTAACCCATGGTCCCCTTGGTACCTTTTTATTAGAGAAGGTTAATGCTGGTGCAAGGTTTCTCTCCACCCTTCTCCCATTCCCCAATGATCCTTCGCTTACCAAACTACCTACATGGCCTTAATGGTGCAAATTGCCTTAGTTGTTGATTGCCTCAGTTTTTGCTTGCCTCCACAAATAACCAAGCTTAATGCTCTACTCGCTCAAAATGTTTTTATTCTGACCATAGCTTGAACAACAATAGGTCAATATGTATTAACCAATTCATGCCTGTTACTTGGTAAAGTTCCATCATCATAAAAAAATAGCGTAGTGCATATTCCCTTCTCACTTTATTTTTGATCAAGACATATTTTAATGGAGGTGTGTCATTTTTAAGTTCCTTGCCAGAAAATTATGTTTATTCCTTGAAATGGAGTGTCATAAAAATATATGTAGATGACAAAAATGGGTAATATATAAATTTCAAAGTCTTTGAAAGTGGCTGTTTGTTCTGAAAAAAATTGTTAGAATTCATGAATATGTATGGACTGAGTTCAGGAAAAACTCAATTATTAGGAACAAAACATTAAATGGCTTCCCATGGCAATATTTTTGCGCAATCATCTGAGATTCCTCCATTAGACATTGTAGATACCTATTAGACCATTTGACTTCCCCCAAAGCCAACAGTCTTTTTCTAGTGTTTGCTAAAGTCTTTATTCTTCATGAAAGCGTTGCTGATAATAGATAACTTATCTCCTTTCAAAAAAATCTTGATGAATGAAGTATGTACCTACATGTATGTATGTATTTTGAAATGTTAATGGTGGAAACAATTCCAGATGTTTTTTTATGCCGATCTTATATTGTTTTCACAAAAAGGTGATACTAGGCTTAATATTTTTACAGGGTTCTGTGCTTGGTGCTCAGCATTCTTTATCTGCTGTTTCCCGGATGACAGCTCCTGTGATTGCTGGAATAGCTCAAAGTACATTTGGACCTACAGGTCCTGTCTTAATATCCCTGCTGACATCTCTTTTTGGCATCATCATTGCCTCCAGAATCCATGAAAGAAGTAAGTCACTTGATGGATTGAGTCAAAGAGCTAGTAAATATGAAGATTAAATCATGATGCATTCATGGTTTTGTGATAGTAAGGCTGTGGACATTGTAATTAGGAATTGAATGATTATTGCTATGTATTTTCTTAAAGTATATAATAAAATTATTTGTATTTTTCTGCATTATTTTTATTTTTGGTTCACTTTTGAATCCAAAGAGTTTTGAAGGTCATGTGGAAGAAAATGTTTTGGGAAAAAGAGGAGTATCATCCCTATAAAGCATATAAGAAAGCAAAGACTTCCTGAAAATGTCACATTATGGTTTATTTTATTCTGTAATCTACTATTGAATCATTATTATTAGTACGTATTTTGTTACTTTTGTAGCATTCCTCTTCTAGTCCTCGGCAAGCATCATGTTTCATTTCCGTCATAATGGATGAGGACTTGGGAGGGGTTGGGCAGTTATTGCAGCCATGTCCAACACCCATCAGATAGGTGGTTATGCTGCATTCAGGGCATGCCTTCAGAGTAGACGGAGTGACCCCAGGATGATGGCCATTCTGAATGCAAGCTGCAAGTGATTCTGCCAGTGCCATGCAGTACGGAATGCACTTGATGCTATATTGCTGCGAGCCCTTAACTCCACCAAGCACATCTATGATGAGGACTAGTTTCACAGTGTGTCCCAGGTACTTTTGCTGAAGTTCTAAAAGCAGGTGTTGATAAAAAGCCCATTTTTCCACCTCTTATGAGTTGGTCGAGGAGAACGATATCACACTTGGTCTCCTCCAAATCACTGGTGGTGGAGAAGGAGTAATTCCACCAGATTCTGCATTTATTGTTCTCCATGACGAACTCGATATCTCCAGGGGCATAGAGCAGCATAGGTGCTTTGTTGATGCCATAATGGTGTGGGTGGTGAAAGTATAACGCCAGCAGAGCCGCAGTGTGCTGAGCTATATATGCTGTCCTTTTATAGTAACTGCTGCCTGAGAAAATGTGATTCATATAGTCTCCGGCTGGGCACAGTACGCTCTGCGTTTTGTGTCCGCAAGTTCCCACTTAAATATAAGTTGGTGGTACATGAGGGTGTTTATGACACTATCCTGGCACATGAGGACGAAACCCTCTGTCTCGAACTTAAGACCAGCGGAGCATAGGAATATATATATATCGAATCAGGTGTCACAGGCGTGACAAGTTAAAACATAGTGACACAAAAAAAAAGAAACTCACACGAACAGTATTTGAATTTTCGACGACACAGTCGCCTTCTTCTGAACTGGAGAGAGTACTGGATGAAGAGGTGGGTTAGGAGAGAAGCTGCAATGCGATGGAATAAAAATTTTTGTGTCAAAAATAAATTTCTGGGAGTATGCGCACTTGGTATATTAACTGGAACTCTGAATAAACCAGCACGACTGAGAAATAAAAAAGGAGAATATAGTAAATAATAAGGGTACGAAAGCTGGGCCATCAACCTCCTCGTGCCATTCCTCGTAATGGCTTTAGCCGGCTAATAGGGCTAACCACCTCACACACAGTACAACTGGTTTCAAAGAGGTGTACCAGAAAAGCCACCCACCCTTGGATGGGGGTCCTTGTAGTGTTTGGTGTGGCAATTCTAATAAGACCTCTAAGGGAGCATAGGCAGCTCGTCTGGAGTGAACAGGTTCCCTAAGGGGCGACCTCCTCGCATGCTATGTTGCCATCGAGCCTGATCGCAGGGGGTATATGGCAAGGATGCTCTTTTTGTGGATTGAGATGCATCCTGAATACAACCACCTGTCGCAGCAGAATCTGTGAGGCTATGCCATCTCCTCGAAAAGGAAACTCTCCTCAAACTGCATGTTCAGAGGAATACAACACCGGCCAGACCACCATCCCCAACATAGGCAGCTCCTCCAACGGCTGACTTGACCACCGCTGTCATGTCCGTATCTCCGACAAATAGGGAGAAAGCTGTTCAGGCCGACTCTGAACTCCGATCGTGGTTATTGAGCACACTTAATTATGATGGGTATACTAGGAAGAGAGATATTCACCGCATGATCTCTCTGCAGGGTAACCACCGGTCCCGGTTGAATGGACTTCTCGACGAAATCCAGACAGAGACGTCGGACCTCTAGATGGTCAATTGTGTGGTCTATGCTGCTGCCAAAATAATGGCTAACTCCCAAAAGAATGCCTCTTGGGAGGAAAAAGCAGTAAAAAGGTAGGTGCAGCTAGAAGCCAAGATCTTGCTGGCGCGACGGCTGGTGTCGAGGATTCAGTGTGTGATGGAATACATCACATCTGGGTGAACTTTTACACCCAAAGTTCGACACAAAGCCCACAGGCTCAGGTACCACCATCACACACTGGATAAAAACGTGCTGCTTACCATTTAACAGTACGCGGTCGTTGGAGTACGGGAGCTCACTACGGCCCAGTAAAAATCCTCAAGAGGAGCAGGACCGTGAGGGAGAACTCAACCTTTCTTCTTCACTCGTCTTGTCTCTTTCGACCACCCCCTCCTGCCCATCGAATCTCCACCACCCGTCCAAGAGGTTGAACGTTTCTGGAAGGATATCTATGAAACGTCAAAGCCATTCAATGGAGACACTACGGCCATAGGCCTCTTAAAAGAGTTCTGTGACCGACACCAACAAGATGTGAATGGACCTCTTTCAGTCACAGAGAGTGACATGAAGAAGGCCTTCTCTGACAAGAAGAACTTCTTGGCTCCAGGAATGGATGACGTGAATAATTTCTGGTGGAAGAAATTTACTTCTGAAGGGTTCGGCACTAACGACTCCCTTTAAACAATTAACAAGATTTTATTAAAGAAATAGCTGGTTTACATTCGTGAAGCGCTAGCTTTTAATGGCGGATCGGTGCGGTCGTTAGATCGAGCTCTCTTAGATGGTGGCAAGCGAGGAACTGCCTGCAGCTCGGCTCTGGTGCGCCGTGGAGGCGGACTCTGGTGGCCGCCGCCGGAACTCAGAACAAATGCCGTTTGAAATGCGTCCGAGCCGCCACACCACCCTCTCCGCAGTATTCCGGTCATCTGTTGACGGAGAAAAGATGAATACGAAAAATGCTCATGGTTAGAGGGTGATGAGGGGAGAAAACAATTAAGCTGATTAAAAATGAATGAAATGTCGTAGGAGGGGTGGCTAGGGAATGTATTCCAAGAATTTCTTGGGGAAATGTACGCTGCGGCCAGAGCGGGTCTCCTTAGGGTGCATTGTCCCTGGAGCGACTCTTGCGATAGTAGCTGAGCGACAGTAGCTCAGCACTGGTAAGCGTTGTTTCAAATGGGACCATTGTCCTTGACGCGACTGGCGCGGCTAGCGGTTGTAGTTGGCGACAGTAGCAGGCAAAGATTATATACGTAGCAGGTCTGGTCTGAGGGCAGGCGCAGTCGCGGAGCGATTGGTGTCGAGGTAAGGTATTTCAAAAACAACTTCTTATGCCTCGAACTCATGGTACCACTTCACTCGCAAGTCAGCAAACAAATGAACCACAATCGCTTCAGCGGCAATGACGTGGTTAGCTACTAGAGCTACTGTCGCTCAGCTACTATCGCAAGAGTCGCTCCAGGGACAATGCATCTTTAGTCGGCTCCTGGGTGGTTCATAGACTGAGGGGGGGGGGGGGGGGGGGGGGGAGGGCGAGTCTCCTCGACTTCACCGGTGCTTCCCTCAGGCTGTGGAACTGGATCATCAATGTTGTCCTCCAGGATGTAGGCCGGTTTCAGGCGATCGATGGATACGGTAGTTTCCTTGCCCCGGACACGAATCCGTAAGTACTTCGGTCCCGGCTTAATAACTTCGTAGGGCCCGTCGTAAGGCGGTCGAAGCGGGCCCTTGACTGTGTCGTGGCGCAGGAAGACGTGCGTTGATGACGCAAGGTCGTTGTGTATGAATACTCTCCTCCCTCCGTGTTGACAGGCGGGCGTCGGCGACAGCTTCGCCATCTTCGTCTTCAGCCGGGTGACGTAAGACGTCGGGTCCTCACAGTTTGCTTGGCTTTTAGCAGATAAAAACTCTCCCGGAAGGCGGAGTGACTCGCCGTAGAGCAACTCCGTGGACGTGGCCCCACGATCCTCCCTCCACATGGAACGAATTCTCAGGAGAACAAGAGACAGAACGTCGGCCCAATCCTCCGTTAGGTGGCAGCGAAGGGCCGCCTTAAGTTGGCGGTGGAATCGCTCCACCAGGTGATGCGAAAATGGGAAGCGCCTGAGAGATGGGACAACTGCTCGAAAAGTTGACCCTCGAATTGCCGTCCCTGGACCGTGGTCACCCGCAAGGGCGTTCATAATCGAGCGATCCAGCCCTGCACGAAGGCCCTCGCGACGGTTTCCGCGGATATGTCCGATATAGGGAAGACCTCCGGCCAGCGCGTGAACCTATCCACGTAGGTGAGGCAGTAACGGTACTCCCTTGACGGCGGCAATGGTCCGACGAGGTCCAGGTGGACGTGCTCGAATCTGGAAGAGGGGCACTGGCATGTGCCAACGGGTGCGGAAACGTGTCTCGTGACCTTCGACCGTTGGCATGGGTTGCACTCCTGGACCACGACCGGTAGTCCCTTTTGATGGATGGATGGATTACGAAGTCACGGCCTTCCAACATATGCCGAAAATGCTGGACTCCCTCGTAGATCGCCAGCAACTCGCGATCGTACGGGCTGTATTTCTGTTGAGCTGGCGTAGATCGCCGGGAAAAGAATGCGAGGGGCTGCCATCCACTGCTTGTCTGCTGCTGTAACGCGCCCCCCATGGAGGTGTCCGACGCATCTGTGAAAAGAGCTAGGGGAAGAGACAAGGTAGGGTGGGCTAGCAGCGCTGCTTGTACAAGCGTATCTTTGCAATCGTAGAACGCGCACTTTAATTCACTAGTATACTCAATGCACTCGTTTCCCTTCACAACCCCCTTAAGCACATCGTTCAAGGGCTGCTGAATAACTGCGGCGTGCGGAATAAACCGTCTATAAAAATTGAGCATGCCCAAAAACTGCCGCAACTGCTTAACTGTGTTAGGGGCAGGAAAGCGCGTGATAGCGTCTGTCTTATCCGCCGTCGGCTTAGTGCCAGAGGCACTCACAGAGTATCCCAAAAATGTGACCTCCGGGACGCCCAAAACACACTTAGGAGGATTTATCAAAACACCGTAATTATATAAGCGCGAGAACAAGAGTCGGAGGTGGCGCCCATGTTCGTCAGCGTCCATCGATGCGACTAATATGTCGTCCAAATGCACAAAGCAAAATTCTAGCCCACGTATCACTTCGTCCATAAAACGTTGGAACGTTTGGGCGGCGATCCATAAAAGGAAATAAAAATAACCCAAATGGGGAAGTTATGGCCGTTTTTTTAATTTCATCATGGTGCACGGGTATCTGATGATACGCCCGCACCAAGTCCATTTGTGAAAAAATTGCCTTACCAGTAAGACTATGCGTGAAATCGGCGATGTGCGGCACGGGATACCGGTCCGGGACCGTCCGCGCATTGAGGCCACGGTAGTCACCGCAGGGTCGCCACTCGCCGTCCTTCTTAGGCACTAAATGGAGCGCCGAAGCCCAACAACTGTCGGACCGTTGAGCTGTACCGCTCCGCTGCATCTCGGCGAACGGCGAGGTTCCCTCGGAATACCGGCGGGGAGGGTGACGTCCGGCAATTCGGCCAAGATGGAGTGGAAAGGGGAGGTTTCCAGAACCGTCTTCACTTGGGTCGCGGAACATTTAACCTCACGGCCACACAAGCTTTGAGACGTCGCTAGGTCGATCAAACTTTGACGGCGGACGTCCACGAGCAAGTTATAAAATGACAGGAAATCCACACCGATAATTGGCTGGTCCACTTCGGCCACTACAAAGCGCCAACGAAGCCCCAGAAGAAGTCAGAAAACTGCCATTGAAAATTTCGACGAGGAAGCAATTCACAGGCATATCCACAGTTATTACGAGAGGAGGGAAGATCCAACTGCTGGAAAACTGTTGGTGTCGATGGTAGAGGCCGACCTTTTGAGGGTGGACGCACAAACCTTCGAATAGTCTTGAGGAAAATTGGATTTAAATGGAAAAAATTTTCTGGCAACAGGAAAATTTTAATGGAGAAAGGAGATATTGTGGCTTGGAGGGGGAAGTTCTTGAGAGAGATAAGCAAAGTGGATTTAAACGCCGTAGTTCGGCTGGATGAGACATGGGTGAATGCAGGACATTCGAAGAGTGCGATTTGGACGGATGAAACCGAGAAAGGATCGATGCCAGCTCCTGTGGGCAAGGGCTCCAGATTAATTATTCTTCACGCGGGGACATCTGAAGATTTTGTTCCAAACGCCACACATTTATTTAAGGCAAGTAAAAATTCTGGGGATTACCATAGTGAAATGACAAATGAGACCTTCAAAAATTGGTTCGTCAACCAACTGTTGCCCAACATTAAACCACAAATTTGTATTGTCATGGACAACGCCCCTTATCACAGCATAAGGATAAATAAATCTCCCACATGCAAGTGACTAAATAAAGACATAATAGAGTGGTTACAGAAGCAAAGTGCTACCGAGGTAGTGCAAGGAATGAAAAAAATGGAATTATTAAACTTATGTAGGTTTTACCAACCTCGCTTCCCCGTGTATGAAATAGACGAGATAGAGAAAGAAAATGGGCATAAGGTGATTAGGATCCCCCCATATAATTGTCATTACTACGAAATTGAACTAATTTGGGGTCAGGTGAAAGGATACGTCGCAGAACGAAATAAAACATTTAAAATTAGTGATGTAATGACATTGACTCAAGGGGCTGTTTCTGAGGTGAATGGTTCGAGGTGGAAAAAAGTGGTCCTCAATATTTCGCGGGTGATTGAAGACGCTATCAATACCGACAGCATTGTGGAAACAAGCGTGGAGAGACTAAATCATCAATCTGAACGGTGGCAGTGGTAGCAGCTCCGAAAATGAGAACACGGGCGACGATTCCGGTTCGTCAGTGGATTCAGATAAAGCTTCGCCAACGAAAAGGTATAACATTTTCTTTATCTAATGCAGTTATTTATTTTTCACCCACATAAACACTTACTGAATGATGTTCCACTTTCCATTCCAGATCAGCGCGAGATTCCACGCCAACGGAACTCGACGGCGTATTTCCTTTACTGTGATGTGAATGTTGCTTGCGTCGGAGTAACTGAATCAAGGAGTCAAGGAAAATATCCCGCAAGAAAATTTTATGTTGTTTATGAGTAACCCTTATGTTGTTTTGAAAAAAGAAATAGAATGGCTAAAAGTTAAATTGTTTGAAATAATAAATATCAAATCAGAAACAGCAATTGGTTAATCGGAGTCATTTCAATGATTTTCCTAATGTTTTTCTTCCTCCTCTGGTATATAAATGAGCAGCATTATTGTATATTTGCTTCAATAACCGGTTTGTTGGACAGCAATTCGCAGTTTTTTTCAGAGAGGATAGAGACGCAGGAAAGAATTGTGAAAAGATAATGATGGCCGAGTTCCTTCCGTTCGCCCTTCCCTCCCGACGCCTTTCCCGACTCCTTTCCTCACGGAAGCCTTTTGTTTACCTCTGGCGTGGGCGTTTCCCTTTCTGGCCTGGCAACCTTACACCCAACCCCTAACTGGAACCTTCTGCCTGTCATCGGACAACTCTCTCTGGCTCAACTATACATCAGTGAACTGCCCATCCATCCGTGAACTGAACATCAACTGAACATCCGTGAACCAACCATAAAATCAAAATAATAAATCGAAAAAAGCCATCAAAGGCCTGGGTGAACTACAAAAAGGCCCTCGACACCACTTCGCATGAGCAACTGCTCACCATACTGAAGTTGATGAAAGTCTACCCAGATGTTGTGATCTACATTCAACGCCCGTTATCGCTCAGGAAGTTGCGCTTTGTCCTCACCTAAGGCAAGCGGTCAGTTTCGACGGAGTTGATAAAATACGACCGTAGCATTTTTCAAGGCGATAGCTTGAGCCCCCTCCTGTTCTGTATTTCCCTCCTATCTCCGTCCCTAAGGCTGCGACGAGGAATAGGATATATGCGGGGTGTTGTGACAGATATCATAAGGTCACCCATTTGTTTTGTCTGAATGATCTGCAGCTTAATGCTTCAAACGCGAAAGAACTCCGCGCTGCCCTGGACACTGTACTGGAATGCAGTGAGGCTATAGGGATGGAGTTCGGTTCACAAGTAATCAGCCTGATTGCATTTTTGTAATTCAAATATATTGCGGGCTTCAAGTGATGATCCACAGGCAAAAACACTGTAATTTTAGTTCGCATGGAATATACTATAGCATAAAATCGGAAGAATTTAAGAAGATGCATAGGTATGACCTGACGCTCCTCATGAGGTGGCACATATAGTACTCAAATTGGGAGCTAGTTTAAAGATCTGAACATCCCATGATAAATGGGAATCAAAATAGGTATCAATGAATTTGGTACGTTTGTTTTTCCTGTGGAAAAAACTAATTTATGTATCTACAACTCTTAGTAAATGAATGGGTAACTTATTCCATAGGTAGAATGTATGTATGTTGGAATTTGTTGCTCATTTAGTTACAAAGAGTTTAAGATTAGTTTATTCCACAGGAAAAACAAACGTTCGATGGCTATCAAAATGTTTTCGTTTAGGTCTTAGTCGTTTGACAAAGAATACAAATAATCAATGAAAAAGATACAAGCCGAATTAGGCTATGATACTCAGGTGAAGTAAGGAAGGAAATAGTGACATCAGCAGATAGTACAGAATGAATACCGACAGCATAAGAGAACGTAGGTATATGCCAATTGACGTTCTCAATAATATGGCTTTCACCATATTCAGTCAAATATTTAATTTTGAAATTGTATTAGAATATTTTATACATTTTTTGCTATACCATTACCATAAATATATATAGTCGCAATTTGATGGCGATTTCAATATCAAAAGAAGCACTTGTTTGCAAATGATCCAATACAAGTCTTGCAGATATATTGAATACTTATGAAAATTATGATGTTTATGTGGAAAATTTCAATGCTATTTTTCTCATTAAAAGCAATTTTTCTTCTATAATTTATCTTAATCATTTTTCTGTAATCGCTGATCATCCAATCTCTTCCCACTTGTCACAGGAATATTCTAGCGTTTTTCCTGGATTCAGGAAATTAAGTGAATACCAACCCTCCAACAAATTAATTAATTTGTAGGAGTGTAAGCAAAAATAACGATAAAAAAGGTGAAAGCCAACTGCCTACCACTTCCACTTGAATAGCAGCAATTTTATTCCAGGCAACAAAGTCTCGGGTATGTTGGAAAGCTACTTGAAACTTAAAAAAAGGAGGTGTATTTAAATTGTATAACTGTTACACTCCTCTTTAGGGTCTAATGGGACTTACAATTAGCCAATTTGATTACGGCGAGGGCCATTATCCTGGGGTGAACTGGGTCCGGTGAATGCATGCGCGCTGGTTATCCATTCCAAGGAAATTAGAAAAAATGGAACATTCCGCTTGATTCTTGAAGTCAATAAGAACTAAGATGATGCAATTTTCCACAGATAAAGTTTTAATCGACCAGGGTTTCGATGCACTGCATCATCATCAGGTGAAAGCCAACTGATTATGATGCAGTGCATCGAAAAAATGACCTGATGATGATGCAGTGCATTGAAACCCGGGTCGATTAAAACTTTATCTGTGGAAAATTGCATCATCTTAGTTCTTATTATGTTCATATTCCACAACATCTCGCCTGATTCCTCCCTTTTTGTCTTGAAGTCAATTCTGCCATTACAGTCAACACCATTTACGTAGATGCGTGCAAATTCTGATCCACTCCCGCTCGACTAGGTACCGGCCCACGCAGCCTCGGGATCCCGCGCATGCCATACATTCGACTGCTTAACGAATGGCATAGACGAGAGCGGCGCGAGCGCGCGGGGCTCACTTGAGCTGCTCGGGAGCGACGGGAGTGCGCGAGTCCCGTCACTCCCGAGACGATTCAGGTGGACTTACAAGTTACTTACAAGTATTTGTTAGTAGAGCTTCCAAAAATCGCTTGGGTTTCATTTGTATCGTTTTTGCTTTGTTTAAGTTACATTCATTTACTTTTCAGCAGATTCTCTTCCCTTGTTATCGGTAAAGCGAGTTTGTAATACCTCTGTTTGAGGTTTATAGCATTGTCTTATAGAAAAAAAAATACATTCAAGTGTGAAAACTGAACTCAATCGATCTGAAATCGAACTGAAACACGCCGATAATTCGTCATAAAATTGGCACGAGATTTACCTACGAGGGCAAAATTTCATTTAATTAGGTAATTTTTCATCGCGGAACGCTTTGGCAGCACTGGCAGTGAATTTCGGAACGCGCCCCAAGCTAGAAACCAATGCACTCCTCACAAGCTCAGTCAACGCGCATAACTGGCCGGTGGTCGCGTTTGATTTTCGTCAAATATAAGTAAAAATCCACTAATAATACGATGGTTTGTGACTCTCCGGCCACGGCAAGTCGGTACAAGATCCTTCCCTGCTCTTGCTTCAGCTTCGCCTATTAGCGTTCTCGGCCAGGCCTCAATCTCATTTTAAGGAGGTAGGATCGAGAAATGAAAGATATGTCATTTTTTCATATTCGGGGTACTAATAGAAAAAAATATCCTCCATCTATATGATTTAAGAGATACCCCTCATGTCACACTGCTTTTTCCATAAATTGCAGTTGAAATTACATACGCTTAATGGAGAGAATGGGAGTCACCTTGGAAAAAGCTGTTTTCATATCGCAGACATATGTCATTTAAAAAAACTGATATTATGTGCGTATTTTTCCGAGAAATAAAATTATTACCCTACAAAGGCACTGACCCATCTTAGTTTTTAAGATATTCGCGTTTTTTTGCAATTATTGCAGACGTAATGCGTTAGTGAGTTTAAAATGGCGCTGCAGTCGGCAGAGGATGCAACGCTGCAATCCGCGGTTAGTTTTAAATACTCGGTTACTTCCAATGTATTTTCACCAAGTTTAATTACAAGCTGTCTCACTTAAAACTTACTTGAATAAGTAAAACTCAACAATAGTTACTTGAAAGTTAATTTCATATGTAAATATTACCGAATGTGAAGGGTGGATTGCAAGAACGATTGATGAAGCACATATTGCTATATTTGCAGTGCACTTGAAGCGCTGGCATTGCATTCAGAGGCTCCAAAATAAATCTTAGCAGAGTTTGAAACGGGTATGGCAATGACGAAGGCGTGCATCGGGAATATGAATTTCAGTTCTTTCTCGAACTGCAGACGAGGGATCCCGTATCATTTGCCTAGAATCGCCGGGACAAGTTTCACCTTAACACTGTTCGAAAGTTTCGAATCGAAACTAGATACATAAATAAAGTTTTGTGCAGACCCTCCGACAGTGTTTTTGAAAATATTTCAAATCCAGAACTTAAAAAAAACGTTGCGACTAAAAAAAAAACTTTTAACAGAGGGAGGCACGAACCGGTGTACCTGTTGGTATACGTTGGAGGCACGAGCCGGTATACCTGTTGGTCGGAGTCAAGAACGCTACCAACTAGTCCACGAAAATCTTATATTGTATTAGGGAAACATTATATTATCTAACTATGGCGTGGCCACGGCATGGCACTACATTCTTGCTTCCGATGTGAGTTATTTTTTGCGCATAGGAAGCTTTATTAGGTTCCCTAGGGTCTTATTTATACGCGAAAACTATCATTGTTTATATATATCAAGTCAGGCTTCATAATTTGGGAGGACACTGGCACAGAAATCGTAAATTATGATATATACTTGGAATGTGTTTGAGTGTCCTCTTCGTCTGGGATGACTGTGAGGGAAATTTGTACATTCATTTCTTATTATGCGAGCCATTGGCGTTAGATAAATATTAAGCACGGTATCAATGATTTACTGGAATGTTTAAATCATAAATGTACGCCAAAATACTCTATGTAAAGTTATTTAGAAAATACGAAGTGAGGGATTTCCCTTCCATCACTAGAAATTTCTTTCACTTTATCACATAATTATTGGCAGTGTCGGCATAATATAAATTCATTTATAGGTACCTGAAGCATAATCACTATTTTGACTCCATTTTCAGGCTGAGAAAAGTATTTTTTTAAACTTTTTCCATGATTACTGTGGATCTTTGGAGCATTCCTTTTTCTTTTCAATAGTTTAGGCATTTTTTAAGAGGGAGGAGTATTTTCTTTAACAGCGTGCAAGCGTGTCAAAAGAAGTAAAGTTACCCTTCGGTTTTGACTCACACGGTCGCGAGCCAACCCCATAAACTTCCTTGATCCGATCTGAGTCTTCATTTGGTGTTCAAACTCGGCTCCACGATGTCAGGCAGAAGAAACAATTATCACAGGCTGCTCTATAAAAACCTGACGGCCCTTATGTTGTTTAATGATACACCGAAACCGTTGAAGCGCTGTGTCAGTGAGGTAAGTGACACCTTTCGTAGCGTATTAGTAGTTGATTTTCCATAGTGCTTCGTTTTTGGTAGGTATTTCGTAATAGTCTGAAATTGTTCCCAATGCATTTGTCACCATTCTTACGATCTGTAATGCTCAATCGCGCTGTATTTTGGTATTGCCACAAAAAGAAAAGAAAATTTATATGTCGCCATGCATAGTAAGTAGGTATAGAAACTTTGCAGATGGTGAACGTCGTACATGTTTGCGGTGAATAGACTATTGGAATCATATTATTATTAATTTCCCATTTCCAGTTTAAGAGTAAATAGACAGTTGTTTAATAAAAATGTCAACATTCATATGCACACTAAAATCGTCGAGTAGGGATAAACTCTGTGCTAAAACGGTAGGCGCGTTTTGAGAATGAGTGAAGTTCATGACTTGAGAAGAATAAAAAGTTATTTTGTCACATTTTAAATTAATTTATTTCTAAAATCATCCATTCCGCATTTAACTACGGATTTTAGCTTTCAGGGTTTGCTGTGGTTTGAGATGTGGGAGTGGAGGAGGATGGGAAGTAAGATAAACGAGGAAGTGCTTGGTATGGTTGGCGAGGAAAGTAAACTGCCGGAGGAGATAAGGAGGAGGCAAAGTAAGTGGGTGGAAGAGGTAACGACGGTCGAAGGGTTGCTTGAGGCCGCGGTAGAGGAATGAAAGAGAATGGATTCGACGGACGGAATGAAGTGAGATAGGCCGTATGCTGAGATTAAGAAAGATATTGTGTAGGTAGATAGAGCCCGCCACACGTGTAAATCTAGGGTTTTTTTCTTTCTTCCATGCCTTAACCGGTAGAATATCTTCATCATTATCAATTGGAATGAGGCTTCCGCGGAGTAGTGTGGATGACGTAGGTCTTCTTTCTAGGATTTTTTTCCTCATTCAATCATCCTGGTGGATAATTTTACGTTGGCGTTTCAGTCTGCTTCTTCAGATCCGAAGTGTCCGATGAGATTTTTGGTCGCCTAACTCTAGGCCGCAGACGAATTTTGCTTAGGTGCTATCTGCTTGAAACCTTTAATATAATTTGTCTCTATAGGGTGGAGTGCGTGTAACCCCCTACTCTCTTGCATTTTTTTGTTATATTTTTATTTAAAGATCTTTTCTGAATGATTATTGAGCAGTTACGTCTTTCCTTTACAATCAATTAGGCATCTTCCAAATTGATGTCATGCTATGGTACGCTACCGCTCTGCGATCGTCGGAACAAGTGACTGTTGTTCATAGCTCATCTGTTCTCCTGAAGGTGCCATTTGAAAGCTTCAGATGTTCAATCAATGTATGCCTTGCAGCATTAACACTTCACCTCGTAAACGCTGTTGGACAGTCTGTGTTTTTGCTTTTTTTGCTTGCTTTTCAATCTAGTTAAAGTACGTCCACACCATGCCGATCGGCATAGTATGGACGTATGGCACGGCAATAACGATCGGCATAAGGCCGAGCCAGTGAGTACGTAACCGTCGGCTTCGGCATCATGTCGATCGGTGTTCCATTCCATACCAGAGCAGAAGCGGTAAAGATCAAAGGAATCCGCGCGGCCACCTGGTAGTGGAGACGCTTTTGTTGACAAACACCGTCGGCTTTTGGGCAGTTTCGCTATAGGTACACATCCGTCCACATTGCTCTCGCGCATTATTCTTTTGTTCAAATTGATTTAGTTGTTTTCTAACTATTTTCCATTATGTAGTTATGGAGTGGAGTGATACAGAAACTATGATACTTCATCTACACCAAAATTAAGTCTTTCATTCAATCACTCGCGCTGTGTCTATTACGACTCTTGAGACTTGGACGGACCCGAAATCTCCTCTTCTTACGCACAGATACAAAACTATCAGTAATAACAGCAGCCGCTGCTTCCAAAATCGCATCGTCTTCTTCACTTTCATTCATCTCGCTTGCGCTGTTGCGTCCAGACTGAAAGTGTATTGTGGACGTCCGCCGATTATGTGAAGCCGATCTTCTTTGCCGCGCTTCAAAGCAGATCGGCATAGTATGGATGCACCTAGAGCGATGCAGGAGTATTAGTGGTAGCGAAACTTGGAGGAAGTCGTTTGCGTGAAGAGTTATGTCAGGTAGGGGAGGGCTCGTGTAGAAGGGGTCTTCTGATAAGCTGAAGAGAGAGGACAGCACGTGGCAGGCAACGCTGGAGACATAACTGTATTCAACTTGAAAGGGCGAAATGGTGTCAGAAGCGAGTTTCACGGCAGTGTTTACAATCCAAACAGCGCTGCATCAAAATACGCTGATATTTTTAACCACCCATCGGAGAAGCCCACCTAAAAAAATGGATTAAGAGCCATAGTGAGCTAGAAAGTTGATGTGAATTAGGGATTGAGCCTTTTGAAATCGGCATGGATTGTTAGCGACCTTGGAAACCCTGTTAGTCAAACGCGGTAACTACCTTGCTCCCCCTTGCGCTCCGTTTGAAGACTGGACTCTCCCACAGAAAGGGGCCTTCTTTCACCTGTTTATCTACCACAATATCTTGTCACCACGTTGTTTTGTGAGTACTATGGCAATCTTTTCCGTCTTGCCTGCTACATATGATAATGTGGAGAGAGCAAATGGTGTGGATCTTTTCTCCGTTGAGACATGGGAGGTAAGGTGGGTCGAAAAAAATATTTTTTTTCGGAACGCTTTAGTGCGGTAAAGTTGCGTATTGTAATAAGAAGAAAAATGACATACAAAAAATAAAAATCTGTTAACATCTTCCGTTCGCGCATCGTATTTAAAGGCTTATCTTTCTCATGTTAATATGACTTCCTTATCTTAATATAAGAATCGTGACACAGATTAATAAGCTTTACAATTCGGCAGTCAGACGACGAAGGAATGGATGCTTTATCATGCAAACATTTGATTTGTTTCGCCACCGTAGAGGCTACTATAGAGAAACTTACATTTTTATTGTTGTAAGACTTGGTGGCACACCATGGATTTTGTGAAAACAGTATTAATACCTATCCCGAAGAAGAAGAAAGCGTCAGAATGCGATGAGTACAGAACAATCAGTTTAATTTCGCACGCGGCATAAGTCTTGCTTAGAAAACTAAATAGAAGGTTGGAGAGCAGCGCAAACTGCTATTTAGGCGATGACCAATTTGGGTTCAGGAAGGGGAGGGACACCAGAGACGCGATTGCGGTAATGAGGACACTTATAGATATAAAAATAGAGCATAATCAGGATGTTTTCGCTTGCTTTGTGGATTTCGAAAAGGCGTTTGACAGAGTAAACTGGGAGAACCTAATGCAGATATTGGGGAAAATGGGAATAGATTATCGTGAAAGGAGACTTATCCGAAACTTATACATGGGTCAGAGGGCTCAGGTGAGGGTAGCTGAGGGTAAATTAGGGTGGGCAGTTATAGGTCGTGGGGTGCGGCAAGGGTTCCCGTTGTCGCATTTTCTTTTTAACATCTATGCTGAGGAAATGGTAAGAGAGGTATAGGATGAGCTAGATGTGGGAATGAAAGTAGGAGGCCAGCGGATAAAGTCGGTTAGATTCGCAGACGACCAGGCGTTGGTCAGTCGGTCATCGAAAGGATTGCAAACTTTAGTAGATGCACTGGAAATGCAGTGCGAGAAATACGGGATGAAGATTAATAATAAGAAAACAAAAGTAATGAGAATCTCTAGGACAAGGAAAGCGAGGCTGGTGATAAGAGTAGGAAGTTACAAGCTCGAGCAGGTAGAGCAGTTTAATTACTTGGGTAGTACGCTATAAGAAACAGGACATAGTAGCAAATACATTAGCTAGCGAAGGAAGCGTACAATAATAGAAGGGAGCTGATGACAGGAACTAAAAGTAAGGATGTAAACAGAGGCTGGTGAAGAGCTTGATATAGTGTGTGGCGTTGTATGGGGCAGAAACGTGGACCTTGAGAAAGGAAGAGGAAAATAGGCTGAAGGCTTTCGAGATGTGGGTGTGGAGGAGGATGGAGAAGGTGCATTGGACGGAAAGAAGACAAATGAGGAAGTGTTTGACATGGTGGGCGAGGAGAGGAAACTTATAGATGAGATTAGGGGAAGGCAGGGTAGGTGGCTGGAAGCGGTAATGAGGGAAGATGGTTTGCTGAAGGCCGTGATAGAGGGAAGGATGTTGGGTAGGCGGGGATGGGGAAGAAAGTGATTAGGTTTTTTGGACGGGATGAAGAAAAGTAGGACTTATGCTGAGATAAATAAAGAAATACTACAGGTAGAAAGGGCACGGCACGTGTAAGAGTTTGTTGGATATTCTCCGACTTTCATCATAACCTACCTCTAACCGGTAGATTACTCTAATGCATGAATATTACAATGATGCTGGACCAATACCATTTAAGAATTCTAAGAATTTCGTTTGCGTTTGCCAGTAAACAGAAACACCCTAAATGTGAATGCACATGCTCAATTATTATTTTGTATGCTTCCTGCAAGGACTACAGTATCATAGCAGGTGCTGAGAATTTTGTGTGAACATGAAGTGATTGTAGCAACATCAAGTGATAATTGCGCAAACACTAGACATAAAATGGAATATTAACAATATTCATGGTGAATGCACTCTCATTAAGAGCTGAATCAGAGATGAAGAGGTTTTATCGATATTTTTTCCGTCTAAAATCCGTAATCTTTTCCTTTTTCAGGACATGTTTGTATGCCCAAATCAAGAAGGCTTTCACAGAGTGTCAAATTTTCTAATGAACGTATTTTATCCTGGAAATCAAGCATTCAGGTATTGTTGGCCTGTTTATACGAAGTCAGAAGAAAGAGCCTTTAGAGTAGCCCTTGTTGATCTCATACGTGGTCTTAATAAGGTAAGGATATCATTAAACGGGTATGTCTCGCTTAACACAAACTCTTTTACGCACGATTTTAGCTGTATGTAGTGTATTCAGAGGGTGACCACATTTCCCCGTATTAATACGTTTTCTGGAGTTTAATTTTTACGATTATGTAATATTCGATTAACATTCACTCTAGTTTAGAGAACTGTAAAACCAGCATTTAATACTGAAACAACCCAAAGTTATTTTACTAAGGAATATGTACCTACTAATTAGCCCATATGATTCCGTCACTGTTTAAGGGTTACGCGGAATCGTAACAATGGAAGGCATCATTCATTTCATTCTTTAAAGTATTCTACCAGCAGATTGGTAGGTTCTTGGACAGTCCCCATTCTACATCCCAATTTCAAAGATATTGTCTCGCTTTCCCTCCTAAAGATGTCCCGCCATTGCCCTCTTTCATTCTTCATATCTTCTACCTCCTCTTATTTCGTCCAGAATTCCTATCCTCTTCCTTCCTCTCCCCCGCTTCCCCAGTGTTCTCCCCTCTATCACTCTCTTCAGCATGCCCTCTCCTCTCAAAACCTCCTCCATCCATCTCTTCTGCCTTCTCCGAACCTCTGCCACAAGCTTCCTCTCCTCTCCGACCATATCCAATACCTCCTCGTTCGTCTTTCTCGCCATCCAGCTAACCTTCTCCATCCTTCTCCAAACCCACATCTCAAACGCCTCAAGTCTACGCACATCCTCCCTTCGCAATGACCACGTTTCCGACCCATATAGCGCCACGCTCCATATTAAAGTTTTCACCAGCCTCTTCTTTACGTCTCTTCTCAGACCCCCCCTCATCAATTCCCTTCTCTTCGAAAATGCTTCTTTAGCGAGCGCAATTCTGCATCTGATGTCCTTAGGTACCACTAAACCCATTCTCCTCCAAAATACTACCCAGATACGTAAACTCCTCGACCTGCTCTATCTTCTGCCCTCCCACCCTTATATTCAGCCCCGCCTTCTTACTTCTAGAAAATCTCATTACTTTCGTTTTCTTGTGTTAGATCTTCATCCCATACTTTTCGCACTGCACCTCTAATGCATTTACCATTGACTGTAACCCCTTGGCCGACTGACTAACTAATGCTTGATCATCTGCAAATCTCACTGATTTTATCAGCTCCCCTCCTACCTTTATTCCTACCTCCTCCTCCCCCCATGCCTCCCTTACCATTTCCTCTGAATACACGTTAAAAAGCAACGGCGATAGTGGGCACCCTTGCCGCACTCCCCGTCCTATCGTGGCCCATCACGATTTTCCATTGTCTACCCTAACCTGCGCCGTCTGGTTCATATACAAATTCCGAATCAGACGCCTGTCCCTCCAATCGACCCCTAATTTCTTCAACACTCCCATTAATTTCGTCCATTCCACCCGATCAAACGCCTTCTCGAAATCTACGAAGCATGCAAAAACATCCTGCCCATACTCTAGGTTTCTTTCTACTAGCGTCCTCATCACCGCTATAGCGTCTCGCGTTCCCGTCCCTCTCCTAAACCCGAACTGGTCGTCACCCAGGAATTCATTTGCCTTCTTCTCTAGTCTTCTGTTTAGAATCCTCAGAACTACTTTGGCCGCGTGGGATATTAAGCTTATTGTCCTATAGTCTTCGCAAGTTTTTGCCTTACTCTTTTTCGGTATAGGAATTAGTACAGTCTTCGCGAAGTCTTCCGGCCACACTCCATCCTCATAAATCCTACGAATAAGCGCAAAAAGTTTTCCTCTTCCGTTCTTCCCCATGCTCTTTAAAAACTCTGCAGGTATATCATCTATTCCCACCGCCTTATTCCTTTTCATGTCTCGTAGAGCTCTTTCGATTTCGCTATCTAGGATACTTGGTCCGATGCCATCGCTGTCGATATCGTATTCCCTTTCTATATCTAACCTATTGGGCCTTGTTTCTTTACCATAGAGCTCTTCAACATACTCCTTCCACCTCTCCTGGATCTCTCTCGGTTCTACGATCATCTTTCCCGTCTTGTCTGTTATCGTTGTAATTCCCCTTCCCTTGTTACCACCCGTCAGTTCCTTTACTTTCCGATATAATGCATCTGCTCTTCCCTCTTTTTGGTATTTCTCTAACGCGTCGATCTGTTCTCTCCACCACGCCTCTCTTGCTTTCTTGGTTTCTCTTCTAAGCCTGTTATTAAATTCTCGGTATTTTCTCTTACCTAGCTCTGAGTTTACGCTCTTCCATTTCCTTCTCTCCTCCATCTCCCTGATCATCTCCTTCGTGATCCACGGTTTTCTAATTTTAGTTGCACTCACTACGCCTACCGTTGCTTTCGCCGCTTCTATAATTCCGTTTCTCAAACTTCCCCATTCATCTTCGACTGATCAAACTCCATGGTCCTCACCCATTCTCTCATCCACCTTCTCCCGATACTTCTTCTTCATTGCCCCAGTTAATGCCTCCGTATTCCACTTTCGTACCCTCCTTCCCATCCTTATCTTGTTCAGTTTTACCCTACATTTCATGACTAATAAGTTGTGGTCTGTGTCTGCATCAGCTCCTGGATAAGTATGCGAGTTTTTAACACTATTCCTGTATCTGTGACGTACCATTATGTAATCTATCTGGAACCTATCTGTGTCTCCCGGCTTCTTCCAAGTGTACCTACGTCCAGGATGATGTCTGACCATGTATTCGTAATTACTAGGTAATTTATGCGGCAAAACTCCACAGCTTTCTCGCCCCGGTCTTTTCTCCTTCCTAGCCCGTAATCGCCCACCTCCCGCCCATCTCTTCCTTCACCCACCACCGCGTTCCAATCCCCCATTACTACCAGGTGCTTACTTCCTGGTATCCTACCAATTATTTCCTCTAGCTGATCGTACACCCCATCTACCTCCTCCTCTTTATGATTAGAGGTAGGCATATAAACCTGGATTATGACTAAATTCGTTGGTTCTGCTTTTAGTTCCACGACTATTATCCTATCACTCACCTGTTCTGCATACACTACTTTTCTACCGAGTTTCCATATTCATTTCGAATGCAACCCCGCGCTGACTTTCATTCCCTCCACTATAAATTACTCTATAGTCGCCGCTCCAGTAATCCCCGTCATCCTTCCATCTTACTTCACCCAGACCCATGATGTCTACACCCACCCTCTCCATTTCTTTCTTTATATTCTCTAGCTTCCCCGCCCTCAGCATAGTCCTAACATTCCACGTGCCTATTCTAATAGTTTCGTTACTCTTCTTTATCTTCTTTTCCTCTGCTGCTGCTACGTTTGAGCAAGGATTTCGTGTGATGACGACCGCAGGGGCCTTGCTCCCACCGCTGCCGGGCACGACACCCGGCCCTCTGGGCCGAGTCCCGCAGTTGCCAGGATTCATTATCAATTGAGAACTGTCCATAATTTCAAGGCTTTTGTTTTAATTGAGATAGTATTCCGTGGCCTTACTCAATAGTGTTTTTTACGTGACACCATCACTTCAGAGGCCGCCCCACTGGGGTCAGACGCCTTTTGCAGCCGCCTCACTGAGGTACAGACGCTGCGCGGACTACCATTCGTCTGTCTCCTAACCTTCGACCAATCTGGCATGGGTGACCCTACCAGGAGCAATGCTCCCGCCAGCGCAGCTCTAGGGGTCATCGGAGCACGCAAGCCCTTCAACCACGACAAGGTTGTAATCCAAGAGAAGAGTTTTAAAGTGCAATGAATGCAAAAAAAACTTTGGTTTTTATGTAAAAATGGGAAATTCCCATTTAAGGAGTTGAAGTTAGCGCAAATTAGAACACATCAACGCACTTCAACACACGCTGAGACGTTGAATGCTCCGGTGAAACGTTTCGTAACTTGCTGGTATGTAGGTAGCATTCTGCAGGCATACCACAGTCATGGTCGAATTTTCTATGTGTAGTCATCGAATTAGTTCAAAATAATTACTCAAAAACTGAAGCTTTTACCCCAGAGTAATGAAAAACATATCATTATCCATGTATGCCGCATTTGCTGAAAATCAACACAAACACAACAATCGTGAATGCGATTACAGAAGTTCTTTTGCTGTTTAGCGCGTATAAATGCTGCTCCCGATCTGTTTACAGATTATTATGATTATCTGCTTTGCATATTGCGGAAGGTCTGAAACGAATGGATGGAAAGTGCCCTGATGTGTTGCAAAGCGAGCAGCGTATTAGAGCGAATGGAAAGCTTCCGATAGAACTATCTATCAGAGTTGTATTTTTAGGGTTTGCAGTGATGAGATTTTCTAGAAGTAAGAAGGCGGGGCTGAATATAACGGTGGGAGGGCAGAAGATAGAGGTCAAGCAGTTTACGGATCTGGATAGTATTTTGGAGGAGAATGGGTTTAGTGGTAAGGACATCAGATACAGAATTGCGCTCGCTAAAGAAGCGTTTTCGAAGAGAAGGGAATTGATGAGGGGGGGTCTGAGAAGAGACGTAAAGAAGAGGCTGGTGAAAACTTTAATATGGAGCGTGGCGCTATATGGGTCGGAAACGTGGTCATTGCGAAGGGAGGATGTGCGTAGACTTGAGGCGTTTGAGATGTGGGTTTGGAGAAGGATGGAGAAGGTTAGCTGGATGGCGAGAAAGACGAACGAGCAGGTATTGGATATGGTCGGAGAGGAGAGGAAGCTTGTGGCAGAGGTTCGGAGAAGGCAGAAGAGATGGATGGAGGAGGTTTTGAGAGGAGAGGGCATGCTGAAGAGAGTGATAGAGGGGAGAACACTAGGGAAGCGTGGGAGAGGAAGGAAGAGGATAGGAATTCTGGACGAAATAAGAGGAGGTAGAAGATATGAAGAATTGAAGAGGGATCTAATAACGGGCCATACTTGGGAGGGAAAGCGAGACAATTTCTGTTAGGTTGGGATACAAAGTGGGGACTGTCCAAGAACCTACCAATCAGCTGGTAGAATACTTGAATGATGCACTTTAAAACTATGCTGACCTGGGTTTCCGGGCATAAGCGTCACTGGGTGGAAGTTAAGGTGGAAGTCACTAGCCTTGTATCGCATTGGTTTGATGAAGAAGCAAATGGAATGAGGCTACAAAGTTTAATTTCATAATGGAAGACGGACTCCGACATAACCCATTTACAGGCTACGATATGAAATAATAGCGTTTTCATATCTATGAAGAATCGTGCTCCAGGGATAGCGACTAAATAAGGTGACTTTTTCGGGGTCAGTATTTCCACGTATACGATATATCGTCTGCAGTAAAACATATACGATATATCTCTACGACATATAAGCCACTGAGAATATTCGCCGAGAAAGCGTTATATTTATATTATAAGTTTCGTATTTATACCTATCATCGCCAAATATACTTGATCTGTACATCCGCATGTGATATTTATCCATTCCATAATATATAAGTCCAATTTTATTGTAATAATATTGTATAACGAACTCGAAAACGCAGGGATTTCCGGATTAGCTCTGGGGTTGTAACTCTTCATGAATATACGTATATACTGATCTATATGCCGCGTAGTTTTTTAAATTGCCGCCGGTAAAATACCGAGAATCTGTAATCAAGTATTCTGTATATTTAACTCAATAATGGGATTAAAGCAAATATGTCCCGAATATGAAATTTTGCTTCCCGAAAAACCACGCACTGACCGCCACATACATTGGATAAGACTGACCACTAATAATATTAGCTTCATTAATCACGTTTTATATCTCTCTTTATTTGACCCAAATATTTTAAAATATCTTTCTCTTCTGGCAAATCCTCACATTTACATAACCATCTGCTCCTAGGGTAAGTACATTCCTTCCCTGTAACACAAAATGCTGCTGAAGCGCGGCAGCAGCGCAATGTCGCAGCGCTGCAGCCGATGCGGACGCGCTGCTGCAGCGTGACCGATACCTTCAAATTTCCGATATTCCCGTGTCAGCAGCGCTACAGAGG
This sequence comes from Pyrrhosoma nymphula, assembly GCA_963573305.1. Classification (NCBI taxonomy): domain Eukaryota; kingdom Metazoa; phylum Arthropoda; class Insecta; order Odonata; family Coenagrionidae; genus Pyrrhosoma; species Pyrrhosoma nymphula. Next base: position 98,559,468 of record OY754333.1, on the reverse strand, counting down.
CGCTGCAGCAGCGCTATTGGAGCTCATGAACAGCGCTACAGTAACGCTTCCACCACGCTGCGGCAACGCTTTCGTTATAATTTTTAACACATTCCAAATGCCTTATTATTTATGAACTCTAGGCCAACCTCCCACTACCTCTAAGCTGACGAGCCACAGCCCCAAAAACATTATACTCGACCGTCTCGCCCTCTTCTTCAAAGTATAAAAGGAACCTAAAATTAAAATGCCCCAAAGGAAATAACAATCATAACAGCACGTAGAATTATCCGTTAACTCGTTACGAAAATCGCTTAGGTGTTCATTGCTAAAGTAGATACACTCAAAAGAAGACCAACTCGGCCCAGCATAAGTTCACGAGATACACACTGAACTGTATCCCATGAATTTCATTGAGTCCCCCACTGATGCGTATGTCGAGAGCCAAAAATATGTACTTTTTAATGGCTTATCATGAAAGCTACGATGACATATATTGTATCTTGTGATAAAGCTGAAGTTTCTAAAATAATTATGTGATGAAAAACTGTTCACTAAAAGATGCACTTTACGCAGCAACAATCTACAGTTCATCTGAGAAATCAACGGTAGTCAGCGCCATCTCTTACTCAATTTTACAACCCATTCCATTCAAACTAGGCGCGAAATGATCTTGGCTGTCTGCATCTGATGTAGCTCCTAATGCGAGCGCGTGCCCTATGAATAATGTTCTTATCCGACAATTGTAGAAATTGGAACTGAAACCGATAAATACGGGAGGGTCATAAAACTGCGTGTTCCATTCTGAGAACTTCATTTTGTACTCTACATCAATAGTTATCTTTTCAACTTATTTCAAATTATCTCGATACATATGATAAAACAGGTGCCTGAAAATATACTAACACTAACAATTCAACCTTCTCATTGCTTCGTGTTAAGGGAGGAGTAAAAGAACCTATGTTCTTTCAGCGGTGGCTTCATGCTTCACGAACATGCATCGGTAGCGCTACAGCAGCGTGTTGCTGGCGTGCATCACTCATGCGCTGTTGATGCGCTGCAGCTATACCCTTTGGCAGCGCGCTCCGAGATACCGCTGCGGAGACGCTGCGGCAGCGCTTCCTTAAGTGCGAGTTGCGCGTGCAACCTTGAAACCCTTGTGCAGCGCTGCTGCAGCTTTTTGTGTTTATAGGGTTACCAATGGTGGATATTCGTACAAATGAAACCCAGGCAGCTTAATTAATGAGGTGCGTGTTGCGAAATCGCTAATATCGTCTTCTCATCCAACTCCGCTCTCTCAATTTTCTTTGGCAGATGGTACGGTATCTAATCGTACGCAAAGTCACTCCCCGGAGTTAATACTTCATTTCATGGCTACATTTTCAAGGGCCAATTCTACGGAAGGTGCAGAAGATTGTGCCACTCACTACCCCCTTAACCAAGACGATGATGATGACGCAACTGCCTCATCACGAAATGACACAATTGCGTCGATGGATGCTGTAAATATATAAAAGGCTCATTTTGAAGGAGCTAAAGATATGATTGCAAGTTGGTCTTACTCTTTTTCAATGCTTGTCGCTCATTGCTTCTCTATTCATCCACGCGCCTTTAATGGCTCACTTTTTTAACCATATGAAACAACGAGTTTAGGCAATTTCATCAGGACTCATGAAAGGAAGACAAATGAGGAAGTGCTTGACATGGTGGGCGAGGAGAGGAAACTAATAGATAAGATTAGGGGAAGACAGGGTAGGTGGCTGGAAGGGGTAATGAGGGGCGATGGTTTGCTGAGGGCCGTGATAGAGGGTATGATGTTGGGTAAGCGGGGAAGGGGAGGGAAGAGAATAGGTTTTATGGACGGGATGAAGAAAGGCAGGACTTATGCTGAGATAAAGAAAGAAATACTAGAGGTAGAAAGGGCACGGCACGTGTAAGAGTTCGTTGGATATTCTTTGACTTTCATCACAACCTACCTCTAACCGGTAGATTATTGTAATGAATGAATTAGGCATTTGGCTTTCAATATTTTGTTGCAGCCCTGAGACTACATTCTACTAAGAGACTTATGAATTTAGAAAATAATTTATTCTATATTTAAGGCTTCATGTTTATTAAGTCATTCTCACAAACATTTAGGTCAATTTTTGGCCAGTCATTGAAATAGCTTAATTTTTCATTGCAATTCATGTACTGAAATGGGCAATTTTTTTCAATTACTTCAAAGGACTTCGGAGAAATATATACAATTTCTCATTTGATTCCTGGAAGACTAATGACACCAGGAGGAGACAGATTTGTAAAGATAATTTGGGAAATTAGTCTCTTGGCATTAGGAGTCCAAGCCAAAAGAGAATCTGCAGATGATGGTGAGTTATCTTTTCTAATGTTTGTATGTGTTAGAATTTTTTATAGTCAAGATTACTGCCGTCATTCTCAAATTACGTCCAGACTGATAAATAAAATATGAAGGTGGAAAATCTCGGTCAAGTTCGTTAATGGGGAAAATCAGACCAACGGGGTGGAAATGGGGAAGGTTTTACAAAAAAATGAACAATAACTATAACTCTGTTAACCTTTAAAGGACTAGCGTGCATTTGAATGTACGCTGGGATGTGGGGTCCTACGGCCAAGCGTACAATATATTGTACGCTCGGCCGTACGCTAGGTGTGGTATTTATAAACCCATAGTTTCTACTGAGTGTTCAAAATTAAATCCGCCCGGTAGCGTCCGAAGCGGGAATTGTAATCCGTACGATAAAAGTTAATCTGGAATGTTTACATTCGTTTAAATTTATTATACTTTCTAAGACTACTACCAAAAATTTTTTTTTTCAATATTTTTAACAACACCAACCATTAGCGCAAGGGGTGGAAAAATTGGGTTTTCAGAAAAAAAATCATAGCTTCATTAGAAGACACAATATCAGATTTGTTCAAAGTTATTGTAGATCTTCTAAATATTATCTAAAACTGTTGTCTAAATACATTTATGATAACAGCTACACCTTACTGCATGGGGTGAGCAAAAGTAGCGGAGTCTATATTTTAAAAAAAATTGAAATCTACCTGCGCGTCTCGGCTGGTCCTCAAGGAATTTTTTGTATTTTATCAGTTAAACCAGGCAGTACATAATAAGTAAGATATAATTTTTATTCATATAATACTGGAGCGGTTAATAGTTTTCTCTTCCATCTATCCTCTATGCCCTCCCCAAATGATGCTTTTTCTCTTCTGTTTAGGGGCATTGCTGTAGTTATTGGTCCATGTCCTTCTATTTTGCAGATTTCTTCGTTCCTCAGATCCCACCAGCAACAACACCTCCGGCACTTATTAAGAAGGCAGCATTGCTCTGGAGACTTCAAACTAAGGCAAAATTGAAGGATGTTGAGGCTAAGTTAAATGAATTAAAGCAGATTTTGGATCTTTACAAAGAAGAAAAACTGTGAGTGTTATCATTTTTTCTGGCTGAATAATTTGTGGGCCATTAAATTATTTTTGTTTCTTGTCCACAGTAGAAACCTATTTATGTCTAACATGTTTGCTAACAAAATTCAAGACTAGCAACATGCATATGGTGGGATGATATCTCAAGTAGGCATGAGTGAAAGTCTTGGGGTTTTATGGAATGCATTTAATATTGTGTCAATGCATTGACACTAGAATCATGAGGATTACTGAATCGTGAAAAATTGCAGACAGGACAAAATTGATGTCTTGACTGTGTACGAGCATATTTTTGATTGGCTGCTTGTGTTTCAAATGCATGAAAATGGCACTAAAAAAAATGAAGCCTCATAATGATAAATGAAAATTAACCCTTTCGAGACAGCAGATTTCTCTCCTATGCATGTCTACTGAACTGAATACCTAGAGACTCTTCCTTCCTCTCTGTACGGACCATTTTTCTAAGGCATCCGTGGAGAAAGTTTTCGCAGGTATACACTCACACTCAGCTCCTACCTTTTTCGACCCCTATTAGTGGGGACCTTGCCATTATCTCGGACTCTGGGGGCAGTTATGGTCAAACCTTCGCAGGTTTACAACCATCCTAGCGGCATATAATATAATATATCTTGAAGGTTATCTCAAAGGTTATCTTGAAATCAAGATATGTACCAGTTAATATTGATGATATAGAATTACGCTTTAAAAATTGTAAACACTTACCATAAAACAAAGAGTTCAATTATAATTTTATATTTTTTCATTGAGCCACAAATATTTATTTAGCAAAATCACTGAATAAACAATCATATGACCACGGACCCTTGCCGCAAAGAGGGTGCTAATGTGAGGAAGGGTCCAGGTACCTGCTCCTGGATTCCGAGGGAATGACCTGACCCCTGCTGCATTGGGTACCGAAACATAGAAGCTGTGTACCTTTGAGTGCCAGAAAGGCAGGAAAGCATAGTGTCGCAAATATGCAACATTCATTCATTTGCGTAGGAAAATCTCCATCGCATATTTTCGACGTTAGTCTTCCTGGTCAGGAAATCTACTGTCGCATATTTCTAACGTTCGTAGCAAAAGGGTTAATACTTTGAACATTTCAAATAGTGATGAATATCCTTTTCATTGCACCAAGCAATCACCTATATGCAAGCCTGTATTAAATTTTAAGACCTTTCACACACAAAATAAATATTCCCAAGTAGCCACCCAACATCGGGCATATTGTGGTCCAATATCATTTTCCAATGCTTAAATGTTGGCCCAATGTCACAATGATAACATTTTGCATCGTATAGCCAATATTGGCCTCATATCATCAGCCAAGATGTACCAATTGTACCAATATTCACCCATTATTGTGCCAATATTCAACCGATTTTATTAGCCAATGTCGGCCCCATACCAGCAGGTGATATTAGCCCAATGTCATAATAATAACATTTGGCATCATTTAGCTATTATTGGCTGCCAATATTGGACCAAAATTAACAGAGAAGATTCACCCAGTACAAGGCATAAATTTATTTTTTGCACTGCCAATTCATACCCTAGGGGTAAAAACAGCACATAGTAGTAGCCTTGGATCAACAGTTTTCACCTTGGTTCAACATGAATCCAACTCTGCGTGATTTTGCGTGAAGTGTTGCCCCTGCATACAAGCATAATTTATTAGCAAAACTGAAAGGTTATCAGCAAAGAGTGATTTGTGGTAAAGCAGTGAATAATTGCATTAGCTCGCCACAAAAAAGCAACAACATACAATATACCTAACAATTAAGATGTCACAGGATAAGTAAAATTGACATAAGAACTACCAGGGTGGAAGCCACTACATATTGCATAGTAACTGCATTTTTTGTAGATATAAAATGTTCTGCTGGTCAATCATGGAAGCATGTGGGCTTGACAATATTATGGGTTTCATGAAGTAGCCTCTCGTTGCCTCTAGGCATTATTATTTTACTAAACTGTGTATTTTTTCGAACTTACACGGAGGATTACCAATCATAGAATCTATAGGTATCAGTTTAGTCATGAATGGAAATACCATTACAGAGCCCTCCCCTCACTCAGGTGGCTATCAAGAAGGGCATGGTGTTCAGTTAAGGCATCAACTACCATGAGCCCAGGGTCGGATTGAGGGGGGTGACTTTTAGTAGAATAATGAAAGGTTATTGGTAATTGACATTAGACCAATATCAGCAGGTGATATTGTTCCAATATAGGCAACCAATATCGTGCAAACATTGGCAAAATGATGGCAAATATGGGACAATATGCCATCATAGAGCCAACAATGGGCCAATATTCAGCCGGCATTCAAGGCTACTTGGGTTCTATTATGTATGGAATGATGATTTTTACATTTATAATATAAATACATCCTTATATAGATTACTCACACAAATGACAACAATAGTATTTTTCCCAAACCCCCCGACATGTAAAGTTGTCTCTACAAATGAAACTTTCAATTAAAAAATGTGTTCTCAATTATTGAGTGAGTGTATAGCTGAACTAGATGTAATAAAACTATCTAATCTCAATTGGAACAAGTAATATTAATTTTTAAATTCTAAAATCAACCCTGAATCACAGCACAAGGTGTTGTGCTCATTACTTTGTTCTCTCGTCTCCCCACTTTTCTGACTGCTGCCTTGAAAAGTGTTGTCACGAGGTCACTATGCAACCTGCGAGAAGGTTAAAATGTGAGCAATTTGATGGTATGAAGACTTGAAGCATTGTAGAGGCAATGGTTCAGTTACATTGAGTTAAAGTAGAAGCTTGGGGTGTAAGAAATACCCCACATGCCCTTCCTCATGTTAAACTCTGTAGCATTGTCGACGAGACTTTGACAAGTAAGAAACGTAAACAGGCACATTGGAACAGCTATGTTACCCCCCTCCTCTCCCTCCCCTCGTTACCTGCCGTAAGTTTTTGGCGACCCCCTCCCCCGTAAGTTGGTAACTTAGTTTATGCATGACCCCTATGTGACTGCATACAATATCAATTTGTCATTTACACATTGATTATTAATGAAATAATTTTGTGACATTTATTCTTTCTTTCTTTGCTGAAATAGGCAGTTTCAAGAAAGAATGCTGAGCAGAGAAAAGAAACTCAGGGAGGTAAATGCTATGGTGAAACTACACAAGAAATCCTGCTATGAAGATGTAGGGGCTGAAGAAGATGGTGAAGGAGGAACTAAAAAGATATCTGGTAAGGGGATAAAATTTGACTGTTAATTGGATATTGTAAAATTTTAAATCCTTGGAATTTATGATCTTTCTCCTTTAATGAGTGAATAAGTTCAACAGATCAAAGGTCCTTAATATATTCTTCTTTGGCAGTTGAAACTTTGCGTGATCACTCTAAGTTGTTACTATTTGAGACTTAACATGTCATTTTTCACAGTTATCACTCGTTAACACATGGCATGTTATAGCATGAGTGACTTAAATTTGTACAAATTCCCCAAAATTTACTGGCATATTATTTTTGTTTGTCAAGTTTGTAACCATATGGCTATAAAAAAGTTTTTCTGGTGAATTGAGTTTTAATACTATCAGTTCCAGAAAGTAACTTCAATTAGTAGATACGTATTTATGATAACTGCAAGCATGGGCCATTGTTCTATTATGAGATATTAGTAAATTTGAAATTTGCATTAACCAATTGGGAATATCGCATAATGTATTTTCGTGATGCATGACTGCCATATTCAAACGGCCATTTTTACTCAGTCAAAGGCCTGCCAAATTTGGACAACCCCTTGCCGGATTATCAAAGAGCCCACAGTATAAATGATAAGCTTTCTACATTTGCATATGATGAACTGTAACCTTTCACTTGAAGGCATTCTTAAAAAAAGCTGATGAGTGGTAAAACTGCTGTTGTAGATTTTGGAATTTTCTTTTATATGAGCTGTGTTGTGTTTAAATTAAAAATTACAGCCACACGTTTTACCCAACAGAATTGCTGCAGCAGTGGAGGAGTATCGCATCCCTTGCAAGAGACACCAAGGAAATTCTTGAAGCAACCATCTCAGAGAAAAATTGCAGTCAACCAACTACTCTGGATGCAACTTGTATTCCTGAATGTCATGTAGCATCAGGAGCCACAGGAAATGATAATGAAGTAAGTTGTTTATTTTTTTAATTTTACTTTAACAGTTAAGAGGATCACCATGAAAAAACTTTGAAAGTTCCTTATGCCTCTGGATTGGCTGATATTATTTGCAGAGAATTTGGCTGACTCATTATGTAGAAAAATTCTTAATTCAAAATACAACATACATAAATATTAGGGTACATAAAGGTGTGCTCATTTATCAGAAGTATGTTTCAGGCATCAGGGTTCGGAAGTAACTGGATTGAGTGCTGCCTGTCAAAAAAAGCCATAACCACTATGTTGTTGGAATTATAGAATGCTTTCCAGTCACTTTAAGGCTTTTAGCAACTATTAGCAACACAACAGTATAGCTACTTTCCATTTATTTTATACCCTGCACCCTAGGCAGCGTACTTCAAAACAGATCTGGAGCATTGTTTATATGAACTTATTTTTTCATATTATTATCATGTAGAAAAATATGAAGTTTTACCCTTGTGTATTTATTCACGCCAATGGGTCAAGCATATAATCATTAGATAAGGCATAAATGACATCAAGAATATGTTAGATTGTCATAGATAGCATAGCTTGTAGAAAGCATACATTTCAAAATCATCCTAAGTCTGCTTAGATTTATTACAAATATACTGCTTAGATACTGTATAATCTTTCATTTATCACCTAAACACAAGGCCATTGTGGCAACACATAATGCAAACCAAGCCACAAAATTCCTCGAGTTGACTGAAAGTCACAACTTGCAAGGAGACAACTACATAGAGAAGACACGCAAAGACTACTTGCCGGACCACGAAAGGTAGCATCAAAGATTCGCAGTGTCAATCCAAGAATTATAGGTTATTGGGACCCAATGCTGACCAATGTGGGCAGTAAAATGCCGAAATAAATGAGGAAACCTCTATTTCTATGATCGTCCACACAGAAAAGTAAGCCTGCTAAAGGCTTATAGCAAGCTTGTCAGAGCAAGATTGAAATCTTGCAGCAAGCTTGCCATTGTAAGGTTCAATTTCCCTGCAAGGTTTCAGCGAGACTGCTATAGCTTCATCATCAAGATTCTTGGAAGGCTCCACTTAAAGTTGCTGAAATGTTACAGGACTTTGTCATGACAAGATTGTGCTTTGCTGGAATCTTGCAGCAAGGTTGGAAAGATTATCACACTCTCCACTAGAAGATAGCAATAGTGCACTGAGCATGCCCAAAGTTCCATGGTTACAGCTAGATAGCTGCAATATTGGAAAACTTGGCCAGCTCTATGCAGCATTAGTCAGAATTACAGAAATCTTTCATGCTATGAGGGTTATATGTTCAAAGGAATTCCTTTATGATTACCTAATATGAGAAATCTGAAAAGATGTGCACAATCACACTGAGTTTCTGATTGTAATGATGATGACTGATCATCTTCACTGGGCAGTTTGTATGGCAAACCCATCATAATGTGTACCATTATTAAACTGGGGATCAACTATACATATTACTTTCCTGCTGTCAGCATAACAGGTCAAAGTTTTTCATCATTCACATCCTCCAATTCAAGGGTGAACTTTATTTTTTGTGTTTATTCACTTTAGGCTAAAGGAGGAAGCTCAGAAGTTTCCCTGTGGCAGTATATTAGTGACCTGTACTGTAAGTTGGATGCATTGAATCCAGAATTGCAAGTGAGCCAGATAAATGGGATCTTAAGTACATGGGGATCCATAAGCAAGAAAGAAGAACTGATTAAGTCTGATTTGATCCAAATAGAATCAAGATTGAATGATGAGTTTCTTAAGATTATCTCCCTCAACAGGAGTGATTCATTAGAAGGTATGTGTGTGATTTTTGACACAGATGTCCATGCCATAACGCACGTTTATTCAAAGTCATGTGTGTATTTCATTGGAGATGAAAATAGAATTGAATGTTTTGAATGCTAATATGTAGAGGTATAAAATAGGCTAATCTGGCTTCTATTGCTAAGATTGTTCGTTAGGGTGGTCCAAAAATATCCAAAGTCTATCCAAAATTTTTCATCCCTCTCCCCCCCAATTCGATTCTAAATGACTAGGGAACTCTTGGTGCAAATTATTAGCTTAATGCATCAACTAAGGGCTGTGTCCCACACAGTCTTATTTCTTTGCATGAACACCCTGAAAGCCTACAGGGTAGGCAGCATAAATGAGGGCATTTGATTTGAGGGCAACCTCAAAAACTCCTGGGGTGAGTTCGGATTAATCAGCATAATTGCAAAGATACTTCGTATTTGTTACTTGCTTGAACAATGAACTTAATGTTAGATATGGATGTTTAATTTTATATTTTTGCCATTTACGAGTGTGAGTTCCCCCATGCCCACCATACCAACCACGTCATTTGTCTTCCATTCCATTCACCAGACCTTCTCCATCCTCCTCCACACCCACATCTAAAACACCTATGTCCTATTCTTGCCTTTATTTCTCAGAATCCACGTTTCTGCCCCATACTACAATATACTTCATATCAATCTCTTCACCAGCCTCTTCTTTATACCCTTACCCAAGGTCCCTGTCATCAGCTCTCTCCTATAGCTGAACACTTCTTACCCTAGTGCTATTCTCCCTCTAATGTCTTTGCTATTATGCCCATTTTCTTCATGAAGTGTCAAAAATAGGAAACAGGTTTATCAGTAGTTGGAACTATTTCTTTCCTTCAAATGAATGTCTAAAAGTTTTACAACTTGAGCAAAAATCTGAGACTTGTGTATGACATAACTTAAAGCCATGTAAGGTGCCTTATATAAGTACATAAATGTTTTTGCTCAGTGAAGCTTTCGTGATATGTACTGATTTTAAATTAATTTCTTCAATGTCACCCACTCTTTCGAAATTTAGATGTCAGTGTGGCTGAATCTCAAGGTTCGAGTATAAACATCAGTACCACTGTAAGGACATCAACTCCAATAAAAAGTAAACAAGTTTTCCCAGAAACGGGATTATTTAATTTAACTCCATATCAACGTAAGTATAAATTTTGGTACACAATGTTTTTATTTATGATATGATTGCTATACTGATTATTTTTTTGTTAATTTTTTATAGCTGCTACAAACCAGGATTATTTTTCTGTGAACATTGCAGAAGCATTAAAAACCCTCTCAGGTATGAGTAGTGTAGACAGCATTGCTTTTGTACTATAATTTTGAGTCTTTCTTGAAAATACGAAGTGGTATTGAGAAAATGTGTTGGTGGCATCAAACTGTTTCTAACCATTTCCAGTCCTTTCAACCCCTCATCATCACCCTATCATGATGATATAGCCTTGAAAACAATTTTTTCGAAAGTCTCTTCATCAGAGGGATGAAGGCAGAAATGGCCTAATCAAAAAAAAATTCTTTTTGACTAATCAGGGTAGGTTTTGATCAATTGCTGCAACTCTCCTTTTGCCCACAATTGCTAGGTTTTAACTACTAGGTACCTCATATAATTTCTCCCTTCAGTTCAGTACACTCACTACATCCCTTCATTGAATCCAAAATGCCTATTCTCCTCTCTTCATGAACCAGGTTGGTGTAATGACTAAAGGACTAGCTTCACATCTTAAGGCCTTTGGTTTGAATTGCTGTTGTGGTGTAGATTTTTCAATGGAATTTACAATCCCTACAAGGGCACAATTGAGAGAGCATCTCAAGTGCAGTATCCATCGTAATAACCTAACTTTGTAATTTCCCACGTGTTATCAATATCTGCCTTCGGTTTCACCATCTTCTGGCCTCTTCCATCTTGGCCAGAAGATTCCTTATTAAGGTGAAACCAGACAGATATTAATAAGGAATGAAAAAGTGCAAAGTTGAGTTATAAAAACAGATTTCAGTCACTTCTGTGAAGTCATGCCTGAAGCTATCAAATTAATCAATTGCAGTACTTCACTATCAGGTGAGACTGTGGTCTCCTTGGTTCCTTTCTGTGAGAGTGGGATGATGCTGATGCCAGAATTAGGTATCTTCATATTTCCTCCATTCCCTATAAGACCCTTCCCAAACTAAACTAATTACCTGTCATAACCCTCATTAAGTCATGCAGAAAACAGTCATCATCCAAGGTAATATTAATGCTCTCAAATCACGATAAATATAATTTTGGGTGTCTCCAGTACTCAACTACATGCTAGAGGTAGGTACTCAATAATATATCAGTGACCATTAAAATTACCCTAGAAGACTACTGTCCCCACATGACTACTGATGGGTTCAATGGCACAAATGACCTCAGTGGTCAGCTATACCCCCTATGAATAGCCAAAAAAATCTCTCATCCCCTTTTCCTGAGTAATTTCCTAAATGAGCCATCACCCTTTATTACTTGTTCCATCCCAGATAGTAAAGTAAGCTGTAATCAAGCAAGTTGTGCCAAGTCAAAACGTTTGAATCAGGCCAGATGCATGAGCATGTACGCTTGAAAAAAGCTTAAATCACCTTTCAAGCTTACAGCAAGCTTGATTTGATAAGCTTGACTCAACCTCAGTTTTTGTAGATTGCTGTTTGACTGAGGTTCGGTTTAAGCTTAATTGAGGTTTGAATCAAGGATTTACCCAGCAAGCTTTTTGTGTAAAGCATGATAGTAGCTTGAATAGAACTTGCCAACGTGTCAAAATTGTCATGTCAAGGCAAAATCAAGGCGATGCTGAAGTTTGCTGTAAGGTTGAATGTTATCTGGGATACCCCTTCTTTGTCTCCTCTTGCTTTTCTTAAGCAACTTTATTTTTCTTCCTTACCATTCCAAGTAAGGTATTTCCCAGCCCATAGGATGCACCAGCGATGGTCCAAAAAAATCGAGTCTTCAAATTTTTCATGCTGCCCCATTTTTCGATGCCAAATGACTCTAAATACCCTGTACAAAATATTAGCTCTATATGTTCACAGGCGGTCATGCCCAACTCATTTTTATATTCGGCATGAGCAGAATGGTAGACAACATGTAGCAGAATTGTATGGTAGGCAACATGAACGAGATATGCTGGTTTTTTGCATCATCCAAGGATCCTTATGTTTTATTATTATTATTATTATTATTTTTAAGGGTGGTGTTAACTAAAAGTAGCTTTTTTTCCATCTCCTCCTCTATTTATTTATTTCATTTAATTTCATCATTTTTATTAAGCATATATTAAGTTTCCAGGGGCACCGTGCCTTGGGAGAGTCCGCCAAAGGGGCTGGTTACCACAACCTTTGTGGATTGAGATAGAATCCTTATGTGGGTAGAGATACGGTGGGGCAATCGGGAAGATACATTCTATTGGTTAATTGACTCAGTAGAAACAATCTTCGCTCAGTTACTTACGAAAACATAGGAAGTTACCATTAATATGTGTACACGTATAAAAGTCCTGCATTTATAGAGACTGCAGTGCTGAGTGATTAATTTTCACAGTGAACTTAAAACAATTTTTTTTATTTATAGTTATGCCATGGTTGTCCACTGAGGTGAGAAATAAATGGATAGAGAGTAGATCGCCTGCCTATGTGCCTGTCCAGCAAAGGGTCATCCTGGTACTTCATATATCCAGAGCCTTTCGTGGCACAGTGAAAGCTCAACCTTATGTGATGTGACCAACGGTCATTACTAATGTTACCTATTATGAAGAGGCGCCCATTTGCTGGACACACTTATTGGCAGATGATCTACTCTTTACCATTCATTTCTCACCTCAGTGGACAACCACGACATCACTGTTAATAAAAAAAATTAATTTAAAATAGCTGTGAGAATTCATCACTCAGTACTGCCTCCTCTAAAAATGAAGGATTTGTATATGCATATATTAATGGTAAATTCATACATTTCCTTATCACTTTCCACTTTGTGGGTCGTATATGCTCCTTAATCTAGTCTACTGGGCTTTTGAGCAACATTTAAACGTCTGGTGATGACTCTGCGGTGATAAGGGAAAAAACTCATACGGAAGTGGTACATGTATGAATGGAACCCTGGAAATGAGTGTATGCGGAATATATTGTCAAAAAATAGACAACACTAGTGATACAATGTAAGAACGAGTGGCGCTCGGGCTTCTTGCGCTAGGGAATGCATGCCTTCCCGAGTGCTGCTTGGGCATAGAGTGGAAAGTGTTAACTGAGAAGCGATTCTCGTCACTGAGGCAAGTTCCCAATAGAATGTATCTCTTGGATTGCCCCGCCGTATCCCAACCTGAATAAGGATCCTTGGAGGATGCAAAAACCAACTGATTTCATTCATTTTGCCTACCATATAGGGGCGCTCATGCCTGATATAAAAATGCGTGGAGCACGGCCGCCTGTGAACATATTGCGCAAATGTTTTGTACACGCTGTTTTTGATTCATTTGTCATCGAAATAGGGGGTGGCGTGAAAAATTTTAAGAATTTCGATTTTTTTGGACCACCCTAATGCACCTGCCTATAAGACACACTGTGATTTTTTGGGTTTGATGTTAGAAGAAAAAAATAATAACCAATATCCTTTGATTTTAATACTTTATAGAAAGAAAATGGGATTGCTTACTTCTGACAATAGCAAATATTAAATTTATTCATTGTAGAACCCTAGAAACGAATGTTGGAGAGCGCACCTTTAGCTTGCTGCTGCAACCAAGTTTGCGGAGAATGTATTAAAATGGTCACCTCCAAAGGCAATGCAAAATTGGATGCATGGGAATGTAGCATTATCCTTGGCCCATTAAGTGCATAATTTCACCGAGGAAAAATCATTCACCTTGACTGGGACTTGAACCTGGATCCCTTGATAGTATGCAGAGTGCTTCAACTGCAGTTAATCTACCGAAGTAAGCTTTCCCTGGGAAGAAGAATGTCTCAGTAGCTTAACTGATTAAAGTAATCAGTGTGATATAGAGGGATCTGGATTCAAGTCCCAGTCAAAGCAAATTATTTTTCCTCTGTGGAATTTCGCATTTATGTGTGCTTGTGGGTGACCCCATAACTGTAATACTGTGGTTAGTTCTGGTGTCCTCATAAATCCATGGCCCTTTAGACATAGGCCGATTTTTTAGTGCATTTTTGAGTAAAAAAATGTGTCTTGTGGGCTGGGAAATATATTACTTCTTTGTTTGTCATTCTCTCAGTCTCTCCCTCTACCCTCCTACGCCGGCCTTGGTGGCTGCGGGGAAAAGTCCTCGCCTGCCAATCCTAAGGTCATGGGTTCGAGTCCCGCCTGGGTGAGTTTTCTTCCACTCAGGGCATGGGTGTTAACGTGTGAGGGTTAAATGGAAGTTAGGGGTGATCGTCAAAAACTTTTTTCAAATTTCAAGGGGCTTGGGGTCAGAAAAGTTGTGTATGGGGCTCAATATAATGCAGGAATTTTTTCAGAATTTTTTTCGTACGTCCTGAGGTTCCCTCAAGCAGTTAAAGTTAAACAATTTTAGGCCACTTTGGTAAAAATTTGAAATTAGCGAAAGAACGTGCCCCACCTCATTTTTTTGTAAGAAACACTTCATATTGTCAGAAGGTTAGTGAAAAGGGGCTTGGAAGTAGTTAAAACCCCTAGAAACACTAAAAAAATGTATTAATAAAATTGAGGATAGGCAACCTGACAAGCACACCATGATGGCCTGGTTGGGCGTGACGTGATAGTTGGCCGCGGGATTGCCGTTACTAGTTTTGAGCAGTGTGCAACACCTACGTGAGGAAAAGGGAGATAACATTAATCGATTTAATGCTATCTAGCTATACTTTGTGGCATTTTGAGATACATATTGTACATCTTGCGTATGAAACACATCGTAATTTTTTGCAGTTTAATACAATTTTCTCCAATGGAGTTCAACGGAACTTTGTCATTATCTAGTAAACACCGTGGCAGTGAAAATGTAGCATCATAATACATTTTTCTCCAATGAAGTTCAATGGAACTTTGTCATTATCTAGTAAACACCGTGGCAGTGAAAATGTAGCATCATAATGTTTCGGGAAAATATCCTGTACTATTTTTGCATTTAGAAATGCAAAAACAATGTTTTTCATTTGTGTAGCCACATTAGTTCAAATAGTGCATTATAAAGACCCTCTGTGGACCTAAATTATAGGTTTCACTCTTTGAATGAATAGATTTTTATTTCTAATTTATTTTCAGATGAGGAAAAAAGGCTGTCGATCATTAGAATAAACACACTTGACTCTTCACTTGATGAACTGTTCGAGCGCTTTAAGAAAATTGTGATAAAGCGGGCAGCAACATCTACAAAGCCTTGGAAAAAATAAAATAAAAAAAAAGATATTATGTTTAATAAAAGTATACATTATCATGAATACACATATGTGCTTTAAAAATTAATGAAATATTTGTCTTATGTTTTTAAATTATAATTCCATTCTATATGTTGTAATGGCTATTCTGTTCTGTGATTTAATTTTGCTATTATATATAAGTTATTTATTTTCATACTACCAGCATGATGGTGCACATATTATGCTTCATTAAATGCATTACCTTGAAAGGGGAGTCTTTCATTGCTCTAAAAGAATTTTTCGGACATCAATTGCTCTCCTAGCATCAACTATTTGATCTTACTTTTCAAAGATGCTTCCCTCTTTACATCTTAAATTGGATTAAAAGTGGAATTTTGCCTCTAACTAGACAAATACTTACATATTAAAAGGGATGATTGTCAATGTATTCATTGCAAACATTAAGCTTCATAGTACGGCCAAGGTGTCTTCACTTTACAAAAAAAAATCCTGTCTCTATACTCAGTATGGACTTAAAAAATGTAACCGTTTCTTGGTAAACATACTTTTAACCCAATAATAATGATGAAAAATTCCTGCATTTAGTTGAGTTGATAATTGATTTTAATGGATGCTAATATTAGTAATTTAGGCACCAGAAAAATTAAGACTTTAAAGCTTGATTTGTGTAGAAGGTTACTTGCGACTCTCTCATAGAAAAGATACAAAGGCAGGAGAATTCTTGAGTATATATAAGATTGTGAAATTGAACCACTAAAACAATGAACAAAAAGCTACAGATTGTTGTCCTTACTTTCCCTTGATTCAACCATTGACTCCCTGTTTCCCAACTCCCAGTCAATTAGGATGGAATCTGCAAATCTTCTTAACCCATCCAGTCATATGTTTTAAGTAACTGGAGAGATATTTAATTAATTTGGTTTTTCTTGTAACTTTTCAAGCCTCATGGGGCATATTCAAGATTTTTTATGCATTTAAAATTTCTCCCAGAAAACAATGAGCAACATTTCATTCAATTAACATGTTTACCATCCATTGTTAGTCATGAACCACAAACAATCAATTGAAATCATTATCTTTGCTTGAATATAGATGTGAAGGACAAATCATATGATTGATGAATGATTGATTAGTTACTGATTGAAATCCTTAATTAAAAACCATTAGACTTTTCATTTAAAACGATTTGTGAGGTTTACAGATCATATATGAGTACATTTAAAATATTATTGCTATGTAAAATATTTATCTAATTTATTTTTACAGACGTTTATGGCATAAAAATGATGTGTCTAGTCTGATACTCTCCAATGTTGGAGACTTAACCAACTTGACTAGATATCTGCCAGATGATGACTCCGCCCATTAAAAAACTCATTTAGGCAAATAGCTAAACATCTTTGATTTCCGGAATCCCATCGTTTTTCTTCGGTCCATTTCGGTCCACACGCAGAGTCTACCCAAAATTTACACCGAAAAAAACGACTTATCGCTCGCCAAGTAGGAAGGTACATACGTAGTCGCACATCCGTGAAAACGACATCGGTAGCGAGGTTCGAATAAGGGCGCGAAAAACGCGAAGACAATCGAACCTCGACATCCACGTTCGACTCAGGACATGGTTAGTTCTCGGCCCGACCGTCCAGGCTTCGCTGGCGTCGGCCGGAGCTGTCGCAGGATCTCGGCGCGGGTCGGTTCCTCTCGTAGCCGTCCGGGAAGCAGCAAGCAGCACTCGGAACGCAGGCAGTGTTGGGTTGTCGAGCAGCTGGGTTAGTGGCGGTTTGGGGTGCTGAGTGGGAGCGGCACCTGAAGAACAGGGGCCCATAGTGGAAGGGAAGTAGTTTTTTTTACTCAGAGAGAGACATCGACGTGATGGAAGGCTTCTCCCGGTCGGCGGCTGGCTTGGCCCTTGGGGCTATTATCATCTTCGGTTTTGCAGTGCCCAGAGGTGAGCCAGGAACGAATTTACCAGTAGTACTGTTACTAGCACCAACTTACCTCGCTTGTCCCCTCCGCGCTTCCTCGAGGACATTCTTTTCATCTCTTTTTTAGCAGCAGACTCCAGGTATTTGAGTGGAGAGAGAGAGCCTTGTGTCGATTTTGTTAAATTCCCCGATTCCACAGAGCCCCCAGATTTCTCATTGCCCTCGCTGTTCCCGGAGAGGGTCGGTTTTTACGTTTTTTTTGCTCCACTCTCCGGAGATTACCTCGCGCTGATGTTACGTAATTTCTTCTCTCATCGAAAGAAATCGTTAAATATATAAATTTTTTTGCGTCATCTAGGCGATGCGGATGTGCCCGAGTTTTTTTTCTTTTCCAAGTCATCGTCGAGGAAGAAGAATTTCGTTTCCTTATTACGGATGAGTAGGGAAATAGGGTATCGCTAAAACTGAACCGCGCTTAATATTTGCGCGAAAAAATGATCGCCGTTTGGTATCCGCCAAGGTACAACTTTCATAAGCGTTTTGTGGTATGCAGTTCAATTTGCGAGTCTTTCGGTATTTTTTCCTGACGCCTTTATGCAAACGGAAGTAAATTACACATCGGTTAAACTTAAACTTCAAGGCCTCCAAGATATAAAATCCGTGAAAAATCATCGTCCGTATCTTAATGAGGTGGAAATCTGAGTGAATCTGAGTGAGTGATCTGCGGGGACTCAATAATGAGAAACGCAACTGAAACTGAAAGTATTTTCTCTTAAATTTTAATCTAGTTTATATATCTTCCAGTTTCGCCATGTACAGAATACGATTGCTACTCACTTACATCTCTGCAAAGTTCAAGATATTTCATTACAGTCAAAAACACCAAATTCGCCAGAGACATTGATCTATAAAAAAAAAGACTCTGCAGCAACTAGCTTATAATGTGAGGGGAATTCAGGATGGAATGGATAAGAGCAAGGAACACCAGGGAGAAATACTCGCTTAAAATTTTGTGTTCGTTCGAAGAAATCCACGAACTGGTTTTCATGACATTTTCACTCGGATTATTTTGGATTGGAATCAAAGGTTCTTTTCGCTTGACACAGATTTGCAATACAAATCCATACTTTGAGTGATGGAAATGTTTACGCATTTCCTCAGTGGAACGCTCAAGTTGAAAGACGTCCAGCATGCATGATCGCATCGGAAGAGAACGAGGAAATCCCGGAATGGACGCAAGAGAGGTGTCCCCGAGTCCTTCTTCACGAAATAGTTGGGCACCAGCCGCGTCTCTCGCGCGGTCACGGTCCTTGACAGGTCAGACACAAAACGATTGGCAGCATTTGACAGCGGTCGTGCATTTGCAAGAGCTGACCCTCTTCTAATCCCGGTACCTCCCCGGTTCTTCCCTCCAGTGTGAGCCTCTGGAACCACTCGCGACTCAACTCCCTACGTCCCCCAGAGGATGAACGTTAAGCAGGACTTTTATAAGCCTTCCCGTCCCTGGAGGTGAGGGGGGGGGGGGGCGACACGCGCGAAACGCCGGAGAGAATCCTTACCTTCCTCCAGGATAAGCATTGTTCCCCAGTTGGGGAGGAGGTTGTGGCGATAGGGGAAAGGAGAAGTTGAGTTGAGGGTTTTGGGAGAGAAGAGATCAATTTGTATAGATTTCTGGGCCTCGGGCCATTTTGGGGCGGAGGTGGCGGGAGACTGTGGTATAGGGAGGATGGCGGGAGGGGGGACAGAGAGGTAGGGAGGTAGGTACGGTGCGTTATAGTTCGAGAAGGAAAGAAGGAAAACGGAGAAGTCCGCTAGGGGGTCGAATAATTTCAGCAAAGAGGGGTTCCACAAGGGTTCCCCCCTCCCCTGCCCCCTTGCCTCCCCCCCGAAAATCGTCCCGGCCGAAAAGTTTGACAAAACAGCCCTATTGGTGCAGCGGGAATCTAAGAGGGAGCCAGGTTTGAAATTGGAGAAGCGAAAGAGGATGACGACGAAAAAGCTTGGTGGGACGTGAAGGCGAAGACTCCGACGTGCATAACAAAGGGGGAGATGTAGGGGGACCGGGCCAGGGGTAACGGGAGACGAGTCGAGAAGAAGGTTAATGCAGGGTGGTGGGAGATAGGGGAGAACGTGTGAGTGGGCGTTAGAGTAAGATAGGGCGAGGAGATAGGGTAAGGTGGGATGAGGGATTAGGGAATGACGTTAGGGTAAGAGGATATAGGATAAGGTGCTAGGGTGACGTGGGATGAGGGGTTAGGGTAAGGAGGGGGGAGGGATAAGAGGATGGAGTTAGGGTAATTAAATAGGTTAAGGGGTTAGGGTGAGGTAGGGGGAGGAAATAGGGTGAAGGATTAGCTGATGGATTAAGGGGATAGGGTAAGAGGGTAAGGGGATAGGGTAAATTAGGGTGAGGGGTTAGGATAAGGTGAGGCAAGGGGATAGGGTAAGGTCAGGAGAGAGGTCAGGGTAAGAGGTTTAGGGTAAGAAACGGGGACGGGGTAGGGTAAGTTGGCTGAGGGGATAGGGTTCGGTAGGGTAAGGGGTTAGGGTAAGGTGGTGGGAGGGGTTAGGGTGAGTCGGGGTGAGGGGGGTGGGAGCGCGAAGAATTTAGACGATCGAATGGCGTTGCAGGGAGTCACCTGGGGGGGAGGAGTCCTTCGCCATGCTCACACCACCCCCGCTATACTCTCCCCCTACAACACCCTTCCCCCTCCTTACTCCCCACCCACAACTCCAAATCCACCCCTTACCCCTCTCTCTCTTTCTCTCCTTTCTCTCGTTCCCCCCTCACACACTCGTATCCCCCTTTTTCTTTCCTCCACCTTTCCCTCTTGACGCCCCACTCTCCCCAGAACCCCCGTCTCACCTGGAATTCTGTCGGCTTCCACGCATCCGAATCGACGGCTCCGATAAGCCCGAACGCCTTCCATCCTCCAGCTGAACGGTCTCTTTCCCCACTCTCCCTTAACCCTCCTCCTCGGCGACATGCATCCTTACGTAATGAAAACTCCCAGCGGAGGCGGTGGCGGTGATGGTAGTGGTGAAATAAGCCGGCCCCGGGTCAACCCTTGGAGCTTGTATTTTTTCCCAACGGCGTCGGCAAGGGTCGTATTCCTCGCGGGAGGGTCGCTGTTCGAATCTCCCGCGTCGAACTGACGAGGTTCTCCGCGAGATGGGAAGTGGCGAAAAATCGAAAATCACGGTGCTGCAGTATGACAGGTTGCTCCACTGCAGTACGTTGTCATCGTCAATATTTCCGCGGGATGGGCACGTGATGCCCGAACGGTGAAGGATTCGGGAAACGGAGAGTTACGTGGGCGACTGCATGAGTGGTTCCGTTACGGTCATTATTCGGTGTCCAAGCGGTCAGGGTACGTTTTGATGGATCAATGCCAATAACATATCGCCCTTGCAAGGATCATGCTACTTTCTCACACGGTCTCAAGGAGTTCAGCAGCATACTTCCGACCTCTCTCCATTCCATTAAAAAGCCATCCTTCTTCTCCCTCTCACAGTCCGTAGAAGTAGCAGTAGGATTATGGGTGCATTAAACGGTTATGATCATGTTACACAACGATCAAAAATATTTAGTCTCACTATGTACAACAATATAACAGCAGGGTGAAATTTTCGAATTCATACGATAAAATCGTCACAGTTTCGAAAAACGACGCGACTCATTCATATGTTTTTTACCTAAAATTTGCCCTGGAGTTTCCTTAATTTCCAGTATCTCGAAAAAACTAACGGGCATCAATCACCCTCCGTCAATGTGTGTCTGACAATGACAGGATCCTCCTATGGTCATGTTGCACCATCCTCAAAGCTACATGCTTACACCATTTCCAGCTAAAGCAAACAGGGTAAAACATTTCAAAATTATACGATAAAATTGTCAAAGTTTCTGATAAATGCTCGTATCTTGTATAAATTTTGAAACGTGATTGGCATCCTCACGGTTATCACCTTCAGCGTACCTTGCGCTTCCCTAAATTTTCACTCTCTCACGAAAAAAAACGGTATTCGTCACACTCGGTCAATGTGTGCCTCACATCTAGAGGTTTTTCACTCTTCCTCTCTTGCCCAGATTTCTACCTGCCTAAACGACCTACAGAATCCCATCGCCATTTGTCAATTTATCCATCCACCTACCTTTCTTCCTCCTCATTCCTGCAGTCAACGCTCTTTCCTCCTGTACCCTGATGAGAACTTCTACACTTCCGTCCATTGTACTTTCTCCATTCTCATCCACATATTGAATGTTCCTCGTCACTTCTGGTCCCCTCTCCTTCGATTCCAAGTTTCCTGGAGAGGAAGAACAATCATTAGTATTAAAATATTTAAATGGACCAGCAGATTGAAAATTTAGAATTCTTGCATAGCATCCCAAAAAAAATCTTTCACCCCCAATTTGGAGACAAGACAGTGTGTGCAAAACCAAGGAAATTGTGGATCGATATTATCGAGGTTGATGCAAGAAATGCATTGGGAGTGAGGAATTGGAAAAGGATGGAACAGAATAAACAAAGCTAGAGAGGCTGGTTAAATATATCAGGCAATGGGATTGGTCTGGTGGATAGACCATTGGCTTCCTACTCTGAGGGCACGGATTGGAATCCCAGCGATGATGGAAGTTTTTCATCAGAGTTCCGATTCTTGCATGGAGTGCCTAACGCGGAGAGCATTTCAAGTACATGAAGAAGGATCTGGTGCTTTCCCAGTGTGTTTGGGTGTAGACCATCTGAGTGAAGTCTTCTCGTGTTACTAACCGGATGAGAGTTTCCGACGTTTCGCGGTTCGAAACGTTCTTCGTCATCAGGAATGTTGATGATCACCGGTTAGAAACCCGAAAAGACTTCATCCATTTACAGTGCATTCCGAAGTTCGTCGGACGAAATAGTATAACTGTGAACTTGAAGTTATTAGCTAAGGATAAGTGAATTCCATTTTCTCTCCACCATTCCTCCGTTCCTTGAAGCCTTGTACTTCCTTTACCACCGTGACCACCTGTCCTTAATGGCGAATATGTCCGAAGCTTTCGCTCGCCGCCACAAATGACCTAACCAACGAGTAAGCAGTATTCAGAGAAAGGGAAGGTCCGAGAGATTCTTGAGTGAATTTAGTCGGAAAAACATTCGAAGGTAAAACATAGAAGTATTATGCGTAAGCACTCTTTAAGGATAGCGTTGAAGGAGGTAAAAAATACCCCTAAAATACATGAGAAAGGTAAAACCCTGCGATCAGTTAACGTAAATATTCATCTATACCCCACGTCTTGAGCGACCTGGATTACTCCAGCAAGCTACTCTACAATACTCATTTTCTGATATTGCTGACGTATTGAGAGATGTAAAAAATATTCATGGAAAAAAACGAATGGCCCGAGACCGGCTAAATGAATGTGCAAAAATAAAGCAGCTGGAAGGGAAGAAGAGAAATGCAGTTTCCTTTACCTATAACCCATCAATAGTACGTCTTTCGTATGTGCACACCTCGAAGGGGAACGGAAGGAACATTTTTATCAGCCCTCTGATTCCGTTCCGCTCCGCCACGATTGCCAAAAACCCGCAGGGTCCCGTATCTGTCTTTCCCTCACCCTGCTCATTTCTCACCCACACTCCCTTCCGGATCGGGAGAGAACGGATGAGATATCACCGCGGAAGATTCTTTCGACGTAGGTACTAAAAGAGGGAAGGGAGCGGCTGAGTATGCTTTAGAGGGACGTGTATTTGGGTTATACGTTGATTTTATCAGTGGTTACGAGGGTATGCGACCGATATTCTTGTTCATTCGTGCCATAGAAAATAGGTGAGTAGTTAATATCATTAGGACTCACGGGGACTGGAGGAAGGACAAAGTCCGCATCGAACGACCTTTGTACAACTCTTTGACCTCCATCCACTACCCTAACTGAAAAACAATTTGGCTAAGAACTGGCTAAAGGATTTGGTTCTTTCTCGGCGTATTGCATGATTAAATGCTTCACGGATTTTCAACCGGGTCAGAAGTTCAGGTGCCAACGTTTCGATCGCGAACTCTGCCATTTGTCGATTTTTTTCTCCTCTGATGTCGATTTTTTCGGTTTCTATTCTGTAAAGTTTAGGTCAGGATGTCACTGATTGGCTGTTGAGAGGAGACTCTTTTGCGAAAAAAAACTGTATTTTTCCTCTCGGTCTTAATTTGAAAACGATGACGGAGCTAGTCATCGAAACGTCGGAACCTGAACTCCTGACCTGGTTATAAACCCGTGAAGCATTTGCCCAAAGAACTGGATGCCATTACTTGATCACGTCGTGCACTGCATCGCCATTTATTTTTAATTTCTCGCTTCGGCACGTCTAGCATTTTGCAGCCTTTCTGGATATCCAAAATGCCTTCATTTTGGCTGAGAAGGCGGCTTTCCGCTCTTCAGTCACTTCACTTCATTAAGCACCAGTTCTTTTTCTTTCCTTTTCTGAGCGATTCTTTACCTCGCGCACCCAGGTCCTGAACTTGTTTCTTTAACCTGAACCATCGCTTGATAGGCTCCGGCCAGGTTCTCTTTCGCAGAATTTGCCCACGGAGCGGTACATATATTTCCAAGACAAAATAAGTTTGAGAATATTGTGAGATATTCTGGTGTTAGGCATTCTAGAAATGTGGCTGTAAAACATGAGATGAAGCGGCGTTTCCTCATAGAAAGTGAAATATTTATTTTTATGGCCATTATTACATTTAAAGTAGTTTGGGCGAGATATCACTTCTCATAAAATTCGATAAATTTGGCCTCGTAATAAAGAAAAATATCTCATATTTCCAATAGTAGCAAAATATCAATATGATTTTCACTAATCATTATAATCACATATTAATCACTTATCATTACCATTTCCGTGATATTTGACAAAACATTCCAGCCATTTTACACGGGAAACGCTACGGGTATGCACTCCAGAGGCTCTTTATTTAAAAAAAAAATGAGGAACTTCTAACGCATAGATCTCGTCAGAAATTTAAATGTATAGTCTGTATGCTTTCTCAACTACTTTAAGAATGAATCAATTACTCACCGCAGTAAAGTTTTCAGAAATCTTAGGTTGTGAAGGCGTTTTCAGCGTACGGCGTGAAAAAAATGAGTCAAGTTAAAAATAAGTATATTTAATTATATACTGAGAATTTCAGCAATTTAAAACAAAGTCTTTGCGTCATTAATGTTACAACATTAACTTCATGCTTCTAATAGTTGCTTAAGTTTAAAAATAAAATTTTAATATGGTCTCTATTGTCACTAGGGAAAAATCTCGCTCCAACAACCTTGAGCTTTTAAATTTCACTTCTCTCAAATCTTCGTAGATTTCATGTTTGGTTGGTTGGTTATTTGAAGAGGCGACCGTCAATTGAGGTCATTAGCGACATATTTTTGGGCGGGTAAATTGGGGAATGAAAAAATGATGGAGAGAAATCCGGCGTCTGCATTACCTTACTCTTCTACGCAAGGAGACAAGAGGAAAGCAGTTTAAACGTTCCATACGACGGAAGGAGAACTGCCCTCGAAGCTTTTCCCAAGCGACTCGCGAGCAGAGATTAGGACCCACTTTAACAATCTCCGTCGCTGCCGAGATTCAAACCCGTACACATACAATAGGACGTCCGCACCAATGGGAAAAGTCACGTTGGTTTATCTCGCCCTTATGTCTTCGTTTTCGGACATTTGTTCTTCCAGACGATAGCCGCCAATTCTTAACCTTCCACGCTCATGCGGGCTCTTTACCCCATCTCACATACGTCCCCATCTGGATTTAGAAATAGAAACAGTTTTTATTGTTCAGGCAGTTTTTCCCTTGAGATATCGACGATAAATACATATGCCTCCAAAGTCATATGCATCACAAGGAAGATATCATAATGAGTGGTCGACAAGTGTACTCTCTAGGGCAAAGGTAACGAATTACATGTATCTGGTTACGCAAAAAAATTAAATATTATGGAAATCAACGGTATTTGGCATTATATGATCACCATTTTTCAAAACTAAAAAAAACTTAGAACTGTCCACCGTATTTTATTTAATCACACTAGTTTTGACATCTTTAGTGACGTGTCATGATGACGTATAGTGTTCTAGAAGAGTGTGCCTGCCAATTATGCCTTAGACATACGTGAAGTGATTTAAAATAATTAAGTGGACATTTCAAAAAGCTATTTTCAGTTTCAAACGCAATAACAAAAGGCGACATCTGATGAAATCACATACCAAGCCTGCTTCAGTAAGACAAATTATTTTCCATTAACATTTGCAAGCTGGCGGCGCTGGCTGTGCAGCTTTTGCACTATGATATACAACATACTTATAAACTGTGAAGTCTCCATTGACCGAGGTAATTTGTACGGAGACCACAGCGGAAAATAAAAAATACTCGGATAATACGGAAGACTTATGAGAGAAAACGATTTGCGACAACAATAAAATTAGATACTTCTATGCTTTGCATTACTTCATTATTGACATGGTTGGAATAGAATATTTCTGTGAATATCCTTTTATTTGGAGATCGACTAATTTCCGAATTCTGAGCATGAGCTGAACTGACTTGGTACAGCCACAGCATAAACATCTGAACCTCGGATAATACGTAACCTTGCTAAATCAGGACTCGGATAATCGAGACTTTACCGTAGATATGTGACAGCGGTAAATTACCCAGGATTTCATTTCGGGTCTATGTTGAGTATACACGGGGAAGGGAAGTGCTTATAAAATCAGGAGAAAAATTGCGCGTTTAGGAAATGAAGAGTGCGATTGCGACTGCAGTGTAACAACCTATTTCTATAGATTTTTGCTGTGATAATTTCTGAGGAAATAAATACCTACGGTTACGTTTGAAAATCACAAACATATCAGTTGAAAAAAGTAGTTCAGAAGCAAGAATAAATGAAATCAATATCCTTGGTAAAAATACAAATATAACTTTTTCCTTCAGTCTCCTTCATTGAAATAGATTCAAAATTTCGGGAGAGGCGGGGAGGGTGATTTTCGGACCCATGGACTCCCCCCCTCTTGGCTACGTCACGGGTTAAAGAGGCACGGTTTTGCCCGAAAGAGTCGAAGAATTTAGTTTCGTGGGCCATCGACGGCGAAGTATATCGGGGTCACGCGACTCGGGGGGGGGGGGGGGTTGAGGGCACGTTGAGGGTAGAGAGACCGCCGGCGGCGCCTCCCCACCTCCACCGCCGTGCAAGACGACCGGCGCCATTGTCAGAGAGAGAGAGAGAGACGTCGAACTTTCTCGAGGGGAAAAAATCGAATCCAAAGCGATGTAGCGGGCGATTTTCTCCGGCTGCATCCCATCCTGGGAGAATTCCCTCGCCCGAGAGCAGCCTAATGTACGCCGTCCCGCGCTTGATAAAATGTGTACACTGAGCCGCGTTACACTTGGGCGAGAGCTGAAATAGGCGCCAAAACTCTTTATCGACTAACCCGGTTAAGTGAGGGGGTCGGGGGATGTATGTATGTGAATGTGTACTTTTCGTTCCCCCCCCCCCCTCTACTCCCTCCCCCGCCCCTCCCCCAACGTGGAAAGAAACTTGGCTCACCTTCCTGGTTTTTCTCATCCAGGATTATTATCAAGGATGGCGATTGGGGAAGGGATGCACGTCCGGTTTGTGTGCTACAGTGACCTTATTCGAATAGTAGGCAATAGAGCGTTCGACGGATTGAAATTTGATCCACATTTTGTCGTGAGCACTTGTGACATATTCTCGTGAAAACTTGGGACATATTCATTGGAAGAGCAGCTATCTTGAGGGTATGTTGGCGTCTGAATCGAGCGCCATGCGGGCTTGATTCAACCAGAATATCATTAACCTATTTCGCAATGGAAAAAAAAACAGAAGCATCATCTGGGTCGTGTTAGAGATGTGCCCCCGAATGGTGAAATGTTATACTACTCCCTGGAATTAATGATAAGAGAGGAGAGAAAGCTGGTGGCGGATAGGATAAGGACTGTCCAAAAACCTACCAATCAGCTGATACAATAGAATAGGCAACTTAGGATGGCGAGACTGAGACAAAAAATTTGCAAGGAGCATAATAGAAGGGAAAGCATAAAGAGGAAGATCGTAGGGCCTTCAAAACAGGATGCGAAACAGAGGATCTACAATGACATTGGAGAGCTGGCGGGGGACAGGCTAGAATGGAGGAGCAACCGATCTTAGGATCGAATAACTAATGATAAGGCAACTTAAACCACGAGGCTCAATGGAAGACTTAAGGGGATCATTAGGCTATGTTTAGCGGAAGATGTATTCGTTTACCATATCCAGACCCAAAATAAGGTACTAGCCTATCTAAAGGTATCTAAAGATGTTATTTAATATGTTCATTTCAATGACAGGCCAATTTCAAGTACTAATGTATACTTACTTAAATTGGATAACGTTTCCGTGTACGTTATAACTTATGTTCCTTCTTGAGCTACCTAGACTCATTCGTCTCTTTACTACACCTAATGGCGGCATTCCGTAATTGCTTCACACAAAAAGAGGTCTCAGGCGATGGCAAGAAAATCTCGAGCTGATATTTTTAGTGCGAATGGAAGCTCTGTCGCTTCCAAGCTCTTACTCGCGGTGCAAGAAGCTATTTCTAGCAATGGAAGAATAGATGCAGTCGAGAGCATATACTTTGCCTCGAAAAGAGAGGTTTGGGTAAAGAGCCTAATAGAGCACTTAGGACTTTTGTCGGTTGATGATGATGACATGCACCTTTTATGAGACTCTGACGAAGATGACAAGATGCCATCCTTTTCATCTCGACATCGACCTCCTATTTACTTCCACTCGTGTAGACAATTTAATATGTTCTTGTTACCTCTAAATGTAACTTTTGAAGTATTTTCTCGTTATTCGGGTTAATTTTTGGACTGATTAGGAGAGAGAAGACAAACGACATTGGCGCATCCACAGGCTTTCGATTACCTAAGGGTTTACAGGAGATTAAGACCAATTTCAAATCCCAACGTAAAGTATGAAAACAGCTAACGGCTTGCATGATTCAGCTCAATATCAGCAGTGACTAGATATTTTTTCCTACAACCACTGTAACTTATTATCTGCATTTCACGAAAGAAATTGACGGAAATAATTACAACTCCATTTTGAAAAATGTATGCATATTCATCGCGTTTAGATGAAACAACGTCTCTTTAAACCTTATTCATTTACTCATTTAGCAATATTTCATTACTAATTGCATATTCGT
Source organism: Pyrrhosoma nymphula (assembly GCA_963573305.1). Lineage (NCBI taxonomy): Eukaryota > Metazoa > Arthropoda > Insecta > Odonata > Coenagrionidae > Pyrrhosoma > Pyrrhosoma nymphula. The sequence goes on along the minus strand of OY754333.1, from coordinate 98,530,541 downwards.
TTGTCACTGACAGACCTTACTCCTAACCGAATTAGGCAAACAATAATACTTAAAAGTGTATAACCAAGACGGCTTTATTAACATAGATTTCTGGAATTAGCACTACTTTTTGGTACTTAAGTTACTTCTTTCATTCGAGATATTCCATTTAATGTTATTCTTAGTATGGATTGCTAGATGCCAAATCATTGAAAACAAAACTTATATTTTTCTCCTCCATTTTCGACTCTTTTCGGGGAATGAGAAAAATGTGTATACCCTTAAAAACGATTAGAACGAGTGATAAATGACTTAGCATGGTAGCAAACGGTGAAGATATGTTAGAAACACCATTTACATTAGCATGTGGGAATTCAGATGCAATGTTTTCCCGATTGTTTTAATATATTATTATCTTTGAAGGAGAAGACCAATGAAGACCTATCTTCTCCTAAAAAGATAAATATTTATTAATGCGGGAATTGTTAGAGAAACGATTAAACTAGAAATTATGACCGTAAGACATGGGCATATTACGCGCATAATCCTTTCATAATCATCGCTTTCATGAACATGATTCAACGTGCCTAAACTCATTATCTCTGAAGTAGAGCTATACAGTATTGTGAATGCTATGAGGATTGGCCAAAGGCCTAAAACGGTAGAATCTACACGGATTAGATGCCACTCGTAGCAAGTTCTTTTAACGTAACGTATTTTCTTGCAGAGTTTTTTATCGCATCATCGTATTAAAATTGAAGTACATGGCGCTTCATCATGTAAAACTTGATTTACAGTTTCCCTAAAATTTGCAGGATATGTAACACTGCTTCATGATGATATTATATCACCTGCCACCAACTAAGTATTGATTGTTTTTTTCAGTTATAGCAGGTTAATTTGTGTCTCAGTGATCTCACGTTAACTTCTGTTTCAGTGGTCAGTTTATAGCTTTGAGTTTAACGCTCACATCAGTTCAACTTCTGTTCCAGTGGTTTCTTTTAAGAACGATTTAGAAAGTCTTTCTTTCGAATTTTTTGTTTACCTTTTCCGCACATGACGGGTCAATCATATCCTCTTAATGCAATGCATAATGTTTTCAACACTTGTTTATGGGTTAACATACGATCTTGGAGTCATATTTTGCTTTAGGATACGAGGCGGTCCGAAACTAAGGTAGTTTATCACAGCAAGCACAAATCTGGAGAAATTATTTCTGCAAAAATCAGCCATTACGCAAAAGGTGGGATAAGAATCCCCGAACTTTGGGTTACATTTAGATTTAAAGCAATATCCAAACCCTCGGATTTCCTCCACACTAATACTTACTCCCTTAGAGGTTTGGCTTGAGCAGTCAGAGTTTAGTTGTTGCCGTTAGCCCTACAATACTGGACCCCTTTTAATAATTTTCTCCATGAGACCCTATCCTCACAAACCACTTTCGCTCCTCTTACACTAATTCATTGCTTTATACACTCTTTCCTATTCTTTAGACTTCTAATATACCTCCTCTTTAGAGTCTGTTCTACCACATTCAGCCAAGACTCTCGCGGACTACCTCTTCCTCTCACACCATTCACTCGTGAGTACACCGCATACCTATACCTCCTAATACTGGTGCGTCGCGGGTAATGGTATTCTGGCTCTCAAGATAGTCCTTTTGGAAGGGATCATTGCTCGAGTGGAGGAGTGAAAGCGGGTCCAGGGTATTACTAGGGCTTGGTTTCTCTTGTGGCATACTGGCAAAAATATGCTACAAACTGACCGGTAGAGCACCGTATCCGTAAGCAGGGAAAGAAACACGTGGGGCGGGCACTTCAAAGACTGGTAATCTTGCACACACTATCAAAAATCACTCATAACAGTCAACGAATGGTGTCGTACGGCCAAACGTAAAATGGACGGCGGAAGATGTATAAGGTTGGCCCATGGCGAAACAAACAGGACTCTTTGTAAACCAACAAAAGTGTAAAAGCAAACCATTCAATGAACTGTCTATAGTTTTCAGCACAATGCTCGCAGGAAAACACTAAAATTTTCTGTTCACGAGGCTAACGGAGAAGGATTGAACTGGAGTGAAGGTCTCAGTTCTCTCCACAACACGTTGCGCCCAATCGAACCTCCTTCTCCCCCAATTCTCTGGCAAGGAAACCGGGCCAGGGAAAGATAGGGAGGCAGGTGAAGGGTCGGCTCTTCATTTGCTCTTTATCGAGCGAAATCCCCTCCCCCCCTCCAATCTACCCTTTAAGGGGGGATTATAAATCGTCAGGGTAAGGAGGAGGAGGTAAAGGGAGAAGGAGGAAAGAAAGTTGAGGGGGAATAATTATTGGCCGGTACCTCCCGTCAGCTGTAAGAAGCCCTCTTGAAATATATCCGAAGCACTCGTGACTCCTTTTGTCGATCGAACGTGAAATTTCCTTGTTTAAAACAGCTGATGGAAGGAAGGACTAATGTGGGAGCTACTAGATAATTTGAACTGACACGATTAAGCTAACGTAAGTAGAAAAATTCAGATCGCGTGAATTTAAGGTGGAAGAATTAGCGCCTAAATAATGGTAACGTAGCATGATGTTCCAATTCGTTTTAGGTGATGGCGGACGTCGAGGGAAAATTGAGCTCCTTTTGCCCATTTTTCCCGTAAAACACATGTAGCACTATGCAGAAGCACTATACATATTTTAGCATCAATGGACTCAACTTCCAATAAGTCACTCATTTTCTACATGTAGACGAATGATAAAATTGATCCTCTCCAGATCTTGCGTTGACTTCAATTCAGACGTTTTTTTTAAGCCTTTCGTTCCAATATCTCCGAGGCTGTGCGCCTGCTTGGTCACGTGCTTTCGATCCAAAGTGCGTTCCAAGTTTTAATTTAACTCGGATTAGGAGACTCGGAGGCTACTCCATAGGCTTAGATTACTCGAAAATTTCAGATTGGGTGAGTATCAGTTCGACACGGAGGATATAATTTTAAACCCGCAATAAAATCTAGAAATGATAGAATCGAGAAGATAAATGAGATAAACTGTCTAACTGATACACAAAAATGCCTTTTTCCCACGGACAATCCGTGAACAGAGCGGGACAATTAGACACTCCGTTAGTATACAATTCGCTTTCGTCCTTTCCCTCTTCCGAATTCTTTCCCCTATTCCCTCCATTTTCCATGGTTGGTGTCCTGGCAACCTCTGCCACACGTCCCTGCGATGGCTCGCCGGGTAGTACGTAGTCGTATACATGTTTCCTTCTTTCATTTATTTGTTCGTTATCGCCAGAAACGTACGTTAATCCTCACCACACAGTCTTCTTCAGCGACGGAAGGGGAGACATGCGTTACGGAATCGGAAGGAAGGCCTGCGAACGAAAAAATAAACTCCGCATGGTTGTGTCCGGAAGACAAAGTGCATGCGACACCTCGACTTTTTATACGGCATGGGGGCGGCGATTGCGTCCGCTGCGAAATGAAGCTTTTAAAAGGAATTTCGAGAGAGTATTGTAACATTTTGATAAAGAATGCCTTTAGAGAATCAATGCCAAATTGTACTTGAGTTTTAATTCGATAAAAATGCGATCATGTGGTTCGAAAAAAACGTGTTCTGGGCACGTGAATGAATTTCGTAGAATATTGACATATTAAAACTGACAAATATTTGTCTCCTTAAGAATTTCGTGAAGGGATTGAAACTGGTCTAGGTTTTCAAATAAAATAGCGTGATAATCACAAGGAATAATCAATCAATGAAGAGTACAGAGACCCAAGTAGGAAGGAGGTGGGGTGTCCTACTGTAGCAACTAATAAATGGATGACGAAAATGGATTCGTATTAGTAAATGCTGAAGAAAAGTTCAGCATTATTTGAATACTCACCATTCGATCATTAGAAAATGAGTATGTGCTAGTTTGTAAAATAAAACCGTTTTCTTAAGCCAACTTTTAAAAAGTACATTATTTTTTTCATTACATTAGTCCCTCTTTTGCATTTTTTTGCAAAGTAAAGGCATTCTTAACATTTTTAGAACCCCGTAACAGGGGAGGATGGGTTCATTTGGGAATAGAGCCGAGTGAATATCATATATTAGCGATAAAAGTAGAGGGCGAATTCGTCCACGTGGGCAGTAGATAGTTAAAATACCACCCATGTCTACGCTTCGGCTTCTGATTTGAAGACTTCAAAAATCCTAAAATTTGAAATAGTTCCATTTTTCCCTCTGAAAACCTCTCATAAATCAATCTTCGTCCCCCTAAATAAATAACATTCTATTGAAGAAGAGAGAAAAAGAAATATAAGCACGATTTGAGAAGCAGAAATTTCGTGCAGAGAACATGTACTGCGTAAAATTTACCGAGCACAACGTAATTCGGCTAATACAAGTTCGAGTTACGAATTGGGTTCGAGTTGGATTTTTCTTCGTACCATTTGACTAACTATTTTAGTTTTTACTAATGGTGCTTTGGTCTTGCTATATACCTCCATCAGTTGCATCCATTTTTTGGGGTGATAAAACGTAAATCGAACTTATTAACAACTCCACTTACACAAGTTTGAGTTACGAAAGTTCAACTACATATTTTTTCATTCCATTCAATCATTTCTCTTCGTTTTCATTCACGCTGCTTTGCTCTCACTCTGCCGTCATCACTTGGTCCCATTTTTTTATTTTCGGATAAAAACGCGAATCGAATTTATCAAAAATCGAATTGCACAATTTCGAGTTATGAAAGTTCAACTGAATATTTATTCGTCCCATAAACTTATTTCTTTTCATTTTCATTCACGCTACTTTGCTCGCACTCTCTATTTCCATGTCTTGGTTCCATTTTTAGAGTTGATCGAACGCGTTGGCAGAGTATGGGGACTAGGGGCTTACAGCCCTGAGGCGAAATAAGGAGGAGGGAGGAGGAAAGGGTCCGAGAGAGAGAGAGAGTAGGGAGGGGCGCTATAAATCCCTCCTCTCACTCCTCCATTTCCACGGGATCCCTCATAGAGAGTGGGCCCTCATATCCTTCCCCCTTGTAAGTCATCCCCATTATGTTCCGTTCTCCACCACTCATTCCTTCCCAGCAATCCCCATTTTCTGCATTATTCTCCCCACGCCCCTCCCTTCTCCCACTCATCTTTCATCCAGTAATTTTCTCCGGCGGTAACAAGCGCGTGGTGCATTATCCTTTCTTCCCCTGGAAAAGGTGAGTTGAGTAACTCAACGGGAAACCTTTTACCCCACACAAATTTCACGCCCCTGGCCCTCTTGGGGGCTTCAAACGAGAGAGCAAAGGCCGTTTCTGATCATTGTTGAAGGGATCCATCCGATAAGTTCCAGGCATAGGATCCCGGAAACAGGTCGTGCTTAAAGGAAGGAAGATGAGATTTTACTAGAAGAGCTGGACACATTCATTCCGAGAATCCTGTGATCGTGATGACCTAGGCTGATGTGACATTTTTCATTTTAGCGTCCCGATAAATACAAGGGTTCTGGCCTACTGAGAGAATTTTTATACGCCCAATTTTCAGAAAATAAAACCTAGTTGAAGAAAATAAAAATTAGAGCCGCATGTTATTTTATTCTCTATGCGCTAGTCTGCCGCCTTAAAAGTAATATACATATGAGTAAAATGCTTGTTTCCTTATGTTATATTTTCATAATGCTTATAGGCTGGAAGGACAACACAATGCGGTCTCCACTGCTACAAATCATGAAAATGAGAGCCGAAGTATCAAAAGAATTTAAAAGAAACTGAAATCACGGCTTTAGGCTTCATGATGTGGGTCAGAAAACTTAAAAAATTTGTGAACGATAGCTCACAACAGGTTTCGCGATTTCCATTTAATTATCACAACCAAGGTTTTATCACAATCCGGCATCTGAATGCCAACGGTGAGAAAAGAAGCCTAAGGGCACCCTTAAAGCAAAGAAGAGATAAGTTAGTGTTTCATAAGCTGTGAATGTGGCTATTGCATAGGCGTCCGTCTTTGCAAATTTCCGCCCTGTTATCGAAACTGTTTGTCATCAACGAAAATTCCAGAACACAAATTTAAATCTGCAGCTACGTATTAACCCGTAAGGAAGTGTTATAGAAGAGCAATTGAGTGGAACCCAGAGAGTATCTGTCGTACTTAATAGAACATTTTTCCAGTTAATGCTCATTTTGTCTCTTCCCTTTGAGAAACTAAATTGATGCAAATACAATATAACTGAAGGGGAGTACCTGACCATAGAAAGAGAGCAGTTACGGTTCACCAAAAAAGCCTCGACTATATTGTTCTTCATTTTGCACAGGAATTAGAAATTCTGTTTCTCATTTAAGGCTTATGGAGTAATGTGCAATATGACCTTAAAGACTAAGGAATGTTTTCAGGATACGGAAAAGCTCTTCCTCCCGACCGACGACCTCACCATTAGTTATTGCTTTTCGCCATATTTTGTCCTAACGCTAGTCTGCTCTTGTGTAGGCAGTCTTGGTCTTGTTTAGTAGTTTCATCGTCAGTCGTTCATGTCAGGTTTCGGAGTAATGGGCTACCCATTCTCGTGACTGAATGTGTGCACTGCTTCGTTTTATTTTTCGGAGGTTGTAAGGTTCACTCTTAACTATGAATGATTCCCAAATGAATAATGCTGTATCAGGGAATCTTTAAGGTATAAACGACAAATTATTAAGAAAGGTCAGAGCGGAGGTGTTCGCAGAGAGTGGGTTGTTTGGGAGAAATTGGTCGGTAGATCCCTCTTCACCTTTCAGTGTGTAATTTGATGAAATTGCTGCACGATGGTCACTGAGACGGTCAAATCTTAGAAACAAAAGTGTCACAATTAGGCGAACCCAGTCTTTATTACAGAACTTTCGTTTTCTTGCTATAGGGGGTGAATGAGTCTCTTGGTTCACGTCGAGATTCAAAATAAATACATTAGAGGTAATTTTTAAAGTTTAAAAACGTCCATCAAGTATTCATCACACATTCGATGACAGAACTTTGAAATGCAGACAGAAATCATACGTCCCATTCAATATTCCAGTTACTTGGGAAGAAAACTGATTCATTACGTGCCTCAAAACATAAAGAACCCCCTACATGATTCACTAAGTTTTTATTTGTTATAAATGATAAACTAGCTCGCAAATCTATAAAAATGTTAAATATCAACTGGGTGAAAGGGAGGACACCATATTTTACGAGTTCTCACTTCTAAAAATAATTCTTCAGACGGCAACACCGTCATCCTTTCACCATATGCTACTCCATCCCTTATACTTTTTAAAACACTTGGCATATAATTTCGTTGAGATTTTTGTATCTGATATGCTGCTGTTTACATGCAGCGTCACGCCTTACGCGTCGTGTCGAGTAGGCTGTGAGCAGTGTATGGTTCGAGGGTGCCCGTCAACTGGGGGGTGAACTGCATATTTATACACGAGATTATGATGAGAGCAGGAAAGTGTTTTGTTTTGTTTGAGGGAGGTAAAAGGGCCTATGCACCATAAAAGTCAGCAAACATCTATTCCAGAAGGATTATGCAAACAAAAATCCCATGCCCTAATTGCTGAGAGATTTTATTTCATATCGGTGATAGCGACCTCGAACTGTATTTGACCTCGAGCGATTAAACTTCATAACGCATACATTTGTTCTCCATTGAAGAATTGAGACAAAATTTGAGTGATCAGATACCGGTGTTAGATGAATAATGTTTTATGGCAGGTGCTATAACATAATTGTTAAGTGGAAGAACTAGAAAACCAATAACTGTGCTTGACGGACTGATTGGTTTGTCAAAATTCTCTCATAAATGCTGGTTGACCCCCTGTAAATCACTCAACACCTTTCCTTCCCCTTTCAACATTATTATTATTATTATTTATTTATTTGTCCAATGACATGCAGATTGAAAACAAAATACATATATAGGACACGTCAAGTTACATACAGTCAATAATTAGACTTATTAAAATACAAACAATTCAGTATTAAATACATAGCACAAAGGTTAGTATTGCCAAGTTCAATTTTTGAATTACAGGTTAATGCACTTATCATTTTCAAAGTCTTCGACGCAATAGTACATTTTTTATACAAAACTTTTTTCAACTTAACTTTAAAGGAATACATACTTGTACAGTTTACAATTTCCATTGGTAATTTATTATACAGGCGAATACCCATTTCCTGTGGTCCCAGTTTCATCTTTTGTGTTCTTATGGTTGTTTGGTGTATTTTGTTGTGACATCTGGTTGAGTGAGAATGGTAATTCGAGTTATATGAGTATATATTTATATTTGTTCTTACATAAGTCAATAGTGAAAATATATAAAGACAAGGAAGAGGGAGAATTTTAAGAGAATAAAATATTGGCTTAGTTGGGGAACAGTAATGCTGAGAAGCTATAATTCTGATTATTCTTTTCTGAACTTTAAATATAACACTTGATAGGTGGGAGGACCCCCAGAAGATGATACTGTATAATACCTTAGAATAGAATTCACCATAGTAGAGTTTCAACATGATATCAATACTTGTGGTACGTCTTAATTGTCTCATTAAATAACAAGTTGAGTTCAGTTTATGCTGTAGGTCTAATATATGCTGCTCCCAGGACATATTAAAAGAAATACTTATGCCAAGGAACTTACACATAGAGACCTGTTCGATAGACTTTCTTTCTATCCTCACAATACAGCTTTCCTTAGGAATACCAGAGTATGAGAACCGAATCATCTTAGTTTTATTCACATTTATACTAAGATGATTATCAGCAGACCAGTTATTTACAGAGTTTGCTATGTAATTATATTTCTCGATTACATTAGAGTAAGATGGATCGGAGATAATAACATTAGTGTCATCAGCATATATAAGAGGGGTAGTCCCATCAATTTCCTTTAAAACCAGAGGAAGATCATTTATAAATAACAAGAACAACAGAGGCCCAAGAGTAGATCCTTGTGGGACTCCTAATGACATTGGTTGGGAAGAAGATAAATATTTTAGTCCATCCAAAGTAACATCCAAAGTTATGAAAATTAAAATCATCAAGGGCTTTTGCAGATGTAGATTTTCATACATATTGTTACTTGAGAACTTACTATTTTGTTTGTCACTCTCAGAAATGTTGGCATAATTATATATTATGAATAGTATGAATAAACCGATCTGGAGGTAGATATTAACGAAAAAATCGGATCATCATCAATGCACTAAATAGGTGATAATAAGATTTCCGTTCATTATTTGCTCCACTTCGCTCCGTCGATTTATATCCAGGACTTTTACCCTTTTTGTTCTTTGCGTCTTTACCCAGAGCATTTTCATATATTTTATATACCATTATATTCTGTGAAAAAGGTAATTCCCTGTGCAAATAAAATAAGAAAGTAACGTCAAAACGTTGTCCTGTAAAATATAATTTACTTGAGAAATTAGCGCACTTCGCCTGCTTAAAACAGTAATTAAAATAACTAAATACCTTTAAATGTAATTAATAAATTTAATTTTTTTAAATTAGCAAAATTCTTCTTGCACCACTCCAGTTGTGTGTTGTGTAATAAATCCGTGATGAGCACTTTCGATGAAATTTGCTTACTAAATGCTGTTGACTAATAACGGTTGACTAATCAGTCGACGAATTTAATATCCCTAAATGGATTGATGTAAATGAGATGACCGAAAAAAGAGACGCTTGTGTTTATGTTACTTTTTGTCTTTAACTGAACGAACAGGAACGCAAGATTTCTGCACAATATATTGTGTTAAAATGTGAAAGAATGTCGTTGAGAAAACAGGATTGATCTTTTTATGCGTATGTGAGCTTGTTGTGGCTTTACTGCTTCACGTTAAGCAGGCTTTGCTTTGGCAGTAGGGTAGCTTCAATCTGTAGGATGTAATATAGGATGAGCACGAACACAATGGATTCTTTGCGATCATAACAGATGACGACGTACTATGTACACCATTCATTCAACGTACCTCATACACTTTAGTTTATACAACGAGACACACCACGGTATCTTTCAGTGGCCACATAACTTGTGCGGAATCTCCAAACACCCTTCCGGTGGAGACAGGGAACTGAATGAACTATTCCCTCCTCTCCTACACAGCATAGAGAGAGTTTTCCACCGCGCGGCCAAATCGCTATGGATCATTCACGTTATAAAATCTTGTGGGAGTGTGGGAGAGAAAAAGAGTGGGATGGGGTCAGTCCGTCTGAATTTCCCGCCAGGGGGTGTTGTTTCCCGCAAATTCCGAAAATTCCATCCTCCTCCTCCTCGTCTACCCATTTCCGCTTCCTCTCTCAACCCGCCCCACCCTTCTCCTCCCCTTCACTCACCCCTCGTCCTTTCCAGATCTTTCTTTTCCTTACTTTTTTTTCATTATTTACCGAAAACCGTAAAACCGACGTTATTCTATGGCAGCGAAACCTGGGTATGTCAGGACAAGCTGAGAGTAGCATAAACGCCGAGGGAATGGGGTACCTGAGATTTGATTGTGGCAAAAGTAGGATGGACGGGGTTAGGAATGAGTGGTTCATGAAAGAATGTGGGTTGAACGCTCCAGCAATGGACATATGCGAATGGAGTGTGCTTCGTTAGTTTGGCCATTTAGAGCAAATGGATGAGAGTCGAATAACGAAACAGACACATGAGAGTGGAGTGGATTATGTGAGAGAGCACACGGTGGACCGAGACAGTCACGGGTGAATGTGGTGGAGGAGGAGTAATATTAGAAGTCTTAAGAACAGGAGGGCGTGTTTGAGGGTAGCTGAAGCAAATGCGGCGTACAAGGATAGGGCAGTTTGGAGGAAATTACTAAGCCAGAGTCAGCGTCACAGGCCAATCACCAAAAATTAAACTCTTTTGACTGTGTCTACCCCGAAAGGGAACGGAGTGATGGGTATGAATATATGTATTCACCGAAAAACCAATCTGATATCACCATCATCATTTTGCATCACATGCTACCATACTTGCAAAAAGAGATAACATTTTTGTTGGTTATAGGGATGGTTATTCGCGGCGGCGACTGACAGCATGAGTCCTTCGTGTCATTGAGAATCGGTGGGTAGGTTGGTAAAGAAAGGTTTATTTTGAGAATGGAGGAGGACTGGAGAGGATTCCGGCGCAGGCATTAGCCTGACCTCAGCGAAAGGGGCCAAGGAGTCTGCAGTTTAATGTGCTATCCTACGGACGGAGTACTCCATTTGCAATGCTCTCCACAAAGCATACAGTAGTGATATGGATTCCTCTGTAAAATGTCTCCCACTTACCGGATTCGAACCCGGGACCATTGGGGTGGGAAGCCAGTACTCTAGCCACCACACCAACCCGAACTCCTAGTGACTTGTTCGGACAGGATTGCAGGTCGAGTCCGTTTCCTTCGACTGAAAACGATGGCGATCTTTAAAACAAATCTTCCGGGCGGGCCCTGGTTTTACATATTCGAGGATATATGGTAAATTTACAGATCATCTGCGGTAAGAAATTGAATTCCTCACCAGAAAAGTGGAGAGGGGAAAATTTTCCGCGAGAAATGCATTCACAGGGGTGTGATCGCGGCTCCTTTATCCGCGTTGTCGCGCTCGTTACCCAAAACGCAAAACGCTCTCGAAAGATAAGGCTCGCAGTTACTGTCCTAAGAAGGCACTTCATCAACTGACACAAGTTGAAGTTTCAGGCTTTACTTAGTGGAAATGAGTCGCATGAAATTATTTCTCACTTTTTGTCACAATTTCGTAAATGAAATAATTTCTCACTTGACCTTCCTCACTTATGGCTTTCTCACTAATGATATAATAGACGCCGAAACCATGGTCGGAAAGAATAAAGAAAGTGTGGAATGTACAAAGTGAGAAATTATTTCATCCATCAACTGAAACTAGTGATTTTAAGAACCTCACAAAATTTGAAGAGTGAAGATCACGTTTTAGCTTATGAGAGCACAATTGTACAAAAAACGACAACGCGAGCGCACGCGTTATGGAGAACCGTGATCGCTCCCCAGAGCTCTATAACTGTAGGTTCCGAGATACAGAGATTTTCGCTTGCGAAAGAAATTTGTATGATGCCGCTAGCTCTCTCATTCGTCCGCGAGGGCCTTAACTAAAATTATTTTCCTACAACTTCACTTTCCACGCTCATCTGGTAATATTAATTCTATCATGGCCATTAACATTCCATGGCCATCTAATACCTCCTGCAACCACCTTGTCGCGCATTTAACGAATGTCGCAGCATTCGTAAACAAATTGGGGCACGGAAAGGGTTCAATATGATGGAGGCTGGCGACAATTCGTGGAACTTTGCGACGTTTATCATTGTGAAAAGAAATCAGTTGGTCTTATCTCACTTAGTTTCTTTTTACCCGATCGATTTCAACGTCTCTGCGTCATTATCAAGCTAACATTGACCCATGTTACCTTGATAATACCGCATGGACGTTGAAATCGATCGGGAATAAATAACATAAGTGGATTAGTGTGAGGTGATCTCTTTTCACCATACTAAACACGACAAGCGTTATACGTTTTACGGACCCTTAAAGACCAGACCGAATGTGACCTATTTGACTCGAGGATTTTAAAATCTATGAGATGGCCATCCCAACACGGGAACCAGGGTCGATAGCATGCCCCAATTCCTCCGGCAGTGGTGCCTACCTCTCTCTCTTACTCATGTAGGTATACTATCCTTCCCCTCTTATTTTCTCCCAATCCGTTCATGCTCAGTCGTGCGGGACTGCAACCACGGTGTCCGCTCAAAGCAATTACAGTAAAACCTGTCTAAAAGGCGGAAGCTGAGCGGAAAACTGCCTTATCCCGAAAAAAAGTTTTGACTCCAATAGGGTTTACAGGATTTTCATGTATTAGTTGCAGACTAAGGCATAGCAGGAACTACATAAGAGGGAGAATAGCGCTGGCGAAGGAACTTTCAGCAGCAGAAGGGAACTGATGACGGGGATCTTGCGTAAGACGAAGAGTTAAATATGGAGTGTAGCGTTGTATGGTGCAGAAACGTGGACGCTGACGAAGGAAGACATGAAAAGGTTGGGTTTAAGATGTGTGTGTGGAGGAGAATGAAGAAGGTGCGATGGAGGGAAAGGAAGACAAACGAGGAGGGAAACTTGGTATGGTTGATGAGGAGAGGAAAATTCTGGAGGAGATCAGGAGGAGGGAGAATAGGTGATTGGAAGACGAAATGAAGGGGGAAGGCATACTTAAGGCTGTGATAGAGGGGAGGATGTTGGGTGATCGGGAAAGGAGAAGGGAGAGAATAGGTTTTATAGACGGGTTGAAGAGAGGTAGGGACGTATGCTGAAATGAAGAAAGAAATCGAAAGAAAGAGTTGGTAGATAGAGGTCTGCTCTTGTAAATATCTAGAGGATTTTTTTTGTCTCTTCCATTTGAACCTACCTTAACCGGCAAATTACCCTAATAAATGAATAAAATACATTATTACCTTGCGTTGAACGGAAACTGTCGAACGCGAAAACGGAATTGATTCCCGGACGCTTGACCTTGGACTGAGGGGAAACAAATACCACGGAAAAATTAAATCTTCAGCACGTACTATACCAAAAAATCATATCGATAAATCACAGAGACTTGAAAAAGATTTTGAAGGGAAAGGTAATCAGGATAAATTAGATTTTCTTAACTTATTTGCCCATTCGCATCTATCCTCTGGTTATTTAAATGAGCCCCCAACACCCACACCGCAAGCTATATGCAAGCGGCTGAAATTTAATAACAAGGTATTTTTTTACGTAGACGCAAGGAATAATATTTCTATCACTTAGAATGAGGACTTCCCTTATTAGAACCCTGTAAAAGACGAAAACTTTCCACCAAAAGAGAATAGATCAGCAGCAGGATCATTCGCCAAGTCACACTATACCGTCCGTGTACCAGTTCGCATTTGAAGTTAGAGGTCAGTTACCAGTACGCGGATGTGGATGGTTTAGTTAGGTCAATTAACGATGTAAAAGAATACGTTATACGGAGCAGAAAGAAAAAATAGGCTTAGAAGACGGTTATGGGCAGAGTATGTTAAAAAAAACATACGATATACACAGTATTCTTTTGAGATATAAAAACGAAACTTCATCACAATAAGTGACACTTTCCTTTCTTTATTTCTTATGTTTTCCATCCATCTATGGACTTCCAGCTAATCAACGTAGGTATTACATCTTATGGGCGTATAATCGTGGACTTATAATTCTTGCTTTGAAATGTCAGCCCCCGACTTTAGCGTAGAACTGCCTTAACCGGAAGTTAATGATAGTCCCTAGATATTTCGATAAAGACAGGTTTCAATGCATTTAAAATTGCATGAATATTCTAGATTTTCTGTACAAAACTGAAAAAATACCATGGCCATATCGGAAAGTATTTTGGGTCAGCTTCATCTTCAATTTTTAAAATTACAATCGTTTCACGATTGCGTTCCATTTATCCTCCCTCCCCCCTTGGGTGATACATTTACGTCACGAGTGCATTTCCAATCAAGTTTAAGTGGTGATATATTGACAGAGTGACTCTCCTGTTCCCTGAATGTCACTGGTTCCTCCGTCATGTCATTCGAAATCGGCACGTTCAGCAAATGCAAATTTTCAGAACGATTTCATGACCATTCTCTTCGTCTGTGAAGTAGCACAGATCTCCAACCTCTGACCTAAAATCAACTTAAGACAGGATGTATGAATAAATGAATGAATGGCTCCAATATCGGTGCTACTAAAATAAACACATAATGTAAGCCCTGTCACCACAAATAATATAAAAGTTATATATGATAAATAGGGCGACATAAAACTAACATAATCAATGGATCCTGGATCTTTAGATACTCCATTAGACTAGCCTGTATTTGGGGCAGAGGGCACCTGGTACCCTTAGAATCATAGCAACAGAGAGAACACTCACTCAAAAAACAAATAGTAGAAAACATCAAGGGAGCAATAACTTGGCAAATTTTAAGTGAATATCATGTTGCAAGCTGTTCACAAGCAATTTTTAGTCAATTAGATCAGCCATTCTCACTCTCAGAAGCAACTTCATCATAATAAACTTAGTTTAAAGCAGGGAACTCATATGGACAAGAGTGAATTTTTATAACCCACATGACTTTCAATGGGTGTATATTAGATAAGCTATTGACAGTTACATATCGTGTAATATTGAGTCTACCCTTGCTACATTTCACCCTTCACTGACTTCTGTTCAAGAAGCTTCTTCTTGAGCACGGTTTAAGAGTGCATCAGATGCAATACCACTCATACTCTATCGTTTGCATAATACCATAATTACTGCTCTAGTATAGTGAAAATTTTCGGACGGTTTCATGAAAACAACCGCAAGACTACACGAAGCTCGACGACATTGGAAGAATTCACCAGGTTTCAAGATTTTTTTCTATAGTTTGTTCCAGATTTTCACCTTACCTCAGCGCTTATGGATAACAGTGTTGCCGGCTCTGTGTTGTCAATCTCTCTCTCTCACTCACTCTCAATTCTTCTTCCGAGAAAATTTATGAAAATAACAAATTAGCAACGTAGAACTTTTTATCGATTTGTCGCTACTACGTTTTGTCGCTACGATGTTTTTTCTCTGTAATTCGGTACTTTCCCACGCCTGTACTGACTACTTTTAAAATATCACGCCTCTGGCAACGCTCTGCTTGAAACGCCCTGTGTTATTACATGGGCTTGATGACGTCAAAAGAGCAAAAAGTAAAATGAGAACGGAACTGGAACGCACACGAGATCGAAGGAATGAAAACAGACAGGTGCGCAGACTCGAAGTTATACGAACGAAAAGCTTCAAGAATTACACAGCTTTCACGAAATAAGTTAACAAGACCCGAACGCCATTTGTTAAAATTAAATCGGCATTAGCAAAGATGATCGTACATTGCTACACGTCATTAAGAAAATCCGTTTGAATGAAGGCCAATACAAAATCTCGAACGGATCAATCTTATCTTCAGTCGACATTTAGACAATAAGTGAATCATTGAAAACTGAGATCACTTATACTAAAACAAGCTCAGTGCTTCTGCATGGTGTTGCATGTCTTTTGCGGGAAAATGGACAGAAGGAGGTCAGTTTTCCCACGACACCCGCCACAACCTTAAAGACATTGGAACGCTACGCTAACGTTATTTAGGCGATAATTTTTCCGTAACAAATATTCATCGCCATTACAAAAGTATTGGCCCGGAAACCATGTCTTTGCGTAAAGAGGATGCCCACAGACAGGAGAATTAGGGTGTGGCGAAGAAAGGAGACGGTGAGCCGCATATCAAGGAGGGCGAACGAGGAAGTGTTGGACATGGTGGGAGAGGTAAGGCAATGCGTGGCGGAAATAAAGAGTAGGCAACAAAAGTGTATGAAGTGCGAGTACAGAGACGAGGCTATAATGCATATGTGTTGACAGAGAGGATATCACCCGGAAAGCGCGGAGTAGGATAAGAATTTTGGAAGATATGAGGAGAGTCGGAAGTTATGAAGGACTAAAAAGACACTTGATCGTTAGTAAGAAGAGCTATGTGTGGGGAAGTTAAAATATGACCCAGAAAATATAAATTTGCGGTAAGGACCGTTGGTTGATGGTGTGGCGACCAAAAGCTGACGTCATTAGAGCAATTGAGGACTGACGGGTAGATAGGCAAGGGAGGGATCATTTGGGGAATGGAGGAAGTGCGGAGAGAAACCCGGCGTTGGCATTAGCCTGATCTTGACGAAAGGCTCCAAGGGGATCACAGTTTAACGTCCTATCCGATAGATGGAGTGCTGCACTTGACTCCTCACAAGGGTACTCAAGTAAGGACTGGGATTCCGCAGAAAAAAATCTCCGCCACTGCCGGGATTCGAACCTGAACACTTCAGGATGGGGAGCAGGCGCTCCAACCACCACACCTACCCGATCCCTGGAGGGGACCATCCAAAAACTTACCAATCAATATTCTGAGTACCAAATGGTGATGTTGATGAAGGAGGGCTTGACGCTATTTTTATATTTGGCGCATTTCGTTGACCCTGTTAGTGGCATCTATCTTCACTGGAAACTTTCATCAATTTTGAGGATACCGGGACTAGCCACGCTATTTAACTTTACGGAGTAACCTGCAAGTGCACATTAGTGCGATATTCCACAGAGAAAAAGTTATTCCCGGTCAAGTCGAATGATTTTTCCTCTGTGGAATATCGGAAACTTTCATGATTGCCAAGGGTGACTTGTAAATGAAATGAAACTTTTCAGAAAGTAAGAACATTGTTAGGCATTGATATTTTTAAATATCAACCTGCACTTCACTTCTACCATCTTCCATTTGTTTAGTCGTTCAGATATAATTTTTCATCTCAGTAACAACAAAAAAAACTAAATTAGCTACAAATATTTTATAAATGCTACACACATGAGCTGATGTACGGGCTCGTGACTCGAAGGGGGCTAAGAGCAGGCTAACGCCGAGTTTTACTCCTTTCTTCCTCCGTTCCCGGGACAATCCTTCCCTATCTAGCCTTTCCAATCCACCTAAATCGCAGAAAATGACCTCAGTCGTCGGTATCCTCCCCAAATGACCAACCAACTAGCGATGATTTGAGGGCTAATTAAAAAAAAAAGAAAACCATCCTTAATTCATCACACCAAGTCGACGGGCAAGCACAACCGCGCGTCCTCTCGCGCCGGAAAACGGAACGAGGGCAAGAGAGGGCACACATGCGACCGCCGGTCCGGGGTGCCGCATAGGAGAGGAAGCAAAATGAGAGATAGAACCGGGTGCAGCAGCAAAAGGTGGTGGGGAGAGTCCCGATTCGGAGCGAGAGCGCGTTGGAAGAGCTAGCCAGCCAGGCAGCCAGCCGTCCCCCCTGATACAGTCGCGGGGACGGGCACAGCGTATGCCCTTTGACCTTTAAGCTCCCTCACGAGCGCCGGCCCGCCCCTCTCCCCCGGCCCGAACCCACCCTTTCTTCTCTACCGCCGAACCCCTCCCCCCTCCAACCCGACCCTGACGTCTCTACGTCAGGTGCCGGGCAGATGCGGCTGCCTTCCCCCCAGTCCTCCCTTCCTGCACAAGCCCTCCCCGACGCCGCCGCCACCGCCGGTGGAGAAGGCAGGGAGATATACATTGCCAAGGGTTTTTTGGGGGAAGGAGGGAGGGCTCGGAGGGGAAAGGAGGGAGGAATGAGGGCGTTGGGAGGAGGGGCAGAAGGGGAGGGTATAACTGGCCGAATGGCCGGGAACTGCACGCTGCATTGTTCCGAGAGCATATTATACCTTAACCCTGATAAAGGTCCGATGTCTTTCCTGTATTCCTTTCTCTTTAGCTATCTATTCAGTCCTTACTATCTCTACTCATTCTTTCCTATGTCTTCAACTCCGTTTCCCCACGTATCCCAGCTTTATTTTTCTCTCTCCCTCTGTTTTCTTCGTTTTCTTCTTCTCTCTCTTCTCTTTAACCCCGATAAAGTCCCGACGCATTTCCCGTATTCCTTTCTCTTTTGCCATCTACTCAGTCCCTTCTTCCCTCTTTGCTTCTTCTCTCTTTCCAATGTCTTCCGATCCGTTTCTCCACGTATCTCTTCAGCTTCATGTTTCCCTCATTTTATCCACCTGTCCTATTACCTCTCCTCTTTCCATTTCTTTTTCTACGTTCTGCTTTCTCTCTCTTTTGTCTATCGTTTCGCAACTCGATGTATCCTATTCCTTTTTTCACCTTGCTTTTTCTGTTTCCTTAGCTCTATATTTCTATGTATAGCTCTACTTCTCTGTTTCTCTCTCAAATTTCCTTCTCTCTCATTTTCTCTCTTTCCGTTAATCCAGATATATCTTTTTCACCTTGCTTTTTCTTTCCTTTATTTCTTTTTCCACTCTTTTCTCCTTTGTCCTCTCCATTCTCCCCTTTTCTATCTTTTCATTACTCTATGTATCTTCCTTTTAATTTTCCCTCTCTGCTTCCCTCGTTCTCATTTTCTCTCACATTATCTGTATATTCCTTCCTTTCTATCTCCTCTTCTGCTTTTATCTCCATCTCTTTCGCTTAGTCACTCCTTTTCCCTCAAGTTACCCATTTTCTTCCCCATTTTCCAAGCTTTCAAACTGTGTCTCGTCTCTCTCTCTCCCCTTCTCTTCATCTTGTCCCCCACGTATTCTTCTTTCTCTCCACTTAACCTCCTCAATATCTCCCGCTGATATTAACCTGATCTCAATCTCTACACTTTTCTCCATTTTTTCCTCCCAACTCTATATTTCCGTCCCTTTGGTCCAATTCCTCTCCATTCGTCTGCCTTTTTCATTCCGTCTATAACTCACTTTATCTTTATCAATTGTATTTACAGTAGTATTTTTGCTAACGTGCTTCGGCGGATATGGTCATTTCGCACATATTGTCTGCCACGTGCAGACAGGGGCAACAACATTTGGACGAATCGGAGAATCACCCCTCCAAACTCGAGCCGAACCCAACGATGCTTAACTTCGGTGACTGATCGGGAACCGGTGTTTCCATCGTGGCAGGCCGTTGCCCTCTTTTTGTCAGTTCCTTGTTTCTATTTCTGTCCATTATGTCTGTATTTCCAGCTCTAACTTTCTCCTCTCGTTATTTTTATCTCAAATTCCCTTCATACATTACTGAGCCTTCACTCTCTTCCACATTCCTCTTCAGTTTTCACGATAATTTCCCTCTACACATCTGTTCTTCCCTCTGTCTCTATTTTTCAGTCTTTCTGTAGCTTTCTTATTCTAATGCTTTTCCACCACGTTTCCATTATATTTTCCTCTATAACTCAATCTCTGCCTTTCTGTATCTCTCATTTCCACCAGCTGTGCCTCTCTCATCTTTCCTCTTTCTCTATTTCCGTTTTGCTATAATAATAACTTTCTTTCCAGATAGCTCAATCTCTCCCTTTCCTTAGACATCTTTATTCCATCCCAATTCTTTGACCTTCTGCCTCCGTTCTCTTTATTGGTCTTCTCCATGGGACGTAAAACTGTGGAACAATTGTGCGCGTTTCGTTAGGAATGGGCTAACGCTAACGTATCTATCTCTACTATTCAATCTATCTTCCTTCCTCAATCCCTTATATTCATCCACACCATTCAAAACGTGTCCTCAATGTAGCTAATTCCCTCATTCGTCGGTCAGCTACTAAAATAACTAACAAAAGATCTATCCTTTTAAATCATTTCCCCCGTTTTCCGTCTTTCTAGCACTCTTTACATACCTTTCTCAGTCTATTCCTTTCCTCACCCCCGTCCTTTTCATTCTATCTTCTTCTACCTAAATCTCTGGCTTTCTCGGCGTCTCACTTCCTGTTTATCTCCTTGCTCCGATCTCAACCTCTTCCAGCCTTCCCTTTTTGTCCCTCCAATCCTCTCCAACTCTCCTCCTTGCATTTTCTCCCTTTCTCTTCACCACCCCCGTCCTAGTTCTCTCCACCTTCTCCTCCCTTTCACCCTATAAAAACTTCCGAGTCCACTGTGGCTCTCGCCCCTCTTTCTCCTCCCCCCTTCCCTCTTCCACATCTCCTTCTTCTCCTCCTCCAATAGGAGGAATCGCTTTGCCCAAGTGAGCAAAATAAAAACAGCTAAGGATATCGATCACGTTGTGCGAGAACTGTTTGTGCGCGTTGCGATGAGGGGAGGAGGGTGCTGGTTTCCCCCTTGGCCACCAAACAAGCACGCAAACACATAGAATCTAGCGTGAGAAAAAATTGTGACAGTATGTTAATATACATAAACAGGGAAAAAAGCCATTTGTGGAATGATTTAGGTGGCGTCTTCTTCAGCAAGAGGTTCTTGATTCCTTAAATTATGTCTTGCTAAAGATGGTGGTCGCACCACGGAAATATTAGACAATTAGGGGTTTTTTTTATTCTTGCAATAATGTATTTATATATTATAACTTGTTTGTATATAATTTTGACCACTTTTAATTACGGTTGAACGTTTTTTCTGGAGCTTTGGTATATTATTTATTATCTATTATTTTGGTGTATTATTATTTATATATTGTTGCACACCAGGGACTCACTAAATTTTGTAATCAGGTAAGCATATAAAAAAGCACCAAAAAATGTTTAAAAACACAAGCAAACGAAAATAAAAAAGAAAAGTTGTTGACAACATATACGGAGACGTTTCGACGGCCAAACCGCCTTAATCGGTGGTGGATGATTCATTGGTAGATGATATTTATGTATGGAGTAAACGCTCGCGGAGATCAATGCTCACAAATTAATAAATAAATAGTTATAAAAACATGAAGGAAAAAAGGGACACTTATATAATTTTAGAAGTTTAGACGGTCAAACTGTTTTCGTTGTTGGTAGAGAACAATGCTCTACCGATGAAACGTCTTAAATTTTTGTCAGTGTCAATTTTTTTCGTGTTTTTGAAACTGTTTATTTATTTATTTGAGTATATATGTATCAGAAGGAAGAGGGCGAGGAATATATGACTGGGATATTTCGTGTTATTCGTCAATAAATAGCGATCGTGATTGATACGGTGTCGCGAGGTGGAGGCAGACATCGAAGTCGTGAGCGCCACCCATTCGAAGTTTCTTTTTCTGGTGAATATCTGGGCGAACCCATTGATATTTTCTTAATTCTAGGCTCCACACGAGATTCAGAAATTGGCCTGAAAATTTTCGGAGTCGCCCAGTCGTAATGCCAAAACGGTGCGGCCGCCGCAGTATTGATTGTTAATGTTTCGAGGCGTTCCCCTTTAAAATTTGCCGCTGAAAGTTGAAGTTATGCTCGTTAGCGCGCACCTGTGTCGCTTCTATTTTCCGTAATTGCCAATCGGAAAGCAAATTGAAATCCAACTTTTTCGGGCCACGTGAAGGAATACTTGAAATCGGTCCCATGCACTAATATAAGTATATGCCTTCAATCTAAATATGCTACCGATTACAATAAACGGGACCGGTAATAGATTACAATTCTCACTGGTTTCATACTTCTTCAAAGAAAACACAGAAGTTCTTACCAAAGACATTGGAATTGTGGATATCGTAATTCCGATAAGTCAAGTTTTCATGCAAAACGAATATTGTAGACTTCGATTATGTATTACAGGTTAATTCAGGTAAAGTTAGCATTTTTTTTCGTACCATTACAAAAAATTAATATCAATACCTCATTATGCCTTGAAAAAAGCTACTTTGTCCATATACGTAAGGTTGTAATTAATTTTCATATCTATTGAAGCTAATAAATAAGTCGAAAAATATGTTCCTTTAAGGAAACCCAATAGAATGGCACTGAAGTAAAATTGCTCGTTTGTCTGCCTGTTTGGTTTTTATACAAATCTACAGTTTTACTCTGTTCGAGCTGAAATTTTTTAGACTAATAGTTCAAGACATTAGGAAAATTATAGGCTATTTTAAAAAGATCTCAGGGCCCCAAAAGGTCCCAAAAAGGGGCGGGCCCTTTGGTACGCTACGTATTGGGATTTGTCCATTTTTCATTTTTTGCTTTTTAAAATTACTTTCGCTAAAGATAGAGGGTTGGCATTTTTTTAAATCAAATCGCTGAATAAATGAAGTTTCTAATTCTTTCAATCGATTTCCTTTTACGGTTCGCATTTTTCTGAATATCATGAATTTAGCTGCAAAATCTCACATTTTTCACTGAAATCAACAATAGCATATTTCCTTGACGACCAGAGATTTGACTTTCAAAGGATGTTCACGCCTCTGGCATTTATATATAACATTTTCCTACAGGCCCATGAAAGCACGTAGAAAGAAAATCTGTATAAGAAGGGCCCCATGATAGATTGCTTTGGGGGGTAATCGATTAATTCAATGCGTATTTACAATAAGTATACTCTTCAATATCTATTCTCAAAGTAGCTCTTATAGGGTCACTGCATGCATGAGAGAACACTTACGTAGTAAACGATACATATATTAAGGAATGAAATTGACTAAACACTTAATAAAATGTGCAAGAATACTTAGGTGCAGCGAATAGTAATGGTAATAATGCCTATGTTGCTACAAAAAACACAGCGTTGTTTATTATCGTTTAATACTCAGATATATTACACGTAGTGGAACCGTCTGCCTCTCATTATGATTGAGAATTGTTTTTAGATCAATTCCCACATCATAAACGTTGCGAGTTATTTATATATGTTTAAAGGTGTTTAAGTGCGGTTAGCTTACATTCACTCACTTTTGGGTTTCCCGTGCATGAAAGAAGACCATCTCTCCGTGCATCTGGAAAACGGTCAGCGTGTCTACTACAACGAACACAACGTACAAAATAGGCCACGAACTCCTCAAATGACCACGCTAACAGTTTTCTTCAGGCTTTGTGGTTTTCTTATAAAATAAGTTCAATATTTTTCACACCCGTTGAATTTCAACGGGCACCTTCCGCTAGTAACTTAATAAAATAAATTTTAGATTTTGAATGAAGGGCTAGCGGTTGGGTATCTAACTGACAATGAGGTCTCCTTAAGATTAAATTAGCCACCGAGCCATCTTGGACATTCTTAACTACCAATATTTAAGATGTGCTCCACTGCACGAAAATTCTTACCCACCTCAAAAGCGATGAAGTAGCTACGAACGATGTTCTGAGTTAAAGTTGCCATTTCTCCGCATTAAGTTCGATTCATTAAGATGGCCTCTATTTATCTGTGACTGAAACATTAAATATGTAATTATAGAGGAAAATGTACGGAAATCACTAACACACCAATTCATTTATTATGAATATTCAAGGTATAGCTTGTTGAACAAAATCTCATTAATTGTTAAATAGGAAACGTGGTAAGATAGCCCATTTGTTCCCTATTATGGTTATTTCCAGATATTAAAGATAGCTTATTTCTGGTATATATGATATCCGTTGCAGAAAACATAGCTATGTTCAAGCAAGATGAAATAAGTACCATCCAATAAAGAATAATGACTGAGGACAGGGACAGGAAAACAAAATTCAAAGTCGGGCGAATCGATTACTATTTCCACTATGGCGATTAATTTGCTTAGCCTCACATAAAAACACACTTTTATAACCCTATGGCAATTATTTCATTGATCTACGGGTCAAGAGAATGCGAAATACATTTCTAAATTTGTTAGACGCTTAATTTATATTCCCATTAAGTAAAGACAGCATACGGAAGTCATACGAGAGTTCTAGGCCCTTAGCGGCCGTAGCCGCGAAGCTGTCCAATTAGCGAGTATGACACCTCTGCATGCTCGTTGCCCATGGAAGTGCGACGTCCCAAGGGGAGTAAATTTCGTGTGGCACACACGCTCAGCTAGCCATGAATTCGTACCTAGCCGAAGGTAAGGCCACAATGACGAAATCATGCAAACAAGTTTCGTAGCATTAGATGATGTCGCCCGATTATTAAAAGGAAAAAAAAACTAACCAAAAATTAATTTACGTACATGTTCCCCTATTTTCACTCATTTGAAGCAATTTAAATTATTATGTATCTACCATTAGCTTTTAGCAACATGCCCCACCCGAGTCTCGGACAAGCATAGGGTTTCATTGCCGTCATAACGGCCGGAGACTCGGGAGGGATTCGGCAGATTTTGCGGCCACGTCCGACTCCCATCGGATTACATTGCATATGGGTCATGAGTTCGGAGCAGACAGAGTGACCCCAGGATGATGGCCACATGTGTGCTGCAAGTGATTCCGCCTGAGTCACGCAGGTTGGACCTTTACTGAAATTCTATTTGTTTTAACGCTATAGACTGCCAAACTCCTTGACAGATTTGGACAAAATTTGGCACACATATTTCTTGGGACCTAGAAGGATTAATAGGCTATATCAGAAAAACTTCAAGTCCCTTGAGACTCCTATGTGAGCTCTTTTGTTAGCCAAATTTTACTCCCATCAGAAAAGCATTGGATTCGGTGCAGAGGTTCATTTTTCTGCTTTTTAAAATTACTTGCACTCAAGTCATAGGCTTGAAAGTTTTAGTATCGGATGACTGAAAGAATTACATTTTTAATTACTGCATTTCATTTTCGTATAAGCTTCCTTTACTCCTAAAATTTGAGTTTTGGGCTCCTAAATTGCTCCAAATTTTTGCACTGCTGCGACATTAGAATTTTTTATTTACTTTTTAACCGCAGCAATGGTTTTGAATGGAAACTTATGCCCGAGGAATATATGGCTAATGTTAAGTCATCAATATCACATAATTACAGAGAGATTTAAGTTGGAATATCCCCAACCTCTCCATGTGTAGTTAATGACTGCTTCTATATGCATCTTGTACTACACACTGGGAGGATTCTTTGAATCCTATGCAGCAATTTTATTTTCTTCTTCCCATTGAAATTCAATGGGCACCACCTTCTATAAGTTAATGTGTTTCCTACTATAAGTTATAAAGTTAATGTGCTTCCTTCGACACGAATGGCTTTGATGCAGTGAGTTTATCAAAACTGGAAATTACGTTTGAATTAATGTAGCAGCATTCAAAATCAAGGTGTTATGCAATGCGGTATTCTGTAATGGCGCCTAATATCGTAGAACGCAACTCGCAATGCGCATCTGCATTTGTGGGTTGCATACATTTCACGTATTATGCTGCCAGCTCCGCCGTGGTGTCACAACACGGGTCGTCACAGGAGGGCGTTCTACCGACATCAATAGAAATTGGCAAATCGTCAGAATAGCCTGACGTCGAGACTTAAGTGAATTTATACCCCATAAATAAGCTCTGTTGAAAAAATTACATACGTCATTGACTATAGTTGGACAACAATATTTCCTGGCATCCACCAGCACATTAAGTTCAATTGCTACTGCGAAGGATAAACACTCTCAAGTCCACAGCATGTGATGCACAGACCTACCTACTGCCTCTGGTAATTCCCAGAAAAGAATTCCTAAAAGCTCTCCATTCCAAGGAAATTTACGGCTAAGCGGGCACTCGTGAATTACTCGCAGGACACCAAAGAGCAGGAGACTTTTTTTCATAAGCTCGACAAGTAGACCATGGTACCACATATTTCGTAAATGGAATTGAAGGCAATTTTTACTCGGAAAATGAATGAAGCTGAGAAGCTAGTTGAAATGACGATAAAAAAGTTTCAAAAAATTTCAGCCAGGTCACATATTTTCATATTCAGTGTCACAATGCTTAAAGATAATAATTTTTCATCCAATCCAAAAAGCTTCAAATCGAGAAATGTAGAACCCTCTGCCGCTTTGTGGATAACGGACAGCAGGTAATTATCTTAAATTAATGATCTAAGATTTTCCCGATGAATCTGATATATAGGTAAATGCTTCACGGGTACTCCACCAGGTAATAGGCTTCATATGTGCCAACGTTTCGACTAACGTCTTATTCGTCATCGTCATGGCTTCTGAATGCCGCACGAGTCAAAATTGGCAGTTACTGGCGTTAAAACATTTAAAAAATTCTGGAATTATAAATATGTAGTTTATATATTTTCACAAAAATCCTTGCAATTCTGCGGGTATTTTGAGATTACAGAGCACCAAGCAGTCCGAAACCTTTTGGTGGATATTTGCCAACAGCTGAAAGATTAGCCTTGATAGAATACCTCTGCAACAGAGGCAGTACATTCACGCTTCGGAAACTCCAATAGCTAAGTTTATGTCACTTATATTGTGTAGCACATAGTCATAAATGCTAAGACAAGCAAAACACTCATGCCCGAGCTGAGATTCAAAGTCGTAACCTTCGGGCTCGCGAACCGGCGCGTTACCGACCGGTTCGAGTTTGCTAAGGCTTAGAATTTCATTAACATAAGATGATCTCAAAAAAAGATAAATTGTAAACATTCCGAGAGTTTCTACGCTTCATAGATGACTATCACGGAGTAATTTAATGATTAATTCCCACCAAAATTCTAAAATAATAATAATTATTATGTGGTCTTTATTTCAGTCATAATTTCTCGGGTTTAGCTCACCGCTACCGAGTGCGTCCATCGGGTTGCGGATGGTGGGTCAACCTCTGGATATAGAGGTTAGCTGCAAAATAAGCGAGGTTCCTCGACGAATAAACAGTCGTGGACAAAAAGCTGCGGTATCTAGATAGTATTGATAGTGACCATGGTTAGTTCGTGATGAA
Organism: Pyrrhosoma nymphula; assembly: GCA_963573305.1. Lineage (NCBI taxonomy): Eukaryota > Metazoa > Arthropoda > Insecta > Odonata > Coenagrionidae > Pyrrhosoma > Pyrrhosoma nymphula. Next base: position 98,503,478 of record OY754333.1, on the reverse strand, counting down.
GTTTAAAAAATTGAAGAGATCAACGAAAAATCGCTGGCAGGTTGAAATACTGAGGGAAAAATAACACCGATTAGCCAATCAAAGTACCCTAGACCAAGCTGAAGAGGATAGAAACGATTCAGGATCAATTGAAGAGAGATAGCAAGAGATCAAGAAAGGAATTATTAATGAAATTATTAATGCAACTATTAATTCTGACCAGAATCACCGACAGGAGGATGAAACAGAATATGGAAGAATTCATGAAGGCCAATTCGGATTCAGTAAAAGTTTTCAGGATTCAAGGGAACGAGGGAAGGTATTTTAGCCCTGTCACTTATCATAGAGAAGAGGATTTAAAAGGACCACCCAACATATATTTGCTTCATCGATCTAATGAAAGCAATTGAAAACGTGGACTGAAACAGAACGATGACTACATTGAAGAGCATAGGAGTGTCATTTGATGACAGAAGATCAATATGCAGGCTGTGTAAGGAACAGCCGGCAGTGAATAAATGTGGTGGGAATGCAGAGGAAGTATAAGTGAGGAAAGGAGTACGACGAGGATGCGCGTTGTCGCCAATGATCTTCAATATATACATTAAAAAAGCCATAAATGAAATACAGGACAAATTAAAAACAGGCATGGAGAAAAAAATCAGCATGTTACGCTTTGCTGATGATATAGCAATTCTTGCTGAGAAGAAAGATGATCTGACGAGAACGCTGAAAAGTATCGACAAAACTCTGAAAAAATACAATCTAAAGATTAATGTTAAGAAAACCAAAGTTATGGGCTGTGAAAGAAATCAAGAAGACAGAATCACCGTTAAACTTGAGCAGCAAAAACTCGCGCATGTAGAAGAATTTTGCTATCTGGGAAGCAGAATCATCAGCGATGGAAGAAACAAGAAAGACACTGTGAATAGAATAGCCCAAGCAAAGAAGGCATTCTACCAGAAGAGTCTGCCGACAGCTGGTAACACAAGCCTGGAATTAAGGAAGTACTTTATGAAAACATATATTTGGAGCATGCTCTCAGGCAATGAAGCCTGGACTATAACAGCAGCAGAACAGAGGAGTTTGGAAGCAATGGTGATGTAGTGTTATCAAATGATGAAGATTAAAATAACGGAGATAATCCCTAACGAAGAAATCCTTCGAAGTGCTGAAGAGAAAAGAGGCAATGAACAATTCGCGAAGAATGAGAGACAAACTTATTGGACACACTTTTGCGGCACAATAGCCTAATGGAAACAATATCGGCAGGAGATATTAATGGGAAGAATTATAGAGGAAGACCAAAAATGGAATACATAAAGCAAATCATGAAGGACGTCAAAGTAAATAATCATGTAGGAATGAAGCGGTTGGCAGAGAGGAGAGTGGAGTGGGGAGCAGCTGCAAACTAATCTTCGGATTGATGACAGCTGATGATGAGACCTTTATTATAATTAGCTTAAATAAAATCAGTAAATGGCAATACACTAACACTCATTTCCTGAGTGGTGATAAACCCACCCAGATGGGACTTGAACCCGAAACCTCAGGGTTAGCAGGTGAGGTCTCTATCCCGACGACCCTCAAGCCGCAAAAATCTGTAGACCAGTGAATTCGATCGATAAACCTCACGATCGAAGTTGAGCATAATACCATTAGGCCAACCACTGAGCCACAGATAATTTATACATTTTAACAAATATTTATGCTATAAAGCTTATAAACCTTTAGATCGAACGGCACCAAGCTATCCAACACGATGTGAGGCTAATTCAAAGCACTACAACTTCAACGGGCTTCACCCACTGTTCGCTGATGTTCATTATTCACCATGAAGAAAATCATTCGGACCCCGATACAAACAAAGATTTCAGTCTAACAGAGGCTATTCGTCAACAGCTAAAATAATGCCACTAACACATAAATCTGGATTTCAAAGAGAGAATAAACATGAAAAATGCCAAAAGTCACTTTATGGGCGAATAGTCGTTTAAGTAATAGCCTTCTTTAATCTAAATTCTTCATGGAAGCCACACCCCACGAGGCACAGATGAAACAATGTCTCAGTTAGGATAAACAAAAAAAACTTTTTAATCACCTTAAACCCCTTCAGAATAATCTAGAGAGAGAGAGACGGGGGGAGGGGAGAGTAATGGAGTTGGAGGGAAATGGTTGTTGGGCGAGGAAAAAAATGAGCGCATCGGACTCCGCCGTCCATTTGTTGTCCGACCCACCCGAGCGGCCGCGCACACCAAGGATGGAATGGAGATGAGAATGGACCACTTCTCGGAATTCCCATTCTAACAAGCTCAAACAATCGAAAGCATTTCCTTAAAGGGTGCAACTGGAGTAGGAGGAGGAGGAGGAGGAAAGTCCCTCGGGGAGAGATTCTCTCTGGGCAAGGGGATCCCCCAATCCTGCCTCCCTTGCGCGGCTGGAACGAAATCTGAGAGGTCTCCCTTACATTTTTCACCGCCATGCCGTGCAATTCTTCGCATTATTCCGAGCGTTATTTTTCATCCTTCTTCCCTGCCAAAAGGATGGGCGACCATGCTTCAAACCTTGACCCTAAGGATTATGCTACCCCATTATAGGGTCCTGGAAGTTTAAAAAAATAAAAACCAACGAATGAGTCGTTGGGACTAAAACTATGGGTACCCTCCACAATTGGTTTCATTGTTAAAGTGACGGGTTCCTACGCATTTCGCCCAAATATATGAACATGTAAGTTATTTTCACTGATTTAAGTATCCAACTGCAAACTCCCCATGACTGAATAAAAATTACGATCAAGGAATCGGGCCTAAAACAATTCTCCACAATTGGTTCCATCGCTTAAGCAAGGTCTTTCGACGCTTGTCGTCTAAATACATTAGTTTGTAAGTAATTTTCACAGATTTTCACTTAAATGAGAACGGAGAGCATTATAGATGCTGCTACTTTGGCGATACGAACACAATGAAATTGTGATAACATAGCTAACATCAACTATCAAAATAAATATTAGATTCTGCATCCAAGGCTCGTGAATGAGTATCAAACTGAAAACTCCCCATGCCTGAATAAAAAATTAACAAATGAGGCGTTGGAACTAATGCCATAGGTAATATCCACTAATGGTTTTATTTTTTTAACGAAATGTGATTTGGTGCTTGCGAGAAATCACTAAGTACAATGTTTTTCTTGGACATGATTTAGCATGAGCATCGAGGCGAATTTATTTAGAAACGAAACCACCAATAGACAACACAAATTGCTTCGCTGGATTTCACTTCTACAGCATGCTGAGTCACGCGTGTCATGTCGTCCGTCACAGGTGATTGATTCTACGCGATTGAAGTTTCCGTTTGTTTACCTCAAAAAGCAATATTATTCAGGGAAGCGCAATTATTATTGGAGTATCACCTATTTAAGGTAGGTTTTCATTAACTTTGTAACTATATAAAGTTTCCCCAATTGATCACTTCAGATCCTACATTCTTAAGCTAAGCGAGCTTTCGCGCTTCAAGCGGAGCTTTCTGAATGCACACTTGAATGATGAATTATCCTGAAAGTGACTTGAATGCTGAATAGACAAAAATGCACATGTGTAAAAAAGATAGACTGAAACCAACTGATTACACGAGAGTTTAATAGGAATACGAGCACTAATTACGCTAATATATTTGGCCCACGAGAATGGTAATAGGTAAAAAGTTGTCCGTGCATGGATGAATCAACAGATGATACATAACCAGCAACACTAGGAACCTTTCCCTCAATGCAGTACATATTCGTGGGAGATATGAAAGCAGTGCACTTCGTTGATTTGGCCATGTTGAGAGAATGGCTGAGAATCGAATAACGAAACAGACGCATGAGAGTGAAATGAATGGTGTAAGAGGTAGGGGCAGGCCAAGAAAGTCACTGGTGAGTGCGGTGGAAGAGACGTTTAAGAAGAGGAATTTTAGGAGTATGTATTGCGCTTAGGATAGCGACTTTGAAGTGAAATGAATGCATGACTGTAAGAGAAGCGAAAGTGGTTTGTAAGGATAGGGCAATGTGGAGGAAATTACTAGAATGGAGTTTAGTTTCCTAGATTTAATAGCAGAATTAAGTTCTTTGACTTTGCATACCCTGAAAGGAAACGGCGTGATGGGTATGTATATATGTAATTACTTTCGAATGGACTTCAGTCGTATTAATTATTAAGCCTCATGACACTTAAATGTCTTCCACGGTGCTGTCATGCGCCGCAGGAGGCTGATCCAAAGAGCCACCTGGAGACACTGTCGACAAGAGCCAAGGTTGAGGTTGAGGATTCGCTGAGTAGGCTCAGGCGAGGTTACGTAACGCAAGAGGAGAAGATCTAAGCTACAAGAAAACAGAAAGGTAACCCTAAGGGATATTTTAAAGTGAGGGAATGATAAAAGAATGATTTTTTTTAAGAATCCGGGACTCTTCCCGGAAAGGACTCTACATTGTCAAACCTCTCAATATCAACGTTGTCACGTCAGCTCTATCGTCAGTACCTACCCAGTTTTTTTCAATCCAAAAAATCACGGGTTTTCCGTAGAATAAAACGTCAAAATCACTCAAAATGGTCGAACCTCGTGAACAAAGATTTGTTACGTCAGATCTATTGACTATTCCCAGTTTTTTAATGCAAAATTCATGTTTATTCAAAGCCGTGACATCAACATCTCTCGAAAGCCTCAAAAAATCGTCAAGCCTCGCAAATACCGATGTAGTGACGTCAAATCCTCGGCGATCCTGTTTTCGCTACGCAAAAATCATTATTTTCCGAATATGTGACATCAAAATTTCTCGAAATAGTCGAACTTCACAAATTCCAATTTTGTAACGTCAGGTCTATCAAAAATCCCCAGGTTCCCGAAGCACAAATTAGGAATGTTTTCGAAGCTGCGACTTCAAAATATTTCGAAATTGTCAAGAAATGAAAATATCGATGCTATGACGTCAAATCCAAAGCAATCCTGAGTTTTCTCAGAGAAAAAATAAGGATTTTTTTCAAAGAAGTGACTGAAGTGAAATGTAATAAATTCTCCAAATTGTAGAACCTCGAGAATGTCAATTTTTATACGTCACACCTATCGACAATCCCAAGTTTGACTATGGAAAATTCAGGTTTTTTCGAAGCCGTGACACTTAAATTTCTCGAAATGTATTTGTTATTTTAATTTGCAAAACATTATGTTGTGACGTCAGATCCTTGAAGATTCTGTTTTTTTTTCAGTGCAAAAATAATAATTTTATAGTTAGTGGCGTCAAATATTTCGCCACTCTCGCGATGCTCGAAAAATCCGAGTATGTATATTGTAGTTCCTGAATGAGGCCCCTGATCATAGGAAAACGACAAGACGTTAAAGAACAAAGAATTGAAGAAGATACTGGAGATGACAGCGGAGAGAGGTGTGCCAAGTGGTCCATTCAGTTAGCTTATGCATCCATCCATCTTTCTCTTTTTTATAAATTCTCTCCCCGCACCTCGACACAATACTAGAGTCCGCTGTTTTTTTTTATTCCTTCATTATTTCTTACTCTAGAAGGAATCGACCGCCTTTTCCTACCCTCTCTCAACCGTCCTATATCTCACCCGACACTCTCCTTTCACCCTTCCCCTAACTTACCCTGCATCCCCCCCCTGACCACCCCACTCCCCGTCGGGAGAGTTTTTCTGCTTCATCATCCACACCAAAAGGGCTAAATGAATGGGGCGACTGAATGGCTCTTGCGGAGACAGAGAGCGGACTAATCCGGACGAATGCATAAACGTTTGTGCGAGCGGGCTGCTTTGCTACACGGCGGAAATTCCGGGAGTCGCGGGATGCAGAGACCTAGGAGTTAAACAAAGCTATTGGTACTGTCCATTAAGCCCCGGTTTTACTGTTCCTGGTTAACGTTAACTGCGACATAACGAAGCCTTTACCTAAAACCAATATCACAGTGAACAATAAACAGACGAATTGGTACCCAGTCACGCGCACGGGTGCAAAGATGAAAAGGGATGAATTTCACTATGGAAAAAAACTTGCGAGTTGTACGCGTTACTGCGTAAAGGCAATATTCTGTGCTTTTTTCGCAGTGATTATTAATACTATTAGAGTCATTTCTCGGTTAATATAGGTTTAAATGGAAAAGAGAGAAATCCCTCAAGATTTGGACAGGCTCAGACCTCTATATACCAACACAATTTCTTCTTAATCTCAGCGTACGCCCTACCCGTCTTCATCCCATCCATTTATTCTCTTTCTTCCCCTTACCCCCTTACTCAACATCCTCCCTTCTATCAAAGTCTTCAGCAACCCTTCGTCCCTCGTAACCTCTTCCAATCACCTACTCTGCATCCTCCTTATATCCTCCAGAAGTTTCCTCTCTTCAACTACCATACCAAGCACTTCCTCGTTTGTAGGCTTTGGTTCTCCTCCGACGAATGCTGAGGATGAAGTCTTCTTGGGTCTTCCACCAGGTCAGGTATTTGGTTACCGACGATTCGATGAATGCGTCCATCATTGTCTTCAGGGCTTGAAGACGATGCACCAGCAGTCATCTAAACGTCGGAGGATAGAGCCCTGAAGACGATGGCGGAGGCAACAAAATTCCTGACCTGGTGGAAGACCCGAGCAGACTTCACCCACTACATCGTTTGTCTTCCTTTTCGTACATCGCACTTTCTCCTTTCACCTCCACACACATCTCAAAATTCTGCAGCCTATTTCCGTCTTCCTGCTTCAGAGTCCGCGTCTCTCCATTGGTTTAAAAAGCTAGTCGTTACAAAGTGACTATGTTGGGTTTATCTTTCGCAACAGTGGCTTATCAAACACAACAACTTCCCCTGTGCTACATTGTGTACTAGAGACCAGAATATCAAGTTCGCATTAAACCCCGCTGAAAGTTCCTTTGAACTAAGCTGGTGGTGTAACTGGGTAACGTGACCGGCAATTGGGAGATCCGGATTCGAATCCCAGTCTAGTTGACTTATTCCCGGAAATGCGACGGTATAGCGAAAATGGTCGAAGTAAATATATCAAAAGCAGACGGTTGCTAAGTTTCAACTTTCATGTTCCTCGTCGAAAATGTACCTTAATTCATTCTCAGGGTCCTTCTTGCGACTTTATGAATAAAACCGATTTTGGGCCCGAGTAAAAGACGCTTGTTGTAAACGTTTATGAAGACTGAATGCAGTTGCCGGTCGGAATAGAAACGTGGGCAGTGGCCGGTTATAAGACGGTTGTGGGTGCGACAAGACGTCACGAGAAGAATCAGTGGCTATACGTGGGATTACCATTTACTGATGTCCCAAAACCGGGATACATATATCTAGTTTGAAAGAGACTAAAACCGGGACATCAACATCGCGACGGGAAGCTAATGGTGTACAGGTATTTCATTATTTGACTACAATTACAAAATAAAATTATTACTAGCAGCTGCGGCGGCTTGTTTTAGTACCAAGTTCAGGGTGACCGAGTTCGACTCTCGTTACTAGTGGCTGAACCCTTTGCTCCCCGCCCGGGAAAATTGAAAAATAATGTAACTCAGTTCGCCTTCTATCACAGAGGTTTAACCCTTCAACCAAGAGGTAAACACTCCATATTCAGTCGAGATCATTCGACGATATTGATGCGATGTCATACGTTTCCCACACATTACACATTTCTCGGAAGTGCTTATATTGTTGTGCATTTCTCCGTGCAGTGGATAGCACACCTAAACCGAGACATTCCGGGACATTTCATAGTCAGGCGGGACATATTTGCCAACTGGGCGGGACACCGGGACAGAACCTTCAAACCGGGACTGGCCTCGCCAAACCGGGAGGTATGGTAAGTCTAGCTATATGGGCAGCGACGAGAATGACGAACGAAAGAAACTATTCGGCGCCGACTGGGAACGACACAGCTGCTGCTTCAAACGGGCAATTTTTACGGAGCATCTCTCTCTCGCCTCATTCAGTATTTAATTTTATTTTCTCCGAGGTCCAACCGCTGGAGGTAATGAAACATTCTTCTCAACCACCGTGGTATTTCATTACGTAGAACTCTCGGCTGGCGCCGCGGCCATTCTCAAACTTTGGAGCGAATTACTCGTATTAAAAAAAGAAGATTTGTTTATTTCCGAACTGGTAAACAATGCAGACTGCAATGAGTGTTTCCAGAAAAAAACAGAGAACCGGGAGAGTTTTGAAAAATTCGATAACACTGAGCAAAGCTTTTGGAAGCCTTGGCGGGAACAAAATCAAAAGGACGGTTTCGGCAAGATGTAATGAATAAAATGCATAAGAAATAATTTGCAATAATTTTACATCCAAATTATTTTTAAACGAATCGCTTTGACGTAACCAAGTCATCATCAGGTGCAGTTGTTCGTCATAATTAGGTGCCGTGCCTGATGATGTAATGCCTGTACCTGATGGTGGCGTATGTGCAACTACGGGCTCTGAATTATTTACACATTGGGAACTAGTTCACATTAAAAAAAATTTCGATTCGAGAACGTGCGAAAGAGTCGTTATAAGAAAGCCATTCCCCCTAAAACAATTAATGCGTCTACGATATTTTATGTGACCAACTCCATTCAGGGAGGAGCTCTACTAATCAGGATTAGTCATGAACGAAGGAGTAAGATAAGGTTAGGTATTGAGGTATTCTGCACCATATACGTAAAATGAGTAATTAAAACAGAAGAGAATGGAGGATGGGAGTTTGGGTGAAGGGAAATTCATAACCAGTAGTTTAATGTACAACTATCAATCCAACAGAGAATGAACTTCATGCATTACGCTCTTCCAATCGGTATTCAGCGAAATGTCACCGAGTGCTAACACTGGTATCTGATCCTTAACACCATGAAAACAAAAGGTTTCTGTCGAAGATAGCCCTATCCACTGCACCAGCATGATTCATAGTCCTCACATATCCCATTCAGACGATCTAATTTATGGTAAAGTGTTATTTCCATCTATTTAGAATGATTTTACGTAATTACACGGGAAAAGAATTTTCCAATGAAATTACTTAAATGCATCTAGCTCAAATAAATTTCATTGAAGCAAAATATGAGGAATATTTGGCACGGTACTCGAGGAGGAAATGCCTTCCTAATAATTATGCATAACTGATTCAATGCTAGTACTCGATGGTACCGGGTGATATTGAGAGGGCATGACATATTCAGCAGGGTGATAAACGGGAGAACGTCAGACAAGCGCAGAAGGGTATGAAGAGGGTAGGAATTTTGGACGACTTAAAGATAGGCAGGCAGTATGAGAATCTTAATTCAAGGCAAACACATAATTTTCGTTCGAAAGAAAAGATTTTAACATCGCGATAGCTTTGATCAAAGGATTTTAATATAAAATCGGGTATCAGTTATTTCCAAGTAGGCGTTTTCATGAGAGAAAGTAAAGCGTAAAGGAAGTACGAGTACCTATGCTCCCGTAACGATAAATTCACACATGATATTGTATGTTATCAGCATGCACTACAAGCTGCACATTCCATTGAGAACCTATCTTGTTATGGCGGCTTTGCACGTGGTAAAGTAAACGTCTATGAAAGCGGCGAGTGAAGAGATGTCTCGATGATTATCGCTACTTCCAGGGCATTGTTTTGCTCACACATCACTTCCGTTTCTTTTCCAAAAAATTAATGACAGGTGTAAAAATGAATATGACAATTTTGAAAATAGCCTAAATTCGGTAATCAATGCGAGAGAACGTCTCACTTCTCGAGTTCCACCGACTTCCGTAGGGTTTCCGTATTTGTGTAAATTTATTATATGTGTGCATCTATAAAGCGTCTTGAGTATGAGAATTGTTTTATTACTTATTATTTAATGGAAGAAGTCACTAGTCTTATCTTAAAGACTAGTGACTTCTTCTTCTTAAGCTTTTCTACTCTGCGATACTATCACAGAGTAGAAATGTCACTTGCACACAAAATAGAAGCCAGTCTTTTATCCATGGAAGATCTAACATTTGTCTATTTTTTATCTATTGCTGCTCCTATCGAACCCATACTACCGCAAAATTCCGTGCTTGCACACAAAAACTACAACTTGCAAGCGACTTGTAAGGCTACTGTCGTAAAAATGTGCAACACCGTTGTAAAAATGTGCTGTACTGTGCTATAAGAGTAAAGCTGCCTTTAGGTAATGTCGAAAAATCTCTAAATCTATTGGCAGCACACTAAATGAACGAAATGAATGAAGGAATCTACGTCAAAGAATTACGTCAGCCGCTCATAGTGATTTTGAAGGCCGACTGAGATTCTGCAAATGCTTCGACATCTTGTTGCATTTTTTCATGAACAAGCGAGGAAAGAAATCGACAACAAAGGGAGACAACAAGCCGCATCCGAGACCTCCGAGAGGATCAAGAACCGCACAGGAGGGGAAAAACTGACAATTTGATACTCGGATTGGAGCTAAAATGAGAAAGAAAAAAACACTCGGGGCAATGAAAGAGATCGAATCACTTGTCACAGTGGACGATAAGTATTAGTGCGTCGGATTATGTATCGCGCGGTTGGATTCGATAGGGAGGGAGGGAGGGTTGGGGAGTTTTCACAGTGGCATCCCCCGGCTACCACCACTCGAGTGCTGTTTGGAGAGCTCTTCAAATACAGTCGTTCATCCGTGACACACACACTCATACGAACACTGGGGCGCCTTTAGCTGAGTGGCGGCCCAAATCGATTGGCTCTTCAGTCGTATTCGTCCCCATTAATCCTCTCCATTCAGCCCATCTCTTCGTTCCTCCTAGTTCACTCGCTCTCTCACCTATTCTCCACCGTGCGAATGAGTCGTAAAGCTTCATCCCTTGTTGTGTAAGCCGTCTGAATTTGCTACCGCGGGCCCGAAGTCAACTTTTAGCTCCAACTTAATTGCTTTCTTATTGATGAGGAGAAGAGATTATTATTTTCATTTAAGGTAGTTTGAGCGAGATATCACGTCAAATAAAATTCGATGATTTTGGCCTTATTATAAAGAAAAAAGCTCTCATATTTCCAATTATAGCAAAATATCAAGCACTTACCATTATACTTTTCGAGATATTTTCCAAAAAATACCATCCGTTTTCCGTGAGAAATGGTACACGTTTGCTCTCTTGAGACTTTGTTTAAAAAAAGAGGAATTATTCACGCATAGATCTCGTCATAAAATTTAACAGTACGTACTTTGTATACTTACTCAGCTATTTTCAAAAATAAATCAATTATTCACTGCGGTAATTTTTACGGAATCGCAAAAAATCTTCGGTTTTGAAGCCGTATTCAGCGTGCGGCGTGAAAAAAATGAGTCAAATCAAGAAAGGCTCAAGCGTGTGTATTTAACTAATTAATGAGAAACTCAGTAAAATATAATAAAGATTTGCATCATCGACATTGAAAACTACATGCTAATTACTGCAGCCTGAGTCTATGTACATAAAACTGAAATTAAGTTTGTTTGAACGCTTTAGACTTCCAAACCCCAAGACTAGCAAAATTTGATACACATCCAAGAGAAAGATTAATAGGATAAATTAGGAATAGGGGCCCATATGTGGTGCCTCTTTTGATCAAATTTTAGTCCCATGAGAAAAGGATTGAATTTGGCGCAGAGGTTTCTTTCTTTCTTTTATAAATCAATTGCACTCATGAAACAGGCCAAAAATCTTTAGTATCAGATGACTAAATTAGCCAAGTTTTTAATTCTTGTGTTCAATTTGCGCATAGTTTTTTTTCCAAAAAATTGTAAATTTTTGCACTACTTCAACTACTCAATTTTTCATTTAATGGAAAACCGCATAATGGGGCTAGGAATAGGAACTTATGCCCGAGGAACTTACGCCTCATGCTATATGATCAATATAACAGATTTCCAGGGAGATTTTACCTGGGGTATTCGTTTCACCGCAACATCTCCATATTTGGTTAATGACTGCTACATGGCATATGCATATTATATTTAGATGAAAGATAGATGCTACTTTGCTCTGGTTAGGCCACATCTCGAATAAGCCACGAACATTTGGGATCCAGCACAGAAAGATTTGATCCACCAAGTAAATAAAATACAAAGGAAAGCCGTCACACAGCTGATGGAAGGACTAGGTTGGGAGCCATTATAGACCCGGAGGATATCATTTTAACCTCGCGCTCTTTCTATAACTGATAGGACTAACAAAGTAAGAGAGATACACTGCCAAACTTACAGGTACAAAATTCCTTATCTCCACGCACCATTAGTGATTTAACGAAAACATCGTGACGCTAACTTGAGTATCATCGTTAACACACAAATCAACTTTGTCCTCTCCCCCCTCCGTTTCCCCATCCCTTTTCATGGCTGGTAGCATAACACCCACTGCAACACGCATCTGCGTCGGCTTGCAGGGTACTATGCACATGTTAGATTGGGAGGATTCTTTTAATACATTAAAAAACGTTATTCTTTAATTCTTCCTGTTGAAATTAAATGAAGACCATCTTCTAGTTTTAAAATAAGCTTCGAAAATGGTTTCCACTTTGTCAAAGAAATGACCCGCTCAAACTACCGTAACAAGACACCGTCCGGTTTTAGTTTCACCATCCCCTGTCCTAGATCTGACCATCCATTGTCATTCCATGGTCCATTCATTTTTGTTTGTTGAAATAGCTCTCAAATCTTAATGCATATTTTATCCATTGAATGTCAATTTTTCATACATTATCAAATGAGCAGTTTTGCTAGATTAAGGAAGGAGTCTTGTTATTGTATTTCATTACTTTTTTTATTTGAATACTATCCTTTTACATTTGTTATTTTCCGCACTGCTCTTTTACTGTATCTTTCATGTTTGCTCTGGGGGTTTGTCCCAGAGGACAGTACAGGTCTATTCTATTCTAGCCCCCGACCTTTCTCACGTCACTCCAATTTCCTCTCTTTTCCTCTCCCTCCCTCCCCTTCTCAAATCTGCTTTCACTCCCATCCCTTTCATCTTAAAGCGTCCTTCCGCCCACCACCGTCAACTCCAGGTCACGTCCTCTCTCCCTAATTCACCCTCCCCTCATCCTCTTCTTGAATTTTTATTCCCCCGGTTCCCCTTAACGGCACCCTTAAGGGCTCGAAAAGTCTACCGGAAATCGGCCTTCCTCCCCCCCTCTCCCCTCACACCCACGTCACGTCCTTCCCAGGGTCCCCCGTGGGCCGTACAAGGCGACTTACGTCACGGAGGTGAGCGACTGTCCGCAAAAAATGTAAAAGCCGCCTGAAATTTGAATGTTAGCTCAATCCCCTCTCCTGAAACCCTCGACGAGGACGGATTGCAAATTTTCGTTTTTCGTCGCTAGAGGTGGAAAATCAGGAGTAAAAGAGTACGAGAGGGATTTGGTTGGTGAGGTGGCTTTTGACTCCTCATTCCGATTGGTTCGATTATCAGCAGTGTTGGATATTTTTCATAGGAATCCCTATCCGTACTTGGGCCCTATTTGGAAAGCTATTCAATTATAACTGTAGTTTAATGCTGCTTCTTCCATCAACTAATACACCCAAATGGCTGGTTTCCTAATGTACTTACCATTCCTCATGCCCAAGTAGTGAAAAGAAGACTGCAACGCAGACTATTGCGTTAATATGGCGGCCAGAATACTGGGGCGCAATCACGGTTCTCCATGACGCGTGCGCTGGCGTTATCACTATTTTTCAATGGGGGCGTTTACCATTTTTTTATTGCCGAATCTGATAGAGTTTGTAAAATAAGACCTGTATTTTTCCGTTTTTCGATCCGTCGCCTAGTTCTCGAGTTATAACCGACGAAAAACTGATTTTCTCAACCCTTTCGAGGAAATGGGCGTGCTGAGACTTCTTACGTCATCCCTTTGTCCAATCACAACTGAGACTGCACAGCTCCTTCGCCCAATCAAAATCTTCGCTGTGACGGCATACCTCCCCTACCAAACTCCAACCCCACTCCACTCCCGAAAACAGCCAACGAGGGGAGGTGGACGACGTAGAATTCTCAGCTCAGCTCATTCGATGGGAGTCACCTTTTGCGTATTTTAATTTTCAATTTATGAGTGAATGGCTACGGTTAGAAGATTGATTTGTTCACTAAAATTCATTTTTTGTTTCCATCTAACGATTTCGTGAATAAACTAGCAATTTCGGTTCCGAGTAAAAGCCCCCATTGCGCTCATGAGAGCGAAAACGTGATCGTCATACTTCAAATGTTGTTAGATGCTTTATATCACCAGTGTCGATTGATTGAGTGCATTCTCAGTGCAGTAACTGTGAGTGTTGCACTTCTAGTGTGGTTTGCGTTTTGGATGGCGATAACGACAACGCGAAAGAAGGAACCGTGATCTCAGCCCTGGCTTTTTAACGAAGGCCCGGGCTCAATTTCCGGCAGTGTAGGAAAACGTTTTGTGGAATACCAAACCCTACTGAATGCCATGTAGAGAGCACGTCTATAATAACTGTAGGCATATTCAGCTATTATCATCAACTATTACACCCTTATGGATGGTGTCTAAATATACCCAGCCTCACGCCTTTGTAGTGAATAGAAGACGAAACTAAGTGGATCGGGTTGGTATTCTCGCTAATATACTGGCTTTCAATCCTGAGGATCCGAGTTCGAACCACGGAAAGTTTATGTTTTCAATGACCATTCAAACTTTTTTTTTAAATACATCAAAATGTTGGGTTTTAAAATAAAAACGCCATTGATGTTAGACAAATCGAATAAAGCTGGAGCTTATTTTCCGATTGATATAAAAATCGATTATGTATTTGCCTTTCTTTATTACCAACTCCACGCATTATTCTCCGTGGGGGATTCCACATACTCCAGCCGAAAGTGTTTGAGGAGGACTATTCGGCCAAAGGATTTAAGACTTCATTTATAAGCATCGAGCAAATCTCAACTATAGTAAACAGTAATCGTCCTTAAATGCTCACTGTGGGGGTCGGTCGATGGAAAATATTTCCTCTGGAGCTAATGTGATATGAATTAGAGTCGACTCCCAGGAAATTTGACTACTTGAAGCTCAGTTTTAGAAAGCGCTCCAATCTATCTGCAGCAATGTATTCGAGATAAAATGGGATCAGCATTGCAAACATGATCACGCATCATACGAAAACCGGTTATTAAGTAATTAAAAAATTATTGAGCAAAAAATAGATTAAAATACCATTGAGAGCATTGTCACTTTTCATACCTAACCACTATAATATTTTTATGAATTTTATTCCTACATCCACCTTAAGGTTCAAACTTTTTTTTATTTAATGCTACGGTTTTAATTAAAAGCTAATTTAAAAATTACAGATGTGTTCATACACAGATAGATGCCATTTTTACAACCAGTATCTTAGAAATTAACTTCACCTTCATCAGTTGAGTTTAAATTGACTGAGTTTAGGATGCGTTACGGCCTCAGGGATGCCACAAGCATTACAACATCTACAGGAACACATAAATATACATATCATCTATAGATATAATGTTTATAAATAGTAACAAATGGACATATTTTGGCGATGGGAATGGATACATTTCCTCAAACGGGAATATTTTATTATCGGGGCTTTCTTGTCATTCCCTGACCTATCAAAGATCGTGGTAAGTGCACTACACAGGCATTGACTCCAAATTTCTCTACTCGCCATTCGTTTTAACTCTGGCTCTGGCTTGATGGCCAATGTTCCCTCATCGTATCCTTGCTCCGCGCAGGTAATTTTCCAAGAAGGCTGATTAATAGTGCGGGAAGGGTGGATCAATGACGGCATTCAATCGATACTCGTAAG
Organism: Pyrrhosoma nymphula; assembly: GCA_963573305.1. Lineage (NCBI taxonomy): Eukaryota > Metazoa > Arthropoda > Insecta > Odonata > Coenagrionidae > Pyrrhosoma > Pyrrhosoma nymphula. Next base: position 98,487,722 of record OY754333.1, on the reverse strand, counting down.
CTGAGCATTAAAAATGAGTTGATATCCTAAGGTTAATGGGTGCACCCCATAAAGTCACACACGTAGCACTCCCCTTATTGCCAATATTAGCTCAGAATATAACGATCGTACTTAATAGCATGAAGTACAAAAGTTCCCCCGCGAAACATCATAACCTCGCCGGATCTCCAAACGGCGAATGAATCGGTAGGCGCACTGACCGAACTAGATTTTTTTACCTAGTTCTCTCCAACCCGGCATGTAACTATTAAAGCTTGTTTTACGCTATTATGAACGTTTGACGATCAAACACATGCCTCGCATTTCTGAGGAATTTATCCATGGGTTTGGCAACGAAAAACGTATTTGCATTTCTAACGAGACGTCTGACTGATGGCTCCGGTGGCGGATAGATGAATGGATGAAAAAAGTGACTGACGATGGAGTGAGCATAAAATTCTACGTAAAGTGGAATGAATACAGATATTGCCGCAGAAAATAAAAAAAAAATACAGAATAGTTGGACAGTGAGGTAAAAGAGGCGTTGAATGTTTAGATGAGTAATAATCCAGCTGGGAGAAGGTAGAAAATTGATGGGATGAAAAAGAATACATATAAATAAAATGGGAAAAATAGGATTCATAATTATATGAAAAGGGATTGTGAATATTTTAAGATAATATATGAACGGAATAGCGCATGAAAAGAGGTATTTTATCAGGAATGTAGCATAATTACCTACAGCCAAATCTACTTTTGATGATTATCATCCACACTGAATTCATCCATGCCCACAAAATGTTTTTAAACGAGTGCTTTATGAAATAATTTTTTTCTAACTTTAAAATCTGAGAATGAATAAGTGTATTGCAGGGGAAGTTAATCGAATCTAAGTACTTTTGATAAAATGATTTCCATGATCAGTATTGACCAGTTAATCGCGTTTGACGAAGTTATCCACTCCTTACTCCAGAATACATATTAATGAATACTTCTTCATACATCACATTTTCTCCACTTCATCCTCCTCATCCTTACTCCTCCATTATCTTCTCAATTATATTACATGCATATTATACGATTCTATCTCCATTACATTACAGAGGGAATTATTCTGCTATTCTACCCTTTCGTTAGGTTTCAAAAAGAGCCAATTTGCCTTAAACGTCTTCAATGAGTTAATATCTTCACATTTTGATATGAAAAGCAAGGGGGTTCTCTCACCTCACCTAATTTTGTTGGTTGAGTACAAAATATGACATTTTTTATATTTACAGTCTGGTTACCATTCACTTGAAGTTCACTAGTCTGGTACTTACACTTTATTGAGGCGCGGGAGTAGAATCAGTTGTTTTTTAAACATATTCAATCAATAGATAAAAGTTGAGAAAGTAGCTGAGTTTATGAGGTAAGGCATATGATTTGCTTGATTTGTCAGTTCTATCTTGTTAGATATTAAGTATGCTACCAGAACCAGTGCTATGCAGGCCACCTCACGAAAATCAGCCACATCTATGTAAATTTATTGAATAGGGCTTAAGAGCGTTTGCCGATCAAGGGTTCATTCTTTTGTGCCTTCATAAACACCAACGTTATTTTTGCTACATCCATGTTTTGCGAAAATTTTTCGTGGTAAGCCTGCTATGTAAAGCAAATAGCTGATCCATAGTGACATTTCCGGGTTTTACCGTCCACATTCAATCTTGAGCTTTCTCCAACCTCTGATCATCCTTCTTCTTCATAGTTCTTCCTTTGAATTATTTTTTAATGCATGCTCCATTTTATTCAACTCCATTTATTTTATTTCCGTTGAAATTACGGGAGGTATGGAGTGTGAGTGCACAAGCACATCCTTCCTTTTCTCCTTTCTTCATTCAGGCTTTTTCACTGTCGAGTCCAGATTTCATTAGCCATCTGGCCTTTTTACGGGCTGTCTCTTTCCAGCCGCAGGTCTCTCCTTTGTCCTTCCGAATGGGCGGCATTCTACCCCAGCCAACAACACTGGATGTTTACCCAAATCCTCGAATACGATGAAAGTCTATTTATCTTCCTCCATTCTCTCCGTTGTATGAAGCCTTAGCCTCTTTGACATGGCCTCTTTTGTGGGCTAGCTTCCTCAGTTCCATTTCCCTTATTCATCCGCCTTCGATCCATCCTTCCTTTGATATTCTTAATGCTGGTCATACAGGCATACTTGGCGTCGCCAGTCTAACTCTTTCAAAATGTTCGAATTCGTTTGCTTTCTCTCATGGAAAATATTTAAATATGGTTGCACATCTCTGTTGGTGAAAATTAACCAACGTAATTCATTTCATAACTCAAGTACGAAAAAACAAACCTTTAACCCATGTTTGTATGCAAAAGCATACCCAAGCCAATTACGCCTCGGTTCCAGCTTCTTCTGGCATTCCCATCGCGTGATTGCTTTTTTCAGGAAACGTTTCTCCTATCCAGGAGGATAGTTTCTCCTCCAAACCATCTTCAGGTCGAGGATAGTTTGTGCTGCATTTTGGTCAGACAATATAGGGTGGATGATTGGGTCTGATTGGCAGTTGATTTGCGAGCCAAAAACTCTTAGCGCACTATTTTTCTTGCCACTAACTCCAAAGCGCACCAAAACTCTCTTCCATGTGGAGGCGTTAAGTGGTCCCAGTTTTTCGCAATTTCAGTTCGGGTGAGGCGGTGTACAGAATATTTTTTCCACAGCACTTCCTAGGACTAGCAGGAATACCACGACGGTATTCTGATTATCCAGATTCATATACAGCGTGAAATATTATATCTACATTAGGAAGTTCAATCTCAATGAAAGGAGTAATTATACTACTATTTATTATTTGAGAAGCACTAGCAGCGCAACGTCGAGTGCTATCAGCAAGCGCAATAAATACTTCAATTGAATGATACCAAAAAACGCCACCAACTGAACATAGTTATTCTGAACTAGCGATGTTCCTTCGTTAATACCTCTGCTCCTTCGAAGCACATCTTGTGGCCAAGCTCTACCCAAGCATACTCGGCGATGGCAGAGAGGCGGATAACTTTCATGATAACTTCAGTTATGATTCATTATCATAATTTTTCTCTTCAACTAATTTCCCGATGATTCCTGTTTCGCTTTTAGTTAGGTCCAAGTATTTTCTCCTCAATTTTGTTGACCCCGTCTAGGTCTATAAAAGGTAATAGAGAGAAGTTACTCACCGTGAAATCATTAAATAATTACTATCACACGATAGCTTTGAGGGTATTATTCAAAGAAATGACGAGTCGTCAGAAAATAGTGAATTGTTCTTCCACACACCTCACAATTATCCGTTAACCTTCAACCATCATAAAATTACTAAAACGTACGTTTATGGTTTTTTTTAGACCTCGTCCTTCAAAAAACTGAGTGTATGAAGTTATGTTAAAATAAGAGTGCGTCCTCAGCCCATCAATTAAAGTTTTTCAACACAGTCACGCATCAATGTCAACTAGTTGGTGGTCAAAGGCATCTCCTACTGATCTGCTTGATAAATACTCAAGATGAGAGGTGTCCTGGAGGAAACAAGAGCCTGGCGCAGCCCAGGATAATGAACCGTTAAGAGTGGTCTCAAAGCACTCTTTCGTGAAATGTGAACTGAAATGTGGAACTAGAGAGACACGAAATAAATTAAGCCGAACAGATAGAAACAATATACAAAGTAAAAAACAAACAGTCACAAACTTTCTTTCACGAAGTGCTTCGCAACGTTTTCAGTCTGAATTTATTTCACGGCACTTGATGTAATTTAAGCGGGTCTTCGGAGCCCTTACGGTAGAACTTCGGGTCACAGATCGGAAGGTTCTGGGTTTATATTCGGCCGAAAGCCCCAGGACACTCCCGGGTAAAATCCGAGCGATGCGATTTTGTGCTTAACAAGACTTCGTGGGAGACAGCAGTTGGCCTGGTGAAAGGAAATGCCCCCTGACCCTGAACGTGCGAATTTCACACGCTTTGGGGCTTAGCGGCGATTCCTACAGCATCACAGTCGAGCCAAATACCGAAAAGCTGAAAAAATATTAAAGCCTTCATCAATTTGCTTTAAATTTGATGGTAACCACATTTGGCGCCAGAAATCAAGAATTAAATAATGGCGGAACCAATATGACTGAAAAAGAAATAAGACAGTGGGTATAATTTATTAGAAATAGCTAGTAATTAATAGCAGAAGCCTTAATAGGTACAGGTCATGAATCTGAACTATAAAAATACATTTGGACAATAAAAAAACGAAATGGCTGGACCAACATGGCGGACGAAAGGAAGAAAAAGTATAGGAGAAGGTTAAAACAGTGTGTTCCGGATTTTAATGGTTCACTCCGGCTACTGCAGCTAAAGTTCGGTTGGAATATGTGATCACTTTAGTTCAACCCCTCACGGAATATGCTGCTAGTATTCGGTGCCCACCTCAGAAAAATGTTGCACAAACCTGAACAGATTTCAGAGAAAAACAACAAGATCCATGAAATTGACTGCCGCGTAAGAAGCCATTTAACTGCGGACAAATACAACAAAATCTTATTTCAGAGAGCAGTCAGCGTGAGACGCAGAAACTAAGCGTAAGATAAAAATAATTGCGACTGTATAAATTAAGCGACTTTACTTGTCATAAGGAGACGTCTGATTCTTTGGGGAGGCAATTCTGATAAACTAATTATCGAGAAATGACTAAACTCAAAGATAAAGGATCATTTCATGATGCACACGTCTCTTGCTTTCTTATCACTCCTAATTTCCAAGTACTGATCCGTTGCAGATGGTCTATTTTTTGGGAAGTTTGTGGCTTTTTGTTTCTATTATTTTCATTTATTGCACAGTTGCATTGGGCAGAAACGTGGAATCTGAGAAAGCAGGATGAGAATAGACTGCTAGCGATGCGCTCAAGATGTAGGTGGAGAGGAGAATGGAGCAAGTGTGGTGGACGGAAAGGAAGACGATTTGAGAAGAGCTTGGTATGGTTGGTGAGGAAAGAACCTTCTGGAGGAGACTAAGAGGAGGAAAAGTGGTAGGAGGAGGAAAGGAGGGCCGAAGTGTTACTTAGGGCTGTGATAGAGCGGAGAATTTTTGGTAGACGGGAAGGGAAGAAAAAGAATCGGTTTTATGGACGGGATAAGGGTAGGACGTATGCTTAGATGAATAAAGTAATATTATTGGTGGGCATATGAAAGTCAAGAGGATTTTTATTCACTTCCATTTAAATCTACGGTAAAAGTGAACTTTTGTCTCGCACTTGTTTTCGCGATTTTCACCCACTTTAAACAGAGATATCGGAACCAAATTCACCTCACTTATTATGCAAACTTTGCAAATTTGTTTAACACTTTCAACACAACAATGCATCAACTTCTTTAGAAATGGAAAACTTTCAAACCTGAGAAGTGCGTTTTTTCCTCTCCGCCATCTTGTGAAAAGTGCCGTTTCCTCTTATCCACTGTACGTGGCGCAGCGATCGAGCAGTTGGTTCTCTAGCATATACACACCTTTCCTACACAGTTTCTTCCCTCCTTCCACTCGATATGATTAATATCAACTTTACAAACAAACGTTTGTCCCACTGCTCCATCGCCGAATGAAGAAACAGGATTTTTTTTATTTGCTAGTATGCAACCTGGCCATGAAAACTGCAGCGAGGTGAAAACGCCTTTTTCGGGTGTAAAATTCACCTCCCTTGAATTCCGTGAGATCTTAAGGTGTGTTCAAATGTAGGCGTTTCACGCGAGTGAGGCGTTCCGCGCGCAGCCAATCAGGTGCTTCGCCTCACTGGCCTGGCTGCCCGCGAGCGAAGTTTGGGATATTTCAACTTCCTACGCGTGAAACGCCAAGATTTGACAACATGGCAGCTGCGCGTATTTTGTGAAATGAAGAATGGATTCCATTTTCGTCTGGTCATTCTACCAGCTGACTGGTATATTTGAGACAGACCATATTCTTATGCCCCAAAATCTGGGATATCATCTATCTTTTCCTCATATAGATGGATCGCCGTCAGATCTCTCTTAATTTCCTCATATCGTTTCCTCCTCTTCCTATTTCTTCTATAACTCCTATCCTCTTCCTTCCTCTTTCACACTTCTCCAGCGTTCTCCCCTCTATCACCCTCCTCAACATGCCCTCGTCTTTCAAAACATCTTCCACCCATTTTCTTCCTTCTCCAAACCACCACCACCAGCTCCCTCTTCTCTACAACCATATCCAATACCTCCTCGTTCTTCTTCCTCGCCACCCAGTTCACCCTCTCCATCCTTCTCCAAACGCACATCTCAAACGCCTCTAGTCTACATACATCCCCACTTCGCAATGACCAAGTTTCCGACGCATACAGCGCTACGCTCCATATTACAGTTAACGAACGGACACAAACCAGATGAAACTACATTGAGAAAATTGCGAAAATGGATATAAAAGTCGACGAGAACCTGTATAGGGGTACCAATGTTAGCTATGCACACATAGATACTTATTTCACTTCTGTTTCGCCAAAATTTGACTATAGATTATGTATAGCATGTGGATTCGTCGAGCACGACGACGTCGCCAACGCTTGGATGTGAACCTTTTCCACGTTAAATACGTGCACTCTACGCTCGGAGTACCTGCATGCATAGGCGTATCTAGAAGCGTCTGAAGGGGGGTCACCCCCCCCTTCTAAAGGGGGGGTATGGAATACCCCCCATGTAAAACGGGGGGTCCGGGAATTTTGAAAAATGTACATCTTAAAATGACGTTTTGAAGGTGTTATATTATGATTGGGGGGGGGGGGGTACAATCCCCAAAACCCCCCCTGGACACGCCTATGCCTGCATGTGAACTCAACTTTAATATTTCCTGCCGCACGCCCTTGAGGCAGTGTGTAAGTCATCATGCAGCTTTGTATTTGAGTGATCATGTACCCACAAGTTTTCGACACGAAACACGGCGGTGAAACTCTCGCGGAGGAATACATCCCGGACGTGGTTGGTTCACTTTCAAATATGCCTTCATCTCTCTCTCCATCCACCTCTGCTCACGGGTCATTAATGGACTGCGACACACCGGCTTGAGGGCCCCCTCTCCCCCCTCGCGACATGACGCATAACGACGTTTCAAGATTCTCGAGGTGACATCTACCGAGTGGCGAGTGGGTTTTTTGCTCTCCTGAAGAGGGCCTCGGAGGAAACGGCTTCCGGGAAAGTAATTGCGGAGAGGAGGATGACGAGAAATGGAAAATGAGGCTTCGGGTGGAAATAAACCACTCGAGGAAAAGGCGAAATAAAACTTAAACAGTCTGATCGTGAAATGCATCAACGTACACATTGGGAAACCTGCGTCGACGAGAGACCTTAAGGTAGTTTGAACCAGGTATCATCACCCTCAAAATAAATTCAATGAATTTGGCCTTGGAGGAACTAAAAAGATGCCATATTTTTAATGACAGCAAAAATATCAGCTACTCATTTTACTACTATTTGTTGATTTCTCGGGTGATGTTAGTGAGCTGCACCGACGTTTCGACGGCGTAGTCTACCATCTTCCTCAGGGTGAATGGTTTGGCCAGAAGGGTGTCATATGTTTATTAGGGAAGTCATGTGAATATTTACCCGCCCTTTTCTTCAATTGGTGAAAAAGGGCGGGAAAATGATCACATGACTTCCCTATTAAATATAGGACACCCTTCTGGCCAAACCATTCACCCTGAAGACGATGGTAGACTACGCCGTCGAAACGTCGGTGCAACACACCAACATCACCTGGATGGAAACCCGAGAAATCTACATCACAAGTATTCACCGGGAAATCCTTTTGTCTTACTAATTGTTACTTTTCCGAGATGTTTGCCAAAAAAATAGAAGCCGTTTTCCATGGGATATAATACAGCTACGCGCTCCAGAGAAGCATTATTGCAGAAAAAATGAGGAAGTTCTGACGCATAAATCGTGTTATAAATGTAACGGTGAGTGGTTTTTACATGTTTTCAATTATTAAAACATTAAACGTATTATCCACCGCAATACCTTTTATAAAATCACAAAGAAACCACCAATTGTGAAGGTGTATTCATCGTTCAGCGTAGGACAAATAAGTCAAGTTAAAGCTTCAAATATGTACATTAAGGTAGTACTGAGAATTTAAGTCAGAACAGCAAAGTTGAATTCGTCATTAAAATTGTCATAGTCACTTCATGCTTGCAAGCAACTGCTTGCAAGGATGAAGGGACATGAAGCATGCTTGCAAGCAACTGCTTGAATTTTAAAATAAAATTCAAATATGGTCTCGTGTATGACTAGAGAAAATTCTAGCTCAAACTACCTCAAACATTTTCCTGGCGATGCATGTGCTAACAATCGTACTAAAATAATTCGACGACCAGGAGGGGTGTATTACCTACTATAACTTTAATAGCGATAGTTTCTAGGTAAATAATCAAGATCTACCGCAACGTCAAGCAGAGCGTCCAAACCCTGCAATTGTGTAAATTTCCATCTATAGATTTTCCTTCGTTTTCGCCCAAATTTTGGAAAATGTGTCCGCTAAGCCCGTTTCACGCGATACTTGATCCAGCATGAATTCTAGAATACTCGATAGCATAATGGCCTTCCAGTATCGTGTGATATAGAACCAGCATACTGGCTAACAAGCATAATCGCTATCATACTGGATGAGCTACTTTATTACATTATTGATGGGGAACTAGTTTTCTACTGGCTCCCTGTGCGATGTAGTAGCCTTCGACTAATCACGTAAGCTTTTACAGACGCTGTGCGGTCTTCACTTTCTGCAATCAGCGCCATCTATATCTCCTTTGCAACGAAATAAAAAATAAATAGAAATGTCCCAAATGGTGTTTTGGTCGCCAGCTGTCATTGACTGTTGAATTTAATATTTTAGTAGACATGCGTTAAAATATGAACTCCCCATCCCTTCCAGTACAGGTTCAATGATCGTGTGATATCTTCTATAACGGCACCAATCATACTGGATTCCGTCCTCAATATCTTACACCGGCTAGTATACTAGATATTCTACTGGATCATGTATCGTGTGAAACGGGCTTTAGGAACTGAATCTATTTTTCGTTTCAGATCATCCATGTTCCGTGCTCCATCCTATTATATAACAATCGGATTCAAATTGAAGATTAGTTTATTTGATAGCAAGGATGGGCGGAACCCAAGGAAAATCTATCGATACGAAGTTACTTAATAGCATTTTTTGGGCAATTCGTTCGACTCTGAAGCAGATAACAAATTTAGAGCTGGAAACGATCAGTGCAAAAGTTACATAATAAGCCTCCTGATTCGGAAATGAGTTTTCGCCGAGGTAACTGATTTACGCTCAGTCATTTGAAATAACTATAGGGTTCTTTTTTGAGGAGGTAATTTGTGCCCTAGTGTATATGTAGATGGGTTATAGAGAATAGGATTATTTTTGGAATGATAATAATGAGTCAGATTTGTTGTTACGATTTGGAGCTATAAATTCCCCTCTGCCAACCAACCCCTCGTCAACGTGAGCATTAAATTTAAAATAAATTAACATAGATTTTTAGGAGTGAAAATAATACTTAGGTACAGGAGAATAGTTTAACATTCACAATAGAACAACAAACTTTATATATTACTCAATATCACCAAAAGTGTAAAAAATATATGGGAATAACTTAAACATACGTGGGAAAAAGTTGAAAGAATCCTACAGCTTACATACTTAAGTAGTTAAAAAATCCTTAGGCAGTGGAGGAAGAGAGGAGAGGAACCGGGCGTCAGTATTATCCTTCTCTGTACGAAAGGCACTAAGGGGCTCACAGTTGTATGGCCTCTCTGACAGGTGGATTTCTGCACTCGAGGTGTGCTTTCAATGGCCCCCAAGTCAACAGCCGGGATTCGAATCCGCACTCTCAGAATGAAAACCTGTATTCTCGCTACTGTGCCAACTTCGCCCTGTTTTAAGTTATTTGGCTTTATCTTGAGAATACTTTGGGGATAATATATCATTTAAAAATTCATGAATGGCGCTAGAGGAATATCTCTGTGGAAGTTCTCCATTCTTATGAATTATGGAGAGAGAGGGAATGATAACGCGAATGTCACCATTTTATTTTTTCCTCCCCACATTGGTTTTATTTTATCTGACCATGATGTATTTTTTAAAGTAGCATCATATTCCAACGCATTTTTGCCTGGTGATATAGTTTACCAAGAAAAAAGGAATTGTTAACATTTCGGAGTTTTTCTTTCCATGAATTTCTTCCGCACTACGTTCAGGGCTCTCTATATGATGAATTATAAAAAATTCTACCAAAGTAATTTAGTCATCACCATCATCATCATAAGCAGTCATCAATCCGAAGAGTGATTTCCTGCAGCAATCCTCTCCGCTCTCCTATCTGCTAATCACCATACTCCATAATTTTTCATTCTAATGTCACTCATAATTTTCTCCAGGATTCCATGAGCGGTCTTTCTCGATGATTCTTACCATTTTTGTCTCCTTCAAGTATTGTTTTCAAGAGGTTGTTGTGTCGCAGGGTATGAGCATAAGGTTTGCCCTTCCTATCTCTGAAAGGTTTTCATTGAACTTCTTTGCTAACCCACTTGTTGTAGGACTTCTCCATTGATGATTTCCTCAATCCATCTGATCCTCATCATTCTTCGATAAATCACATTTACATAATTTACAATATTTTTCGTTCTGCTGCAGTTATCGCGAAATGTAATAGATTGGTTATTAATGCCTAATATGAGCAGATGAAGATGTGACTCTGTTACAAAACCGTTCGAATGAAATAAAATTAGTGTGGAAGAGCGCTAAGTGGCATGCTTACTGTTACATAATAAAACGATTCCAAAAGTTAGGACCTGAGACGGTGTTTTACTAATTGTAAGTATAAACGTAATCTTGAAGGATTTATCATCGTTCTGCCGGCAAAGGGCTAAACACCATCTCTGTAAATTATTAAGACGCAGGCAATTGTAAATTCTCTTCCCGTTATCTTCAAGCCTAAGGAGCGTCCTTTGCAAAAGACTTGAGACTGTTAATCTTCAAATAAATCTCATTTGAGAACCGTCACTATTGCATGGACGACTGTTTACATAGGTGAGGAACGTGCGGTAGGTTCTTCCGAGTCTCGATAAATACCACCTTCATGGGGATATTGAGCCAGATGATAGGGTGGATAAATAATGATTATCGACTTTAATTAACTTGGACTTAGATTAAGGGTTCTTTGCCGTCCGATTAATTTGAGAAAAATCAATAAACGGAAGATAAACTGGATGTCTGAGGCGTTTAGTAAATTTATGGATGATCAAACATTTTTATCACTGCGGGTTACACTGGAAAGAAGTACAACAGAGCATTGCAGCTCTTTCCTTCATTGAAAACAACGAATCTTTGGTATATGCGGCGACAGTAGCTGCGGTGGAGTACTGATGTACATTACTGTAAAATTTTCGTAATTACCGCTGTCATTATTTTTCTCCGAGTCAGATAATGTAATGAATGGTAGGATAGTGACTAAATTTCAAATATTTTCGAGCAAATTAGGGAAAGAGTTTAATACAATATTTCCTAAAAAACCATGAAAATACTAATGAAAAGAAAAGTGAATTTTATTGGCTGAATACCGGAAAACATGCTTAAAACGCTTTTTATTGATAGGCACAAGCTTGGATTCACAACCACTCGCTCGCTTGTTTCACTCACGCTAATTTTCCAACCTGCATTCGATGTCACGCGCGTGATGAAATAAATAGAATTCTTCCTGAGCATAACAGTAGCACGTAAAATGAATATGAATTTAGGAGTAGTTAATTCGTGTTTACTGCTACATTAAAAAAATTAATTTATCACAATTACACTGAAAATTAAGTTTGCATTATAAAGAAAATGTTTCAATAGAATTTCATTTGTATAGGTTAGAAGAAGGTTGTGATTGATGAGAATGGTACCCTTCTGAAATCATTGCTAACCAAACACCATTCCAAAACTTGAAGGAGGCATTCGTACTCGAATTTTTCTACGAAGTAAAATGATGTAGCACGCAGACTAGAGTAGGAAAGCACAGATTTAACACCAAAGTTATAATAACTCCATGAAATCATCATTCGCATAAACCCCTCGGGAAATCGACCTTGAATCAGAAAGGCATGGTAATGTATCAAGCTTACACACATCTCCATAAGGCCGGAGATGCGCTGTCTCCAATAGCAGCAAGATATTTAACACAGAGCATAGTAGTATCTGCTAATACTAACTGAACATCCATGAGACTTCCAATGTGCAAATTTGCTTCCCTAAAGCAACTTACTTGAAATCAGCGCAATGTTAGAAATGGTTGCCAGCGAAACCTAGAGGCGAGTACACGAAGTGTAAATTTGGCAACAGCGTTCCCCATAAGGCCCATTACGTCAACTAAGCTTGGAACGGTCAATATGTCTCTCATATCCCTCCATCCTTCATCCTCACACGTTCTCCACTTTTCACGGTAAAAAAATATCCTTTCACAAATGTTTATCATAGATGAACTATCGGGCTCGTTTCGATGCTCATTTAACCAGCGGGAAGGGCGTTTGGGAAGCCGTGGAAGAAGGTGGGGGCTTTGCGTGGGATGCAGGAGGTGAATGTGGGAGAGGGAAGGATTCGAGACTGCGTGGCCGTAAAGTCCACAACTACTGCCTCTGGAAAAAACTAGTTACGAAAGAAAAACCGAAATTAAATGGATGAAAAAACAACAACGGTCCATCTTCACGCTAGCCATCTCCCCTCCTACCCTGTCTCAACTTCCCACACCCCATTTTCGACGATAAGAGACACCACGATACCCCCCTTTCTCATATCTTCCCTCCAAACCCACCATATTGAAAAAATAATTAAAAACAGATCGAAATTAAAAGAATGAAAATCTATGTATGTACATAAAATTGACTTTTGTTTAGTAAGATTTCACGCTTTCCCGGCGAATTGCAGGGATGAACTCTTCTCGGGCTCTACACCGGGTGAGTGATTGAAATGGTGCCGACGTTTCGGGTAGCGACTCGTTACCCATCCTCAAGGCAAATGTCACGTAACTAAACTGTCCGTTGGTTTTATACGGACGGTGGCGGTAGAGGATTGGTCGATCCCCGATTGTTGAGCCGGAGAACCGTTGACCGTTGAAATTTGGCCGTTGACCGTTGGCCTTGCTCTGTCAACCTGTGTTCTTTTTAGGATCCTATTCCACGAGCTGCTGATGGTATAGCCCGAATCCCGGTTTACGTTCCTCCTTTCCATTTTAATTTCTATCGCTTCCTTTGTCAAGCGATCCCAATATTCTTCTGAGCGCCAGGGAAATTGTTAAAATTTTCGGCAACATTTCAATCACTGACCCGGTGTAGAGCCCGAGAAGAGTTCATCACTGACTTTTGTTTGTTTGAACGCTATAGAGCTATGGACTTCCACATTCCTTGACGGATTCGAGCATAATTTGGCATGCATATTTATTTAGGACAAGAACTATTAATAGGCAATATACAAAGACCCCAGGGTTCCAGGAGCCTCAAAAAGGGCCTTTCGGGTGGATTAGATTAAGAAAAGCATTGGATTCGGTACAGAGGTTTTTTTTTTGCTTTTTTAAAATTACTTGCACTCATGATATAGGCTAGGAATTTTTAGTATCGGATGACTGAAAGAATAAATGTTTTGATTCAAGTATTTTATTTTCGTATTCTCTTTCTTGATGCCTAAAATTTGAGTTTTTATCCCACAAATACTTTATTTTTGCAATAAAATTGCTACGAGGGCGTCGATGGTGATTAGGAATATGATGACATGACATGGCGAAATATTATACTTTACATCTAAAATCTGAAATAAATATTTGCGAATGGATGTTAGTCGGAATAAATTATGACGAATACATAATATAAACAGATTCATTATTAAATGTTAATGTAGTAATCATTGTTCATTGAATCGTGGGAAATGGTCAAGTACGTTAAAATTCATTAAAATTCCCTGCAGTCGAGTCGAATGCCGAAACGTTGGTCATACAAATTTTCTCTCAACTGCCCTGTTTATGATGCTCGAGTCGGAGGTCGAAACTTTGGCCAGCATGGAGTCGCTAACCTGATGGGAAACCCGAGAAAAGGTTCTTAAATATGTTAAAATTTTTATAATCCACAAATATCTGGTTTAGTGCATAACAGCATCGATTTGTTGTCGACCTACGTCACTATTATCGAACATCTAAGGGATGGAGAGGTATCACTAATGAAGATGTCTTACGAAGTGAATGAATGAAAGATATTTGATAAAAACTCTCAGAATAAGAAGAGGCATAACTTATTAGTCTCATTTTCTGTGACAAAACAGCCTATTGAAAACAGTATCTAGGACTTCTCCCCACCCCCAATACTGCTCATTTTCCAACTCACACCAGCCGACTTAAAAAAAACTTAAAAAGCAAAAGAACGCCGAAAATATAGAGCGAAATTAAATGGACGGAAAAACGGTCCACCTTCCCGTAAGCCATGTCTCCCTTTCCCATCCCCACTTCAACCCTCCCCAATTCTCGACCACAGGGGACCGGTGTCCCCCTCCCACACTTCCCCCCTTGTTTCCACCCCTCACACGTGTGGAGGGGTATGGTACCGACCCTCCGCGTTCCACATAAAATTTCCACCCGAATTTCAATGTCTCGAATCCCCTCCGAGCATTTTTTACTTCACTCACAAACCTCTCTCTCTGAGGGAAAATAAAAGACCGAAAAAAAAAGAAAATAGGGCTGGCCCGATGCCAATTTTTTTCTAAACCGATGTTCCGATACTGTGAAATCGATACTGATCATCATAAGCAGTCATCAATCCGAATATTGTTTTACTGCAGCTCTCCACTCCACCCTATATAACCGTTTTATTTCTTCATGAGGTCTTCATCTTAACATCTCCCATAATTTGATTCATGTACTACAACCTCGGTAATACTTCCCATTTATTTAGACCTCCAGGACTGCTTTCAATGAGCTGTTTTGTCTAGGAATGAGTTTAATATGTTATGTCTCTTCTTATTCTGAGAGTTTTTATTCAATATATTTTTTTCCATACACTTCGTAGAACGTATTCATTAGTGATACCCCTCCATCCCTTAGATCTTGAAGAAGTGAAGCAGCTCGACAACTAATCGATATTGGTGATGCGCTAACCTAGAAATTTCGTCAATGGTAAACATTTTAACATGCTTGATCATTTCCTACAGTTAATTGAATAATACTCACTAAAATACACTTCAATAATGCACATCATTGATATTATATTACGTCATAATGTCTTCCAACAAACATCCCATTCACAAATATTAAGTTCAAATTTTATACGTTAACTGTGATATTTCAAAGAAATGAAACTTATTGCACCTAAACTGAACCTACTGTTCCGTTAATTTTTCCTAAAAGTTCAAAATGCGCATATTTAAAAATAAAATTTAAGAAGAGATGGGAATTTCTGAGGGAAGAGGAGAAACGTGAAGAAAATATTAGTGAAAACTATACTAATCAGGAAAATAGCGCTGTATGAGTAGGAAACTTGGCCATTACGGAAACAAAATGTGCGTAGACTTGAGGCGTTTGAGATGTGGGTTTGGAGAAGGTTGAGGAGGGTAAGCTGGATGGCGAGGAACGAGGAGGTATTGGATATAGTTTGAGAGGAGAGAAAGCAGGTGGTGAAGTTTAGGAGAAGGCAAGGAAGGTGGAATTGTGGACGTTTTGAGAGACTAGGGTGTGTTGAAGAGAGTGATAGAGTGTAGAACGCTGGGCAAGCGTGAAAGGTGAAGAAAGAGGGTAGGGATTTTGGACCACGTAAGGAGAGGAGTCAGAGGGTATGAGGAACATAAGAGAAAGAACTGAGGGCGAGCAAATAGTGTGCAGGGAAGTGAAAAGATACCCCAAAAATGAAAAAATTTGAGAGAAGGCTGCCCAAAAACCTACCGATCAACATATATAGCGCGTCCCACATTCATTTGACGGTAGGTATGGGCCGCATGAAAAACGCTATTTCCAAGCTTACACCCCGTGAGCTCACCTCAATGTCACTTCGGCAACAATTTCAACGCCAATTTAAGTACGTTATTTCAGGGAATGTTATTTTCATATTGGAAGACTCCTAGATGAGCAGTTAGTGTACTGCAGAGCACAGTGTTAATTTTCCTGAGGCTATTGACAACGTCGCACCTACGGCCTCATAGGGATTTACACAGGAAACGAATCTCCATGAGAGCCCATACTGTCAAGCAAATGTAGGACGCCCAATCATGAAGAAGTGAGGTAGTGCGGAAAATGAATTGGAAGAGAGAAATGGGAAGAAAAGAGATGTTTTCTAACGGATTAGTGTGCCTTTATGTTCTTGTTTTGGCCGAGAATGCGGTAGGGAAGAGAGAATTTATTCCACGGAGCATGTCTCTAATTTTGTCGCTTTGTACTGTGTTCCGATGGGTTAGGATAAATATGAGGATGATTTCCTTTGATATAGTTTCGGCCGCCAATATGAAATGCCATGAGCATCGACATCGGCCCATGTATATGCAAAAAATATTAGCCATCCTCGCTGCCCGTTCATTGGTTGATTTTATATTCCACATTCCCCATCACTCTCGTCTCCTGTACAAAACATGAATACTATCGGTAGCATCAACATCACTCGATATGCATCGGACAAAATCTGAAAAAAAACCCTTCCCGCTTACAACAAAGATTGCTTTTATTGCCCATACTACCCGCCGCGGTACATGAATTATCGGTAGAACCGACGTCGACCGATATTTATCGCGCAAACCGTGAGAAAAATTAACTCTAACAACTTTTTAAAACAGCTTGCTTGTATTCACAACATTCCTCGCCACCCTCCCCTGCCAAACGAAAAATGAATATTAACGGTAGTATCGACAGCGATCGATATGCATCGGGTAAAACCCAAACAAAAATAACATTTCTCTCTTTTAGAACAGCTAGCTTTTATTTTCCACATTCCCCACCACCCTATCCTCCTGCACGATACATGAATTATCGGTAGTATCGACATAGGCCGATATGTATCGGACAAACCCTGAAAAAAATAGCCTTCCCCGCTTTCAGTACAGCTTGCTTTTATTCCTTCCATTTCCCCCGCTAACCGCCGCCAACCCTCCCCTCCAACACCTTCCCCTCCCTACTACCCCTCTCCCTTTATTTCCCCACCCCCTCCTCCACCCCCTTCTCCCTCCCCGCCCTTCCTCGAGGAAAAGCCCCGAATCGATGCCGGTCTTGCGCGAGGCGGGAGGGAGGTGGGAGGGGGTTGAGTGTGAGTGCAATGACGTCACTGAGGTCCCGCCGCAACGGATGGCTCGGAGCGCCTGGATCTTCCCAATGCCATCTCCCCCCCCCCCTCTCCTCTCTCGACGCTTATGTAGGGCACATGCATGTGCAAGTAAGTATGTTGAGTGCGGAAGCTTGGTTGTGTGTATGGGTGCATGCAGTCTCTCAGCGCAGGTGGGTGCCCAATTCAGGGAAGGCCTCGGAATTTTCGACCCTCGGCAATGACGGAATGTTGACGTCACAACATCGAAATTTTTCAAATATTGCCATACAAAATTTGTGTTTCTGCCGAGGCTGTGTCGTCAGCTCCACGACGCCTCCGAGGCTCGACAATCTCGAATCCTTCCTGAATAAGTAAACAGGTAGTCCTCATAATACTTGAGCCTCGACAATGACGGAATGCTGACGTCGAAAATAGAAAAAATTCTCACATTGCAATTTCAAAGTTGAATTTTCTCGAGAACTTTCTTTTCTCGAGGTATTGTCGAAACTGCAGGTAGGTGTCCAATTTGGGGAAGACATCAGAAATTTTGAGCCTCGACAAGGATGGTATGTTGACGTCACAACATAGAATATTTTTAAATATTGTCATACAAAAATCTGAGTTTTTGTCGTGGGTGTGACGCCAGCTTCACGACGCTACCGAGATTCGACAATGTCGAGTTCTACCTGAATGAGTCCCTAGGGAGTCTTCAGAATTTTCGAGCCACTATAATGACGGAATATCGACGCCACAACCTCGAAATTCTCAATAAACACCATTTGGAGATGAGTTCTCTCGAGCTTTTCCTTTTATCAAGGCGTTTTGGAAGTTGAGTCCTTCCTGGTGCTCTGTCCGGCATTACTACGGAATTTTTGAGCCTACGCAATGACGACATTTTGACGACACAACCTTGAAAATATAAAATAATACTGGTGAGGTAATTTAAAAAGTTGATATACGTCGAGGATGAAGCGTCTCATCCACGATATTTTCGAGGTTCGACAATCTCGAGCCGTTAATGAATGAGGCCCCTTATGAAAACTCCAGAGCGCTTATTATTTATGTACCTTTCCTTCACCACCCATGTTTGCCTTGTGCGTCCCGGGTTTTGTGAGAGATTGTGTGAAATACAGGAACCGGTGCCAAAGTGCATAACATTGGAAACGTTGCCGTGTTCCTATCCTACTTTTGGGAAGAACTGCATTGTAGGAACTTTAAAAATTGAAATAGTTGAATTCGATGATATAGCTACTTTATTTCTGACACAGCGAACATCAGCTGACAATCCTCAGATAAGCCCAAAATATTTCGGGAATAACGTTTGAAATTACTGTAGCGATTCATTACTCAATGAAACTTAGTAAAAAATGAATGGAATATTTCTTAAAACAGAACATAATACCACATTTTTAAGTTCATGTCGGAAAATAAATACAGATGTAATTCATTGGTGATATTTAAAACGTTAAGCTGGCTGTAAAACACTTAAAAAGGGCATATTTTGATACCACGCTGAAATAATCACGCGGCCTGGTTTACTTTGATTTTGACGTCACTTCGCAATAAACATCGTAGACCCGTCGTCAAAAATATGAACAAACAAACTCAGTGACGTAACGCTTGTATTTATCTTACTTTTAAAATCAAAATTTAAAATTTCTACGAGGCGCAAATTTAAGGATCAGGATTCCACAAGAAGATCTTTACCAAATTATTACCGATACTCGAGCCCGAGCTATAAAGATGGAAAATCAGTACCCTAACCATCACACCAATCCCAAATCCTAGGATTCCTTCCATTATAATCTTAAATTCACTATGAATGGCTAAGAACAAAAATTAGTAGTCTCCAAATAAGAGCCGAGGTACATAACCATAACCATGTCAAGCTCCGCTAGAAATGAATAATCCTCCTTCGACCTGGGTAATGGACGATTAATAAAATATCGCACAATTAAAGAACTAAGAATCCCCAGATTTTGATGTCCTCAACCGTCTTGCATGGGTAGCAAAGTTTATACTCTATAGTAGTTTCTAAAATTCTGGTCATTGAATATTAAATGCCCATCCAATACTCTAATTATCTAAATATATTTGTTTCAGCGCAAATTTGTATTTATTTTAACTGACCTTATGTGCTTTATTATTGACAATAAATCATGAACCTTAATCAACATAAATGTCAGTCAAATTAACTTCTACTGTAATATATGTACTGCCATAACATGCCATTCTATGTCACAACATCCTATACAATGCTAAATTATACCATAGTATGTGGTCACTTGGACTCCTCATCACCTCGTCGGCTTTCGAAATCATCAGCAATCCTCATCAGCGATATGTTTCGCACACGCCTCTCGTTCTCTGCCTTCCTCCAAATTTCTCATAGTTCTAGTCTCTCATTCTTCATCTCAACCCTCACATCGACGCGTGCCCGCCATTAATTATAAATTCTTTCGCAAACGACCGATATTAGTTTCCTTTCATTGCATTTTTTTTCAGCTCAGCTCCAGTCATCGAGATCGCGCGGTCGGTTCGGGCGATTGATCGCGTCGCAGGGGCGCCACGCGTCAAAATCCACCACACTTATAAAAAGTCGCGTCGTTCGAGATAAATCGGGCAAATTTTCGAGCAAGCCGACTGCGGCGCACAGCCTTGCGCTACTTATGAAGCTTGTGCAGGGAACGTACGTGCGTCGAAGATTGAGTCTGTCTTTCAATGTTCTTTTTTTTTGTAATGAAACGATCTCGTCACCCATATTCCAAACTCGTTCCTCCCCGATCGTGTGCGGCCAACTTTCGCTAAATGCGTCATCAAGGTCGTTTGATCTGAAATAACCCAGTTTTTGATGCCACCAGAGTGGGGGGGGGGGTGGAAATTAATTTATATCTGAGATTGATCGCAAATGTTTTCATCAGTCGACCTTTTCGGGTGTAATTTTCCTATCCTTCTGCTCGGTAGGAATTGAAACACATATACGAAAGAGATGAAACAACTTCTCACTTCCTTTTCCTTCTTCTTATTTCCCTTATTCCATTGGCGTCACGTAATCCAAAACGGCATCTGAATTGTGACGTCACTGCACGGTAGTTCGTTCAACGCTCGCTCAACGTTCATTTCAACAGTAAGGGTCTAAACATACTAGTTCACTGTCTCACATTAAGGAAGTGGAAACGATCATTTTCGGCTAGTTTGGTTAAACAGCTGAATTTCACGCGTAAATAACTCGTAGATACTATTACCGTCACCGTTTCACGACGTCATCAGCCGGGTATCCGATGACATAGTGTTTTAAAGCCACCTAGCATGCGAAATATTTAGCAAAAATATATTAATAAAACGACGTTGTTTGTCGACATAATTTCGACCCTAGTTAGGTTTTAATACTAGTTTTTTTTAGAATTATACATGTTCTCCATTGTATTTTGTTCAGTTTGAAAATTATCTCTATGCTAGGTCTCAAATGTTTTCAGTGTACCCGGGATGAAACCTAAAGGGGGAAGTAACAGGGCCGGTTTTAAGCTGTTTAGTTAACGTTAACCGCAATATGGCATAATCTTTACGTTCATTTGATGTTTGCTACCTGAGAAATCGAGGGTTTTGCATACTACATCAAACAGTCGGTTAGTTGACGTGAGCGTTATCGATGAGGGAATGTATTAACTTCGGTGTTCACATCGAGAAAACATTACGGTGGTTCCACCGCAAAATGACATACATCAATGTATTCATACTCTGGGTACTTGCAGAAAAACAAGTCCTTTATGCGATTTGAATATCAAAATGTCAATTTCCATGTTATTTTTATCGCAAAAAAAATTGAAATTACATTGCGTTAAATGCGAAAATAGGAAACCAGGGGGAATATAGCGTATTTATATTCAATATGCAGGCCATTTTCGTGGAAAGCTGTTTAAAATAAGCAAAAACTCCCTGTAAATTGCATGAAACTAAATAAAATCTTTCAACCTTGTGTTTTAAGTTATCAGCTAATAATGCGATAATTGAAGTAAAAATGGGGTAATTTAATAGATATGGCGCTGCAGACGTTGACTATGCTATAAAAAGTGTTCATTGCAAATATATTCCTTGAAAAAATCTGCATATTTTGTACTTTATTTTTATTTTTAGTTGCTAGCGCATGTCACCAGTAAAAAAGCTTATTTTAAACCAATTAAACAAACGTTGGAATTTAGTATTTTTAGTTACTCACACAGTGACGGTGGAATCTCCTTAACCAGAGATAATGAAACTGGGCCTTAGTAATCTTGCCATGAATTTTGATTGGAGCATAAAACAAACACGCATCACTTGAAAATAGAGAAATCGTGTAGGCCTAATACGACTAATCCTGCCACATTCTAAAAAAAAGTACAAGTATTTTGAAAATTGCTCACCCTAAATCCATTTTTAAGCTAAGGAAATAAACTGCAAATATTAAATGGGGTCTATATCAGTTGAAAAATGTATATATTATCCAAATACTACCAATGACCAATAACTCCAAAATCGAAATGAATGTGGTAGGATGATGGTATCACTCACTCAGTGATTCAACCCGAAGGTTGGTTTGGATAGTTGATGGTAGAGCTCAACCCGGACTAAGACACAGGCGTGTGAATTTCACACATTCAGGGTAGAGGGGCCAGTTCCTTTCCCTGGGCCACCTCACACTGGAGGATTTTTGTTCAGGGGCGTTCATAGGCTTCCGGATTTGAACCCGGGACCCTTCGATCAGTAGCCAAGCGCTCTACCCACTAGGCCACCACGCTCCCCAAGCTCCGGCATGATGGTATAGTTCTTCATAATTCCACACCATAGTATAAGCAAATTCCTGTATTTACCTTGAGTACATCATTACAGCTCAAAACTGACTTACAGTGACTACGTGATATAGCATTAACTTCGATGAAGTAATCGATGATTTTCGCAATTTAACTGTTTAACTGCAAAATTAGTAATTGTACCATTGCATGGAGACGGACGGTGGACTGAAAGTAAGACAAACGAAAAAGTGCTTGATATGGTAGGTGAGGAGAGGAAATTTCTGGATGAGATTATTAGGAGGCAAAGCATGTAATTGGAGGAGGTATTGAGGGGTAAAGGGTTACTTAAGACCGTGATAGAGGAGAGGATATTGGGTAAACGGGGAAGTTGAAAAAAGAGATTAGGTTTTATGGACGGGATGAATAAGGGTAGGACGTATGCTTAAATGAAGTAAGAAATTGTGTTTTGGTAGATAAAGGTCTGCGCTTGTGATATTCTTAAGAATTTTTCACTCTCTTCCATTTTAACCTACCTTAAACGGTAAATTACCTAAAAAGTAATAATACTTAAATCAATTCACGCAGAGTTAAATAAATAACACAAAGAAGAGATTAAGTTTTTCGATCAACTTTTGAGAGGCAGTTCAACAAATGCGATCGCATTTGGAGTGAGGAAAGCATTGGAGAAACGTAGGTTAGACCTGAAGGAAATTTTGCGTTCACTTGACTTTCGTTCCGATGACGCGTGGATCCCTTCGTCTCAAAAAGCTTTGCGATCCAGCCCAACCCGAAACTGATTGGCGGCAAATCCTTGATAGGCCCTTGATGGGAGGTAGGCGGGGGAAGTGAGATACTTACCCCTCACCAACCCCTCTCTAACTCCCCTCGCTCCTTACTTTTCCAATGGAAGCAGCAGATATTATAAAGGAAGAGGCTCGGATTAGTGCTAGAAATCCATACTTTGTACCCAGTCTATGGTTATTTAAAAATACGTCATCAATACTGGAAGGCAATGAGGGTGAATGATGACTAAAGTTACGATTGACCAAAAACTCCCCTTAAGAAACTATATCCAAACTGTTTTATATGATACCATAGGGATGACGGAAAATCTTGCTTGAAAACCTAAACTTGGGACAACGCCATGAAAAAGCAGATACAACTACGACTATATGACAGCATTATTTGAACAGTTATATTATATGCAATGCCAGAATGGGCTAGATTAAAGAAAGAGTCCGCTCAGGAAAAATTATCATCTTTTGAAAAAAACACTTAGACAAATGCTGAACCTTTCTCTATGGACGAAAAACGAGAATTTATTCGAAAGATCTCAAATTAAACCAGCTGAAGAAATAATCCGGCATCATGCACAAAAATATTATAATGACATTAAACAACACAAATAATTCGCTGCAATACATAACAATGGACAAGTCAACCGATTAGATTAATATAAAAGACCAGGAAACATTCAAAACGGATAAAACACTTAACTTCAGCTCGGGAATCCAAAACTATGGATTAGAAAAGAAAGAGACAAGGAACAAAAGCGAAACGAGAGGCGTATTCCGATAAAAAAAGTCACTACTCTGCAGTTTCAATCACAGGTGGTGAATAATGAATTAATTGAACAAATGGACGACTTGAGCGCCTTGGGCGAATGCTTGCGAAAGATGGAAGGATAAGATGAGGAGATTCAGAGGCGTGCGAAAGCTGGGGGGACAGTCATAGGTAGTAGGTGGAGCATATATCCAGGAATAAGTGTTTGCCTAGGGAAGCTAAAATCCCACTGTACATAAGTGGCGTCCTCCCGACTTTATCGTACGGCAGCAAAACTTGGGTACGCCAGAATAGGCGGAAATGTAGGCTAAATTCAGTGGGAATGGGATACCTGAGAAGTGTTTGCGGTAGAAGCAGGCGAGATAGGGTTAGGAATGACTGAGTCATGAAATAATGTGAATTGGATGATCCCATGATGGACAAGTATGAAAGGAGCGAACTGCGTTGGTTGGGCCACGTTGAGAGAATGTCTGAGAGTCGAGTAGTGAAACAGATTTCTGATTGAGGAGTTAATGCTACGAGAGGTAAGGGTAGACTGAGGGATTCACGGGTGTCTGTGGTGGAAGATACTCTAAAGAGGAGGAATATTAAGAGTCTTACAAATAGAAAAGAGTGTGTACGAAGCAATGCATGAGTGTAACTGAAGTAAAATAGGTATGCAAGGACAGGGCAGTATGAAGGAAATTATTAAAGCAGTCAGCTTTACAGGCCTATCACTGAGAAATAAACTTTTTTAGCGGTAGACCGAGACAGTCATGGATGAATAAGGCGGAGGACACTGATAGAAACTAATAAAAATAAACACCATAACGATTCGACAAGCACAAAATTCTGCTACTTAGGAAGCATAGCTTTTAGTGATAACAACTCTCGCTAGAAGAAATAAAGAAGAATCACAGTGAAAAAACAAGTTTTTCAAGGAAAGATGAATATTCTGACCAGACCGGAACATATAGATCTGTAAGGAAAAGATTTGAAACAATCTTTTCTTGGAGTGCCTCGCTCAATGGCAGCAAATGTTGGACGTTAAGAAAGACGGAGAGAACCTGTCTGTAAGCGGCGGAGATGTGGATTCAAGAAGGAGGTTAAAAATTGGCTGGATTGAAGGGAAAATGGACGTGGAAGTTTTGTCAGCAGTACTTAATTAAAGAGAGACAACTGCTAAATGTGATGGAGAAAATGAAAGATAAATTCTTAGGTCATTTACTGAGATGAGTTGATTTGAGTGATGCTAGAAAGAGAATTTTTAGGAAAGAAAGTTAGTGGATAAAGAAGGTAAATTATTTACATGATACATGCAGGAAAATATGGCGGTGAATATATGATATAAACTTAAAAGAACCGCAGGAGACAGGTACAGTGACAAGGCTTTGCCTAAGGTGGCTGGACCGGTAATCGTGAGTCATTGAGTGCACATTTTAATAACTTTTTCCGTAAGCCGGAAAACATTCTTGGACCACATTTCATTGAAGTGCATCTGTTTATGCGATGGAACTCACCATACAGGCAGTAATGAATATGATACAAGAAGTATATTTACATTTTTTCCTTAAATCAAATCATGTTATGACTAGAGTTTTCGGCGCGGTATTCGAAATTTAGACCAAATTATATTGAAATACGTTTTTTTCAAGTATTGGACTCGATGTGACACCTTGGTACTTGTTAGAAACAATTATAATAAAGGTAAATGTATTATTTCGCGTTTCGAAGAAAATCAGTACACATGTTACCGAATTATTACGAAATATATGCCATGTGCCACAATGCTTCGTGTTAAAATGGAATTTAATTGACCAAAAACTAAATCGGTATGATGCAATTTTTTCCCTTTTATGTACAGATATCACTAATTATAACACATATGCAAAGTTTCACGCAAATCTGTACATAAACAAAAATCTCTCCAACCACCTTAAGATAATGTTGAGAATAGTTGTCGAGGAGAGGCCCGTTTCCGTCTTATGCTGGGGAGTGTGCGCTGACTCTATGATTCCAATCTTTTCTCGCGGGATTGTAATTTACGCTTCGTGGAACGCCCACGTAGTAGGGTTACCAGTAACCTCATCTCGGAAACATTGCCATAAAGGCAACCCGCCTCAAATTTGAATTCGTGGAATTGACACTCTTAGTAATCACCCGTGCTTATACGATCCCGAGGATTTCGCTTCGCCCTCTCTATTGCTGGGGCGATAATATCGCTGGTGCCCCGCCATGTTGTTTGTAGAACTACGGGAGGAATATACCCACAATAAAAAAAGAGTTTACGTACCTATCGGCGCTTGAAAGCAATGAAGTCGTAATCCATGAGAATAATACTCAAGCTTTTAAGTTTTCCCGTTCCCTCCCAGTTGAGCAAGCAGACATAAACAACACCGTTCACACACTATGAAACAATAAATATTTGCTACAGAAATAGTAGCGGATCCTTTGAAAATTACTCCATAATATGCTTCCCTTCGGATTAAAACACAGAGTACGCAGAAATCGCAAAGTATTGTCTTAAAATTACAAGTGTAAAGTATGCATTTGTGCCATCCACTGCCTCAATTAAGTTGTATAAGAAGGTTTTAATTAATTTGCATTATCCTGCCCAAACAGGATTTTCTCAACCATTACCACTGAATATTTATATTAATCTCAGCTACAACATAGTTTTAAGCGGAAAAAATAATATGATTATTAACGGCCAAAGCAATTTCTTCATCAGCTTTTATTGGGTTATTTTTAACATGTGCTCTCAGATGAGAAGCTTATACACAGGCCATAAGTTTGGATATGGCAGCAACATATTTACATCGGACACATTAGGAGAAATTGGTTGCAAGCATAATTGTATTTTTAATGCCACAGTCGAACACTTATTAATACTACTACATTAGAGCAGGAGCTATGAAGTTCTTCGAGAGGTTAAGGGCAGCCTTCGTATATCCTGAGTGTGTCTGAGTTCTACAGATAATAACTGAACTTTAACAGCTGTATTCCCTATATTGCCAGAACCGTTATCATTATGGAACTACAAAGCTAAGAATTATGTAAATATGAATTCAGCAGAAGCACAACGTTTTAGCTAGTCTCAACGGTTTAAATTATATCCCATTTGTCGCCTCTATTTTTACACATTTTTTTAGGATTACTGTAGACGTGAAACTGCATAAAAAACCCAATTCATTTGACTTGTCGGCCAGGGGGAACATTTGAGATTCTTCGAGAATCTTTGCTCAGAATAATCCGTTTCCCCTTGGATTTTTTTGTCCATTAGAGGAAATCCTTACCAAAGCTTTTTATCACCCAGAACTCTTTAAGTAAACACAAATTTCTTCACTCACCATGATATGGGCAGGTCGCTCCCGAGAACGAAAATGCTTCCGTTCTGCGCATCCATCGCAGTGACGTACGCTGGCGCACAAGTGCGGCGGTACATTCCAAATGGAGCCCGGAGTTTCCACGCAAGTGATTTTGCTATTGTTGCTAGTGTCCAAGAAGTAGTACGGTGGCATAGAGTCCATTGCAAACTTATAGTACGCAAAAAATACTTACTGAGTTCCAATTTCATAGTCAGTATTGAAATATCAATTTCAAAATAAGGCAGAAATTACATTTTAGTCATTGGAACTTCTTTAGGAACCATTAAAAAATGAAATTATTCAGATCCACATTCATCGTTTCCACATCCATCCACAGAGCTCTAGTTTATCGTTTCAATACATATCCTCCCAACTAACGAGAATCAAAAGCTTGTTTCACCATTTAAAAAACCCACGCTGTTAAACACCAAGTTTACCACTTGTATTAAAGTTAAAAAAAAACTCTTCAAACTCTCTATAATGAAATCTCTGACCCCATCTTTTGTGATGAAAAATCATTTTCTTCGATGTTATCTCGAACTAATTGCGTGAGCCAAATTTCCTCCAAGGTTGGTTTCTCAGAAGGGGCTTGATGACTGTTGCAAAAACCGGGCGATATTAATGGAGAACCCCTGACGGGTCTGGTAACTATGCTCCGAAAAATTCATTAATATACGTCATTGAAGGAATATTGGCTTCCAAACATTTTGTTCTTCAGCCTCAATCCACAGCGAAAAAAACCTAAAAACCTCAAACGCGTCCTATAACACCTCGTATTAGTTCCACAAATATCACCGTGCAACATCAATCACTTCAAGTTTGTTACGGGTTGTGACCGAAAAATACCACCAAAACAATTGAAAAGACATAATATCTGAAATAAGGAAAAGAGGGAAAATAAAGGCTGCTGTATTTATAGGTAGGTAATTTTCTTAGATTTACAGTATTGGGGATTTGGAGATAAGAAGCAAATGTAGCGTCTGCGCTGCACGCGGTTCAATTCCCGGTACATTAAGATTTTTTGCCGACCGTATATTAACATCTTCGCCAGTCTATCTGGAAGTTGCCGGTTCGAGTCCTGTCTAGGAATTAAATTTACTATCAGGAAATTTATGTTTAAATTGAGTAAAATGTAAGAGAATTTTATGTAGACCTAATTTTCGCTCAGCTAAGTCGCTTGTTATTTTATTTCATTTATCTGTCGAAGAAACTTTATTTACCTGTCATATTATATTGGTTGTTCAATCCTAAGTTTAGTTGACTGCAGCCCTCCATCCTTCCCTATCTAATGTTAGTTCCCTTTACTCCCTAATATATACTCCCTTCTTATATACTTTCCTCTATATTTGATATATGTATTTATCCCTTGGCCTTCCCCTTGGGACTTTTTCCTCTATTTTCCCTTCAATTATATTCCTCACAAACAAATTTTTCCTCAGTATGTACCCAATCCATCTGGTTATTCTTTCCTGTACAGTGTTCCTTATGGCTGTTTCTTCTTCTACTCTGTATACCTACTTCTTCATACCTTATTTTATCATTCCATTTGATCTTCAGTATCTATACAGTTCGTTCAAGATAATAGCGCAGTTGACATAAATGCTGCCAATTAGTAAGCACGTCCAATGGAGTTTGGGTAAGGGGATCACGTGACCGATGAATCCATTATGGTGTTTTTTTAATCATACGATTGTGAATTAATTGTTTATTTTTCATTCCTTTCTAAGCCAAATCAGCATTTTTCAACTGCGCTATTATCCTGGACGGACTTTAGTTACGAAGTCCATAGTCGCTATATTTCGCACTTCACTGACTTAGGCACGAGGACCTTGGTTTGATTATGGTTTAAATGTGGCAACATCAGGAGCAATATCACTTGATAGCTATCGTTCGCATAGTTTCGTAATTATTACTCTGGTAGACCTTTGTCTGTGGGATGGGGAACGCGGTCATTGAGGAGAAGTAAAGGAGATGAAAAAGCTACGATTTGATTCATTTCAGATGGAACTTTAATTCAATTCGTACTCCACGATCTCTTCCCAAGTTATTTGCTGATTAATTTGATGCCAAACGGTTTGCTAATTCCTGGGACACAAGCCATACAATTTAATTTTTAAGTAAGAAAGAAATGCGGTCATTAAGGTCGTTCATTGAATACGGAACCCTACCCTAATTACCTTGAAATGGAGGACCTTTCTCCGTAATATGTAATAAGAAAATGTGAATGTTCAAATCATTTTGGGAGCCGTGAAACTTGGAGAGGGACTAAAAGAGGGATAAAGGTGATAGTCAAACGTTCATGTACGTTTTTCTCACAGGCGCCCGAGAAAGCGCAAAAGTATGTTGCCCGCAGCCCGAGGGTGTAAGGGTAACTTCTTTTGCAATCTCATTATTTAAGGGTAACTTCCTTTGCAATCTCATTCATGTTCTGTCTACCAAACATCCTTCCCTCAACCAAGGCCTTTAGCATCACTTAACCCCTTATTATCTTTCCCAACCACCTAATCTACCTCCTCCTTACGTATCGTTATTTCACTCCATCCATATCAGTCTTATCCCTTTGGTAAATTCGCTTTGTTATACCTATGGATAGTGTTTTTAAAACTTCGGTTGCATAAATCCTTAGACTGGTGCAGATTAATATCATTGTTTATTCCTTCGGGACACCAACAGAAACACCCTAAAACCGGTAGTTTCCCGGAACAGCCGTTACATGTGGAACCTTATGTATGGACGATATGCCGATGGCATACATCTCCGGCGCGCACGAATGTACGACACCCATCGTTTTCCGAAAACTCCGACATTCATCAATTTAAGACATCAGTGACAACCACCGATAATCTACACCCACGTTTGGGAGACATACATCCGCAATTCACCAGTGCTCGACACCGTCCAAATCCTCCAATATTTGGTATACACCCTCATTTGACATACATCAATAACCAACACATTCGACACCGCCCAATTTTCAGAACCACCCTTAGACACATTTTCAACATCCACCAAATTTCGACATAAACTGCAAATCGACATCCACCATAAACAACGTCCCCTCGGTAAGGAATATATGGAGATTGTGGCACTAACATATCGATACTGACATTTCATAAATCGCCATCTTCAATATAGACAGATATTTGACGCAAGAACACATGAGACGCATGTACCAGATCCACATATAACCGGGAAAAATCGAGATAAGAGGATTAAAATTCCCGATGTTGACCTATTTATGAATTCATTCAGATTTAAACATAGGTTTTTGAATCAAATAATCTACAGCTAGGTATTACCCAGCGAGCCGCCACAAGGGCGTGTGGCAGCGGGTGTCGGGGCGAAAGCCATAGTAAATAAATTCAAAGGTAAGAGAATTGCAAATAAATTATTACAAATAAAGAGGAAAGTACATACATAAGAAGAGTCATGAGGAAGTAAGGGAATTGGTGTTAGATAGGGAAGAATGGAGGGCTGCAGTCAACCAACCATAGGATTTAATGACCAATGATAATGAAGGGGATCGGAAGCAGAAAGAACAAAAAGTTTTCGCTTCGTCAAATAAGTATTTCGCTATATTTTCGCTGTAATCATCATCGGTGTGCGGGAAGAAATAATTTTAGAACCTATTAGATCGGCAGTGAATTCATCTCATTGTTTCACTATAGTCTGTTCTTGCGATTAGTGTGGAGGATAAAGAAATATGGGCTTCGTCGATGTTAGAGAAGACTCAACATCATCTGAGAATTTATCGGCAGGACTATTCATGGATCAATCACTAATTTGGTCGAACACTTACGAAGGTAATATCGAATATCAACGCATCGACGTATCGTCAAGAGTGACTGAGCATGTCGGCTCGGTGAAGAGTTTTTATACAGCTGAAATGGGGGACGTAATATGCGCAAATTGCTAAGAGGAAAAAAAATTGTCCTGGGCTAGGAATCGAAACACGGATCTTGGGTTTGCCAAGCCGTTGCGGAGACTACCACGCTAGCAAGTTTCAGCTTTCTAGTTTCAAGCCCCATGGCGATTTCGGAGGATACAAGGGAACTAGATGTTATGCCCTTGTAGTCCATCAAAGACAGCAACGAAATAGAGAAGAGGACTTCAAAGAAGTCACGACCCGTGGGGTTGTATTCTATACTAGCACTTAACCTGAGCCTACCAATGTATATGTTGATTTTTCATACTGCCGAAATACGACGATGAAATACGCAAAAATTGCCACTAGAAAAATTAGAATCTAGACCGAGAATCGAACCACGGACCTTCGGCTTGTCTTCGACTATGACCTTAGGGCATTCCCCCCACTGGATGGCTATTGTCCTCACGCCTGACGCTCTTTCGGTGTCTTGAGGGATAGTAAGTCAACGTAGACGGTATATTAGATGTAGAGGACATGCAATCTGAGCGTAGTAAAACAACTTGCGACAAAATATTTGCAATTTCCCAGGGAAACGTAATTAATATAAATGAGCTGGGATATGTGAGGTGAGTGAATTTCATGGCGCGTCCACAACATTTTGGTGTTGACGACGGGGACTTTTTTGATAACGTCTCATAAGCGTCTGGGGCAAGAGGGGGGGGGGGGGAGGGAAGAGGCAATATATTTTTGCAGCCTGAATCTCGGTTGCTAAGAAACAGGAGTGTTATTCCTTCATTCCCATCTCCAAGATCACCTTCTTTTACTGCTCGCTCAAATAAAATTCTGATTTGAGAAAAGGTAAGAGTTACACCACTTTCACTTATTTTCGCACATAAACAAGCGTTATCCAGAATTGCTATTGAATATAATGCTAAATCGTTTTAGTTTTGAGAAATGCATGAAGAGTCCTGCAGCTATCCTCGTCGAACACATTCACGAGGTGATTTTCAGATTATAATGCACTTAGCAGCGCCAATGTGAGCAACGATCAGTAATTTTTCCGTTACGTTGGTTTTCTACCGGCTAAAGCTATCTAATAAGTATTAATGGATTTCAATGAATTATTTCTAGATGTTCGTTTTGCCAGGGAATACTCATTCCGTTATGCGTAAAAGGATCACAGGGGTGAGTAAGTGAAAACATGTTGTATTGCTAGAGTACCGGCCTCCCATCCCGAGGACCCAGGTTCGAATACCGGCAGTAGCGGAGATTTTTCAGTGGAATTCTGATCCCTACTTGGGTGTCTTGTGGATGCCACTTCAAGTACAGTACTCCGTCAGTCGGATGAGACGTTAAACGGTGGTCCCTTTGGCGCCTTTCGTTAAGAGCAGGCTAATGCCGACGCCGAGTTTCACTCCACCCTTCCTCCAATCCCTTAATAAACCTTTCCCTACCAACCTATCCACCCTTCTATATAGTGCAAGTGACCTCAGATGTTGGTCGAATACCCAAACAACCTATAAATGTGTATTATAATTATCTCAAAGAAAAAAAAGTACCTTCCACAAAGTAGAAATAAAAAGTGTGGAAAGTACACCAGTTTTTAATAAGATGAACCTGTTTTCACTCACTACTTTCTATTCCAATTGGAATACTCTTCTCTCCACTCTTCGAAAATGCCTCAGGTTTTTACCCAATTCCACGAAAGTCGGACATTATTCCTGCTATCGCGATTTCAATATCTCGCTGCTTCCTGTTTTCTCCTCCTCTCCTACCAATATAATTTCCGGCTTCCCTAGAAATGACATCTATCACCCACACTAACCACGATAACTTCGTTTCATGCTGATTCAGACGGTATATATATACCCTTTCATTAGATAATATTGCCTTTTGTGAAATGCAACTACTGAGTTCCACGTGTAAAGTTCTTTACATGTAGCCTGGGTGCTCTTCATGTTTTCCCAGACGTCGCTACGATAATGTACATCCTCATCACAACCGCACATACCTATTTATTTTTTGGTGCGGATAGCTTTTTTATTTATCGTTGGGTAAGGTGCTGGGAGCGATACAGGCAATACTGTGGTGGCGCACCGAAGTGGTTTATGTGTTAAACGGGACTCATCGAAGTGGTTTATGTGTTAAACGGGACTCATCTTTATGGTGTGCACGAATAGATTAAAGAAGAGAATTGGGTGAACAACATGCACGATGGGAAAACTAGCGTCATTAAAATACGTAATCAGCCATACTTAATAGATCAGCCATGCACACAGTAAACCGAAATCAAGAGTTGTTAGGTGAATAGTTGTTCAGGTATATTATGAATCAACTGAAGCCATTCACTTAAAGGATACATTTTATATGAAAGACATTGGACACTGTACATCGAGGACTAATGTAGAGATAGCGATACGGTGCGTCTGAGCGGAGCGAACAAAAGCCAACGTAGTTTTGGGATAGTAACGATCACCAAATTTGAGGAGAGTGGTAAATATAGAACAAGTGCACAATGGAACATTTAAAGTTGAGATAAACACGCTCCAGACGAATGCAGTGGTAGTCCAAGTTTATATGCCGACAAGTACCCAGAGAGTGGAAGAAAATACGAGGTGTACGATTTTCTTGAAGAGGTGATTGACAACGTTCCAAGAGATAAACAAAAAAAAGAATAAATTTCAAGCGATGGCCAGATTGCCTGGATCATTTTCCCCAAACACAAACTGCACTTTAATAAAGTTGTCTCTAGACTGCTATGGTGGAACTTAGGTACTTATACACAACGAAATAAATTTTCCAATCACTCGATTCCACAAATGATGTCAGTCCCGCGCACGGCCGGCATATCATGCACGACCACGTCTCCTGTGCTACGATATAGACTGGGGACGAGAACTACATGTTCGTATGAATCCCCACTGAAATTTGCCTCGAATGAAAACTGATCGCTTGGTGGCGGAACTGACTAACACATCTGACCGGAAATCAGGGTTCGAATCCCGGTCAAGTCAAATTATTTTTTTATGACGAGTTTCACCCTCTTTGGTGTATAACGAAAGAAGTAGTCTTCGCAGTTTTCCACTGATAAACGTTTAATGCAACCGGATACAATTTTTACATCATTGCCAAGCCCATAATTTGTCAGGAAAAGGAAACTGTCAAGCCCAGTTTTACATCATTGTGAAATCCGAAAGATTCACGCGTAATTGAGTGGAATTTATACATGATGGTTTGACAACGATGTAAAACTGGGCCTGGGTTTTACATCATTGGCTTGACAATGATGTAAAACAATTATGTAAAACATCGAAACCGGCCGAATAAACCATTTATCAGCGGAAAACTGCAAGATTTATTCTTTCGCCACTCCCTTCTCTTTATCTATGCATGCGCGAGATCGTCTTCACTCCACACTCGACCCTTCATTAAACCTGTGCCACCACCCTTGTGGGACTAAATTGAAAAATTTCGGTCCATATCCTCGGATTGAGTCGAAACCGCGCCATCGTCGGCGTCTTCGGGTGTTGAGGGGGGGAGGGAGTATCGTCGTCGCATCGCTGGAAACCCTCATCGTGCCCCTCCAGTACATAACGGCCCGAGATGCAATGCGCCGCAATACGAACTGGCGGAGAGCGGGCCCCGCGGAATTGCATAATTGGTTTTCAGCGGCCGGCTAACGGACCCCCATTGGTCCTTCGCTCTACCTCCCTTGACGCCGGTCTCTCTCCGCGTGCCGACACTCCCGGAGGGCCATGCGTTTCGTGCCTCACTCATTCAAGGCGCTCGAATTCCATCGCCCCACACCCCTAATAAAATGGTAGCATGCGTTATTTTGAAGCTTGTGAGAGCAGTCGTGGGGGGTCGGCCACAGTCATTTCGCTGCGCTGGAATCGTAGAGGTTGATTGGTTATTTATCGAGGCAACCGACAACTGAGATTATTTTCGTCACTCTCGAGTAGTCGCGCGGAGGACAGTAGTCATGGTGATTTAATTGCTCTCGAATCAAGGAAATTATAATTGCGGCACTGGTGTCCGATATATGCACAGCTGAGTACCTCCGATATGCAGTTGAATACGGGATATCTCCGCAATTATACTAACCTGAATGACTGCTTCCCGTGCGACTACTCAAGGTAAGGGTTCTAGAACAGGGCTAAAAAGCTCGTTTTAGATGTGTGCCCATTTCTCAGTAGCGGCTTTACCGCGATAGCTGTGGATTTACAGCACGTTTCCTTCTGTAGGTGAAGGATCATTTTTTACTATGACTGAGACCACTATCTCATAAACCGGTAGCGTTTTTTTATAAAAACCTAGCGAAACTTTTCATTTCTCGGTAATATTTCTGGGAACGTTGTGAAGGATAGAATCCGAAATGAGGGTTGTCAATCCATTCAGAGCGGAGACTGATCATGCTTAAATATTTCAATGCTCACCCAACCCTTGTACGCTAAATGATTTAAAAACAAAGTGAAGCCACTCGCTTCGTTACTAATAAGAAATCTTACCTTGTCAATATTACCTTGATAATGAAGCATAGACGTTTAAATCAATCGGAATAAAGAACTTAAGTGGAACAGTACCAAGTGATTTCATTTCACCCTGCTTTCACGTACTGATGCCTCGTCGTCTGTTGCACCTTCTCTGAGCGCTTGCCATAGAGTTTGGAGAGGAATTACGCGAGCGGATTGATAATTGGAGCAAAATAAATTGTCTAGTTTCTCGGAAGCTTCGTGCCATGGATACAAATGACTGGTGAAGTTTCCTCGCGACTTTAAGTGCGTCAACCGGCATTCGTTGACACCTAACCACGTCGGACCTGTTACCAAAGTCAAGGACGGAACCCTCTAATTATGACGCGAGGGAGATCTCATACGTACGTGATTGTGTCTGTGCATCATGCACGCACGCACCGCACAGCTTTGAGGGGAAACCTCATTGAAGCCCTCCGGGCAGGCTGTAAGGGGAAGACTGAGCACTTCTGAAGTAACTTAACGAGTTACAAGGTTGCATACACAGAAAATTGATGCAACTTGCGCCTTACCAAAGCTTATGGATTATTTACACGCAGCCTTTCGTTATCAGCGGCAAATTTCAAAGAGCGTATTTTTTGTGTTAATCCTCCCTTCTTGCTTTTCTTTCACTAAACGGCTCAGATTTTTCCCCTGTATGCGGCATTTAACACTAATAATTACAATGACAATTTCTTGTTAAGACTCTATGGTTACAAACGGAATGCAATGAGCAGATTGTAGTGATATTTTCTTTCTTCTAGATAAGCCTTCGGTCATTTTAGCAATTTTTTCTAATTTTTCTTAGTATTATAAAAAAGTGATCGACATTTGTTTGAAGTACGTCACTAGGTAAACTTCATCAATCATTTTTAAAGTATTGCTCAAATAAATGTTGATGCCATCGTATCGTAACTTTATTGCCGGAATTAAGTAATAAGGATAAATGTTCCGCTGAACTCGTTAAAGCTATACACGATCACAATATCTTTTCTTTTGCTCAGATTTCACAGATACCCGAGGTTAACAGTAGTTTAAAAAAATAATATTACTAACTTAACTAACTAGTAAGTAGTTCCACGGTTTTTCAGCGGTGGGTTTTCCAATATTTAAGTATTTTTTCGCGGTTTATTTCAGATCCCAAAAATCTCGGCACTCCACACAGGGTTTCAGATTTCTTCGCTAAAATGGTGAAGTAGAGAATTCATTATTTTTGCAACATATCCACGGATGCTATTCAATCGTCACTCTCCAATGGTAATCTCTCCCTTCATAGACTTAAAATCGATCTAAAACTCAATTACAAGAACATTTATTCTAACCCTGACTGTTCAGAACTTCATTTACTCATACATTTCTGAGTAATATCACGCCCAACGTCCTACACACGTACGCCACAAGCCCGCTCCTTGATTGTCACTCATTAAACGTTCACTCGTTTTCCGTTTCTCCTTCATAATACGTTGACGAGGGAAAGCAGTTCAGGTCAGTCGATAATCGAGTTAAGAGTGTAATGAATAAATTTTAAATCTAACGCAAATTCTTCAAGAGATTCCCAAAGGTTAAATTGGCAAAGACTACCGACGTTTCGACGGACGACTCATCCAGCGTCTTCAATGTAAAAAACAAGACGATGGCAGACTACGCCATTGAAACGTCGGTGCAGTTTAACACCATTACCCGGCTGGAAACCCGAGAACTATTCATCCTATTCGTCCATATTAGACTGCTCCCTGGCTCAGCTTTCTACCTGTCCAGTGCCGGGGCCGAATGCATACCCGAGGACCGTTACTAGCGGTCATGGTTTTGGGCCGAAATCGAGCTTGCCCTCTCATTCTGGCCGAGCCAAGAGAGAATCTGAGTCATTGCTGATATCAGCACAGAAATTAATCCACGCGCGGATTGCGAATAAGCAATAGAGCTGTGACCGTTCCCATGCTTAGCGATTAGTTTGATGTTCAGGCATTTCTCTTTATCTACATCTACATAATACCCTGCAAGCCATCTCAAGGGTGAGTGGCAGGAGGTGAGTAGTCACCAACATTCACTTCACTATCATCTACACCTACATAATACCCTGCAAGCCATCTCAATGATGTGTGGCAGGGGTTGAGTTATCACCAACCTGCACTGCACTATTCCCAATAAAGTTCATCAATGTAATAGCCAACCTTCCAATACTTGCCAGGAGGAAGAATTTCGCCAGCATTCACTATCCAATATGAATGCTACCAATGTTATAAAAACAATTTAAACTAATGTAATTTTTAACAGCATAAGTGCACAGAGATAAAAGAGTCACATACAAAAAGCCCTTCATTCACTTTTCACATTCACATTCACTTCATTTATGACGTTAAAGGTGACACAAAATGACAAATGGAGGATTCATTGTAATAGTGGGCCAAGTCCATTTTCCTCATTTCTTAACTAAAAATTGTTAAGGATGGCTAGAGTCGTATATTTATTAGTCCAAGAGAGAAACAAGTCTAAATTTCGAATGTTTATTTCTACGTGGCAGCAATTCTAGAGAGCACTGAGCACAGTTGATTTACGGGAGGAATATACGGAACTTTAAACGCGTCTGCTTCAAAACTCTCTTCGATGGACTCAGTCCACTTTAACAATGAGCCCTCCAAATCATCGTTGGCTAATAATAAAACAGTGCAAAACTTACATAGTGTAATCTCGATTATCCGAGTCCCGATTTACCGAGTTCGTCTCATCTGAGGCTCTGATACTTATGCTGCGGCTGAGCAAAGCCAGTTTAGCTCATGTAAACGAGCGTCACAATCCGGCAATCGGCTTGATCTCCAAATATAAAGTGATTCACTGGTTTACTTATTTTTTCTCTCAATCATGTCAAAACATTAAGCACGGTAAAGCACGGAAATAACTAACTTTTTCTGCTATTTATTCTGGCACAGAAGAATTCCGAAATAATCCAGTTGTAGACTATACGAAGTGGCCTCAGTCCACATTACCTCGGATGATCGAGACTGCACTGTGGTATTATTTGATACAAATTTTGGTCGATAAAAAAAATACGCGTGAAATCCCCCTTACAAGGGTTGCAAGCTTTGGTAAACGCATTAGAAAATCAAAGCGGGAAATACGGAACGATAATAAAATCATAATAAAACAAAACTTATGAGATTTTCTAGGGCAAAGAAAGCGAGGCTCGTCATAAAAGTACGAGTGGACAAACTGGAGCAAGTGGAGCAATTTAATTAATTGGGGAGTGAGTTGGAAGAAAATGGGTACGGTAGGAAAGATATTAGGAGAATAGCACTTGCGAAAGAAGCACTCAGCAATAGAACGGAGCTGATGACGGAGACTCTGGCTAAAGATGTAAAGAAGAGGCTGATGAATAGTTTGTATAAAATATTTCAATGCAAAACGAACAATGTCAGAGGTAACTTTGTAAAATTTCTCCATGATGGAAAATGAACAAACTTTGCGAATTTTTATTTTGTAAATTTTTATTTACAACAAAAATGGCATAAACTGTCGAAACCCGGGTCGTGAATAAAACATTTACAGGTGAAATTCGCAAAGTTTGTTCCTTTTCTATCATGGAGTGTAGCGTTGTGTGGTGTAGAGACGTTAACTCTGAGAAATAAAGATGAGGATAGGCTACAATCGTTTGAGATGCGGGTGTGGGGAAGAATATAGAAGCACCTTCTATATTCTTCCCTACACCCGCATCTCAAACGATTGTAGCCCATCCTCATCTTCATTTCTCAGAGTTAACGTCTCTGCACCACACAACGCTACACTCCAGGTAGCAGGAAAGGAAGACAAACGAGGAAGTGCTTGGTATGGTGTTAAAATGTGCGAGATGATTTGTAGGGAAGATGATCATGCGAGTTAGAGACTGTGTAGTTAGGTAGAATAGGATAATGATATAAAATAATGTATGCCACAGTGTTATTATTACATATTCATAGTATTAGAAATAAATGTTTTTCATTTTTTTATTTTGAGAGGGCAAGGCAGTCTCAACAGAGAATTTCAAAAGTGTCTCAACAGAGACTGTGATGGATTCATGTTTCAATTTTCAACACAACTTCAAGAGAGATTCAAGGCAGCCATTTCAAGATGGTTTCAACACACATCCTTTCACTAGAGATTGGTAACGAGGCCATTTTACTGAATAACTCAGACGATGAGAGATGTCTATCACAACTATGGGTCTGGTTAAGGCATAAACCTCCTTTTGGTTCTGGTTAACTGTACGACGCGGTGACGGCAACCCACGCAAAGTAACCAAGTGAGATGGTAATCGTTACTATCTTCTTGGTTAAACGAAAATTAACCTTCTGACTTGGTAGTGGCTACCAGCTTGTGAGTTCATGAAACCACCTACTTCTCTGCGTGTAGCACGAATACCCTCACAATCAGGATGTAGTCGGTCGCCACCTCAAATAACCTCAGCCAACCAAACTGGAATATATTCACGAGACCACTGGGCCAACCGTTGGAAAAGCTGGCAGGGGATCGTTAAGAATTTTTCGAGTCGTTTCCAGTGGCGGCCTCTGCAATTCAGATGAGAGATTCGGAAGGGAGGGAGGTTGTATGTGGGTATACAAGGGGCGAGAGGGAGGGAGAGAGGGAGGAAAGAGAGAGTGGAGGTGGGAAACGATGTGGCAAGAGGTAAATGAGATGTCACCAGTTCCTCGCTCTCTTCCTCGTTGTTGCGTCTTTTTTCATTATTATTATCATCACAACGGAAAGGCACTCGGGGACATAATCAACAGCGGAGTTTGAAGAACAGTTCCGTTTCCATCTCATTATTATTTGCCCCGGCGACGCGACGGCCCGTCGTGTTCATAGCAATTACGTGGAGTTGGTGGAGGCCGAAAGTGGTCGATTTTTCTAGAGTGGCTCCTTCCCACCACTAGACACAGTTCTGTGGCCGTCACGGAAACGAATCCATGCGACCCGCCATGAGTTATAGAAATATAGTATCACATTATTCGCTTGGAAGACATGAGTATAAAAGAATATGTAGCGTTACCGCGTGGAATCGACCGATTTATTAGGGTAATCTACCCGTTAAGGTAGGTTTAAATGGAAGGGAGTAAAATTCTGTATAGTTTTACAACCGCAGGCCTCTTTCTATAGACAGAATTTTTTTTTCATCTCAGCATACGTCCTAACTCCCTTCAACCCACCCATAAAACCTCTTCTCTTTCTTCTCCTTCCCTGCTTACTGAACAACCTCCCCTCTAACACGATCTCAAGTAAACTTTTTAAAGAAGAATTTATCATACTCTTCTGAAAAATTTAGTTAATTTTGTATAAGGTTTCTATGCATATCTTCCTTGCGTAATAATTTAACGTGGTGCTTAGGTAATTAAAAACCTTCTTACTAATCCATGTAGTTACGCAAGGCCGATTCTCTTGTATGTAGCACATATCATAAGCTGCGAAATGTTGCAGTTCAGCTGCAGCTTTGCTTGTACTACTCATTGTCTGTTTAGGAGCAGCAGAAGCTAAAGCCCTCTCTACCGGTTAAGGTACGTTTAAATGGAAATAGGTAAAAGTATCCTCAGGATTTTTACATGTGCGGAGCCCTATCTATCTACACAACTTCTTTCTTCATTTCATCATAAGTCCTACCCTTATTCTCAGTATCTTTATATTCCAGTTTCTTCATTGTAAAATATTGATGGCAATTTTTTTGCTTTATTTCTATAATTTTAATGGTCAAATTGTAATTGTTTCATAGATGTATTTGACGAAGGGTTAGATGGAAGAAGGGATGGTCCCAGTCTCAATTTCGCCCCAATAAAGTCGCATTATTATTATTCATTCCGTCCATATTACCATTCTCTTCCTTCATCTCCCCCACTTAACCAACATCCACCTCTCTATCGCGGTTTTCAGTAACCTTTCGTCCCTCATTACCTCCTCCAACCACATAATTTGCTTCCTCCTGATCTCCTCCACAAGTTTCCTTTCCTCAACAAAACGTTCCTCAACAAGCACTTCCGCGTTTGCCTTCCTTTCCGTCCAGCGCACCTTCTCCATCCTCCTCAACACCCACATCTCGACCCACGTCTCACTTTTTCAGAGTCCGCGTTTTTGTGCTGTATAACGCTACTCCATATTAAACTCTTATGAGCAATAGCAGCTAAAAGTAGCAGGTTGCGCATGAGCAACCCACCACTAATTCGTTCCATTAACCACTGTTGGGTTGGTACAAGTAAGATCACTTAAGGAATTGAGGTAGGGTTGGAAAGCAATGCAGCATCGGAATGGCCGTATTCTTAAAGAAAGGCGCCAAGGAGGTCACAATCCAACGTCCCATACGAAGAACGGAGTGCTGAAGTAATCCCCACATTGCACCGCTATAGGGTTCGTGATTTCACTGAAAAATATCCAAATCTTAAGGAAGTTTTTAATGCGATTTATGATGTCTCCAACTACGTGTTATTGAAGTGCTCTCCACATGGCTTCCAAGTAGGGGTGCCTACTTATAGCCGGTACACAAATCCGAGCCCTGATAATTCCTGTACGAAACAATTTTTCAACCTTGCTTAATTTTTGGCTGGTGTCTGACCTATAGATTAAGACGATCTGGGCGAAGAAGGTTAGAGAGAAACCCGGCGTCAGCATTACCCTACTCTTAATAAGAAGCCAAAGGGTCCATGGTTAAATGCCTTATCCATCCTATACAGATATTCCACTGGCAAACGGCAACGAAGTACTGATTTTCCATAAAAACATCTCAGTTACTAATGGCATTCAAACTAAAGCCCTTTGGATGGGAAGCCTTTGGTCTAACGCGTGGAATTCGCGGGGGGAAATCATTAGCTGGTACTGGCATTCGAGGGATCCGGGTTCAAATTTCAGCCCACACGAATCATTCACACCTTCATGTGTCTCCAGACCGGGTTAAATCCTCTAAAGTTATAATGCTTTGATTTCCAGCGGGTACTTTAGCTAGCACAACGCCAAATGTATATCTCCAAAAAAATATCTCAGGAACTGCCTTGATTTCCTACAAAAAAAAGGGACGACGAAACTTATATTCATCTCCTCGGGAAATAATAAAGGAGAAATCACCTTCGACTGTGCCTCGAGAGGAATTGGTCGTTTCTTCCCAGTAAGCTCTCCACTCTCACGTGGATCTGACGAAGAACTTCAATTAGCATTTCCGTTCTCAGGTAAAACATAATCCGATTTGCTCCATCGAACGGAAACGGGACACGGGCAATACGTTTTAATTGCGTATATCGGAATGAAATAAGCGGATAGCGGGCCACGGATATATCAATGGCCTGAGCTACTTGCTTCTACCACCTGATAATTAGGCGTTCTAAGCCATTGGACGAAGATTGGAGTCACTGGCAGGTGTACTAAAAAAATTCGCGCGAAAGATTCAGAGGGATGAATGATCAAATGAAAATCAAAATATTGATATTTCCCTGAACAAAGAAGGCTAGGGGGAGTTGAAGGCCCTGGGCCCTTCGCCTTCTTCGGTTGAAGAGTTGAAGTCTATGTCCAAGTCGGACGTCGAAATGTTTGCCAGCATGGAGCCTTTAACCCGGTGGGAAACCCGATAACAGTACCTGTATATAATAGGGTCTCTTCGAATTTTTATATAGGCTTTCAAGAACGTAAGATCATTTTTTTGTATAGAAGTGAAATAAACAGCACTTTATTATTATAATCAACTAACCCATCAGAAATATTTTTAGGCAGGGTTCCAGTTCCGAATCCGTCAAAACAAGACATTTGAAATTTACTGCAGTAATCATGACAAATTATTATGATTTCCTAAATTTTTATAATATACTAACTGTGCCCGGCATGTGTTGCAATGCCACTTTTTCTTTCTAAGTAGGCACTTATATACAAAGCAGACGTGTACAAAATAAATGATGGACAATGATTTTTTTGTCTATTCGAAAAATTAAATATTCTATATTGAAGTCCCCATTCATTTCCATAATTTTCATGGCTTTGCCCACAAATCTTTTCAGGGTTTAAAATCGGTCCATAGACCAATTTAAAGCCTAGTAAAATGAATTCCTCGTACCTACACAGGAATTCATGACGCACAAATGATGGAATTGAGTTTCTATTCTATGCCTATGTTGCGATTTCCAAGTAAATAAAATATTCTAATGTTGAAGTAGTGCAAAGATTTTAATTTTCAACCTTAAAAATACAATTTTAGGGAAAAGCGAAGCATATACAAAAAATCGAATGCAAGAATTCAAAACCTTGTTCTTTAAGTGATCTTATGATAAGCATTAAATATCTAAAAGCAAACAAAGAGACAACTGCACCAAATCTTATTCTATGCACAAATAAATTATGTTACTTTTAACACAAATTATATCTCACTGATACGATTCTGATGCACGTGATTGAGCAACTCTTAAACTATCTGCTTCGTGGCTTGCTTGTTGTTCCTCGCTTGTTTGAGAAGCTCGCATACCAACACTCATTTGTTGAAACTATTCGCGCTCCACCTATTGTACAATTGATTTAATAATTCATAAACCTTCGAAGGCGCGCGCACTACAACTCACCTAAGTTTCCCCGGCATGCGTTCCAATGCCTCTTTTTCTTTCTAAGTAGGCATACATATACAAAGCAGACACATTTACATGAACAAAATAAATGAAAGACAATGATTTTTTGTGTATTAAATTGAAGTTGAAAAAATGTATTCAAGTGCTTTGGGATATACATTAGTTTTGGTCTCTGCAAAACAAATATTTTTTTCGGTTGTCCCAC
Source organism: Pyrrhosoma nymphula (assembly GCA_963573305.1). Taxonomy (NCBI): domain Eukaryota; kingdom Metazoa; phylum Arthropoda; class Insecta; order Odonata; family Coenagrionidae; genus Pyrrhosoma; species Pyrrhosoma nymphula. The sequence goes on along the minus strand of OY754333.1, from coordinate 98,443,624 downwards.
TCGTGAGCATATTGTGAAAAGCATGGATTTCCCAAATTACTCCACTCATTTGAAGCGATTAACCTTGTGCCTTGTTGATTGCTATTGAGAAGGCAAGGCGAACGGGGAACTGTATTCGTTTGGCTACAACTATCAAATAAGTCACTGAACCTGGCCTTAAAATGATGAATTTCGAGATAAAAACGCAATACTTGGACAAAAACGAAGCGTATAAGAAAATTGAATGAAATAATTAAATACTGCATTCTTTTATTCGTTCTATGATACAAATTTCCATCCAATATCTTGAGTGCAAGTAATTTAAAAAAGTAATTAAAGAAAAACCTGCACCGAATACAATGCTTTTGTTATGGGAGAAAATGTTAACAATATTGGGGTAAAAACAATTCCAAAAATAGTCTTTTTTTATAATTCAGAAACCTTCATGGGCACGCGCACAACTACTCAACAAAGTTTCATCGCAATCGGATGAATGGTATTGGAGTCCATAAAAAACGAACGGAAAAACATTATTTTTTATATATAAGATGACGTGAAAATAATCCATTCTACAATTTTTCCTATTTTGAAGTTATGTGCTGACACTCCTCTTTTCTTTCTTTGCAGGTAAGCTCAAAAGCAGATCTACCGTAAGATATTCTGGTGCATAGTAAGTACCTATCTGCCGTCCATTGAAATAAGAACACCTTCTATTTGATCAAATATTCTTGAAAAGTACTTATTTAAACCTCGGATCAGTGTGTGAGTTTTGGAGCGCACGCTTTCTTTCAACTACCGTAGGTTTTGGAGGTGATGAGACCTGAAATATTATAACTTTAAGCGAACTTCAGTTCGCAAAACTTGTTGAAGGTTTCAGGCTTGATTTCATAGTGTTCTTTCCAAGAGAAATGTGATCAGCAGCGAAAGATCTGTTTCAAATAAGGTTTTAAATTAAGGATGAAAGAAGGCAGTGAAATATTCGTCGTCAGGGTATGCTGGTAAAGGCAAATTAGGTATCCCTGATATGTATACGTAATAGGAACTCTTTTTTCACTTGAAATAGGTCGCCTTAGTTTTTTATCAATTTCTAACGTAAAATTTAGCATAGGCATCGCAAAGCAGACTGATGTACTATCTACACAGGCCTGTGGATGTGTAACCTGTGGATATTACGCCCTTCGGCTACCTTGGAATTTCCTTACTCTTAGAGGAGAGAATTTTTTATGTCAGCTCAGTGGCAACGCGAATCCAGATCTGATTCCTCTGTCTCATCGTTTTATTTAAGTATTTCATTACTTAGAAACTCCCGTAATTCAACGATTTCTTAACGTGGAAGGTTGTAAAAGCGAAAACCTTATATCCTTATACGAGCAATTACCGTAAGATGTACCGTACCGAGCAATATGTGTAAATCGTATCTCGAAAACAGCTCAAACTATTTTGATGAGACACCATATCTGGAAGGTTTTAGGAACGAGAAAATTATTGGGGAAGATCTGATCTTAGACAAAATTCGTTAAAAGGGACCGATTTTGAGCCCAGGAAAGATTCCCGGGCAAAATTATGAAAAGCATGGTAATCAATGGGGACTTCTAGGCAGAGATTTTTATTTAACGACTTTAAAACATGACATCATACAAATAAGTCAATGGGACTAAGGACTAAAGACTAAATTGCGCGGGAAAGTTTACACTTCACTTTTATAGCACCCGATGCCGGCCTACTGGTTCTTAATTAAGACAATGCGGGTCAATCGCACTATTTTGGTGTTTTTATCGCCCTTCTCAAGATTAGAAAGATGATCACTGCGATTTTTTCATTCAAAGTTTTGCAATTACGCGTTTGTTTATTTACGGAAAAGGGCCACATATACGGTAGTCAGGGAATTGGTGGACTTGAGTAAACGTTCAAAAATTTAATTTGCTCCACACGTGTAATTTATTCATGAAGTCGCCCTCAAGAAAAATTACATTCCGATCGACGATCGCTATACAGATGTTTGTGCATTATATGTTTCTCAGGTCCGGGAAGGGAAATGAAAATGTAACCCCATAAAAGAATTTAACAGACCTAAATAAGAAAATATTGGATGCATGGCCAAGGAAAACTTCATCTGAATAATACTGCACAAGGTTATAAAATCGCATTAATGTCAGCATTTTTAGCATTTTTTAAACACCGGTAGTGACACTTGGGCTTGCAAAGATAAGTAAAATATTAGGCTAATTCCAGTGGGTATGGGGTGTCTGAGAAGAGTTTGCGGTAAAGGTAGGAGGGATAGGGTTTGGAATGAGTGATTGGTGAAAGAATGTGGAATGGATGTATATGATAGGAACGTACTTCGTTAGTTTGGCCATGTTGAAAGAATAGATGAGAGTCAAATGGATAAACAGATATATAATAGTGGAGTGAATGGTGCAACGGTAGTATTAGGAATCTTAAGAATAAGATAGCGTGTATGAAGCAATCCATGATTGTGGCAGCAGCAAAAGATGATTGCAAGGATGTGGCAGTATGGAGGAAATCTTAAAAAATCGAAGCCAGTTTTCTAGGTCTAACACCGAGAACTTAGCTCGTTTGACAATGCTTACCCCGAAAGGGAACGGCGTGATGTGTAAAAATATGTACATGTTTTAAAAAAAGTGCTGGTTCAGACTCCCTATCAACTTGGCTCTTCACGCATCACGGGATTAGGTAGGTGGCCATCATCTTGCCAGCGCGTCCTTAAGACCCTAGTCAACGAGCCCATTGGCAGGTGATGCGTGTGCAAACGGACAAAGAAACCCCGCGAATGGATCAGCCTTAAGCTCTAGGGGAAAGTGTGCCATGAGGTCAGGAGCCGCTAACCGTTCCCTCGCGACGGATCAAGAACCTCACCCGAAACCTCCGCTCCATATCGGGACGGTGCCAGAAAATCTGGCGGTTTTAAAATCCGCTGCATCGGAGGCCAAGTGCATTACCCATTGCACCAATTTAAAGGACGTAAACGGAAAGCTGGATGGGTTGTTATTTTTCTCCTCCCTTTCTCGGGGGGGTGGGGAGACGGAAAATGAGAAGGAAAGGCATTGAAATCCTCTAGACGTTAGCATCGGGGGCAGACAAGGAGGCGCCGGCTGCAATGCCGGCGATACGTCGCCGTCTGGCGGGAAACGACGCGATGAGTCGGCGAGGGTGTAAAGATGTAACGGTAAACTAAAAATACTACTGCAATGAAATTCTATTGAGTTGAACCATATAGTTAACCCATTAAAGAGCTACCATATCCTTTGGGATTAACGTAGGACAAAGGTAATGAAAATGTAAGAAAAAAGTAGAACATTTTGCCCCAAGAGAGGTGTAGGAGGAAAACAGCAATATTCCTTAGCCTGTTAGTTCCTTCACCGTAAAAATTTTCACTGTTGCCATGCGTTTAAAAAATCTTTTTTCCTTTAATATTATTGGCTTATTACACTTTTCCGGCTACTTTTGGCGAATGTAAGCGAAGAGAGATAAATGACTTTATTGAATAGGGTGAACTTGAGACTATAGTATTCCGTCTTCCACCAAATCCCTAATCACATGAAAGAATATTATATATACTTCCAATTAAACCACAGAACACAGGCATAACATTTTAACGTTAAAGAAAAGAATACTATCAAGTTACCAGTAAAAGGAGTTCAGCAGTCAAGACTAAGAGCGGGTAGTGGTTAGGATAGGTTAAGTGCTTCATGGATTGTTCGCTTTCCAGCGATGACATCTTATTGTAATTTTACATAAGGTACATACTGTTAGCAAGTAGGTATCCAGCTTATTGAATTTTGGGCATTGTTTTCCATTGTACAAAATTTTCCGTACTAGAATCAAAATAATATTCTGACGTCCCCGTACGGTCATGAAAAAGAGGACATGTCCGGGAAAACCTGTAGTCTGAAAACCCTAACCATACAAGTATGTATTTCCACTACTCAAGTCTTCGACTGGTGACGCATTATAAGAATATTAAAATAAGAATATATAATGAAAGCATATAAAATCAAAAAGTCGATGTTATTTAAGAAATTACAAAAACAAGTTCTTAGTTTTAAAAAAGATATGTTAAAAGACGATATTCACAATGAGACACAATACTTAACTGGACTTCCTACTTAACGTTTTAAGTATGAATAATTAATTAGGTACTTTCCAACTCATCATCACTTAAGGCAAAAATTCCCTCATATGTATGTTTAACACTATTTTCCTTTAAATGTAATTGACTAGCTCATCTTAAAAAAAAGTATATATTTCATATTTTGTAGCACTACTTAAATTTGTATATAATTTGCTAGTAAAACATCTGACACAGCATTAAACTTTCATTAGAAATAGTACTTCTCTCAAATATCGAATTAATGACTCGCTCTTCAGGGAGTCGTGGTTACTTTATGGCTAATATCGATCTTCCTTTTATCAAATACTGCTTTTAAACTGATTGTTTTATTATAATCTTTAGGATTTTTAGAAACATTCTTTTTAGGAAAAGTTTTAAGAAAACTCTTTCTGTAAAATGACTTATAATTTATCAAATTTTATAAGAAAAACATACCTCGATCAAACTACATTAATTTGCCAACGAAGGTTTGCGACTTAGAGAACCTTGGCAGTCAAACGTGGAGACTTCCATACTCCCCCGTGCAGAGCTAGTTTCCAGACAATGGGCTCCTCCACTTTAAAGGGCTTTTGCACAACTGCCACCATGTTTTAGCTACCAATTTACCATAGTATAGAGCTGAAAAGAAAAATGCAAAAGTGAAGTTGAGCTGCTTCTGACACAAAAATCTCCCCAAATTCAAAGGCATTTTTTCGCTTACAGACTAAAGCTAATAGAAGGAAAGATGTTTCTATGTTACATTTCCGGCCAGATTGGTAACGTATAGACCTTGCAATATGGGTCCTGGGTTCCAACCCCACCCTGGACATAGACACTGTAAGTTTATTATATTTACAGATTTCGTGTCAGACTATGCAATATCACATTAACTGTAGGAGCACCAAAAGTTCAACTTCACTCCCTTTTTCAGTTGACTTACTCCGCGGCCTGGAATGTTTCTAGATGCACGATGGCAAAAAATACGACATTCGAGAAGAAAACTAAATTTGTAAGATCTCGTAGAATACGGAACAATTTCTATTGGAGTAGATGCACCGGTTACGGTAGGTTTAGATGGAAGTAGGAATACCTATCCTAATATTCTAATCTTTGAGGTCATTGTCTCCATACATTAATTCATTCTTCAGCACCGCGTACTTCCTAATTCATTCCATCCATAAAGCCTATTCTCCTTCCTCCCCTCCCCGCTTATCCAACATCCTCCCCTCTATCAAGATTTTTAGCATACCCTCGCCCTTCATCACCTGTTCCAATCGCCCACTCTGGCTCCTCCTAATCTCCCCCAGAAATTTCCTCTCCTCATCTACTATACCAAGCACTTCCGCGTTCGACTTCCTTTCCATCCACCGCACCTTCTCCATTCTCCTACACACCCGCATCGCATACGCCTTAAATCCATTTTCTTCAGGGATCCAGGTCTACGGTTCATGTACCATGCAACCATACAATGATACACTCCATTTTATACTCCCCATACCCATTTAAACTCGTGAAGGAACTCAAGTGGAACATATTTTAAAACATGACGAAAGAAAAAATAGCACGACCCTTTCAGCATGCTACAGGAGCTATTTAAACCACGCCCATTGATGACAGCCGACTGGAGAGATTTACGCTCGACCCTATGGGAAAAAATTACCCACGTCGGTGACCCAGGAATGTGCACGGCTGCCTGCATGCATACATTCATATTTTTCTCGCGAAAACGCTTGGGAAAAAAGGAAATCATTCTGATTTTAGACTGAGAAATTTCCACACAGCCACCGTAACCCTGCATAAAAAGATTCTTCCCACGCTTCACATCAATCTAACCCTTCATAAACCGCTCACCGGATCTGGAATTTTCTTTCCCCGATCCCACTAGTTTAAAAATAGAGTCATTTTTATAAGGGATAGAGGAAATGGGTACGAAGAAGAGAGTTAGAGATAAATTCGTGCAACGGAACTGGCCTTATTCCCCTCACTGTAGAACATGGTACTAGAGCATGGATTCACAACCAATGAGGAATTCCCCACTTGGGGGATTTAGGGTGGAATTGTCACTTTGAGGCTTCCATAAGTTTTACTGAATGCCACAGATTAAAAACGATTCTTAAACAAGCACTTCATTTTCATTTGCAGAATTAAATCATTATTTTATAATATATGTTGAGCTAGAGCGATCGAGTTGGTGTGTGAGCTAGAGAACTGACTTCCCATACCGAAGATTTCAGGTTCCAACCCCAGGAGCAATGGAAACATTTTAATAGAATCCCGATCTCTATTTGGGTGCCATGTGGAAAGCAAGTGCAGTACTCCGTCCATATGAGGGACATTACACCATGGTCCTTCTGGCGACTTTGTTGAGAGCAGGCTAACGCCGAAGTCGCTGCAAGATCCCTGCAGCTGTCTAAGACTTAATTACTAACGTCCCACAGGGCGTCCTTATCTTTTGTTATCGCAATCACCCTGGCTGGGATACCAGGGTAATGTGAGCCCCATGCCACCAGGTCGTTGGGGTGAGAGAATGTAGCTGAAAATTAATCGGCTGAAAATAAAACAGTCAATTGGGAAGGCGTAAACGGGATTAATGTAAAGAGATATTTTCGTTTGGAGAGCTCACCAGATTTTAAACCATTCTTCGAAACACGATATCTACAAATCTGTTGACTTTCTTCTACTAAGTCCTTGGAAAACTTGGAAACGAATAAGACTTTTATATATTCAGCTTGCATTCACTTTCCTTTTCGGATTCGAGCCACTCTTCATCACTGGTTTCTTTGACCACTAGTAATTCACTATTGCCGACGCCAGGTGTACCTCCACCCTACCAAATAGCTCTTCCCTTTCCACCTTACCCAGCAATCCTTTATGACGCTGTCTCAAATACTTTAGTTGAATATCGCATTCCCAATTAACCAATCAGTATGGATGGAGTTGATGTAATGGATCACAAGGTTTTTTTTAATTTCTTATATTTCAGAAGAAATGGTATGGGAGGCATCGGGGGAGGAAGAGGTAGGAATAAAGGTAGGAGGGGAGCTGATAAAAGCAGTGAGATTTGCAGATGATCAAGCATTGGTTAGTCAGTCGGCCAAGGGGTTACAGTCAATGGTGAATGCATTAGAGGTGCAGTGCGAAAAGTATGGGATGAAGATCAACTACTAGAAAACGAAAGTAATGAGATTTTCTAGAAGTAAGAAGGTGGGGCTGAATATAAGGGTGGGAGGGCAGAAGATAGAGCAGGTCGAGCAGTTTACGTATCTGGGTAGTATTTTGGAGGCGAATGGGTTTAGTGGTAAGGACATCAGATGCAGAATTGCGCTCGCTAAAGAAGCATTTTTGAAGAGAAGGTAATTGATGAGGGGGGGTCTGAGAAGAGACGTAAAGAAGAGGCTGGTGAAAACTTTAATATGGAGCGTGGCGCTATATGGGTCGGAAACTTGGTCATTGCGAAGGGAGGATGTGCGTAGGCTTGAGGCGTTTGAGATGTGGGTTTGGAGAAGGATGGAGAAGGTTAGCTGGATGGCGAGAAAGATGAACGAGGAGGTATTGGATATGGTCGGAGAGGAGAGGAAGCTTGTGGCAGAGGTTCGGAGAAGGCAGAAGAGATGGATGGAGGAGGTTTTGAGAGGAGAGGGCATGTTGAAGAGAGTGATAGAGGGGAGAACACTGGGGAAGCGTGGGAGAGGAAGGAAGAGGATAGGAATTCTGGACGAAATAAGAGGAGGCAGAAGATATGAAGAATTGAAGAGGGATCTAATAACGGGCTATCCTTAGGAATGAAAGCGAGACAATTTCTATTAGGTTGGGATACTATATGGGGACTGTCCAAGAACCTACCAATCAGCTGGTAGAATACTTGAATGAAAACATATGGTCTCAATGACCTGAAATAATTCAGCTTTACAACTAATTTATATCGTCCCAAATAATGTTTTCCTCTATTCTAGAATAGGACTTTTTGAGTATTTTTTCTAATGTAATCACTGCATTATAACGACCTAGAGAAATTCGATAATATAGCTGACTTTGAGAAATCATTTGAGAGGTTACAACAAACTCACCGTGTCCAAAAGATACTACATCAAAGAATACTAGTGACTAATTCCATCTATCTACTTTCTGCGCGACAATACCATATTCTCATTGATATTTTGCTGGAACATTCACCGTTCATTTTCAGGAAAACTAAGTAAAATCTCTTGCGCATTAAAAGGATATTTTAAGCTTGAATACATTACATAAATTACATGAGGTAAAATGTGGAATGTAATCTTTTTTGCACTCCAAATTACGCACATGGATCAACTATGCGGTAAAAGCAACCATTTGAGGCTCTAGGGCATCGTGTCCTTGGCTCTACCTATATTTAATCGATCGATCGAATATCGTTGATGTAACAGTAACAGAGACCCTGAATCATAGAGGAACAATGGGCAAACAGCTGATACTCTAACAGCTTTTAGCAGCTATTATATTTAATAATAAAAAATTTAAAAAAAATAAAAATATTTATTCACTAAAAGCTTAAAGTGAAAAATGATATTTTAGTGAAAAATAATATTTTAGGGTTGAACAACTCTTATATATACAAATCCTTTTGATAAAATATTTTTACACTCCAAATACTTTCAAGGAACAAACTCACACTCATTCAGTGATTCAAATCGAAGTGATGTTGGAGTAGGTTTGGATAATTGAGGGTAGAGCACACCCCAGACTAAGCCCGTGACAGACAGGCGTGTGAATTTCACACATTCAGGGTAGGGGGGCCAGTTCCCTTCCCTGGGCCACCTTGCACTCCGAGGATTTTTTTTTTCAGGTGCGTCCAAAGGCTTCACCTGGGTTTGAACCCGGGAACCCTTCGTTCAGTAGCCAAACGCTCTACCCGCTAGGCCACCACGCTCCCCGAAAATGATCAAAAATAAATGATAATTGGACGAATGTTGAGCCTTTACTATGTTGTGCGATATTGAAACTATTGAGTTTTCTCTTTCACCTAACCCATTGTCACATGGAAGAAAAAAATTCAAGCAGTGTACACCTACCATCAAATGTAAACGCAGAAGAAAAGAATGTTAGTAAATTTACAAAACAAGGGGTTGAGATCAGCTGTTGAAACATATTTAAAATCAGGAAATACATGAATTTGCTTTACTAATAAAGCCATAAGAAATAAATTTTATGCACTTAAAATGAAGCATGAAAATAAATACATTATTAACAAAAATTAAGAAAGATTTGTAATGTGCGGTGAAAGAAGAGCTGAGACCGTAAGTGAGAGAGGGACGAATATAAAACAGCTGAGACATAAAGCACGGAGCACCATTATCAAATATGGGGCCTGAAAGATGCCGAATGTGTCTAACCTAAAAAATAATACCCGTGTAACCATGGAATGATTGAAGGGGAAAATGAGCCAAGTAAGTAAGTAACATGATTATGGTAGTAACGTGGGGAAGGGGTTATGCGGGGAGGAATTGTTGGGGTAAGGGCAGGGGGTCTTTTTTTTCAAGGGTTGGTGGAAGGTGAACGAGGTCTATGATACCCCTCCCCCACCCACACAACCCCGACGCTTCCCCACCACACTCTCTTCTCCCCCTCTCCCAACTCTCCCGACACCCATGACGACCACCCCCGCCTCGAAGAAACCCTTTTACCCCACCACTCCCACTCCTAGCTCCCCCTCCCGTACTTACAGGAGCCGCATCCCTGCGGCATTTGGCTGGAACTAGGTTAGAGCGATCGATGCCGGGCGACCCAGTTGTGCCTCCGCATTGGTAAAGTGGGAGGGCGGGCGTTGGAAGGGAGGTGGCGGGGGAGGAAATGGGGGAGAGAGAGGTTGGTGGGGCTAGAGAGGAAAGGGAATAGGGAAGGAGGGTATGGTGGGGTGAGTTAAAATTGGGAGGGGGAGGAGGACAAGGGAGTACCGTGTCGGAGGTGACGACATAGACGCCAGGGGTTTGGAGGAGAGAGGAGGGGAGGAGGCAAATGGTGCCACCGGGAAAGGACGCTAATAGGAGTGTCCAGTAAGGATACAACGGAGGGAAGGGGGCGGGGAGTAGGGGTTCGGGCAAAAAAAAGCGTTGCTATTTGGGGAAACGGACACATTAAGGATACGTGCGGAAAATTCGACCCATGCACTGTTTTTTTTCTTTGACTCCTTCCGCTCCCCCCTGGCCTCCGAATCCTACAATTTTCCCTTTTTGTCCTTCTCCTCCCCCCTCCAAATCCCTCAGAAATATCGGTCGCTGTTTTTTTTTTAATTAATCGAAATTTTTGGCGAGTCGCGTCTGAGTTTTATCTCTGGTGCCCCAAAGAATTCCGGTTAGGTTCCGGATAAAACTCGAAAAATACTGCAAAAAACTTGAATGATTTTTTTGCGAGTTGACTTTGAGGAATTTTGTAGAGGTGCTTCAATGAATACATTTTGTACAATTGGTAAATTCGTATTCCACTCTGTTGTAACACAGTAATCTTCCTTGAGAATGCCATGAAATCGTCAAAACCGGTCGGCATGGTGTATGTTGGAACAGTTTGAATATAGAAATCTTATTCGTAATACAGTAAATTCGGATGCAGTAAAAAATTATGGTTGGCCCGTATATTAATTACTGATTTAATTACTTCAATTTAGGGTTACTGAAGTGGATTTGAGGTATCTGAGAAGTGCAAATGGAATTAATAGAAATATATGACAAAAGACTGAACATGCTAAGCGAAAAGGGTAGATTTAAAATCCATGGATGACTACAATGGAATGGATATATGGGGAGTATTAGAACGAGAAAGGAAATATAAAGCGGCAAAGCGTATGTATTAAATTGGAGACTGCAAGAGGGCAGAAGCTATTGATAAACGGAGATTCCTTTGCCAACTATTAGACTTTCCTTACAGCCCCTATTTCAACAGCGCAAAACACATGGAGGTTAGGAATAAATGTTAAACCAATTCAATCTTTTGGGGAATGATATTCTAGGCAGGAAGAATATTAGCAGTCTAGAATGATAAGTGGTGCAGGACTTGGAGCGGGGTATGAAATACAGAAGGGAATGAGGCACGCGAGTATGGCGAGGGGAAGAAGCTGTAAACTTAAGAGAGGCTTCACTCTTATTCCCTGTTCTCTTATTGCGAGCTTTCCGAGACGTACAATGTGTGTGCACATACAAGGTGTTCCAGAAGGAATCCGCGTAACTTCTGGAAGAGGAAAGAGGGAAAGTGATTAAAAGCATTTTTTGTTCGATGGATATGGGCCGCAACTCGTAACTTACGGAAATATGGCAACGAAAACATTTTATCCAGTACATTTTGCAGTTGTCATGAAAACGACAAATAACGTTGACGTACACCGATCGAAAAGATCTAAAACTTGTCTCAATTGTGCATAATATGGGTATCGTTCCTCGAATGTTGTCACTTTTACTTATGGCTTATTTTTAAGATGGGACCCGAATAGGTGCCACTTTGGTTATTCGTCGTTTTCATGGCACTGCAATATCCCCTATCATATCCAGAAGCATATTTCTTCTTAAACACTCCGTTTACTATCATCAGTAGTCATCAATCCGAAGGTTGGTCCGCTCTCCCCTTCGCTCTCCTCTCAGCTAACTTCTTCATTCTTACATAATTCTTCACTTGGACGTCCTTCACAATTTGCCTATAGTGTTTCATCCCTGGTCTTCCTCGCTAATTCTTCACTCTCATTTCTTCTTCCATTCCTGTCAACAGGCTATTGTGTTGCACAATCCTTCCAACAATTTACCCTTTTTCTTCTCAGAGTTTTCATTACTCATCTTTTCTCTTCAACTCTTCGTAAGACTTCTTCGTTGGTGATTCTCTCCGTCCATTAGCTCTTCATCTGTCTTTGATAACACCACATTAACACTGCTTCCAATCTCTGCTGCTCTATAGCTTTAATTGTCCAGGCCCTACTGCCACATTACGGCATGTTCCAAATATGTGTTTTAATAAAGTGCTTCCTTACTTCCAGGCTTGTGTTACCAGCTGTCAGAAGACTCCTCTTCTGGTAAAATGCCTGCTTTGCTTGAGATATTCTGATCACAATATATTTCCTTCTTCTTCCGTTGCTAGTGACCCTGCTTTACAGATAGCAAAAAGTGCATGTTTTCCGATTTCAATCTTTCGGCGTGAAATAATTTCTGCCACCATTTACGCCATGTCAAAGTTTTCATTCATTTCCTACCCTACTTGTCTCAGTAGATGTAGGCAGACATTTCTTATGGTAAAATGATCCGGTTGCCTAGATAGTAAAATGTGCATGTTACTCTTTTTCAATCTTTCAGCGCATCATAATTTCTGCCACCCTCCTCGCCATGCAAAGTGCTCTTTCATTCCCTCACCACCAATCTGGCTTTCACCCTTCACCCTCACGGACTTCAACATCCACGCCGCCTCTTAATATCCCTTAGCATCCAACCCCACTTCAAAGTTTCCTCAGGCACCAATTCCTCCCCTACCACGCCCAACATCACACCGCTTGTCTCCTTCCGCCACATCCGATAAAACTAGCGGGAAGGTTCCCAAGGAGGAACAGCGCAGAAGCATAAAGCGACAGATAAACAACCCGAGTGAGAGAATGAAACCATAAACGCAAACACGGCGACAGTAATGTCCTTAACGAAGTAAAAAAAAGGATGAGTTGCTCGCTTCGAACGCGTGAGAAAGGACAGTGTGACCAACCTTAGGGGAATATAAGAAGGAAAGCTGAGAAATCCTAGCAGTAATACATCCATGAGGAAATTTCAGAAGATTCAGGCGATTTTGCGTGGATTTGGATCGTAGGCTTTCGCAGCGATATAAGTCTTTTGTAATGGCTTTCGGGTTCTTCTGCGTGTTTAGTTGTTTAACACGAATAATTATTCGTGTTAAACTACTAAACGTGTAATTATAATTAATCATTCCTGAAGATGCTGCCCCTCGCGAGAACTTGAGTTTACTGCCAAGGACGCAGCGGAACCCGATATCCATTGCAGGTAGAAGATATTGTGAGGAATTTGAAAAACATAGATGTATAATATTATGCACATTTTTCCATGAATAAACGACTTAAACTACTACTTAGGTGTTGATGCATCAAATCATCTTCATCGCCTGATCTAGGTCGTAATTAAAGTTGTACTTATTTTTGTAAAATTGCGATTCTTTTTATCCATCCACAGCATCCACGCGGATTTGAGATAATGCTAAAGCTGAAGTCAGTGCAAATGTTTCCTCAGCATTCCCTGCGTAGACAATATTTCATTTTGAGTAGGGATTATAATGAGTATAATATGGTAAGGTATGGGGAATGAGTATAAAGGTATAGGGAAGATAAAATCCAGCGAAAAACATTTGAACATCGGGAGTAAATTGTGTCTAGGACTGAGACTGCAGTGCAACATCCGCTTTTTTAATATTTTTCCTGTTCTTATTTCTGAAAGCCTACAATACCTACAGTTATTTTTTGTTTGAAAACTGCATTGCCAGCAAATTTATCTAATAAGAGCTGCTTTCAATTAACAAAAATTTAAATCAACACTTTCTTCACTAAATAATGAAAACATAACTTTCTCCTCTTGTGCGCGATCATTTAAAAATAAATTCAAATTTAGGATTGGGGGGGGCGTGGCGGGGGGGATCCGAACACCATGGATCGATGACTTCTCCGAAGGAAGCAGAAGAATGCTTTCCGCGCGGTCTCCGTGGATATGTGTCACGAGCCGTCTAGTAACACACTCACGGCGTAAAATTGTCTTATATTGCGCGCGTTTGAAGGGGAAAATGTCCAGTTTCTAAGAGAGAGACTCCCAGAAGGTATTTTTGGCAACTCATGATTACTCTGTTCGCTGCGTCATGAACTCCCTATGCAGGGCCGGTAGCACAATTTCTGTTAAAGCGATAGTCACGGTTATTCGGAGCAGTATTTCGCATAGCCGTGACCCTAGCCATCGCCAACACCGAAACCATGCGGTGTGCAACAAGCCCATAGTGTTCCTGTCTCCGTAAAAACAGTCACGAGACAGGTGTTCCCTCATAGAAATCGTAAGAAACCTGCTGGTTGTTTACGAAGCCAGCTCCTTGGTAAATAAAATGGTGCTTGCAGTAATTTTAAATAATTTCAATAAAATACACTTATACGTGACTACATCATCCTCAGGTGTAGCGGAAAACGACAACACAATAACTACAACTCTATACTACTTTATTACGGATAATTCTACTATATCCGGCCTGAAACACTTGTCTTCCATATTCAGGGACTAGGTGTAAATCGCGCAGACTTTAGCAAGGATATCAGAACTTCAGCAGCAACACACGTTTTTCTCTCCTTCTTTATTCCTTAATTCTAATCGCCCCTTAGATTGAAATGTAACAGCCTGGAAATTTGGCACAACATTTAGAGCTTTAGAAGCCAGAAAGGGGACGGGCACTTTTAATCAGTAAGGGGGATGTTTTCGAATCTCCAGCCACTGGTGCAGTGGCATGAACCAAGGAAAGAAAATAACTGGCGAATGACTTACGAAGAAAACGCACGCTTCAACGCGTGGAAAGTTAACAAAAGAGCGTCGTCAGCATCGACGCGAGCCAACAACAATGCAATGCACGTCATCCTCACGAAAAAAAAAGAAAACTGCAAAGCAAAAGGACTGTCATTTGCCGTGCAAATACTCATCTGCCATTTATAGAGTCCCCATCTTTCCCACGTCGTTCCCGTACATTCGCGAGTCACATATTCGTTCTTCAACTCTCACATGCAAGAGCGACAACCAAGATTATGCCGAATCAGCGTGTTATGGGAGAGACATCGAGTTTGGGTCAATTTTTCCACGAGTGGTTACACGTTTCAGTTTTCAGAGAAACGCATTGGCCACCCAATGGGCTCAAAAATGGGCGCCTGAAATGTGTAGCATACTCATTTCCAAACCTATTGCACCAAACCTTAAATGAAGGATCGATATTGCATTTTAAAAACTTTGCTATTCTCCTAATAGTAATACTATTATTCCATTATCTACTGGAAAACATAAGTTTTTGATAAATCATTTCTAATCTCCTATAACACTTATGGGGTTGAACTACTTCCTAACACGACCACTCTCTTCATTTAAGCTTACGTTTAACTCGCTTCATCGTCATCAAAAGCCATCAATCCGAAGTCTTGTAAGCTGCAGCTCTTCTATCCTCTCTCCTATCAGCTGTTTTGCTCTTACATGCATCTTCACTATGACATCTCTCGTAATTTGTTCATGTATTTCATACTTGGTCTCCCACGATAACTCTTTCCACTTGTTAGTTCTTCTTCCAGTACTGTTTTCAAGAAGCTGTTTTGTCTTGAAATGCATTATTTAGGCGTGTATCTTCTATGACAGAAAGTTTTTATCAAACATCATTTCTCCCCAACTCTTATTACACATTTTCATTGGAGATTCTCTCCGTCCAGTTGACCTTCATCATTATTCGATGGCACTTATCTTCATAACATACAAAGGACCGGTTTTACAATATCTGATAAACTTTAACTGCAAGATGAAGTGGCCTTATCGTTAACTTTATGATCACCGTGAGTTCAGGTTTTGTATTTTACATAACGTTGACGTGAGCTTAGTGCAACTCTCTCTCTCTCTCTCTTCCACTTCTGTGCATATCAATTCCACATTTTGTTCTCTTCCTTTCCGTCCATCGTATTTTCTCCATCCTCGTCCCACACCTATCTCTCTGACGCATGTTTTCGTCCTCTCGCCCATCTCGCTCACACATGCATTGTGCGAGAAAAAATGTCACACTGTCCATTCGAACCGCCGCATATCCTTTCCACTAATTACTCTTGAAAATGGGTGGGTTTTCGGTGGAAGATGGCATCAATGAGGATAAAATGTTTTTACCCCAAAAATGTCTCGCTTATGTAACATTCTCACAGCCAGCCGGAAATATGTGCCCTATTAGTCATTATGAGTCATTCAATCCGAAGACCGGTTGAATACAGCCTTCCGTTTTAACCTGTCCCCTGCTAAATACTTTAGGTATATCCTTGTAGCTCTTTTCAATTTCATATCCCATTTTAGCCCGTCTGTCTCTCGGTATTCCTCGTGGGTATTTCCCTTCTATCATGCCCCCAACAAATTCTTTGTCTCTAAATGTGGCCTATCCATTTAAACCTTGTCTTCCTGATAGTACCTACTCCATGTGGTTTTCCCTCCAACTATTCATCTACTCTTCTGCAACTTCTTCGTTTCTGATTGATTGATAAAAGATAATACTAACCATTAAAAATTGCGATAAAATAAAGACGTCAATCCATTTTGGCTCAGACGATCTTATTAGTCACTGCAATTTTGCAGACATAATTCCTTCTCTGGATAGAAGGGGTGTTAAAGACGGCTTTTTGTGGTGATAAAAGTAAATAATCTACATACCTAGATCTTCAGTACCTCACTGTTATATATTTTTTCTGGCTTATGACATGTCATCAATCAAAGCAGTGCTTTATGATAGGCAACAACAAAATGGTGGAATATTTTATTATTTATGACTTGCCGGACAGTTTCAAAAAAAGAGACTAGTTCTTCGATTAAAAACATCACTGTTACGACTTTGGGTGAAGTACTGTCTGTGAGAAAATCTGGTAGTCCGAGGAAAATAAAATTCTCCAGCTCATCCCTTTGGGAGATGCTAAAGTAATGGTTATTCCTAATAAAAATATTCACGTGGGATAAAAGTAATCCCAGATCCGCAAAGCACATTAACGTAAATTCAGGACGTTCTAAAGGAGTGGTCAAAATTATTAACCGTTTATCATCCTTTATGAAAAGAGGGAATTAATCCCTGAAGTTAAATAATTTCATTCTCTCTCGACTTTTCTATCTTTGGGTCTCATAACTCCTGATTATTCAAAAAATGAGGGCCTTTCTTCAAAAATGATATCGTCATGTAACTACTTCACATGTATTGCATTAGACTTTGACAAAACCACTCAGTTCGGATTAAGTGCTTCGCTTTTTTCTTTCATAATCCCTCAAGTGTTCATGGGCTTCATTTGTGCTATAGTCTAAAAATAACTTAAGATTTAAAGGTTTTTCATCAAATTATCACCGCAGAACTTCGGAAAAACCTCGATAAATAAACATCAATTATTGAATTTCAACTCCGGAGTGTAACAGATACCGATTGAATATTATGGGAAAATATATTTCTATCTAGACGACGATCCTAGGTGTATCAGCCACGTTACTTTATTTTTAATACATCGCTCTTTCAATAAAATTAAAATTGCTATTTTAGTATTTTAAATACATCTAAAAACAACAATTCTCTTAGAGGGTCAGTTTTAATCCCATCTCTAGGTAGATTTTATTTATGTGAAGGTGAAAAATGACTATGCCATCGGCGCACTCGACAACTGTCAATTCTACTACTGCTTATTTTTCAAGTCATGGCTGATATTCCCGATGTAATTCTCTTCAAAGATTCCTTATCTCTCTGACTGATTGACAAGACAAGAATAACCGTAGACTATACCCGAATGCTCAACCATATACTACCTCCGAAAGGACTACCTTGAGATGGAATGCATATTTCTGATTGAATGTAAGTAATTAATAGAAAGGTACCAAAATTCATGAGAGTCAGCAATACAATATTCGTATATGCAATCAAATTCTTCTTTCTACATGCCTTCATTTAGTTTTCATCCCAAAACATTACATTACTTCATGCAGTAAAAATAAATACATATCAGAACAGCTTTAAAAGAAGAAAAATGTGAATTTAATAAAAATTAACAAGTAATATAACAGCAAAATCAACTCAATTCAAACTAATAATAGTATATCATTACATGAGTAGCGTTTAAAAAATACGTTAAAGGTATTTGGTGAGGTCAAAAGGTGTATTGAAGGATATTTTCAAGACAATGAATCAAATTCGGAAGGGATTCGGTAAAATAGGTAAAGATGGAAATTCGGGACGTTAGAAGATCATAGTTCTGCGTTAGACGCGGAGAAACACGGGGTTATCGGTAAAACTACTCGCTTTTGGTCAACTTCTTGCACTTTCTTCAGCCTCCTACTTTCGTTTTGCATTTCTCACCTCGTGATCCCATTCAATTTTCTCTCTCAGACATTTTCAAAATAAACTGATCGACATAACTCAGTAAGACTTTTGGAGAACCAGGTTAGCCCTCGTTTGATTAAAATCGAGCAAATGGTACAAATCAGCGATTTTTGCTAACTTCCAGTTCGTGAAAAAAGGGGAAGGACGGAAATGAATTCTACAGGCAAGGTATTGGTTTCTGACCTCTCCGCTCTCTCACGGACGAGAAGTTGGTAAAACTTATTCCTCGGTCCAATAACCACGACTTTCGTCAAAAGTAGGATTTTAAGCTCTTTCTTAGATATTGTAAAACTCCCTAAGAGCGGTTCCCCTAACAATAGCAATAAGTAATACGACCCTCTCAAGAGATTTGACGTCATTTAAACGCAATGAAAGTTTTTCTAAGTGAGATTACTTTCAATAAACCATGCTCATACACAAAAAGAGTATACCTGCCATTTTTATTAGAGAAAAACACTATTCTTTATACACTGTTAAAGAGAATGATGTGACTAGCCAAAAACTTCCCAGTGAAAGAGATATTTAGTAATAGTTTACATTCCTCAAATCTCAACTATTATCGTTGCTTCTAAAGAGTTACAAGGTTTAAAAAAACTAACCTGTGTTTTTCACCTAATTTGTAAAAATCAATTCCTATTTATTAAAATTATTAAAGATTTGAATATATGTACCTATATTTATTTGACATTTCGGTCTTTTAAATGGATGGAAACGACATTACACCCATATATTATTAGAAAGTAAAATAATGATTCACGAAATATCCTTAGAAATTTGCACTGATAATGAGAATTGCCAAAGCTAATTAGCATTATTAAAAAAGGTATATTAAAAAAAGGGCATTCGTAGATTCATGGGATCTATTCCTAAAAATCTCTAAGCCCAAACCTTCGGAAGCTTATCTAACTCCACACATGACCCCTCAATGCTTCTAAAAAATTTCCCCCCCCCTCTCGGAACACAGCGATCTGAACAATCCCCCTTTTGCCCTCCACACTCCGTTTCAAGACTCCTTGACAAAAAAAAGTGTGAGGGGAGCCAATCCATACTCCTTTTCTGTCCTCCCAAACCTTTCCCTCTAACCCTATCCCTGGTTCCATTCAAGGAAAAGCACTCCCGATGCGCGAGACCCCTTCAGCGCGTCCCCCCCCCATCCCCCTTCAAACGCACCCTGATAACCCAAACCCCCCTCCCCAAACAAAAATCCACAACCCCCTTCTCCAGCTGAGTTGGTCTCCCTCCAACCACCTCTCTCTCTCGCCCGTCGTGGGGGAGAAACGCCGGGGCATACACACGCAAAAGGACGTTCCTAAAAGGGAGCCAGGGAATGAGGGGTGGGTGGAGGAGGGAGGAAAGTAGTGGGGGGGAGAGAGAAAAGGAGACGGTTTAGCGGTAGGGGAAGGGATGGAGGAGGTGGGGGCTGGGACCTTGGGAAAGGGCTCCTTTCTCTTCCGTCAATGGGTTCGCAGTTGGGATAGCCATGGAAAGCGTAGAAGGGATCGGACGGAAGGGGAAATGGGAGAAGCCGAATGAAACCATACCCCCCTCATACATGCATAAGTGTCTTACATACGCGCCCGTATACTTGTTTTCCACGCGTATACGCTGATCTACACACGGAAACAGTCGAGCTTTGAAGAGTCGCAGTGCTTCAGGACTTGGGGTGGTTCCGCGGTAAAATGACTTGAATTTCATATAATTCATATCCTGCAGACTTGTATAAAAATATTTTCTCCGGATTATTACACTTGGAATCACTAAATTTCTGGATTACCATAGCCCATGTCTCACGACAAAATTTCCAATCATCATTGCAATGTGCATCGAAGCATAAGACAAAACATATTTTTCCAAAAAGAATATTAAAATTACTGTTTTTTTACACCTAAAAACAAAATAAATAAAAAGAAAAATCTTTTTCACTAAACAAAAGTGCAGAGCTGAAAGGTTTCGTTAACATTTATCTTACTGTCGGTGGTTATTGCCAACACGTAACTTCTCGACTTATTCCGCTACATCCCCTTTTTTTCTTCATGAAAAATACGGCCTTCATTGATGGTATTCAAACATGTCGAGTTTTTTAAATTTCGGTAATTTTTGCAAACAATATAAAATACACGAAAGGGATGACATTTAATAATATACATTCAATGACTGGGATCTTCATATTAACTATGATTAACTCTTATCACATATCGAAGTTAGATGAAACTTTTTGATCTTTCTCCAACTTGGACTTCCATATATAAGCCTGGCCTTGAATTTTATTAGTCGTTTTTATTGACGTAAACAAATTTTGATAATCGGATGGATACATGTACCTCGCATTATCACGTAATAAGTTGGAATAATTCGATTCGATATTCACATTTACTAATGGAGAGGGAATGGTGGCTGATGGTAGATTCAATTTGGTCATATTTATTCTCCCGTAATTGAATTAATTATTATCACTATATTACGCTCTCCTTACTATAGGCATCTCTACCACGAGTCGCATCTGGTTGGTGACCACCACAGCTGACGCCTTCACTATGTTGTAATACAAATAGAGTTATTTTTGGTCACACATCACAATCATGTGGAGAGGAGGACTAATATTATCCCGGATCCTATAAATTATTTCCAAGAACTTCCTTGGATGGAAAAAAAAGTACTGCTGAGACTTATAATATTAGGTTGAAAGGTGAGAGCGTGGCTGAGACCGAAGATAGACTTAACTTGGGATTGTTAACGATACACCATTGCACGCAGTACTCCATCGAATGGATGTAAGCGGATAGAAAAGTTGTTTCAGCAATTGGAAGGATTGGGAGCCACTAGAAACTTGGAGGCCAAAAATAAAAAATAAAAAAAATAAAAAAAGATCACACGAGTTTCAGGCTTGTACAATATTATTTACATTATTTCGAATGAAAACCACATCTGTAGAATAGAAAAAAAATCGAGAAAAAAGACATAAACAGCGAAATAGAGGGGAATTCGAATGCCCTCTTCACACGCGCCATTCGCGACCACAATGGCTGATCCACAGAGACAGATCCAGAGAAACATCTCCGCTAAACCACAGCTCAATTTCCGTCCCTTCTCTACCCCAATTACGTTTTCTCATCCAACCCCTTTTCCATGGCTGGAGTAAACACAACCCCTGCCAAAAACCCTTGGGGCGGCTCGCAGGGCAGTTGTTGATCTCATACAGATATAGCGATGAAGAGTGACAGTTATTGCCAATGATGGCGATGAGTCGCTGATTCTCTTTGAGGAAGCCTGGAGGGAAGCGGGGTCCCATGTCCGGGGAGATGATAAGATACTTGGACGGACGGGGAAAATGCGATGGCGAAAGCAATATTTCCGTCCAACCTGCTTTAATTCTGTGGTTAATAACACTACGGAAACGGTAAGACTCCTTGAGTCCATGAAAAATGGAAGCTTAAAAACGCTAACCCATGCGGAGTGTGCTGACCTGATTTTTTCCCTTTTTCGTATATGTGTGAAGTGGCTACGGAATACTCCCACATTATAATGCACTGATTCAACCCTTTACTTTGTGGAACAAAGACAGCATTAATAAAAACGATAGGTTAGAATTATCCACACTAATATTTAATAACGACCATGCTTCAGTCGTTATAAAATTTTTCGTGCGGGTAATGCTAAGCTATTATTTTTATTAATGTTTACATAATAGATTAAATTAATTCTGTGGCATATTTAATTAATACGCGAAAACATACATATTTTATTTATTTAGTGATTATGAATTTCACAAGGCTCAGCCTGAAACGAGAGAATTATTGGTACTGAATTAAACATATATTTTCGAAGCTTTGACTGTACTGTTTTTTCACGCCGATCGCTGAAAACGCCTTCACAACCGAAGGTTCATTTGCAATTTTATGGAAAGATCAACGATGACCAATAAATTTATTTTTAATAATTGATAAACATACGAGCTACTCACTGTTACATTTCTGACGCCATCTTTGCGCCAAAACTTCCTCATTTATGTCTATAATGGCCCTCTGAATCGCACAACGATAAGATATCCTAGGTAAAACGGCCTCTATATTTTGGCCTACATTTCTTAAGGAGTGCAACAATGCAGTTCAGGCTGATATTTTGGTACCGTTAAAATGTGGAGACCTTTTTCTTCATGAGGCCGAATACATTGAACTTTATATGTAACGATGTATCGCTAAAACTACCTTAAATGAGAATAAATAGCATTGAACAAACGTTATCTCTCTCTTTTTCTACTGTACAGCATTTAAATGGCGCAAATCCTGAAGAAGTACATCGAAATGCATGTTACACTACTCAGCAATGTACTTTTTTTAAGTGTTCTCTGCACCTTTATTGCTCGCTCGGTTTGAGTGGAGGGGGGAGAAAAGAATAAGAACGATATTAAGAGTCTTTATCTGACTTGAAAAGAGTGAGACGTACTCAGCTGGATGCCTTAGCCCCTTTAGTGTAAAGTCAACTCCCTCAACCCGCTCCCACCCCTTCCAACATGAAGAGCTGCTCGCTGATTGGCTGACCCACCCCTCCCCCCAAAAGTAGCGTTCTTTCGCAAGGGAACGAGGGCTTTCTCCGGGAGACAAAGCACGGAGTGGAGTAGAGGAGTCGGGCGGCGGATGCAGGAGGAGTTGAGGGGGAGTTCAGTAAGGGAAAGGGGCGAAGGGACTGTGAGAAGACCAAGGCGGTGGATCATGAAACCGGGGTGGAAAGGCGAGGGGGAAAGTCATACCCCGTCCACACTTCCCAAGTACAGCTCACCAAAAACCTGTGACGGATGCTAGTGTGTAGTAGAAATAGTAGTGGGATATGGTTTTGGGCGGCGGATACCTTTCGACAATGAAAATGGAAATTTGCCAAAATTCAAAAGGATTTTGCTATGGAGGTGATAATGCGGGAGGAACAATTCAGGCTATGGCTGCACCAACGTGCAAGCCACCTCAAGGGTGAGCGGCAGAGGGTGAGTTATCACTAACTTGCATTACACTATACCATATTAAAGTTAATGTAAATAAGACTACTGATGCATTAGCAAAAACCTGCTAATACTTGTCAGGAGGTGAAATTTCAGAAACATGCGCTACACTAAAGGTATGCTACCAATGCTAGAGATACTACTTGTATTAATTTTTTTGCAACTCCATAAATTAGATGGACTGCGAAGCTTAGGTAGGTAAAAATGGCGCCACATGAGCGGAAGCCCGCCGTGGAAGACGTATGACATCCTCCTCGGCTATCACGATTTCAAAAATTCTATGAAACTTTTTTTCTTAAGATATATGACTGAATTATAAGGAGAAAGGTGCATTGCACGACGCATGAGTTGATTGATTCTCGAGTCGATCGAGTACTGCTCCGTTGAAAACAGCGATTTTTTTTGCGAAGCTTGCGATTTTATCCGTCCGATATAATTAGAATCAAAATTTTAAAAACAAACTTTTTCACCATGGCTCAATCTTTTAAGCGGTGAACGGTGTTAATAGGATTTTTTCAGGATACTGCGATACATAACATCCAGCTGTGTGAAAAACACCATTTTTGGGTTAGTATCCTCTTGCATTAAAGGGAATATCGATAACTGTGGGTCATTTCGCGCCTCCCACAGCCTACTTCTTTCCATGGATTATTAAACGTGATATGCACTTTAAATAAATAATTTTTTACATAAAAAATATTTTTTTTAAACCAAGCTTAAATTCAAGTGTACTAAAAAGTAAAAAAAAACTTTTTGGTCTTAAACGAATCTTGTAATCGACTTTGTAATCACTTGTAATACATTTCAAATATATACTTGTTCAATTTTATTTTTCTGAGATGCAAAAACATAGATACATAGATAGTCTATCAGCGGACCTTACATTCTAGACTGCGATCCGAGAGCATTTTGTCTATTTTGTACAGTCAGTGGAATCATGTCGTTTAATCGATATATCTTTCAATTCTATGTCAATGATCTCAATCTTTCCATTTCAGCTAACGCTTCATTGTTGCAAGGCTTCTTTCCCGTTAGCTTCTCACAGTCCACATCTTCCATTTGTAGTCCGTCCAGAGATCTTACTCGGCTTAGCGCAACGTATGCTTGTCCACTCCCTAATAGTGCTGATCCTAAGTATACCACCGCGTACTCTACTGTACTGCCTTGCATCTTGTGGAAAGTAGAGGCCCATGAGATTATTATGGGAATTCTTCTTTCCATAGTTCCGTAGCTGTAGTTGGCTGAAAAATGCTTCGATAACGGTTCAATTAGGTGTATGCCGTCATAATTCATGTATTATATCATAAAAATATGTTTGTGTCCAATATATACTCATTTTGTACTTTTCAGTCTTTATATTAATTGCGCAACAGTTCTTTGAAATTTAAATTATTAGCAATTCTTCTCACTATAAATGCTAAAATGATGGTTGAAATGAATTGCAACAGCGCCTCCGAGTAGACAATGTAATGCGGGTTGCGTTATGTTAGGATAAAGACATATAAAATTTAAACAATATAATTTTAGTAGATTAGCTAGGTAATTAGTGAATTTAATAACTTATTCATATATTGTCATCGAGATTAAGCAAGTGTGCCAAATGTTAGCTCGATTGAACATTGGGAAGTAGGTTAGATTTCGATTACAAGATTCCAGACAAACAACAGACGGCAAGTTAAAATAAGCGTGGTTGTAATATTGAGCTTAGTTAACAACTAATAGTTGCTAACTTAAGAAATTTGGCACATAATTCTTTTTTACCATTCAGAACATTTTTTTAATTACTCGGCTAATGGCTAGTAGCACGAATATTTAGCTATGGGTTCGTTATTTACGATATCCATAAAGTGATGGACCTCATTAAAATATTCGGGTAGCAGGAACTTTCCGTTTCATAACTTATCTCACAGTAGCCATTGCTTCAGATGTTTGGTCTTCTCAAATTCCCCTTAACAAAATCCATGCGTGTTTATCTAATGTATGTAAATTACTTATGCACATTCTTAATACTCAGCCAGAGTAAATAAACTCGTCATTTGTCGAATTATAACTCTTTTATCAAGTTATCAAGTTTCCAAGTGGTACATCGTCCATTCGCCATCTTGATTAGTTATGAAACTCGGGCCAAATAAGACCATCTATGAAACCAATAAATTTATCGGATATTTCTGCAACGCATTTTGATCGAATTTCTTGACTTATGGGTCTCATAACTATGCTGGATACATAAGTATTGTTTCTGCAACCGGCCATGGATCAGGCCGCAGAGACCTATTCTCAATCATGCGACAAAGACTTCCTCTCTCCTCAGATCGATGTGCAGAGGGAGAGTTAGGCGGGGTGTGGGATCGAAAAAGTATTTATCTCTTTGAAACTGTGACTCATTATCGAGTTCTAACTGTAGAAGCATTGCACGCATGGTAGTAATACGTAAAAAATGCACACAGCCACTTTCAATTCATATGCAGTGACTGGTTTTGGAAGTGGAACACTTCTTATGGATGGGGGTAATCTCGCAAAGGCCTTAGAGTCACGTGACATCTGACCCCCGGACGGATTTGTTGAGTGGTTGCGTGGTAACGTATATAAAAACGCTTCGAATTAATTCACAGTACTGTCACTAGAAAGATATAGTGTAGTTTAATATGAATATTTTACACCTATGTGTATTTCAGGTGATTATCATGAATATATAAATACATTTTTCAGATTCATATTTTCAGAAATAATAATTTAATTAATTATGTTTATTTATGTATTTTACTGTGTACTCCCCACTGCCAGTCGTACTCGCATATGTAGGCCATCCCACGACGGCCACAACTTTTTTATGCAATAGACACTTCTAGTCCCAAAATCGCCCATTATACTTCTGCCAAAAGCTTTCACGAGGGCTATATTGACCATCATCTGTAAGTACCATCGTAAACTTTAGATCCTAATGCCAACTCCACGATTACTTTTCAAGCGTAAACTTCAACTATAGTTCGACAGTTGCATTCAGCCCACGGTTACCGTTGCGCCAAAGCGATTCTTCAAGCGTTATCATCAGTGAAGTTTGCCAATTTTAACTTTAAACTTCAAGCAATGGTGTTTGAAGATTGTTGTCATTGTTGTCCAGTAGTCGTAGCACCGCGGCTAAACATGGCGGACAGCTAAGGTGACCAGTCGTATCGCTTGTTGAGTTAGCTGAAAAAAGGTAACAATTGTCAAATGAAGGCGTCATGGGGTGACACTAGAAACGATGAAGCACGATACTCTAATAAAGTAAGAAAAATAGAGATTTAACTTCGGATTTTTAATCAATCTGAGAGAAATGACATTCGTTCCTTTTGGATACCATTTCCAAAATAGGAAAAATTCTCAGTGATGCGGGAATCCTAATTTCCATAGGAATTAGATGCTTGCTTTCAAACTTGTTCGT
This sequence comes from Pyrrhosoma nymphula, assembly GCA_963573305.1. Taxonomy (NCBI): domain Eukaryota; kingdom Metazoa; phylum Arthropoda; class Insecta; order Odonata; family Coenagrionidae; genus Pyrrhosoma; species Pyrrhosoma nymphula. Next base: position 98,417,008 of record OY754333.1, on the reverse strand, counting down.
AGTGAATCCTTAATAGGGCATCACGGAGTAAAAAGATGGTAAACTCTAGAAGTAGTGCGAATGCATGTCGAAGGGTTACGTTGGTGCGTAAGATGGCAGAGTGAAACGGGGCATCAGCGAAGGTTCGACAAATGGAAGGGAAAGGGCCTTGGATATTGTATGGGGAGCAGTAGTGGAGCACTTTAAAAGCCGAGGGGATGTTGAAGAACCCTTCCACCCCAATTTCTTCCCCCTCCCCTGCATCTCATCTCTCCTTCCTTACCCCACCTTCCCCTTACACCCTCTCCTCCACTCGATTCCCTTCACCCCTTGCCATGCTCCCCCTCAATCCACTTCTTTTCTCGCCTCCAACCTTTGCGCCCATTCAATATTCGTTCTCTCTCTATCTCTTTCTTCCCTTTTCCAATTCTATCGCGAATATTCGGGGACCGTTGAAGCAAGGGAAAAAGGTTAAGGCAAGCTCAATTCTTTGCCTGTCTCTCTCCCGATTCGTTTTCAACTGACGGTGGCCGTAGTAAGTTCATCGTGAGGACGGTCGGTAGTGGTATTACTTCATGCAGGACTTCATCGCCAGTAGCGCCCCAAGGTCGGAAAACAGGACGTACGCCCGGGGCCCACCGTAAATCTTCCCCAATAGAGAAAATAAAGTAAAAAATGGCTGATTTTGAGCGCGAAGAAATTCTTGCTTGTTTATAGAAGAAAAATGGTTTGTGGCACACGTACACAACTTTCCAAAATTATTCTCCTACCTTATTACTTTAAGTATCTACAAAAGCTGTAAAATCTTATAATTTCCTCATTCGTATATTTTTCTCGATAAAACGGATTTTTTTCTAAAATGGTCAGTTTATTTCACATTGGGTCATTTGACATGGAATGGCCTTATAATGACAAGCAGGCCTCATTTAGAGCCGGGCCTTACTTAGCGCGGATACCTAATACACTGATTTACCTATATTGACAGCGACGCCATCAATTTTGATTGCGACAAGCTGGGTCTCCCTCGATGAGAGAAGGCGAAAAACTAGCGTAGGTGACAGGCGGATGCTAACGGTCTGCTAACTTACAGTTAGCTATAAACAATAGACGTTATATCTGGAACTCAACACTGAGCCAGGAACTAAAAATACCTCCCGAGTCACAAAAAGTACCCATTAAAATATAACTAAATACCTTTCTTTCTAGAAAATTATGCCTGCACGCACATATGTATTTCCTCATTCGACTCAGAGTACGGAATCCTGCAGTAATTTGTTCACTACTAAGTGAAAGAGTAAACGAAAGGGAGATAGTCAAGGCAATAATTACAAATAAGCAAGAACGCATTGACGTCACCCTATTGAAAACAGAATTTACAACTATAGTTGCACCAAATAATGGCGTTTTATTCGTGAAAACTGGATTGTATTTAATCAAAGTTTTGCATGATACAAAATTTATTGATTAGATGTCGTAACTCATGTTTTCAAGAGTTTGCCATTTTTTTTTCTCACGTTTATAGCATTTCTTTTGCAAAAGGTGCTCACACGGTATGAATTTACGAATGGATTCGTGACATGAATTTTTACAGTTGGGAGTTGGGTAACAACTGTCCTTCAAACCTATTAACATCGGTTGATTGATGGACCATCTTGAATGTAAAAATAAGAAAACCAATAGATAAAATGTTACAATAAAAATCAAATTTTAGACATATGTACTCATCTACCGTTCGCTCCATGCTCCCCATTCTATTTCGTTACACAAAATTATATAGAGCTACATAACGATGTCGGTAACTGATAAGCCTATGCTTTTCTGGTTTTCTAATGAAAGAGAAACACTCTTTTAATTGAATGCAATCAACGTCGGTGGGTCTTCCGAAATATTTTCCTGTGCGGTTTTAGATAGGACGCCCAGCGAAAATTTATCGAACATGCTCCTCAACAAGAACTAGAACGGAATTAGTGCTTAGTGACCGAACGAATCAGAAAATAGAGTTTTACGATCTCATCACCGTTCTTTAAATTCTGACCAGATTTCCCGGGGACGGGAACAGTCCCGAGTTCACTCAATCTCGAGCAATAAAGTCGAAACTTGCGCAGTCGATCCAAGCCATTGAGGGAAAACCCAAAATAATTCAATTACACATTCCCGCAGTGAGGCATCAGCGACAAATATTGATCGGAAATTAATAACCCTGTTTTTTTCTTTAGCGTCGTTTGAAAAATGCTGCCTTCTCTTGTGGTAAGGTTTAGGCACTGGGAAGTAAAAGTAAGATATAAAAACTACAGATCACTCAGCAGATAAATTTTGGTGCACAATTTTTCCCAGCCCGAGAGACTCATCGCAGCGTCATTTCCATTGAAATAACGGATTTAGCCTCAAATAACTGCTCTCATAAGCTAATAACTCAAACACTAACACTAATGGATCGGTGTCGTCATTTTATTACTACATAATTTCCTAGAAAAACTCCTATCAACATTCTTTTTTTAGCAAAACTGACATCTGTGCATGGCAGGAATATACTATTTCCTACTTTTCCCCTAATCCTGCCATTTCTTTGTCTCGTAATTATTTTTTCCTTACCAAACTTACGCAATTTCAATTGTTATGTGTCAGATAAAGTTGTTGATGACAGTAACTAAATTGATTGAATTAAGCGTTCATTTGTGGAACTTATCGTTCATCATTATAGAAAGAAGCAATAGTGACAATTCCAACATATTATTTTGTTGACTAGATCGATTTCGACGTATATGGCGATCGGTAAAAAGAGTGGAATTCAACCAAGTGCCTCTTTTCATCATCGTTAGCGATGAAAAATTGATTTTTTCTTATTAAATTCGACAGGAGAGACATTATTCTACGATGGACACAGATGTGAAAAAATATTTTTTTTCGGTTTTTGGTGGAACGCAATTCACTTCCACCTCGAGTCCTGTAGCTCAATTACCAACGTCACAGTCCAACACTCAGGCGTCAACGAAATTGTTTAAGGAGATTTCACCGCGACTGTGTAAGTTCAAATAAATACTGCGTAAGTTAAAATAAATAATAAATTCTACCATTTTGTTTGTATTGTTTCAAAAATACTACTGTAACAGATGAAAGCCATAGCTATTATACAGGTCCAAAATATGAAGATTGATCGACGAATATATTTTCAATGAGCACTTTTTAAAATCAAAGGAGCTAAGTTCAGGGCCATTTATATTGAATTAATGCATTTTGACTTAAATTATAGCAGTAATTTATCAATAACTATTAATATATGATGGACAGGTGGCTAATTTAATTAACATTCGATTTCCCGGGAGAATTTCTTCTTACAAACAGTTTTTTCTCGCGAAAATGGCATTTATCATAGATATAGAAAGATTATTTTCCCCCATGCTTCACTAATTCTCGCGCATATCTCCATGTAATTTCATGCTCAATTTTCAAAATAATAGCGTGGAAAGGTATAACTTTTTGTTCATATAAAACAAAGGACATGTTTTTCTAAAAGTAGCCAGAATATGAATAAAATGACATTTCAGTAATTTCCCGGTGGAACACCTCAATTTGATTCCGCCACCTAATAGCAGACCCCTAATTCCGATTCCACTCCCTTCGTACGGGTATACTGTATCAAACACATGACTATTAGGAGCGCACTCGTCTCTTCAAAGAAGGGAGATGGCGTTTTATTTCTACTGGTAAAACTCCTTGATTGCAGTTTACTCTTCCGTTTCAGCGAACTTTTTTTTCGGTCGTAACGTTATATGGCCTTTAAATGGAGAAATGGATCATTCCTTTCCAAAGTTAAAGCAGAAGTGGTTCAGCAAGATGGTGGCAATTATTATTTTTAATGCAATAAAATAGCGCCGGAAACGGAAGATCCCATCTCGTTCCGAGCCAGTCAATGACTGGTGTCGATCCCTGGGTGGACAGCAGAACGCATAGGTAACCTTTGCATGTCTGCACGTAAGGCTGTTCAATTATCATCAATAAATAAAGTATTTTCGCGTGATATCGAAAGATTTAATTGAAATGGCAAAATTTCGTAGGTAGGCAAATTCAAAACATAGAATATACGAACAAAATCCTCCAGAACTCTCTTTAATCCTTTTTCAAGTGAGTATGATATAATTTTATAGCTTAGGTCCATATTTTATATTAATTCTTTTAAAAGTGCGGCTTTCCCATTCCTAGGCTTGTTTGTGTTCCGATATAAATCAACATTTTGTTTTTTCACCTTCTTTTAACATTTTTGCGAGAGCATAACATAGGCTCCATTCTGAATACAAGCAGTACATTGTTAACTTCTGAGAGAATTAGGACACGCCATACGCCACAGAGCCAATGTGTAAACGAAATAGTATCCTTATCCGTGGACATCAATAATAGCCATTCACTAGTTGAGATAGGAACTGTTTTTGGTTTAATCAATTGTTATCCATTTGTGCTGAAGAAAAAGGAGACGAGAAACTTGGAAAACGCCATCATACTGAGGGAATGAAAAATTAAAATCACTAGATCCAGCGGGGAATGGGGGAGTATGTAGAAGAGCAGAATGCACACTTAATCGTAATAGAGAAAAACAACTGAAATGCCTTTGGGTAATATAATTTCATTATGATACGAAAGGAGAAAAAGAGAGAAAACACAGCAAAGAGAAGATCAAGGGAATCGCTGAGAGGGAAATGAAGACAGATGCCAAAAAAAGCAACCGAAAATCAAGTTTACTCCGGTAATAAAATGAAAATGAGAAGAATAGAGGATGCAATTTTCTCCTTTCTCGAAAAAAAAAAGAAACGCAAGTATAAAGCAAAAAAATTATTCTTGGAGAATCATAAGCAGGGGAAGAAGCTGGTGTTGTATGAATTTTGATTCACGATGCACAAAAGGCAAATCAAGTTGAAGACAATCTCTGATAACATTATTAATTTAGTTTGAAAGCATTCTGAAAGTAACTGGTCGGCACAGATAAAAGTCATATAAAAATAGAACCATGGCGCACCGTTTTAAATTTTTTAACCCCATATAAAGCACTCGACGACATATTTTAGCGAGCGCCTTAATCATGAAAAAGGTGGACGTCTCTCGGCTAGCGGTGAGGAAATAACTTAATTACGATTTTCCCATCCTACGACTTAAGGCCGTGGCATTTAAGACTCTCTCGAACGTTCCATTTATGACATTCCAGGAGAGAACCGGGAATTCAAGAGAGAGTAGGGAAGAAAGGGTTTGAGCGTGGGGGGAAATGAAAGGGTCCGATCCCTTGCAAGATCCTATGCGAGTATGGCAGAATTTTTGAAATTACAAAGAACACTATTCTGTTCGAAGAACAAAACGAAAGAAACACATTATTATAATGAATTCGATATTGGAATATCCGATCACGAACTATACCCTCGATTATCTCAAAATTGCGTTGTTTCCGAGATGTAAGTAGTTGAAGTTAAGAATGGCAATTTTGCGCAATTATTGCCCAATAATTTTCCGAAATTTAATTACTTGAGCAGCACGTAGTAAGGAGAAAATTGGCATGAATGAAGACATTAGGAGAGGAATTGCGCTAGCGAAAGAAGCGTTCAGCAGTAGGAGTCCTTCGCGGATCTTGGGTAAGGGTATAAAGAAGAGGCTGAGGAAGCGTTAATATGGAGTGTAGGGATGTATGGGGCGAATACGAGGACTCTGAAAAAGGAAGATGAGAATAGGCTGCAGGATTTCGAGATGAGGGTGTGGAGGAGGATGGAGAAGGTACTATGGACGGAAAGGAGGACAAACGAGGGAGTGCTCGTTATGGTGGGTGAGGCGAGAAAACTTGTGGATGAGATAGGAGGCAGAGTAGGTGATTGGAGGAGTTAATTAGGAACGTAAGGTTGCTGACGGCCGTGTTTGAGGGGAGGATGTTAGGTCAGCGGGGAATGGGGGGGAGAGAGAATAGGTTTTATGGACGGGATGAAGAAGGGTAGGGCGTATACTGAGATTACCAAAGAAATTGTGTAAGCAGATAGGGTCCTCCGCATGAAATAATCTATAGGATGTTTACACACTTCCATTTGAACCTAACTAGACCACTAGATTGCCTCAGTAATAATTAACACTAAAAGTATCAGAATATTATTTTCAGAATTATATTAGCCAAAATTCTCCTAGTGCTTCACAGTCCATGATTTTTTATTTTATCCAAAATTTAGCTATTCTTACTCAAACATAATATACGTGTCTTACCCATCGACAACGATAAAGAATAAAACTAACTAGGACTTTCATCCACAAACATGAGAAGAGCGCAATAAAATATTTACAACAGTGGTACTCTAAAAGCTATAAATAGCCTAGTTTTTTCCTTTGCATTACAAACACCATAAATCTGGTTTACATTCAGTTGACAGTATACACTCCAGCAAATGTTTGGCAAAACTTGAATGCACATCACTGGTTAAGAAGTACTTTCTGTATTCCGAAGTCCTGCATTTTCGGGTTTCCACCGTGTTTGTAGTTTTAGCGCAACATAATTCTGCCTGTTGAAACACGGGCGACACTGTCGTCTTCAGAAGTCACAAACGCGGCGGAAATAAAAAATAGAGACATCTTCGCGCGAATGACACGGATACCTACGATTGAATAAGGGCAATGCATATCTCTGATGATCTGGGTTAGAATGAAATCTGGGTTAGAACGATAGATTCTGACTCGAGCAATGAACTAGATCCAAAAAGTAACACCTCACGAAATGAATTGCAAACCCCCAACGCCAAATCGCCTATGAAGTCATTCACCAGGTGTGCACAAGCAAAACCAGTCCATATCACAGTTGAATCCAACTGCGATCATTGGGAATAATTGATAGCAGACAAAATCCAAAGCTCCGCAAATCCCAGCAGCACCCACAACATGTGACCCCGGTGATGTTGTGGAAATGAATGACTCAGTTAAATCCCTTTGCCGTACGGAACATTAGAAACAGCCTTTTGGGGTGGGAGAGGTGAGTGTTCTCATCTTCTCAGGTTGTCTTCATCCCCGCGCTGGTCGCCTAGACTTCCGAGCCGTCTGAGACAACGATATTTTTGGTGCCTGTTCTATACGCACAGCGATCGTGGACCCGAATCAATGCAACGTACCAACCACTGCACTCTATTTGGTTATGCCACATCTCAGATACACCGCGAGCATCTGGGACCCTGCGCAGAAAGATTCAATACGCGAAACAAACGAAATACAGTATAGTCTTAATGTGGACTGAAGTAGCACTAAAAATACGGAAGTGTCCTCTGGCGTACGTAAATTATAAAATAAACACGCCATTTCCATGCCTGGCCGAGGTGCGGCGTATTTATGCATTTAAAAAAATCACTTTGAATGCATAAATTCTTTAAACCAAATAGGTATTTATCTTTCCCTACATGAAATATAACTATTATGTAAAATGTCTAGATTTAGTTCTCACTTCTTTTCTCCGATTATTTCCAGGAATATCAGCATAAAAATGCCTGTATGGGTATTAACGTACAACTAACAGTTATGTTAAATAAGATAATCTTTATAAATTCTGTCGAAACAGCCAAAAATTAAATTAAGATCACATAACTTCATGCATCACTGGCTTCATAATGCGGTGATCTATTTGAATACGTACCTCGGATAATACGGAACCACGGTAAATCGAGACTCTACCACACAAAAGGACGCCGCACGCTTCGTTAAAAACTCATAGGTACGAGCGAACAGAGTGTGCAACACAGCTCAGATGATGGAAGAACTAGATTCGGAGCCGCTAGAGACTAGGAGGCTAAACGCTAGGCTAAGATGACGCGAAAAATTCCTATTACGCGAGTTTGAGGATGACGCGGAGGATATTACTTTAACAATAATATTTTATCGATGGTAGGTCTAGATAAACTATTATACATATCCGAGGTCGAGATGCATAACACTGATATTACTTTAAACCCGCATTATAGCTCTAGACCTGATAGAAGCGACGTAATAATAGAGACACACTACCGATATGATAGGTACAACAATTCCTTCATTCCACGCACCATTAATGACTACGACAAAAACAGTGCGAGACACTAAGGCCCCCCTTTAACATGTTATTCCCGTTCGCCCTCTCCCTCTTTGTATTCCATTTCCCTATTCCCTCCCAATTTCACGGCTACTGTTCTAACAAACCCTGCCACACGCCCCCGCGGTGGATTGCTGGGAAGTATGTTCATGTAGATTTATACTCTTGTTCGCAACGAAACGAGAGAGGCAACATTAAAATTAACGATGACATGATGAGTCCCCTCCAATTAAAGAGCACTCGTACACGGCGTCGATGACTAATTCCCTGAAAAGAGAAGCGACAAGGGCACGCGAGAGAAAACAAGAGAGAGAAAGATTGAGGAAACTCGACATCGAAGGGAAAACACACGAGGCGAGTCTACATTCTCGTTTCTGAGCAAAAGGAGTCCACAGGAAACACCATGCTTACGCGTGTATATGCTACAGTTTCCTACACTTAATTTTTGTGCAACGTTAGGGTGTAGCCTTTGCTGGAGAGCTTATCGCTCAAGTTAGTCCAGGACTTAGGTGTACTACATCACGTCTTAAAGTCGTTTAATAAAATACTCAGCGTTGGTTTCCCCATTTATCCCCTTTATTTTTATTTTTACATTCATCCGGGCCTTTTTCCTGGGAGTTTTCATATTTTCGTTCCGCAGCTACCCGATGGATGGGAACAGTCATGCTGAATATCAACTCGGTAGTGTGTAGAATTGACTGGGATTTTTTTATCAAAAATGAACAATGCATAGAATATGTCTCTTTCATTTTCATTCTTCCCCGGTCAAAATTTGAAAAATATAGGATTTTTTTTAATATTCCAAATGAATAATCTATCCACGTAAGAATCAAATCGATATCTCTTTTTGTTGAGGCAATGCCAAGAAATTAACAATAAATACTTCCCTTTTTAACCCTTAGGGGTTGGTTTAAAAAAATTCTTTCTTAGTGCGCTCCTACAACGTGATATTCAATAGATATTCAAATTATTGCCTATAATAATAAATAGATGCAAATGTGTAATACAAAAGTTTAAAATGGTCAAAGAATGGCTTCTAGCTTATTAAATTTTTAATTTAATTTTTCTGATTTTCGTATTATTATAAATAAAATGGCATACATTAAATATTGATGGTGGCTCAATTCAGGTCATAAACCTTCGAGCCCACCTAAGGCTTCCGCAGAAAATCTATATGTATGCCTATCTGTTCCGCGGATAACTTATTTGATAATCTATCTGTATCTATATGTATGGAATGCACTAGGGTGGAATAAAATAAATTATTATTATATTAATACACCCTCAAACATCTCCCGTTTTTTCACCAATAAGTTTTTCTGAGAGATGATGAGTAAATGAATCAGTCAGTCCGGGCATTCTGCTTTTTATATAGTACATGCAGATCACACTTTATAATTGGGCTTCAATTGTGAAATCTTTTTATAGACTGCATGTTCATAATTTGGAATCGGGATTGCAGCCAATGTAAAATGATTAACTAATTCCTGAGTCACTGCCAACGTTTTTAGGGAAAAGTGGATAAACCGGAAACTATATTCTTTCAGAAACGGAAAACAGCTTATACACGCAAGCGCCCGATGCACGCGTACATACGATTTCTGTGTATGGCGTTCTACGGAGAGAGGGGCAGTCAGTGGACTCTCGTTGGTTTTTAGAAGACTTTTTTGTGATTTCAACATAATTTCGTTATACCGCGTCTATCCAATTCAAGTAAAATCAAAGGATGTTTACGTGACGCTTCTATTTAAAAAGTATTATTAGTGCCATTTTAGCGCCTACATGCAATAATCCCGCGTAATTGGGTCAAGTTAAAGCTATGGTAAAATACTTTACTAGCCGTACTACGGTATATACTGGAGACGACGACATCTAGTTATAGAATAATTCGAGAAAATTTCCAGAAAAATTAGCCTTGAACCAAATTGTGACTCGCTAGTGTACCTATCTAACATACAAAACCGGCAATTTGGATATCTGGGCTCGAATTCGAGCCAATTCTTATGTTTTTTTCAGGGCGATGCACTTTGGTGTTTTCGTGAAATATGTACAATTTATCCTTCTCTTTTTACGGCAGTTGTCCTCAATCCCCGAGCCACAAACGCCCTCGCAAGAGACTCGAGGGGTGGTAGGGAGACGTAGACGTAGTCTTGCGTGACCATTGCGTGTTTGGTAGGTTAAGAAACGCACGCGTGAATCACGATAAAGGGAGAAGAAACTGACCGGCGTTCGTTCAATGCGTGAGGGGAGGAGAGAATGCTATTGGCGAGAGGTAGGGAACCTCCCCGGAAAATAAAAATCAATGCTCCCCGGTCAACACAGCTCCTTGGTCGCACGGTCCCCTTCCGTATTTTTTTCTCCTCCTTGTGGTGAGGCATCGTCAAAAACTTGACAGAAGGGGAAAGAAATGGAGAGCAAGATATAAGCTTACCTAGCAGGAAGTTTCGGGCCAGTCGGTCATTATTCACCGACAGAACAAAAAATAGTATAGTTCTTAGATTAAAGAAGAGAATAGATGGAACCGTACGATACTATTACATAGGGGTGGATTTCAGCCATTAAAATGTGCAATCGGCTATATTGATTGGATCATTTGTGCAGTTAACGCGCATTACAAATACTATTACTAACTGATACGTCGCATTTCCGTAATTACTTGTCACTAAAATGCAGAATCGATATAATTTCCAAACAGTCTCTACATCACTCATAAAATCTATGGGAAAATTGCACACCTTAGCCATGTTAGGTTGATCATTAAAAAAACTTAATTTTCGCAATCTACTATCTTATTTTATCTATGTATAGTGTTAATAATACATACATACCTATCACACCGTTTCCTTTCGGGGAAGGCATATTCAAAAAAGTTATCTCGGTGATAGACCTGCGAAGCTGCTCTGCTTTTATGATTTCCTTCATGTTGCCCTGCTCTTCTGCTTCAGTTACCCTCATGTATTTCTTAATACACGCCATCCTATTCTCATGACTAGTAATAGTCCTTCTTTTAATAATATCTTCAACCACGTTCACCCATGACTTTCTCGGTCTAGCCCTCCCTCTGACACTATTCATTCCCCTATCATAAACCTTTGCTATTGGACTCCCATCCACTCACTACATGGCCAAACAAACGAAGCACGCTCCTTCCATAGTCGTCTATCAATGGTAACAATAATTTAAAACATGGGTCATCTTATATTCTACCGCATGACAAGGGCAGAAGGGAATGTGCAGAGGACGGAAAGGAAAACGAACGAGGAAGTGATAGGCATGGTGGATAAGGAGGGACAACTTCTGAAAGAGATTAGTGGGAGGCAGAGAAGGTGGTAACAATTAGAAAGAAAGACAAACGAAAAGGTGCTGTACATGGTGGATGAGGAACGAAATAGAACGTATACTGAGGTATAGAAAAAAACCGGGTAAGGAGATAATAGACCTACGCCTTACGAAATGAAAATGCTCTGATGGATCTGTGTTGTTGCGAGGAGGGATAATTAGAAATTAAAATTGAAAAAAAACCTTGGAAATTGCACCAAAAGGCGAGAAATTTAAATAGAGTAGAATGCGTTGGCATGTGTGTGTGTGAGAGTAATGATCACGAGGCTGCCAGGTCAAAGAAGAGGAGGTAGACCCAAAATAAGGTGGGAATATTGTGTATTGAGGAACATGAAGAAGAGCGGAGTGATGAGAGAACATGGGCAAGATCGGGCAAGATGAGGGGAGATTGACGAAAAAAGCCAACTTCAACTAGGAAAAAAGGCTAGGCAGGTGAAGAAGACATGGACCAGCACCTGTAAAAATATATAGGATTTTTACTCTCTTCCTTATAAACCTACCTTAACCGTTAGATTACCTTAATAATATTTACGATGGAAGAGATTCACTTCTTTCATAGATGGTGGAGAGTTTGTGGGAGGTGGAATGTGTTGGAAACGGAGTGGTAAAAGGGGGTTTTAGGCCGGCCGAAACCCCTTCAGCTTGGAATCGTGGAGACGAGGGACCTGCAGGCTTTGGAGAGCATGCGGGTGGAGTTGGTATAGGGAGAAGGGTGGGGAGTCGGTGGCAGCACGAAGGGGCGAACACAAGGGGTTTACAGAGGAGGAGGAGGGAGGGAGTTTGCGTGACGTATCAGTCGGAGCGGAAGCCGGTTTGCCGCGGTGTTGTTGAAGGGGACAGCAGAGGGTGGAGGAGAGTTGGAAGGGGGGGGGGAATTTTTTTGTGCCCGCGAACGACCACCGGGCTTGCCAGGAAGTTATGTTATAGAGCGTTCCACAATAGTCGACAGCATGGGCCATTTGGCCGAACTTACGCTTCATGTGCTAATCCCTAAGCCACCTCGGCAACCATTTTTAAAGTTCTTGGAGCGTTAATCCTGGTTTATTGAGTGCACATTTTAATAGTTTTTCTAAGTTTGTCGAAAAAAAATCTAGTTCCACATTTCATTTAAAAGAATATGTTCATGCGTAGGAACACACCATAGAAGTAGTAATGGAAATGAATGGTACAAGAATTATATTTAAAATTATTTTTCTTAATTAGAGAATGTTATGAATAGATTTTTCGGCGCTGTATTCAAAATTTAGACGAAATTATATTTAAATAATTTCTAAGCGAATATTGGACCGGGCGTGGCACCTTGATATGTGTTAGCAAATATTATAATAATGATAAATGTATTATTTCGCGTTTTGAAGGAAATCTGCGGATATTAAATCGAATTATTACGAAATGTATGTCATGTGCCACTACGTGTTAAAATAGCATTGAATTTCCAAAAAAAAACAAATCGGTAAGATGCAATTTTTTTTCACTTTTATATACAGATAACACAAGAACACGTATGCTAAGCTTCACGTAAATCTGAGCATAAACAAAAACCGCTCTAATCACCTTAAAATAAATCTATGGAAAATCAAGAGTGAGACATTGATTATATCACTAGAATTTTTTGGTTAGTTTAAGCTCTGTAGTCTTGAGGTGGCTTGCAGGGTACTCCGTAGACGTAGGCTCACAAGAATGGGAAGTTCGAAGTTTTCCAGGAAAATCAGCACCTATTTCTACGCTCCATCAAATAATAAAGAGAACACTTAACCAAGAAACGATAAATGAGCCCATGCCGTATTTGATCAACTCTAATTTCTTTTAAACTAATGGAAAATGATATTAATTCGATGAATTATTTGAGGGAAATAGTTTGTAGGGCATTTCAAAGTTGTTTACGAGGCAATTATTCCTTTGCAGCTACCCATAAGTGTATTATCAAAATATTAATCAGCGTAAAAATTCGCGTAATTTAGGTCACATCAATTACGTCATATGTTGATGAAAGATGAACAGTTTGTAGAATTCATACACATCTTCCCACAAATGCCAAGTGATGTTTTCTACATTTTACTGAGTACTATCTGTCGAACGTTTTACTACTACGAATATGAAATAATGTTCAATTTACGCTTAACATTCTTTTCAACATGCAAAGTTAAAGTGTTACAATATCTACTATCTGGACTACATAATTACATGATATTAGTATTCACGCAAATTTAGTGATTTTATTTATTTGCAATCGCTAACCCAATTTTCAGCAACGACATCATAAGCCTTCATTGGTTAATATATCATATTGTTGGCCGTTTAATACAAATATTAAACAGATGCGTCATGGTCACATCATGGTCAAGAACTTAAACGCCAGCAAGTCACGCATGCAGCACCTCTTTCAAATTACTTCCTACTATTTATTTAGAGAAAGTATGTACAATTTTACATTGATATAACTTGCTATCATAAAATAATTGAACTATTTTTTTTTCATTTATTAATGAATTTTTACAACTTCTACCGTGAAGATAAAAATCCGTTCTTTTCTCTTATATATGATAAAATATTCATAAAATAGCCTTTTATAGAGGTTGGGCGCAGGTTATCTTATCGTTACCTTTCTCCACAAGGAGATAATTTATTCCTGCTGACATTAGACCATCTCCAATAATCAAATGACAGTTCTAAGCACCCCACTGATCGGAACACGACGATTCAGGTTAACATACACGTAGATTTTATGAGTTGTAAAATATCTTCATCTGAAGTATAGCTTCTGAGAAAAGATGCGTAATTTATGATGATGCGATTTACGAATGGTTTAAATGCTGAATTAAAGGTGAACTACTAACATTAAATTTTCATAAAATCATCATCATCAGTAGTAATCAATCCGAAGATTGTTTTGCAGCAGCTCTCCTCTCTGCCAACCACTTCATTCCTACATAATCCTTCACTTTGACGTCCCTCATGATTTTCCCGATGTATTCCGTTCATGGTCTTTCTCTGAAATTCTTCACATTCATTCCCTCCTTTCAATATTGTTTTCAATACATTAATGAGTGGAAAAATATGTACAATATATATCTATCTAAGTCTATCCTTCCTCGTCGAGTTCATCAAACTTCTTTCCTCTCCTAATCTTCGTATGACTTCTTCCTAAGCGATCCTTTCCGTGTCCTAGGTTTTCATCATTTTTCGACAGCACCAACTCTTTTTTTCATTGACATTGCTTTCAATCTTTTGTTCTGAAGCTGTTATAGTCCAGGATTCACTGTCATAAAAGAGCATGCTCCAAATATAATGTTTGGTAAAACATTTACCTTATTTCCAGGCTTGTGTTACTAGCTGCCAGCAATCTCATCTTCTGATAGAATGAATTCTTTGCTTGGGCAATTCTTCTCACGATGTTTTTCTTGCTTCTTCCATCGCTGGTGATCCTGCTTCCCAGATAATACATTTCTAGTGCTTGCTAAAGTTTTATTTTCGAATTTTTCTGAATTTCAAAGAATACTAGGAATTAATTATGGTGATACTTTTCATGATGCTAAATTCTGTGATAGAGGGGAGAAGGTAAGGGTAAGCGGGGAAAGGGGGAAAAGGGAAAAAGGTATAATGGACGAGATGAGGAAAAGTAGGACGTATGCCGAGATGTAGAATTTCCAGTCTCTGAAGATTAGTACTGGTAACCATCCGTGCGCTGTCATCCATCTAAAACCATCTTTACCAGAAGATCGTCTCTAATAAAAAAAAAATATTTTTCGTGGTCGTCCGCTCCTTGCTAATTGGTGGTAGTCGTTGAGTGTTGAGAAGTGATTGTAGTTAAACTTTTAGAACTAATTCTAAGCGTGTAGAAATAGACAACAACTCAATATCTGCGGTGTCTTATGTCTTTTAATGAAAGTGCCACGTTTAAAGTCCCAATCGACGAATGCTCAACGGATCTATAAGAGGCGTGAGGCAATAAATTTTTTATAGTTATTTTATTGGACGATGGAAAATTTTGTGTCCCCTTAACTTTTCCAATCTTATTTTAATTAAGTGAGAGTAGACTCCCATAACCTTGGTGATTTATAAGACGAAGATATTACATTTGGAGCTTCTTCGCCCATTAAAAATTGTTTTTGTTAGTGTGAATCCTCGACAAATTTGACAGCCCACACCGTATTCGTTTTAATTTTTTATGATTGAAGATTGGTAATGGAGGCTGAATTTAGAGGAAACGTCATCCTTATCATAATTATTACCTCACATGAGCTTAACGGAAAAAGTATTTGTACACGCCTACAACTGAAATGATAATATTGTGAGCTTCTTCAGGTAGCATAAATAAAATGTTTGAAAAAATAATACTCTCATTGATCCATAATGAACCCACTTGGAAACACATTTTCCCTATCTTAGCGAAATCCGTTCAACTCATTCAAAAATCATCTCGATCTCTTTCGAAGGCTATATGTTGACACTTAAATGTAGACAAAATGTTATAATTCTTGAAAGCCTATTTATGAAAGGTTAGTTAATAAATTACCACGAAAACTTATACAAAATTCCGTTCCCATCCCATCACCAGCCTTCTATCATATCACTTGTAGCCCATAAAATATCTTCCTTTTAAGCTACATTATATGTCAATTATATTCTCCTCTCTTCCTCTTTTTCGTAAAAAAAATACCCCCTCCTACCATGGTCAAAGCCATTCTCTTGATGCATCCAACACCTACCATTTCTACCTTTTACGAATATACTTCAACAGTTTCCTGTTTAGGTGGCCCAGATGCTGCAACTGATACTACTCTTGTCTTCATTTTTATCGTTGATTTTACCGGTAATAACTTTTTAAAACTGATATAATTAAATTTTAACATTATCGACGAGTGATCGCAGCCAAATGAGATATAAAAACCGAGAAAATGCTTAACCGTACACTATATAATCGAGCCGTAGCGTTTTGTGTTCGGCATGGTACATTTCAGGTAGCCCAGATATTGCTGACGACGGCAAGGGTGAGGGGGACCAAACGTGATGAACCTTATTTGATTTGATGAAAAAAAACTGAAGTCACTCTGCCATTCATCTCCCGCACCGCAAGTGTGACCGGGGAACTTCCAACAGTTCCCCCAGCGTTCTCATCGACCTAAGTGTTTACGGCGTCTCTTGTCTCTCCCTCTCTCCGTGGCGCCGGTAGAGGGAGCCGGCGCGGGTGGTTGTGAACGACAGGCTTGGGAGCGGCGGAAGGACCAGGTTTGAGACAGGGCGGCCAACACTCGAGCTATGAAAATTCGACTGTTTAACTTTATTTTTTTAAATAGGACTTTTGAGTGATAGGGATGGAGTCAGGGCTGCCAACTCCCTCCATGGGAGCTTTCCATTCGCTCCAGCACGCTACTCACTTCGCAATACAACTGCGCACTTGCTTTCCACTCGTTTCAACGTTGTGTACTTGGCAGCGCACTTCAAAACAGTTCGGGAGCAGAGTTGATGTGTGCTTAACAATGAAAGAGCTTCCATAATCGCATCCGAGATTGCACATCATGTGTTGATTTTCAGCGAAGGCGTCAAACATTAAATAATGTAAAGTTTTTAATCAATCTGTGATGAAAAGCTAACGTTTTTACGAAAGTAGTTTGAAATAATAATTTTTTAATTATTTACAATAAATTCGGCCATAACCGTTGTACACCCATAAAATGCTACCTCCCGGCAGGTTACCGAACGTTTCGCCTGCGCACATCGTCCATTCATAGTCGTCCGGGTGCGCTGGAGTGCCCTCATGTGTTCCGATCTGCACAAACTAGAATGGAAAGTGATAAGATAAGAATGAAATAAACTGTGTAGTTTTCCACTAAGGGGTTTCAATGTTCCTACCCGGGTTTCAATGCTTACATAAATTATGTGGAAAGCTTTCATTGTGAATATATGGTCGTTTGACTAAAAAACCTGGGAATTTTGAGGACACATTTTCCTGTAATGCATTTACCCCAACACGGTCATCACAAAATGGTTGGAAAATGCAGGATAAACAACCAGCATTCCAAAGGGATCTTTCTAACCAGCGTAACGAAGAGCCGTCAGGGAACCATGGTTGTTGCAAAAAGAAATGACCTACGAAAGTTGTTCAGAGGATAAAGGCAGATGTAAATGTGCTCGTAAGTTCGTGTTAAGAATACGCGGGGACTTGCACCGCTTCGCGGTCTCCAGGGAACGACAAATCTGACAAAGAAGGCAATGGAGATTACTCATTTCTGTACCGCAGTCACAATACAAGCGCTCCAACAGTGACTTGAAACTAGCGTAACCCATCCAATCAGAATCATCCGACCGTTTTTATAAATTCAACCACGGTTGGCGTTTGCATTACAAAACGTAACCTGCGTAAGGCCTATCCACCGCTAAGCCTGTGTCACACAGTCATTTTTCAACGTTTAAGTCCAGGGATCATTTGAGTTATAGTTTTTCAATGATGGAGAAAGTAGAAGATTAATTCATCATTTTCCTTATCACGCAGTCATATTTGCTGTAACTGAAAGTGTCATTTCCGTTATGCTAACAATTCTCATTTGAAAGAAACCCGGCGTCGGCATTTGGCGACTTTCAACTAAAGGTGCCATGGGGTCCACAGTTTAACGTCCCATTCCAAGGATGGACTATTACACTCGAAATTTTCTCCACATGGCAAGCGAGTAAGGTATCGGGAATCCACTGAAAGTTCTCCACCACTCTCGGGACTCAACCACGGGCCCTCGGGAAACCAGTACTCAAGCCCGTGAAATACTTGGGGCTTTCCCGGTGAATTATTCTGGCGGATTATTCCCAGGCTTCCCATCGGGCTAATGCCTTCGTGATGGTCGACGTTTCGACAAAAGACTTACCCATTATTTACATACAACCGGGTATAAACTCACCTGAAGATGATGGGAAAGTCTCCTGTCGAAACATCGGCCATCATAAAGGCATTAATCATGTGGGAAGTCCGAGAAGAATTCATCTTAGAACTCCAGCCACCACACCAACCCAATCTCTGAGAAAATGAGGGCCGTTCGATGGGGTACCGGGTTGATGAGGTGGCTAGAGTACTGGCATGTCATTCCGAGGACCCGGGTTCAATTCCCGGCGGTGTCTGATATTTTGAGTAGAATCACGATCCCTACTTGGGTGTAGTTGTGCAGAGCTCTTCAAGTACAGTGCTCCGTTTATCGTACAACAGTGGTCTTCTTGGCGTCTTTCATTAAGAGCAGGCTAATGTCAACGGCGGGTTTGTCTCCACCGTTCCTCCTAATACTTGCTCAACCATTCCATCTATCCTCAGAGATTCACATGACCTAATATGTTGGTCGTCTTCCCCAAATAGCCACTGTCACTGAGCATGCCTAGTTCCGAGTTCATCCATTAAAATGCCATAAAGAAAAAAAAATTGGATTGCTTCAAATTTGTTACAAAATGAGGGACGTATATGTAAATGAAGCATTAGTTAGCCCCTGAGGTGTACCTGTTGTGGGGCTACCATCAATTTAACCATGTAATAACTGAAATAATTTTAAAGGAAAAAAGTAACAACGAAAAACTATAAAGTCACAAAAATGTGCATTGACAAAAAACAAAAAAGCTTGCTTTATCCCGAGATTTACTTGAGATTTACATTGAGTGGATAGCTATCATAAAGAGTGTGGAACCCTATGGCGCCTTTCGTTAAGGTTAGGCTAGTCCCGACGCCGGGTTTCTATCCACCCTTACTCCTTTTCCCAAACGATCCTTACACAACCAGCCCACCTATAATGAATGGTGCAAACGACCTAAGTTTTCGGTAGACTCCAAATAACCGACTAGCCAACGGTTGGCAGCGTGATGGAGGAGAGGTGGGAAAACTGGGTTGGGTAGGCGAGGGGCTCATAAAAGTAGGGAGAGAAACAGGGTACAGAATGAGCGGAAGGTGTAGGGTAGGGGGAGGGATGGAGGGAGAAAGAGGGAGCGGAGGAAATTAACTTTCGGGGGTAAGTGGAATGAATGTGGCCACGGGGTTTGGAGGTGAAGGGAAGAGTAAGGGGAAAGAGGACTTAACGAGCGAGAGAGGGAGGTGGGGTTTTAATGACGTTAAGTGCTCCAAGTTCAAGGAAATTATCAATCCGTGCCGATTTTTGGCTCGATCACGGATTAGAAGGGAAAAAATCTATTTAAAAAAAACTTCCCCTTCTATGGGATGTGATGGGATTCGAATGGGAATCACCATCGGTTTATCAATTTTTTTGTTGCTGTTTTTAATTTCCGAAGGGTTCGTCCAGCAGTCACCCGAGAGGTGGCCAATGGCTTAATTCAGTTCGAGCGATTCGTTAAAAAAAAAAGGAAAGAAACAAATCATTTACGGTGCTTAGTTTTCGCTTACAATCAAAATTCATACTCCCAATATTCACGTAACTGAAAGTGGGAAGTATGCATTAATACAGTTAGGGTTGAATATGGTACGAGAGGAAAGTAAAATGTTTCTTTCTTCGGGCTTCACACATCAATTTTGAGGAGATCTCCGGAAAAGGAGGTAACGTCAATTTTTATTGATGAAGATGCTGCGAATATCAAAGGAAGAAATCATCTCATGCGAATATGGACCACGAAGGTTTGAATAGTTTTAAACAAGATAATTTTTCGGGAATATCCCAAGGACAAATATTTCTATAGTTTTATTTTTTCCGCAGCTTTAATTTTTGAAAGATTCCTCCACCACTAACACAAGATACAACCAAAGGTTTTAATCACTTTGAAAGGTTTGTTATAATCAAGCCATTGATGTTGCCTCACTTTTTCTCATGAAGTTCATGCGCACTACTCATGTTCTGGTGTTTTACTGTTGACAGTTACTGATGGTAGAACGTTGGATATCAATATAGGAGGGATGAGATGATGAATATTTTTTGCTGCCAAAAGGAGGTAATTTTTAATATCTCCAAAGGTATGAAATTATTAAGACTTTGACTCTAATCATGGAAAAAATGCCCAAACCCCTTCCTGTTCACGATGGAATAGGTTCTTACTTATGATGAAATGTGCGAAAATGAAGGAATGAGAAAGCACCTCCTAAGGTAAGGTACCGCAAATTAAATTATGGTACAAATTATGACAATAGTTGCTTCAATGCATAAAGTTCCTGAAACACTTCAATGCTTTTGATTAGAAAAAATGTCACTCGTCACATTAAATTCGCGAAATATTGCCCCAAGCAACATTTACGGTGGCATTGAATCAGTACTGTCAATGGCCATTAGTATGGATCTCAAGTGAAAATAAACTTATCGTTACGATATAAAAGGATATATCAATAACAATCCTGCATCGTAAAACACTGATGAATAATTGATAAATCTATCGGAAAGGATAAATCGATATTAAAAAAGCAAACGTCAAGTTTTCCACCGACAAATCGTTTCTCGCATAATCAACAGTAATGACTTATAGCTTGTAAATAATAATATTTAACGCTCCTATTTTACTTTGAGATTTTTAATTGGTCCCTCAGTAGATCTCGAGTTCCCACCGGTAAAACATTACACGCGGAAAACCCTCCGAAGAGTTGGGGAAGAAAAGAGATAAAGGATCTAACACTTAAGAAAGAAAAGAGATCTTGAAGCACGACGGAGAACATATGAAAAGCTTATTTAGAAATTTCCTCTGAGTCGCAAAAGTTTCCAGTTGGTAATGGAGGGTACAATGGATGGTGATAAACCAGATAAAGGAAGGGGTAAATAAATGTGTCAAGGAGATGATGAAAGATGAGATGGAGTTGCGAAGGAGAGAGGAGGAGGGAGTGAATAGAACGGAATGGAACTCTGCAAGCAGCCTTCCTGTTTTCAAGTCAAGTAGCAATGTGCTCTGAGAATAATTAGTTCACACAATTAAGGGGTGTTGTAATGCATCACTTTACAATGGACTTCACGGACTATGCAATATCTTCTGAATTGTCGGCTCATAACTTAAGGCTCATAGCTAAAACATAAACTGGGAAAATTAGTTCAGATAACTATGGAGTTTTATAATACCATATATACTTTGCAATAATTGCCACTGACTATCCTAAGTTTTCTTTATACTTAATATGCAACTATGCACATAACACCGCATTCTTCCGAAAGAAGTACCTCCTCCAGTTGGAAGATTACTTATATCATTTATTCAATTCATCCATCCATTCATAAAACCGCACAAAGGCGAAAATATATCTCTCAAACAGAAGGAGAAAGATACGGATAGTAAACACACTTGATACTCAAGTCTACGATCGTAAAGAAGCATACCTCCTCTTCTGAACCACTGATTCCCTATCTGTCGGTGAATCCTTTATCCAATAGGTTCCTATGCGATATGATTTTTTTCAAATCTGGTGGATCACGGTAGCTATGGTTCTGTATTAATCCCATCACTGTAATTCCTTCAGTATTTACGTAATTTCAGGTCAATATTGTGGCCCAGGCAAGGCGATGAGGCCGGCATCGTCCGTTTCGGCGGACGTTTACAGCGACACGGGGAGCGTGGTGGCCTAGTGGGTAGGGCGCTTGGCTACTGATCGAAGGGTGCTGGCTTCAAATCAAGGTGAATCCTTTGGACGCCCCTGAACAAAAAATCCTCGGAGAGCAAGGTGGCCCAGGGAAAGGAACTGGCCCCCCTACCCTGAATGTGTGAAATGTACACGACTGTGGCTTAGTCTGGGGTGAGCTCTACCCTCAACTATCCAAACCAACCTTCGGGTTGAATCACTGAGTGAGAGAGAGAGTGAGGTAAAATATTCCAAATTATTAATATGTTATACATGATGTTTACTGATAAATCGCGTCGAAAAAAATCAGTAAAATTGCAGTTAACAATACTTCATACTCCTAAGAGAGTTCCATATACTCACTTGCTACTCACTACACCTCTTGATGAGCATTTATTTTCTGGAATGATGATCTCCAATTGCAGCTGTTACATGATTAGCATTGTACGTATCAATATGGACTCCTGGAAACTATTTGTCTAGCGGAAAATAATTTCTAGCCTCTCTACTCACAGTAAAGATAATTCGTTTCAGATAATAGCATTTGCTTACTTTTTTCTAAATATAGTGCATAACTCGAATTTTCGTTTGATAGGCACGCGGAAATCATTCCTCCCCGATGTTCCACTAATACCATCATTTACTAATAATGGAAAATATAAATAATAACATCTTTGAAGTGGTGCATCCATGAGCTCTCCACTTCGCGTATCCACGTCAAAAATCGCATCTAGTTCTAGCGCCTGGCCTCAAGGCCATTTAAATTGAGAAAGCGCACTGAAAAACCTTAGATAACTGATTCAATTGACGTAATCGCGATAAACATATGACGACATTAATACATATTTCTTCACGAAAGATAGAAGGGGACTGTAGTAGGAAGGAAATACAGATAACAAATGACGAAGTTTTGGAGATGGTAAGGAAAGGAAGGATATTGGCGGCGGAGATTCGGAGAAGGCAGCAAAAGCGGATGATGGTTTATTGAGAGGGAATGATATGTTGAAGAGGAAGATAAGAGAGGAGAAAGCTGGGAGAGCGCGAAAGTGGCGGGAGAAGACTAGAAATTTTAGATGAAATGAAGAGAGGGATAAAGTGTGAAATTAAGAATGTATCATCATCATCATTAGTCTTCATTCCGAAGACTGGTTTGATACAGCTTTCAAAACTACTCTCAGGTAACCACTTAATTCCTTCACAAGTCTCCATTTTAACATCCCTCGTAATTTGCCAAATGCCTTGGTCTTACTAGGAAATTGTTTTAATAAATTTCTCCTTACAGTACCGTTTTCAGGAAGCTGTTAAGCCTCAGAATGTAGCAGATAAGCTTTCCTCTTCTATTCTGCAGTTTTCATTGAACATATCGGGTTGATGAAAAAGTTTGCAGCGCTTTTGGCATCACAAACTTGGCTTGACAACTTCTTCAACTCCAAATCAGCATATTTCTTCAGGCGTGGAATCGAAAAACTACCCCTGCATCGCGAGAGAGTCATGGATAATGGAGGAGAATAATTAACTGATTAATTTCAGCATGCTTTTCATCTCATATGAAAACTTTTATCACAATATAAAAATACTACGAACATCAACCTAATATTTTCTCTCTAACTCTCTATAGGACTTCTTCATTGGTGATTCTGCCGGTCCTTTTGGCGTTCATCATTCCTCAACAACAATGCACTTCCATGGCTAACAATCTCCTTTTTTCAGCTGATGCTATACTCCAATGTCCACTCCCATATAATAGCATGCTCCATGATGTTCCTTATGAATATTAATGAAGTGCTTCCTTACTTCCAAGCTCGCGTTGCCAACTGTACACAGGTTTTTCTTTTAATATAATGGCTTCTTTGCTGGCGCTAGTCTGCTCACTATCTCTTTCTTTCATTTTGATCTTTGTCATTCTTCAATAAAACCAAATTCTCATTGCTTACAAACTCCTTCGTTCACACGCTGTCCTTGTACAAGCTTCACGGTCACACTGAAGCGATGCCATGCTCAATACATATGACTAAATGAAGTCCTGTGTAGAAGCGTTACTGGATAATCCCTTTGAGCGAAATTTGGGAAGTTAAGTAAGGGGCTTTCCAAAAAAAACCCATATAGCAATTGATAAACTGTTCAAATCATAGAATATCAATAAAAAACTAAAATGTAAAACATTCGAGAATTGACGTGTATATATCGTGAAAGTACATATTATAAACAGTATATATTTCGTATTTCCACTCGTCACTTTAATAATAGAGGAACGCAGTTTCGATGCGTCTCATTATCAAGGTTACATTTCTTCTAGTTTTTAGGCGAGGCAAAGAGGGTGGAGGGTTGAAGGAGGGGGGAGGGTGATTTGTGAAGAGACGGAATGGTGGTGTTCTTTCATGGGGTTGGCGATTGAGTGGGATGAGCAAGGGCATTAACGGTGAAGGATGCACATGTGTTAATTCGTTAACGAGGGTTGTAGCAGGGGAATACAGTTTAGAAAAAACTGTTGCGGCCATTATCTAATAAGTTTTTAGCAAAGAACGATTTGAAATCCTGGGATTTCAGGCTCTTCTTGCGCTCTGCGAATCACAATTTAAATTTCTTTCCCGTTCGTCCGACGTAAACACCTTTGCAGTAATTGCATGATGGCACATTTTCAACATGCAAAAATTCCACAAAGTAGAGCCGGGAACTTTTGAATCTATGCATTTCTACATCTTTCACTTTAGTCTCCATCCCGGAGGCGGTTGTTCCACAATGGCAGCTTCGAACTCACTCCGAAGCGTGCGTTTGATTTGGAAGTGCTTCCACGCCTTGGTTTCAAAACACTCGAGGCTTGATAAATCATGCCTCGAGTGCGCATTCCCTCGCGGGAACGTTACAGGCGGGGCTCGCGAATGGGTTGTGCTTCCAGTCACATAGCGTATGCATCTCCCGTGGGACTTGCTCCAAGTTGAAAGCATTCAATCTCTGGCCTCCAATCAGCAGCTCTATCCCGCGTTGCCAACTCTTACTTTTCTATCGAGCCATGCCTCGCACTCCATTAATGACTTGCCTCCTGAGTAGGACCATCTTGATGCACTCCACGTTCTGATGGACAACTCGTACTAATTTTCATACAATGAATAAGTAAAGGAGAATAATGCCCCCCTTGAAATGCGAATAGAATGTAATGTGTAGTTACCATCATGTAATTCTAATTTTCAACACCTTTTCGAGGCATGTATTGCTTTTAACTTCAATACTAATACATGATGAATAAGACTATAAACATTAGAGAGTAAGAAAATAAAAAATACTCCATAAAAGTAATTTTAAAAATACTTGGTAGCCAGTCAACCATATCAAGTACTTAAATAGGTTTTAACTCTGGAAAATTTCTTCCTTTGATTGGCAAATTGGTTATCCTCATACGGATTTGAATTATTGGAGGGATAATATTCTCGGAAATTGATCGACTTTTGATCTGACTGACTAACATATATACACGGCAATTTGGATATAATGGTATGATTTTTTTACGGTGGGTTTCTACACTTTGATATTACGTCTTGCAGTCGTGCGCTTGACTGCTTACATTATACATTAGTGCCATTTTAAAACTGAGTATGTTTTTTTAAAGTCAGTCACTCTGAAAGACTTCGACTTCCAACAACCGTGCCTTAGTAAGCACGACAACGCCTCCTCAACTACAGAGCAGACTGGAGGAGAAAACATATCGCTCGCAAGTAGCCACTTGGTACTTCACCTTCCAATTATGACAGTTTGGTGATGTAACAGCCAGACAATCCTGACCGGTGATTTGGAGATCCGGGTTCGAATCCGGGCCCAGTCAAATTCAATTTTGATTGGCGAATTTTTATGCTATTTTGTGCGAATTACCACAACAATTAGATGTGATTTCCACTATATTCAATACGACCATCTAGGATCGATTCGTCGAAAATAGTCAAGCATTTCTCGTAATAGTTCGTATTTTAGTGCTATTTAACATCCGTCGGAGCTTGGGCATTCAAATTGCATGTAACCCCCTGAACAACTTTCGTCCACTGCTGTGCAATTCCGACCACGGGCTTATCGATTCACCTCTACTACTTACATTCTGTATATTATCACCTTGCGCCGACCAACATTAGAACCGATGAAACTGATAACACTCACAAAGATAAACTACAGATTA
Organism: Pyrrhosoma nymphula; assembly: GCA_963573305.1. NCBI lineage: Eukaryota > Metazoa > Arthropoda > Insecta > Odonata > Coenagrionidae > Pyrrhosoma > Pyrrhosoma nymphula. The sequence goes on along the minus strand of OY754333.1, from coordinate 98,390,959 downwards.
ACGCAACTACCCTTGCGAATATAGTACGCTCATCTGCTAATAGGCTTCTCTGTCCGTCTTCCTTCTGTTACCTATATAACATACGCACAGTTTCTCACACTGCGTATTCCGATACCAGTAGCAGTACAGCAGATAAGACATTAGAGTGAGAAAAATATTATCTATTTAGCAACAGAGATTAATCCGTCGCAGTATAAAACTATCAAGTACCTCGTAATCCGCACGAGCCTCTGTAACTATAAAAATATAGCGCAGCTACCAGCGCCGTTCAGTGGTGGCCTTTGTATGTACGTACTATCTTCCGCAAGTAACTATAGCACACATTATATAAGGATTATTCAGAGAGGCCATACGCGAAAATGACTGTAATAATGTTTTGAGCAATCCGCCATGTTCTTAGGAAGTTTCATCCAGCCTGTCGATATTAATTAGCGACGAACAATCAGATAAAATAGATTTTTAGAGGGAAAAGATTCCTCCTAAGTAATTTCCAACGTGAGCATCCTGTTTCATTATGATGTTTTGGGTCAAATCCCAATATTAATTACTTCAAACGCAAGTTCACATGAAGGAAAAAACGATAGAATATAAGTGCCTTGGTATCAACTGATGACATCGTTTTGCAATATTTCCTTCATATTTCTGTCACGTGAACAAGACAAACAATAAAACTATGCATCGCATTTGACATTCGTCAGTTTTTCAGATTTTCTTGTAGGTAATTATTCTCTTTAAATCAGAATTACCTCCTCTTCTTGCTTTTAGCTAGGCTTGAATGAACAACTTACACAGTTTTCTATTTGTACCACTTACACACATAGAACTCGTCAAAAATCACTGCGCACACAGCAATAATTTTATATGCTCAGCGCCTAAGGAACTGGCCAACAATATGGTGGATCTTGAGTGAGTGTAGTTTTAAAAGGCAAAAAAAAAATAAACCATAGCACAAAACCCAATGCTTAGCATTCCTAATCAGCTTAACTATGCAAAATAAATTTAAGATGCGTTAAAGACCAAAATCTGGCTGTCAAAGAAATTAACTATCGTTGATTTCAGAGAAAAATTAGCGTTTTTGCAGTTAAAAACGCGATTTTCAGAGAAATACGAATTGGAAAAGATAATTCATTGAAAGAATTATAAACTTCATTCTTTCAGCCATTTGATAAAAAATCCCAACCCTCTATCTTGAGCGTAGGTTTTTTTAAAAAGCAAAAAATGAAACCACTGCAAAAAAACAATACATACCGTAGACCAGCAAAGGACCCCTTTTTGGGACCTTTTGGGATCCTGAGATCTTTTTAAAATAGTCTATAATTTTCCCCCTATCTTGAAATATTAGTCTTAAAAATTTCAGCACCATCGGAGTAAAACTGTAGATTTGTATAAAAGACAAACAAACATTCTTTAATATATATATTTCGACTAGAAGATGGTGCCCGTTAAATTTCAACGGTATGAATAAAAATAATAAAATTGTTGTGTAGGATTAAATTAATTCTCCCAAAATTACAAAGTTCCCATTAAAAGTCTATACTGCTGTTGTTATATGTTTATATTTGTGAGTAAAGAAAGTTATATTTTACATTATTTGCTCTCTGCCATCCTATACTCTCTCATTATTAATAATCTGCACCTTTTATTTTCACGCCTTAATTCAGTAGAGGAAATCTGCGGCAATGAATCATAAAAATAGCGTTTTTGTAGCAAGTGATACGAGAAAATCCTAAAATAATTTTATTCGCCAATTAATAAAGTGATGCGGCGGAGTAATGCTCAGCCAGTAATAACAGTATGGCATAAATAGTATAGTATATATAGTATAAATATATAGTAAATATATAGGCATAAATAAAGGCTATAAAATAGCATATAAAATAGCAAAAAATCTTAGGGCAATGGTTACAAATCTCCAGGGTGGGTTTTCTGGTTGACTAATAAGGGCACGGTTGTATGTGTTTGCCGAGGAATGTTAAATCACTCGTGATTGGTGCTCAGCTGTAGAAAATTTGGATTTTAAAGATGGCAAATAAAGAGCAGATCCAGATCATGCCTTAGAAATAAGGAAAATCGAATCTTTTTTATATTAGGGACCATGAGATAAAAATACAGGAATGAACAAATGGATAAATTGTATGCACTTAATTCCAAACAACCCTGAAGATTTATAAATCCCTACAACTAAAGATAAGGTGTGTATCGCATGCACGAGCAGATCGACAATATTATCAAATTATCGAACGCGTCAAAAATATCGGTCGATCATGCATCGACGTATAGATTATGTTAAAATGCGGCACGCAACCATTTACCAAATATATCCCTCTAAAAACTCAACAGTACTCTTTGAAATGGAATCTTTGCGAAAATATCAATTCGTTAAACTTTTAGTTCCAAAATCCTTCACGTCGGCTTTTGCTCCTCTGGTGGAAAGGTCCGATGGCCGATACACGTTTTTATACTTTAAACAAACCTTTCACACTACCAACCAACCTGGCCACACACATATAAGCTAATGTTTATGTCTTAATGAGGTTTTGAGCCAAGTATACTTTATTTTGTGTGATGCATGTGATATAAAATAAGTGAACCATGTACAATAGTGCAACAGAATTAGATTATTTATGGCAACATATCTATAAAGATTTCCACGTACCACGCCCATGTAGTGCTACTTTTTATTTGAAAGAATTCCGCCATTTCAAATGGTTCAACTGAAGGACGGCGATTATATGGGTAAGTTTTACATTTATACTTCTACAACCGTGTTTATCTCTAATAGTCCAAACCGACTTTTAATAATAGACTGCTTCAACATCAAACTATCCACCTCGAAAAGTGTTATTAGCAGGTAGATGGAACTCAGTGTCTGGGCATTTTAACGATTGTATAAGATATAAAGCGGCTATCTGAAGCACTATTAAAGTTTTGATCACTAATAAACAGTCGAGAACATAATCATCCCTTTACGCCTAAAAAGTAAAAAACAGGAAGATAGTTACATCTTCCATTTCGGTGAATAAAATTATTATTGAACCAAAAAATGACTTACTCTTTGCAAAAACGTGCATCCTTCTTCCCATGCTCACTCTGGAGGAAAAAAATCTTTACCCGTAATCAAAAGACAAGGAGCTATCCACTTCTAATAAAGCCGAACCAAGTAATAACTCATGAAATGAAATTTTTGTTTTTTTATGGCAGAATTTCTGCTCAGCTTCGCTCAAATATTTCCACACTTATATTTCACAACGAAAATAGAACTCAAGTGACCTTGTTCTTGTTTAAGCACGCAAGGCAGGTTGGAAATCAATATGCCTCAGATGATGATTGCAGGGGCACCGCTACCTTGTGTGCGCTTTTAAAATTGCAGGCGTCGTATTTTGACGACGGATTCACCTATTATCAGCAAAAGACGAAATTTTGGAATTCAATGCTGTCCGAACAAAGCAATCCATGTGGAATACTTAGGAGATTAATATCGTTGAGGCAATCCACCGGTAAAGGTTAACAGGAATTCAGTAAAAATCCTCTGTATTTTTACTAATGGAGGCCCCTATTTACCTATATTTCTTTCTCCGCCACAGCGTACGTACTACCCTTCTTCATTCGGTCCATAAAACCAATTCATTTTTTCCCCTTCCTCGGTTACTCAACATCCTTCCCCAGAACACGGCCTTAAGTATCCCTTCGCCCCTCATAACCTCTTCCGACCACCTACTTTGCCTCCTGCTAATCGCATCCAGAAGTTTCCTTTCCTCACCAACCATACAAAGCACTTCCACGTTTGTCCACCGCTCCTTATCCATCCTCCATATCCACGTATCGGACGTCTGCACCCTAGTCCCGTCTTTCTTTCTCGGATCCCACGTTTCTGCCCCATACAACGCTACACTCCACATTAAAGTCTTCACAAGCCTCTTCTTTATGTTAAGAGTTTCTTTAATTTATGTTCCCAAAGTACCCGTCGTCAGCTCTCTCCTATTGCTGAACGCTCATTTCTCTAGCGCTATTTTCCTCCTAATGTCTTTGCTGCTATGACCATCTTCTACCGTACTACCGGTACTACCCAAGTAATTAAATTGCTCCATTTGCTCCAGTTTGTCCACTCGTACTTTTACGAGCAGCCTCGCTTTTTTGTCCATGAAAATCTCATATTTTTCGTTTTCTTATGATGCTAAACTTAGATAAAATACTTATGAAACGAAACTTATGGACTAATGAAAAATGCAGTCTTCTTCATTCAACTTAATAACACGCGATTCAAGACCTAAGCTTCACCTTCTGGAAGACTGTCACACGAAACAGGTTCTTCAGGGACCTCAGGTGCACTGAAGTCGAAGTCTGATTTTTATTACCGGAAAAAAGGCCGCTATACCATGTAATGCAGTATAAACCCAGATTAGAATGAAGACATAAAATTATAATTTGTCTTCATTATGTTTAAATTCCACCACACCACGCCTGATACTTCTCCTTTTGTCCACATTAGAACTATGGAGTAATTAAAATAAAACTCGGGAAATATCAGACCAGAGATGTGGACGAAAAAGATCTCATTCGATTCATGCAGAAGGTAAAGCGTGAAATAGATAAGAAAACGAAGATTCCGCACGATAAACTTGATGACTCTCGAGGCTGTGAAGGAAAGTCTCGACGCCCCAAGGCTTTCCGAAAACTTTCCTCGTGGCCCTTTTCTTTAAAACAGTTCAGGATCGAGTGTGAGATCACGGAGCCATAGGGATGTGAAAGAGGTCATAAGATCCCGTGTTGATAAAGACTCGAAGGGCAAATCCGACGGGTAGATAAGGGTGCGAGTGAAGAATGCAGCATGTGTTCTATCGCGGATTGTATGGAGTGGGGGGAGATGGAAGATGTTGGACAAAGAGACTTCCACCGACTGGGATAGGAGTCTGTTAGAAGTGGGTAACACGGCGTCTTAAGGAGGTAAAGCTGTCGATGGAGTTGCTGTAGAAAAAAATGTTTCTTGAAGAATCACCTTAACGACGACACTCCCGTCTCAACTACGATGGCTATCTAGATAAGTCAAAGACTGCGTGGATTCAGAAATAGGGTTTGATCAACGCTTAAATCACCAATTGCCCCATTCCAACTTCCTCAACTCCCAGCCAATTGACATTGCATTCCTTTGGGAATAAGAAGTCCTCTTCACTTCTAGACCGTCACGAGACTATTTAATGATCTTTATATAATCTCCAAGTGGTTTGTCCAATGGATTGAACTTCATTAAATTTGCGCATGTCTTCAAAAATTCTCTTTTTTTAATAGTTTCAAATTTATCTAATAAATGTTAATCTTTTTCTTCACATTATTTCAATGAGGGAAGTTTCACTACTGCTCTCAAGCCTTCAGAACTTGCAGATCATCACTAGGTTTACTCATGCCGATGGCAATAAATGACTTTTTCATTAAAATATATTAAATTAATAAGAATTTTAAGAAGAAATATAATTTTCCTAAATCGCTTCTAAATCGCGAAATCACTACAAAAAACAGCTAAGGTTTGTAATTTAGTCGTAAGTTCAATGAATATCTATAATAAACACCTATCTTATCAATTGAATAAGCATTTTTTTGCACCATTGCTATAATAGTTTCTCCATTTCTTTAAGATATATTTAAAAATAAGAATTTATGTTTATGAAAATTATAGGGTTTTAGTGCAGTAGCAGTGTTTCAATTTGACGTACTTGAGCGGCTCAGGTACTTCGCTATTAATGTATGTCACTTTCAGACGGGGACAAATATACTCCACCAATTGGAGGATCACCTCTCCGAATCCAAGTTGGGCCTAACGATGCTTAAGTACTTCAGTGATCAAGCGGGAATGGGTGTTTCCATCCTAGCAGGCCTTTACCCATGTTTGCTTCAATAGAGAGTAAAATTGTACTTTTTTTTAGAGGTGATCCACCGATTATAGTTGGTAGAGACGGGTTAGGGAACACCTTTAACAATATTTAAAAGTGCAGGCCCTTGACTACACAGAACTTTGGCAGGGAGCCGGGCGCCCGGCACAACGGGGACGTTCTCTCACGCATATTCCCGTGTATGAAACGCACCTGATTTTTGCGAGCGGATTTTCGAAAAAAAAACATTAATGTGTAACACGAGTAAAGACGGCACACCCTACACTACAACCACCATTAAAGCCCGGTTTTATTATTTCTGGCTAAATATTTCCTTGGCGTGAAAACTGAAGTTAAGTGTTCTGTCACCGATAACGCTCACGTCAACAAACCGACAGTCTGATGCAGTATGCATAACCTGAACGAAAAGTTAACAACAAGTTAACAAAAAGGCTACTTCATCTTCCAGTTAATATTATCCGGAGATAATAAAACCACGCCTAAAAGTTCCGCCACTCCCCCTCCATTTTTCCTCCTCTCCCCTCTCTTCCCACACTTCTCAGCCCTTTCCCCTCTGACACTCGGAATGTCAAATCCTTCTAATGAAACGCGATGGAATCTGAACAAACAATCCGGGTAGAGAGAGTGGGACTTCGTTTTTATCATTTTCCATTCCACACCTCTCTCTTCACAGGTCGCTTTTCTCCCCCCACTTCTCTCGTCACTCGAAAAGCTCGGAAGTTACACATCCCACCCCCCAGCGTCCTCCTATCCCCCATACCGACAGCAAGCCGACCGAATACCCTTCCCCAAACAACCCCACAAAAAACTCCTTCCCCACCAATATCCATCCCCACACTCACACTCCCCTTACTTAAGGCCCTTTCCCTCTTCCCCCCCCTAACCCTAATCGATCGCCGTGATACGAAAGGATAGGGGGGGGGAGGAGTTTTGAGGTTGAGCGAATCGGGAGTGCGGTAGTTTGGCCGGCTAGTTGTAAGAGGGGAGAGAGGAAGGTTTATGTGGGTTATATGGGACGGTAGCGACGGTGGAGTAGGGGGGGGGGGGGGGGGGGGAGGGGACCTTCCTCCGCTTTTGGATGACAATGGACAGATCACGTTCCGTGCCAAAAACGACTTCGGTCAGTAAATCTCCGCACTCGTGTCGAGAAGGAATGAAGAGGGGAAATTAATGGGATGGAGTGTGTCGCGTGAGGTGGAGGCTGGCTCAAAGCATTTGTCTGCGGGCGTGGCGGCACGTTGCGGTTCGATATTAAACTTCATTATACATAGAAAAGACATTAGAAGGAGAATCGCGCTAGCGAAAGAGGATTTCAGCAATAGGAAGGAGATGATGACGAGGAACTTGCGTATTGATGTAAATAAAATGTAAGCAAAGAGTACAATATGGAGCTATTGATATATGGAGTCAAGTTTTTTCTTAGAAATCTCAAAGAGAAAGTCTGATAGCAAACGTAAAAGAGGCCCTTTATTTGGTTCTCTTCGCAATCAAACATCACACAGTGAGCATGCTTATTAGGACAGAGTAAACAACGTCGGAAAGAGATTTTATTCGCCTTCAAATGAAATGCATATTGGGTGGATGCCATTTCCCTAAGAGAAATTATGACGGAGACCATGGGTAAGGATATAAAGAAGAGGCTCGTGAAGAGTTTCATAAGGAGTGAAGCGTTGTATGGGGCAGAAACGTGAACTAGGAGAATAGAAGACGAGAATGGTCAGCAGGTGTCCAAGATATGGGTGTAGAGGTGGATGGAGAAGGTGCGCTGAACGAAAAGAAAGACGAGAGAGGAAGTGCTTGGAATAATGGATGATGAAATGAAACTTCTGGAGGAAGGTAAATAAGGTGGTAAGAAGAGGATGCTGGGTAAGGGGAGGAAGAGAAGAAAGAGAATAAAGACAATAGGTTTTATGGTGAGAGGTTATAGAAAGAGGTAGGACGCATGCTGAGATGAAGAAAGAAATTGTTTACGTAGATGGGGCTCTGGACATCAAAGAATCTAGAGGATTTTTACTCACTTCCATTCAAACCTACCTTAACCGGTAGATTAAATAGACAAGTCATTAATCTACTCGATGTGAGTAGGTTGCCAAGCCGACGCGTTACAGCGGTGATTTCGTTCCGCACCGCGTTTGTGAAGAATCTCCAGCGGCTCTCATAGCAGGGTGAGACCGGGAGATTGCGTTGGAGTCGTTTAAAGTTCCCGATTCGCGTGTAACTTAAAATGCGTGCGTGCGTAAACAGACGGGAAGGGGGGTTTTATGGGATCGTGTAAGAAGGGGTTGAGTAGGGGAGAGGGTGCTTGGAGGGGGGAGAGAGGATGGGATAGGTGTGTCCCTGTTTTTATCGGGCAGCCGGCAAGGGTGGGAAGCGCTCTGCTTGCAGCGGTTTATTCGGTAGAATTAGGGGGTAGGAGGGAAGGGAGGCGTGCTTCCAGGAAGTGAACTCCTCTATTTTGGCCTTTCACGCCAAAGGTGGATGAAACACGGTTGGAATGGTAGAATAGACTTCTCCTTGGCACACGATAATGAAAGTCTTTTTTTACGATTGGAGGCAGTGTGAAGAATATTGGATGAAGATCATTCACAAGAGGACAAAAGATAGCAAAATTAGACCGAATATGGAGTAGGGAGGGAGAACTAATCACATGGAAAAATTTAAACAGTCACACTTTTTATCGTATGCTAGCGGAGGACATCCGTTGAAATTCAACGGGGGAAAAAACAGTTGAACATGATGTATTGGATAAAATAAACCCTTCCTATTTGCAGTTCAAAGCGTATAGTACAGGAAATATCTAAAGTTCAAGTAAGTGAATAAAAGACCGTATTTTGAGCGAAAACGAAATTTTATGGCAAAAACGACTTATATTATAGAATCAAATGAAAGAAGGAAATACTAAATTCTTTGAGCTGTCGAATGATGAATTTTTCCATCCAATATGTTGAGCGCAAGCGTATTAAATAAAGCAAATCAATAAACATCAGCACCGAATCGAATGATTTTCTTACGGTAGTAAATGTTAAAAACAATGTTTCATTAACAACCCAATAAAATTGTTTTTCGCTGCTCTTACTATTATCTAGGAGACATGTTCCGACCAGAATTTGTGCTGAATTTGCAAGTTTTAGCACACCAGAAAGTCCTTTAAACTAAAAAATCGGAGCGATATCAGGGAATTTCACTATTCATTTTCAACATAAGCTCCCTAACAACAGAAATTTGAATAGCCTCAGCTACCAATCTTCTGTAATGGAACAAATGACAACGAGGTCACAATGAAGATAGAAACTTCCCAATCCGCCCTGGTTCCTCACGTGAGGTTATTCTGAGATATTCCAGTTCATACGATGGGGTCGATAGTAGAATAATTCGAGTGCAATTGAGTCCCTCAGCCAATGCACGCCACTCCAGAGGGATTTAATGCAACTGCTGGCTTTATTTCTCTTTAGTCTCCCTTCTCGTATCCCTTATCGGTGCCAATCCATAAAACAACCTGCATGTTGATATTTTATTGAAATGGATCGTGTAAAGTCATAAGGAATCATCTTTTGGATTAAAATGATATTCAGTCGGCGGTATTTGATAACTAGAATTTGATGTACCTACTCCAAAGATCTGATCATGAGTAAGAAGATGCATTTACTATGCATTTTTTCCACGAAAGAATTTCTGGAAAAATTGGATTGTGACTTTTATTTCATTTTGTCTTTTCTTTATTAACAAAGGTAGGGCAGCTGTAAAGTTTCATTTTGAATCAACTTTCAAGTGAATACGTGAATACTATTCCTCTCACTTTTCTTTAACCCTCGGGCTTGCAATTCGGAAATTATCCATAAAATTATATCAGAGAACGAGAATATTTTGCGGAACTGTGCCCATCAATATCGTTATTGCAAAAACTGTTCAATTGACAAAATGTCGATGCTGAGAGCCCCTGTAATTTTATTTCTCCTACAAACTATTCCTAATGGCACAATTGACGATAAGTGGCCGCCACCTTCTCAAATGCCCAACCAGCCTAACGCACTTTTTCAAACTGGCAAATAATTGCAGTTATCAAGTCAGAATGAATCAGTTTAATACGGTCGTAGCACTGCAGTCGGTTTTCCGACTGTCGACGTCGAAATATATTTTTCCAACAATCAGCATATTCGGTTTCTTCGTCAGTAACCAACCATTAGAGTAAGTTTAGTGGGTGGAGTAAAGATGAAAGATCTTCTAAGAATGAACTGGAAATCAGATCTGACTTGAAAATCTGTTTTAACAGGTCAAAAAACATTTTCAAGTTTCCGCGTTCTCTCGTCACTAGGAGTAAATAATATAAGGCGAAAAAATTACATTTTTTTATGGATATGACGTCGACCGTTCCAAAGGTTGCCAACAGTATTTTGCCATGAATCAGTTTTACCTTCCAAAATAGATTGCTTTTTACGTCCTCTCCGGAGCGTCGCCTATCATATCAGTGTATTTTAACGAAAACTTAAGTAATAATTTCCTTGAATTATATAACATGCCGAGTGAATACGATTTTTTTATTCCAAAACATGTTATAATGTGATAATTCAATTTCTAGTTTTTTTAATTTTGAATTTATTAAAAGTACTACTTTTGAGATTCCTTAAAATGACAAATTAAGAAATTACACCCACCTTCTACGAATGAGGAGGCTAATTTCTGTAATTCCTAATCCTTTTTCTTTATAGTTAATTAGAAAAATAGATTACAGAACGGCTACTATTTAATCTCTTTCAATAAAGACTTTCCGAAGTACTTTAACAATTATAATCATGACCCTAGTAGTCTAGTGAAAACAATTAGGCATTGGAACAATGGAAAAGACTCTTTTTGAAATAGAAAAGATTGTGGACTCTTTGTATTCTTGGAATTCCTTTCAGTTCTAAAAATCACAATATGAATAAGCGCTTAATTCTTGTAGAAAAGTTTTCCAAATGAACACATATTCTAATGTAACACATAACGATTAATCGATAACCTGCACTGCACAGTATGCAAATAATATGCACTGCACAGTATGTCTTCGCCTATTTAACATTGCGTATTTGATGACGGAAAAGGACACGACAGTCTTAGAAAGGGAAATTCATGAATATTAATGATTACATATTCATAAGGAGTATGCGCAGATAATCGTAATATTGTTTGTCTTTTAATGGTATATTATTTTTTAGCCTAAGAATTCTTCCATTGGATTTTCCCACACGCACTAGCGGAGGCTTCCTTGCATAACGTATAGATCAAATCACAAAACTTATCAGCCTCTTCTTTTGTTTTTCATAATTCCACATGCGTGCGAAAAACGTGTAAATTTCCCTACGGGTAGTTCCTCATTGAGAATTCTTTCTCAGATAGTTGATTTGTTTTGATAATGAATACTAGTGAGAAGTACCTCAGGTCACGACGCTATACCCGCGTGACTGCATTCAACATGCTCTATTCTGCGGTTGCATTAGAAAGCAGTCCCAACGAAATGAGTATCCAGCAATTTTCCCGCATTAGCAGAAAATTCCCTTTGCCCAAATGCATCATTAATTACGACGCTTAGAGGTAAGCAGTGTAGTGATGAGTCCCACATAAATGATAATAAATGTTCGTAATTGGGAAAAAGTGTAATTTGAATTTTTAAAATCTTGGATCGGTAATACGAAGAATATGACTCTAACCCGTGGAGAAAATAAATTTAAAAAATATTGCAAATTCCATTTTATTTAGGACAGTAGTGGACGAGTAGAAAGGAAACAACTGGTCCCATGGCGAGTCACAAAGTGACCTCAAGGGTCGTGAGAGATAAATGGCGCTTTCCCCTAAAGGTGTTGAAGTTAGCGCAGATCGGAGCACATCAGCGTACTTTAGCGACCACGAATGACGATGAAAGGAACGCCTTGCGCAGGCGGAATGTTCGGTTACCTTCCGGCAAGCCGACATTCTATAAGTTTACAATAGTTAATGCCAATATTTTGGTGCATAGTTATCAAATTCATTCAAAAAACGTATTTTAAAAACTTGATTTTTTTACCACAGAGTAATAAAAAACTTGACATTACCCACGGTTGACGTCTTTACTGAAAATGTACGCAAAAACAACTATTGCGGAGGTCATTAACGAAGTTCTTTAATTATTTCATTTTATTACTAATTAATGCGTAACACAAGAAATCCGGTACACATCTTCGCTTTACGGAGGAACCTTTCCTTGGCGTCCCTCAGAAAGTCAGTTATAAGGGACTTATAGGACTATTGTAATAGAAGTAAATTCCATGTATAAGGCCACCTTCAATCCTTTCGAGTTTCCTTTCTCCCCATCGCAAAGGCTTTGAGAGGGAAAAGTGTCGACATTTGTCTGGATCTCCACGAAAAATTGTCTCCATTCTTGGAAAAAATTGAAGACGTGTTGAAATGAGCTGTTTAAATTAAGACTATCGCCCATCAATGAGAAAATGCTAAGCTTCTTTCAATCGATCAGTTCTTTGAACGTGGAAATCGGTTTACCGCATCAGATGTTCTTTTCCATCTCTATTGATTGGACAAACTTTCATTGAGGGTCTCCTCGAAATGGATTTCGAAAGAGAGAATTTTCTAGAGCATTTTCAATTTTGAATTTGATTTAAACAACTTCTGTAATAAAAAATACCTAATTTCATTGTCTTAGTGCTGGTTCTCACGATCTTCACTGGTAGATCAATGTTAATTAAAGGTGATCTATCGATGAAGGGAGGGTTAAGCGAAGGTGTTCGTCTTCATACTATATTTAATTCTTCATATCGGTATTCAGAAGTTCTTTATACGAAAATATTCTCGTTAAAAACTTTTCAATGAGTAAACATTACTATCAGGGACCTCTTGTATACGAGAGTCATTTTCTAGTTCTGAAGATGGACGTTACCATCAATATTAAGTTTCCGTAGCACCAGAAATTGTATCTTGCTCCATTCGATGAATTTATTAATTAGGTTTATTTAAGCTTTTTTGCGGATAACCTCGTCTCACAGGAAATATAATAGGTAGTTCTCTTTCCTTTTAGGGCGAATGTTTAATCCTTAGATTTAATTTCACATACGAATGTGAATGGAACTTCCATCGTGTATGATAAAAGATTTCACGAGTTTCAAACACTTCATTGGTATCAAAGAATAAATTGACAGGAAAGATAATCAGCTGTGTTATAAATGTGGTGTACTAAGTTTCCAATGACTAATGTGGCGAGACCCCCTTTTTTCTGGCCAAAAAGAGATCTACGAAGCCCTACGAGCGGGAAATTCGATTTTGGTTCCAGTTTAACTATAGTTTACGGTGACTCAATCACGGTAATAACATTGTAATTTTCGCAACTGACTCATTGTCTGTTTCATCGCAAAGGTAACACCATTAATTTTTGCGGTAAAACCGGTTGACAACAAGTATATCATCTGGGAAAATTATAAAGTAGCCGTGGTGGGTTAAAATGGACTAAGAAATAACTATAATACATTTTCTAACCTCATTCCCTTGTGTCCTTGCATGATTTCATTCTTCAGCTCGGCAAACGTCCTACTCCTCTTTGTCAATAACGACTAATAATTATCTACCTCTTCCCGCCTACTCTACATCTTTCCCTCAATCACGGCCTTCAGCATCCCCTCGCCCCTTATTAACTGCTCCAATGCCTACACAGCTTTCTAATCTTCAGTATCAGTTTCCTCTTCTCACCCACCATGCCCAACCACCTTCTCCATTCTCCTCATTACCCACATTTCAAATGGCGGAAGCATCTTCTCATCCTCTATCCTAAGAGTCCACGTTTCTGAACCATACGACGCTGCACTCCATATTACAATATTCGTCAGTCCTTTTTTCACATTATTACACAAGGTTCTCGTAATTAATTTTCTCCAGCATTGTTTATTTAATCCGCGTAAGCACGGGTAATTTAAACATCATTTAGCTGTAAGTACATACAATTCGTCAAGGATTATATATGCAAAGCATAGTAAGTTAACATTCTTCTAGCTGAAAAAGAACTCAGAAAATAATTTCTACAGGTTCTTTTCATCCAGTTGTTCTTTTGCAACTCTACATGAAATTCGTGATTTAGTCTTATAATACATAAAATTTTACATACCATAGTTCAAGTTGCTCAACATAATTGAATGCACGTGTTAAAAATTCGAATTAGGTACCTCATGATGAAAAAATTAGAATCCGTGTTCTCCATCCCTTCGTAATGCGAAACTAATTATCCCGCACGCATTTCCCTTTCACAGATTTCAGATGGGTTGAATTTCCCTCATCCGCTGTATCTTTATAAAAAATAGAAATTACTATTTTTATCTTTTTTCCCCTCTCTTCCCACCCCTCTAAAAAGTTAACTCCGAACTCTAATGAGCCAATTATAATTTTCCCCGAAAAATGTTCCATTTTTGTTCAATTCGTTTATTTTTTATTTTTGCTTTTTTTTATTTTTTCCCCGAGACGAGGAGGGTTTTGGGGGTTCAGGAGTCATTAAAAAACGAGATGCAAAACAAAGCAACCCTCCCTGACGAGCGGCACCGAAATTCTCTGCAAAAGTGAGCCGGGCGGTCGAGCACGATGATCGAGCCCCCCGCCAATTACCTTCATCCACCCTCAACTCTCCCCTTTCCCCTTCTTTCCCCCTTTGGAAGAAGAGTATCGGTTTTTTGTCGCCCGGATGCCACGCCGTGCCGCGTCCCAAGCTCCTTGCCCCATCCGCATCGTTTTCCATACTCCATTCTTGTCGTAAACGGCGCTTATTTGGTCGGTTCAAATTGAATACAAGGAAATAACCTTGAGCATAAGAACTTGAGAGTTTTGTGCTAGCATTGTAGTGAAAGCGATAACAATTCACCGTAATGACATGATGTAACATAACGTATAAGATGGTTCACGGTCACCTTTCACGCAATGTTGTTCAATCACGAAGAAGCACGAGGATTTTAGTAGACTTATCACGAGCGATTGTTGATTGTGCTCCAGCGAGTTCAGAATGTTTACAACGCAACGACAGCAAAATCTTAATGGAATCAAAACTAATAGATTTGGAAAGAAGAAGAAGTTGACTATTTTATCCCTCAATTAAAAAATGCCTACGTATTAACGTAGAGCATTACTCTGCGGTATTGACGTAATGGTGGGCGAAGTAACTTGGTGGAATTTGGACATGTTGAATTAACCATTTGGTAACGTGCCACACTATTTTTAATACACTAATGTACCGTTAACGTTATATGGGTTGAATGATGGTTAACATGGAGGCTCTTACTTGCGTTCACACGATTTCCAGTTTACCGCAGTAAAAATTTAGGTGACATGCCGTGAAGAGTAAGGAACCACTAAGAAAAACAACTGAAGCAATCTTCGCGCCTGTAGCAGTACTAAGTAGTTCTTATTCTTATTCCAAATCCGTCTAGATCGTTAATTTAGTCAATGCATCCTCCCTTGAATGGAATTTCTGGCGTATTTCTCCGGGAGAACTTCAATTTCCATTTCAGTGTAGTGCTGCCATCTTTCTGCTTGACCCTCCATTTTCTTAACTAGTATTTCAACCACGATTTCAACTAACTTCCGTTCAAGCGCATTTCAAATGCCGGTAACCAGCAACAACCCTGATAAATCTAGCAAGGTAAACAAGTTTACTAGGGTTGGCACTAAGTTGCGCTCACACGGGGAAATTCTTACTAGCATCCGAGTTACTAGGGTAGAGAGCTAGTAATGTTACCGAGGCATAACCGGTTTCGATGATAAAACATCATCATTAGAGTTTAAGTACCTGATGCATTTATGATGAGGTATTATAACTATGATGATCATGTTAAACATTGAAACCGGTAAGAGTATGAAATATAGAGTGGAATATTAGCAAGTGGTTAATTCTTTAAAATTTCTACATGATAGAGTAGGTATTTCCTCATTGGCTAACTTAAGCAACACAGGAGCTTTCCTATTGGTTGAACTTAGTTCATATGCGGCATTGTGAACGATCTTGATTTGTTAACTTTATGGCATGTCCTCTCATTCAACGTGAGCAGGCTTTCATTCGGTCCTTGTGCTTGCTGCGCTCTCTCTACCTCGCATTACTTCGGTCGGTTCGGTGGTCACGTGGATGCGCGCGGACCACTCTCCCCTCTGGGAGAAGGGGAGTTATAACGGGGGAGGGGTTCCGCAAGGGGCTGTACTCGGGCCGCTGCTCTTACGCTCGGCTTATCTTCAACCCCTCCGCGACCTTTTCCGTCCCCGCCGCCATTTCAGGATTCCCCCCTCCACCTCGCTCCCATTCTCCCTAACCCAATTTTATTCCTCCCTTTATCCTTCCCTTCCCCCTTTTATATCCTTCGCTCCCCTTCCCCTCTTATCCTCCATTCTCCTCCTCCTCCCCTTGCCTTCCTTTCTCACGCAAGCCGTTCCACGCGTGAGTCCCGGGCATTGGAGTGACTGGGGCTGAGTTTGGGAAAGAAAGTGGAGGGGGTGAAGAAGAATATAAAACCAGGTATGCGTAGGTGGAGATGTGGAGGAAGGGGTCATAGGCGGGTGAAAAGGGTTAAAAAGGTTCCTTTTGCCCTCTGGCGCCCCCTACCGTTTCGGCCATCCTCGGGAATTATTTAAACGTGCTCCGGAAAATCCGAATTGGGTGCGAGGAGATGGGTGCAGCTGTGCTTTCACGTGTTGAAGTGAGTGGACGGAAAAAAAAAATAGTCGCGTGAAAAAATTCTTGAGTTCGGCTATTATCGTTGTAAATCCCACACATATATATATGCGCGATGGGTTACATTAAGGCTGACGCTCTTACCGAGAATAACGTATCTAGACCATTTTCCCAAGCTGAAAGAGCTACACTCGGTACCGGCAAAACCTCTTCGATTTTTAAAGACCCTAGGGGGCTTTGAGTCGGAATTTTAATCGCAAAATATACCCTCGATGTATCTACGCCTGTGTATAACCAGGTGTGCCTATGCTACTGCCCAGCACCGCACAATGTTAATAAAGGGAACATTTTGGTTCATACCATACGCCAAGTCTTTGAGGTTTATGTCTCATTTATTTTATTTCCGTACATATATATATCATCATTTGAAGGCCCAAATACTGTTTCAGCGTTAATTGATTTCTAATTCGATATTTACTGAGAAAGAAGGCAAACTGCTTGTACTATGTAAATCTTGTATTTTCTTCTAATAAATGCGAATGAAAACTAACTTAATAACTTAATCATTACAAAAAAATTATTAATTTCCTATACATTATTAATTCAAGGTATAATATGTGTGCAATCTTTCTAAATGAAAAGGGACTTCATTCTGAATATGAACAGATACAGTACCTAAGAGACTGCTATAATATGCGATAGAGGATATCCATGTATTTCATGTATCGACCCTAGTGAAACCGACGAAATTTTTCCCTAGTCCATCGAACGGGTAAGACACGAACCTTTCGTGACCAAAGAACATTAGGTGTACATTCTCCAGGAGAAGACTGAATTTTTCTACTTTCACATACGAAGAAGAGAATTGTTTTCTATTGAGTAACTTATTTATTTATAAACTGAGTATTAAATACTTGCAGCAACTTATAAATTTCTCAAGTGTATTATTATTTTTGCAATCTCCATATCGATAAATATTTTCTCGTAGTCTTCTAATCCCTGAAAACTCCTTTTTGCCTGCCCCAATTCTTACTTAAGCGCTGCATACAACCTACGTCTCTTATTCACAGTTAAAATAGCTCTTCTTTTTCTTTTTCATATCTGCTTATCAGAATTTCTCCCCATATCACGGTCTTCAATATCCAGTAGCCACTAATTCCCTTTTCTAGCTATTCACTCTGACTCCTTCGGAGTTTTACCATCCACACCTTTTCTTTCGAAGCCATGCCTAAAATATCTTGGCTGGCCTTGCTCGCAGTTTATTGATGATTCTAGCAACTCACTAATTAGCAGACAACAAGGAAGCAAAGAAAGTTAAGGATCAAGTTGTGGCGCAGCGGTACTTCATTATAGTACAATTTAATATTAACTAGAGAATCAAAACTGCAAAAGGTAGTTCCCCTTCAGTTATTATCACGGCTATTCCCGCAGGGCTTTGATTTTTATCTAATGATTTGTTTCGAATCGGAAATGTTGGAAATCTATAATTTGGAATAATGTGGGATCTCAGGTTTTCCTGGCGAATAGATTAGAGAAAGAGAACTCGGGTTTTCCACCGGATAGGAGTGTTGATCAGCATCGACGTTTCGAAGGCTAAGTTTGACATCGTCTTCGGGGTGTATCTAAATAATTCCTCCTGAAGACGATGATGGGCTTAGCTTTCGAAAAGTTGATGCTGAAGAATACGGCTACTCGGTAGAAACCCCAAGATCTCTTACAATAAGTAGGGCTTCCGCGTAATGTAAAGGTAGCCAGAACCGAGAAAGCCTGCCATTTGTGCCGAGAAAGAGAATCCTTTCCCTCCCGAAGAGAAGTACGAGACATCAAGTGAGAACGCACTTGGAAGACACACAAAGACGCACACTGTCTCGTGCTCTTTGATCCGAGCAAAATAACACTGGGAAGGAGTCAATATTGTAGGTTTTTTAGGTAGGTTAGGCTATACTTTTACTCACTGTAAAAAGTAACTGCTTCAGACTGTACATGGTTTACACACATCACATGATTACACCAATGTGTGGTGAAACGCGTCGCGCTACTTAATAAACTTTTAATGTAAGGAACACTTACATATTAGTAGAAGAATACTAAGAGCTCGATTCGTCATAAATATTCAAATTCTTTACATATTCTAAAGGCCTGTTAACACGATAAATAAACCCGTGCGGGTTCATGTATGAATCCATATCCCTTCAAAAACCCACTGCGTAAGTTAAATATTTTGGAAAAATGTTTGTCCATAAAATATATTTTTTCTAATTTTGTGAATGTTTTCTTGAATGTATTCACGCAAGAAACCGCGCGGCTTCATGCATCGAGTACACAGACCTTAAGACCCCACTAAGTTGCGATTACTGCGACCCTCCACGGGGCGTGAATCACCACGTGGCTGTGTGAATGAGCTATCGAAACGTCCGCAATAAGGTGGACTTAAGGGGAAAGGGTCTTAAAAATATTTTAGGAGACGATCCTGATAGTATAAACCGAGCACTGACGTTCAAGGTTATTAGGGAAGACGACCGATAACTGAGGTCATTTGTGCCGTTAAGGTAGCTAGAGCTGTAATCGTGGGACATTGAGTACACATTTTAATAATTTTTAAAGTATAGGAAAAAAATTCTAGATCCACATTTTATCTAAGTGCATCTGTTAATGCGTTGGAACTCACCATACTGGCAGTAATTGAAATGAATTATATGAATGGAGAGATGAAAGCATTAAATTTTAAAGAATGAAAAGAATTATATTTTAATTTTTTCCGTCAATTAAACCATCGAATACTGGACTCGGCGAAACACCTTGATATTTGTTAGCAACAATAATAATGATAATAAATGTATTATTTTACCTTTAGAAGAAAATCTGTGCACATAAATCGAATCATTACGAAATATATGCCATTAGCCCTAAGGCTACGTGTTAAAATAGCATTGAATTGCCAAAAAATCGAATCGGTATGATGCATTTTCTTCACTTTTACCAATACTCCTCAATAATGTGAACACGTATGCAAATTTTCACGCAAATATGTACATAAACAATAATTTCTCCAACCACTTTAAGTGTAGGTGATTAGGACGGTAAGGAAAGAATTAACAGGGAATGAGGGAAGGTTGAAAGGAACCCAGCGAGGAAACAAGTCTTCTCTGAATGAATGGCGCCAAGGGGTCCACAGGTCCAAGGAGTCCACATTTAAGCGTTCCATCGGAAAAACGGAGTACTAAGGCCGTTTTAAACAAGGCACATTATTGCATAATTTGATGTATGTACGGATGTAAATTGAAAATTGCATTGCATAAAGCGGTGAATTGCAATAATGTATACACAAATGCATAAACGATATATGGTAATATAGCCCCTGCTCTAATTCCGTGCCCACGTTCTCGCAAATTCTGTACATAAAATTGCGCAATTAAGTGCCCCTTGTAAAACGGCCTCTACCCCTGAAGTGCCCTCCACATAGTAACCAAGTAGGGCTTGGAAAATCTTCAGAAAAATATCGGCCAATTCCGGCCGAGAGGATTAATGGTGAGTCAACTCTAGCCAATGGGGAACGTGCATAATTTTTGGAAGCAACTTGTATGTGAAGTTCACATTCTTAAGGGTACAGAACCAAAATTTAGTAAACTAACAACGATGTTTTATGAAAATATTTCTTGTTTCAAATCATGCGCACTCTGCAGCCTCAAAACACCATGTCATCGGGAATATGGTGTATGACGTCACGGAACGGTATTTCTGCCAGTTATCCAACAAGTCTACATGTGAAGTTCAGCTGGTCTACTCATGCTAGATGAAAATAATCGTCTTTATTTCCATTTTGGTGGACAACGATCTGGTATAATTTGATTCTTCCACCTTTAAATAGACGTCAAGCGGAAATGCAGTGACGTTTGTCCACTGAGGTGCCGCTTCGGATCACGTGGCTTCAAAATTTTATGCACTTTTTAAAGGCTATTATTTTTGTCTTCGGTTAACGCCCATACGTATGGATCATATATTTGAGTTTGTAGGACAATTTTCCATCATGAATTTTACTAAAACATGAGGAATAAATTTTATGCATGTTCCTCATTGCTACCATATATTTTAAATGTGCTGCGAACGAGCCGAGGTATTACTCTTGCAGCGTCACCCGCAAGTGCATATCAGTTCGAAAATTTTCCGCATAGGAAAAATAATCCGCATTAACCGGGACTCGAGCACGCATATCGCGCCGAGCGCTTAAGCCAGTAAAGCTACCGTGGCGTCCAGTGTAATTTTGTGGGCTCTAAAAGTTAAAGTACTCGGCATGATTTCGAGGGAACCTATTTCGATTCCCGGGCAAGGCGGATGTTTTTTTTTCCTCTTTGCGATTTTCGCTTTTACTCCCACTGACTTTGTAAAGGTAAGAGGAATCGTTTTGGAAATCCTTGGTCGTTCTTTCGTTCCTAATCCTGCTATCGGCCTCCCTTTTCCCTCCCCTACCACACCAAACGATCTCAAAACGTCAACTTTTCGCGACCCCTATCCTGAACCCGAGACCAGGAAGACGAGAATGCGCCAAAATCTTCCCTAATCAAACTTTTCCCGAACTTAAACACAAAGTCATTCCTCCTACACTTCTTTTCTCGAGTTTGGTCAACTGTGGACCGCGAGAAACTATTGGTTCGGTGGTTGGTCTCATTCCGCTCTCATTAATTGGTAGTTCGCCGATCTGAGTTAGGTTAAGGTTCAAATCTTTTGAAGTTTCCTCCGCGTCCGTCGGGAAATGTTGCGAGGGTAAATAGGAATGCATTGGTGTTCCAAGAAATAAACGCCTCTTGAAATCTTGCACTATTTTATTCGTTTACCCGTTCTTGACCAATGTTTTTGGGAGAAAGGATTTTCCCTTCAACTACCATTAATGCGTTCAACGCTGAGCGACTTTCTGTAACGTCAGCTGGGTGCTATCAGTTGACGGTGGACGTACCTGAACGTCGTCGCTCTAGTGGTTCTTTAGAATGGTTCAGCGGCCTCCAAATAATGGATAGGCTACTGATGTTTTTCCAGCATCATAGCACAGAGTAAAGATATCCCTACTCTGTGGTCACAGTTTAAGCTTTCCTCATTATGAGAGTGTGCTTCGTTTAAATATACGTTTTATAGAGACAATATTTTAATTAAATACATTTTTGTTTTGAATCATTTTATTAGTAATACGTTTTCGTGGTTTGAATCATAAATCTTTGATATTTGCTAATTGCACGTGTGTTTCCATCGACTATTCGTAATTTTTGGATGTCAGATTGGTAAAAAAATTGCCCAATAATCATAAAAGCCCAAAGGCCGTGGGTGGTTGAGGGGGGGGGGGTTCGAATCCCGATAGTAGATGTTACAGAAAAGACAAAACTTTTTAAAGTATTTTTAATTAGTCTATATTTCTAACTGTACCGCACATTAGGCATCAGTAAATGAGCTAATATGACCTCAGAGGTATGTGCCGAATTCATAGCAGCTGACGCTGTTCATTCACAAGCGTTTACCAAGGTGAAGTTTACCAAGATGTTTCGCAGTGAAAATATCATTCTTGCCTCCTTCAGCGAGTGATTCCCGCCCAATTAATACTGCTTTGAAATCCTGCTTGCTGTTAAAATTACTGTTATCCATTCTCTCTTTTATCTACAGCCTTCATCAACAGATCACCTACTAAACATCTCTCTCCTGATCTTTTTTGGGATTTATTCCAAACTACTTCCCTTACTTTCCAACCTTATCTCACACCAAATACAATTATTTTCATCTTTTCTTCAGCTCTCTTCCTCTCCATACAACTTGTTTTTCCTAGCTTCCACTACCACATCTCACAGTCTTAAGTGCAAGTTTCATCCTCATACCTCGAAACAGAAGTAGATTACGACACGCTTTATGTTTTTCATGTCAGTTATTCTTTCCTTAGATTAAAATCTTTGTATCCGACGCATTTCCCTTCCTAGTACTCTTTTGCTCTCATCATTTTTCGACGCACTGATCAAGTAAGTAAGATATTCAATACTCCCAAATTTCTGTCATTCCGATAGATGTTTCGGTATTTTTTCTAAAAAATCTCACAACTTATCTTTCCATATGGTAAATATGAATCCAAAGGCTCTCCAATGTATTACGTGATGCGCTGAGCAATTATTTCAATTCCCTGGTTAACCTTTCGGGGTGAGCTCAATCAACAAGCATTATTACAAGTGGTAGGTATGGAAAACTAGCTCTGTTTTAGTAATTTCTTACCTACTGCCCGATATATTCGTACAATATTTTCGCTTCCATCACATTCATGCGTGAAAACTCCCTTTTTCCGGAAAATACTAATATTTCTCCTCTAAATAATCTCTTCCGGTATATTTACCCATGATATTCTAGGGGTGAATTCCTTGCATTCGCACCATTAACTCTCCAATTTTTTATCTGTTCGATATTCCGTCTCTTATCCATTCTCCGATCAAACAACGAAGCTTATTCTTTTTTAAGGCTGCGTATTAAACCGGAACATTTAACCCGCAATCGATCCGCAAATCTATCCAGAACATAAGAGCACTCTTATTCTGATGTTTGTCCATTTCCGCTCAGATAACTGAAGCATTCCCCTCCTCCACTAATTTTCGCGCGGCTCCTTTGATCTTCCGACCCAGCCTTCCCGTTCCTCGCGAAGAGGCGAGCGTTCCGTACGTCCTGTGACAAACCTCCTTGAGCCCTTCATCTCTCACCGCCTCCATCCCCCCCTTCATCTCCCCCATGATGCCGTTCTTCCTCCTTTGGCTCCCCGAGGGGTTGTGTGTCGGGGGTGGAGGAGAGGGTCGACGTTTCTGTGTCACTGGGTTGACTTCCCTCACCACCCACGCACACGAGGGACGAGAAAATGAGTGAAATCGACGAGGGGGTGGGAGAAGATGGGGGTATACGGGGTTGGGCCTCCCCACTCGACACTCTCCTCACCTCCTCCCTCACTCCTCGTCCGGCTTAAGTTGGCTCCACGGTGAAATGATTTACACGTCACCTAAGGAGGTTCCATCGCGACTGTGTGAGTCAAAACAAATACTTAATTCCAACTTTCTTTTTAATTAGTTTTAAAAAAATCCTGCTTTCGCTGATGGCATGTGTTAGCTATTGATAACCAAAATTAAGGGTCAAAATACGCAGATTTTTCTACGAATAAATTTTTTGGACTCTTTTTGTAGCCATAGACGCCGACTGCAGCGCCATTTCTAGGGAATTGCCACATTTTAGACTTCAATTATCGCAGTAATTTCCCAATAACTCAAGACATAAGGAGGTAAGATGCATCCATTTCATTTTTAATCAATTTACCGAGTGCTTTCGTATCTCATAGACAGTTTTCCGGGAAAATAATATTCATTTTAGATAGAAAAATACTATTTTTTCCCGTGTTTCTCCCACTACCGCATTAATCACCACGGATTTTCAAGTTCAATTTGCATCAAAAATAGCGTGGAATGGTAAACTTTTGTTGTTTATATTAGATAGAGGACATTTTTCTATAAGCATACAGAATATGCATAAAATGAAATTTATGTCATTTTACGTTGTAACCACCTTAGGGTGGGTAACTTGAGCAAGATATCAATTCACATAAAATTTGATGAATTTGTCCTCATTATAGAGAATCTCATATTTCAAATTATGACAAAACATCAGCCACTGACCATTACACTTTTGGAAATATAGTTTTTAAAATCATTGTCTTTCATTTATTTTTGACATGTAAATGTGTCTGCTTTGTATGTGTGTGCCTACTTAGAAAGAAAAAGGTATTGCAAGGCATTCCGGGCACAGGTAGTTATTTTTAAAAATAAATCAATTACTCTCAGCAGTTATTTTTACAGAATCGCAAACATTTTCCGAGTACGGCGTGAAAGAAATGAGTCAAGTTAAAGACTTATTTAGTTAATTAGTGAGAATTTCAGTAATTTGAAACTAAGTTTATGCGTCATTAATGTTACAATATTTACTTCATGCTTTTTACAGTTGCTTAAATTGAAATATAAAATTTTAATATGGTCTCTATTATGACTTAGATAAATATCTCGCTCAAACTACCTTAATTTACACTGCGGCGACTACTCTGAAACGTGTCGTGCTTGATTTGAACTACTCAATCCTACCTTTCCTCTCTATTTTATCCAAATATCGAACCTGAAATTACATGGCTTTAAAAGCGAAAATGGGAGAAAAATGGGCGAAAAAATGTCTCTAATAATTAAAGCAATCTTGTATGAGTGCTATTTTCGAGAAAAACTACTTAAAAGAAGCAAATACATCCAGAGAATACAAAGTAATTAATGATATATCGGCCCCAATTCACCATATTTTTTGACCTAATAGACAATAACTACAGCCATTGAAGTAAAAATGTGTACATAAGTATTTGTTTTGACACACAAATAGTTTCGGCAGAATCTCCTTAAATATTTCCCCCTCAAATTGATTTGAATGTGATTTAATTCATATTCTGGCTACTTCTAGAAAATCGCGTCCTCTGTTCAATTCGATAAACAGCATCCTACCATTTTCACTCTATTTTTTTATCTAATTGAACTTAAAATTACATGTGCTAAATGCGACAATGTGTGAAATATGGAGGAAATAGTGTTTTTTATCAAATAGAAATTTTATTTTCACGAAAAGCCGTTCATAATGAGCGCAACATCTTAGGAAATTGAATAAAAATTAAAATTAGGTATCGCACCATCTTATTGTTAAGTGTAACTACAGGAAATGAAGTAAAAATGCGTTAAGTCGATAGAAGAGGCGCTGTAGTGGACTACTGTGACTAGAAAAAGTGTTCAGTAAAAAAATACATCCGTCGAATCATCTGCATATTTGTATCTTAATTTTGTTTTATAATAGCTAAGGTGTGTAATCAGTGAAAGCAGTATATTTTAAAGGATGGCGAGAAGGTGAAATTTAGTATTTGTTTTGATTTGTTCTTGTTTTTGTATTTCATCTGTGATGGTCGAGTCGGTGACCCCAAAACGGAGATACTGTCCAATGGGACACCTATATTCCAGACAAAACATTGTAGAAAATAATTGTATTTATCTAATCTGGAATAAAAATCATTATTATTATTTGCGCTGGAGCCTCCTTAAGGATATACGGAATTTAGATTTAAAAGAAATTAGAGACCCAAAATATATGCTATTTAAGCCTTTTAAAAAACACCACTGCAACAAATAGTATTTCTTGGAAATGGAAAGTTGATAAACAGCTAATTTCCCACTCAGTTATCAGAATAGTTGATAATTACAGAATCTACGTCCTAGAACTTTGGTTAATAGCCGCAGGTGCGTGGGGCAGGGGATGTCAGGCCACTAGCCATAAAAAGGGAGGTAATAAGACAAAGGAATTAGGAGAGGGAAAGGGTAGAAATGCGGAACCTATGTACACGTGTATATACAGTAATTCCGTTCGACTCCTTTTTGCTCAGAAATGAGAATGAAGTCACGCCGTGTTTGTTCTCCACGATTTCAAATTTCCGACATCTTTCTCCCTCTTATTTTCTCTCGCATACCCCTGTCGGTTTTCATTACACGGAAAGAGTCATCGAGGCCGCGTACGAGTGCTCTTTAATTGGAGGAAACTCATCATGTCCCCGTAAATGTCAATGCTCTCCCCCTCGTTTTGGAGCGATCAGAGTATAAATCTACATGTAATACAAACTGCCGCAGGGACTTGTGGCAGGGGTAGCTTGGTCTTCAGCCGTGGAAATGGGTCGAAATAGAAAACAAGGATAGGAAGAGAGAGAGGGCGAAAGTGAATTGCATGTTAAAGAAGCGCTTTAGTACCTTGCTCTGTTTTTGTTGCAGTCACTAAGGGTGCGTGGAAAGAAGGAGTAATTTTCCCTATCAGTGGGGTCGAGCACCTTTTTGTACCATTTTGACGCTTCTGTTATAGTGCCTGGTTACAATAATAAACTCCAAGTCTATTTGAAACTCGCAGGATCTGAATTTCTCACGTAATCTTAGCTTAAGGTGCAGCTTCCAATTCTAATCGGCTCCAAACCTAGTCCTTGCATCACCTATGTTACTACCTCTGCTTGCTCGTAGCAGTTTTTAACGATGAGTGTGGCTTTCCTTTGTATTTTGCTCCTTTCGTGCATTAATTAAGCCTGCGCAGGTTATCTAATACTCGGAGCAAACTCTAATGTTACTGTATTTACCAATTGCTTGCTCATTACGATTAGCCTATTGCAGCGCCATACATGTCTTTCTCTTTAACATTTCGTAGTCAATAAGTTCAGAACTTTGATGATAATTCGAAAATCATACGGGTCAGGTAGATTCAATTGATCGTTGATTTTATATCCAGAAAAAAACATGAATTTTAAATTTATTTAGGCAAAAATTACATTTCATCTCATCAGTTTTAGCTTCTGACGCTCGTTCTGTTCATTAAAGTTACATATTACAGTCGAAAGTGGCATAATTCTGAGAGTGCAGCTGACAATGCTACAAGCCTACTACCAGTAGTAGGTTTAGAACAGTTAACTACTACGATTAATGGCTCTAATGCCTTGCACAATATTATTCTTTAACCTATTCTGGACCAATTATTTTGGTTAAGTGATGTTTTCCTCCATTCGTCATCTATTCCTCACGGAGGTTACAGCAAAAACATTAGAATTGTTCAAATAAGTTTTTAATTCTCTTTGAATTTTTTGCGCCGGATTCGGCACATTGGTTATTCGTAAATGAACTGAGTTGAGTCCATAAGTTATGCTAAATTCGGTACACCTGACATTAAAGGGTTGAAAAACCCGAAACCCACCCCCTCTAATGTCGCATCCTCGAGGGAGGAGCCTTGACACCACAGATTTTTTTTAACGGTTCCCCTCATCTGCGACCCATTTTATCCCCGTTTAGCCCTTTCCGGTCCCTTCCCTCTGTTCATTCCACACCATGCGACCGCCGCCTCCCCGTCACCCTTGGGGGGCAGAGGGGTGCGATTGGGGGGGGGGGGGAGGAGGTCCTTGGGCCCACCTTAGCAAAGCGTTCATTTTTTTCCACTCTCTTCCTCTTTTAATTTTCACCCCAAAAGAAAAGGGTCCCCTAGTGCCGGGACGATGTTTTAAAAAATATACAGGTAATTAAAACGTAGGCGTTTGTATTTTTTTTTTTTATCTGTGAGGCTTAAAAGCCTGCAGCGCGATTATAGGCTGAAGGCATGTGTTTACGCTCATCACAGGTTTCGGAGAATAAAAATACTGTAAATGTACTTGGGAGGATAAAACTAGGGAACGTGAGTAAGTGACTTACAACCTTGCGTTGCAAGTGATTTCTCCCTTCAGTTCGCTGAAGAGAGCCACCTTGTGGCCGAAATACGCGTATCCGACGCACACCCTCGTCTTTTCTTGTTTTTGTGCCGTTTCTTGACAACGCTCTGTTGAGCTAGATTCTCCCAGAAGTTGGGCCCGTTGAGTGTGTGAGTTCTTGAGTGCTTGTGAGTGTGTTTGTGTTCATAACCCAGGTATTCTTAGTTGGGTCTCATTAACCCGGCAAAGAATCCCTCATTGGGTTGAGTGTGTGTGTGTAACCCAGGCATCCTTAGCAGGGTCTCATAAGCCCAGCGAAGTATCCCTATTCGGGTTGATTGTGTGTGTCTGTGGTTGTCCCTGGCGAGGAAGTAACATTCCCGTAAACCACCACAGGGGTTTTTCTGGTCGAGAGGTTGTGGTTGGTCACTGGCGTGGATTTTTCCCCCCCAATTTTTTTCCCGCAAACCAACACAGCAATTGTGGCGTATTTTTGACGAGTGGTGCCAATTTATTACGGCCATTGGAGATTTTTTATACCTTATAATTGGGAGGATAAGATAATCAACTTAAGATGCTAGTTGTGGAGGAAATTAATTTACATTAGTGCCTGAAGTATTCATGCAAATGTGTTCACGCTCATACCAGGTTTTGGAGAGCAAAGGTACCCTAAATGTGCACTTGCGTAGTAGTACGTACGCTAGAGGATACAAACATGAACTTCAGATGTTAGTTGTGGAGGAAATTAAATCAGATTAGTGTCTGAAGTACCTATTCATTTGAATGTGTCCACGCTCATCCCAGGTTTCGGAGGACAAAACTACCCTAAACGTGAGCACTCAGTTGGAGGATATGAAAATCAACTTTTGATGCCAGATGCGGAGGAAACGACTCCGATTAGAGACAGAAGTATTCCCGTCATTAAGTATTTCTTTGAATTCCCTCGACGTCAAAGAGCAAAGATCAATTTAATAATATGCTTCCTTTGAAATTCCTCATTACGAGAGCCACAATTAATCAAATTATATGCAATTTTTTGTTGAAGGGACCACAATATTAAAAAATCAGCTATTCCTTGTTTTAACCAGGATTTTTTTAAATTATTTGAAGTAATAAACACAAATTAAGAAAACTAACCGTCGTTGCCTCGGGTTCCAAGTTAGATAGATTGGATAGATTTGCGTAGATATTTAAGGCAAAGTAATAAGCGTTAAAACAACCTTTTGAAATAAACATTTGTCCCGGGGACAAAATAAAAGCACACCAAAAGGCTGAGTGAATTGATTGTATTCTAAGAGATATAAGCAAAATATACTAGAGGAAATAATTTTGCTCCAATGCTTACATTAAAAATATTGACTATTTAATATAATTATTCAATTATTTGTCAATAACCCTTCCCTGTTCCTCCAAAACACAAACTGCATAGTACTTTTTTCACAGGAAGTTTAATATTAATTCTTGTAAATTTTCCATAACTATTGCCGATTTTTTTTATTTGTAGCAAGACCTTCATAAGGATTGATTATTAAATAATATTCATAATAATTTATTTTTATACATATGTGTGTACTTCTTGTGTCTTTAATCATAAAATATACATATAGTAGTATACAAAAGCACGCGAACACAAAAATGAAAGAGAGGACACTGACAAAAACCACTAGACCACCGATGAGGACGTCAACGACAAACGCCAAGTATGTTTTTTGTCAGTGGTTTTTCTTCTAATTTTCGTGTGCCTGTATTTTGGAAGTATATTTATATTCTAATGCATCATTCGCTGAGTGTTTTCCTCTAAGAAAAAATACATATACATGCATATATGTGCATATACACACAAAAATAAATAATAAGCCACGTGATATCTCATAAAAACCTTACTATAGGCACCATTTAACTTTATTACTAAGATTATTTTCCCAATACAGATGAGAGCAATTCACAGCGACCGGAAAACCATAGAATAAGGAAATGCAAGACGAAAATATTTTACCCCTTACTCCAACGAAACGACCCCGCAATACATGTCCCCTCTCAAACAAATTAATCCCCGAGGAGAAGAGGAAGAAAGAAATAAAGAAAAATAGAACCTTTAAAAAGGACGAAAGTTTTCGAAGGGAGAGAGAGAAGGAAGAAAAAAGAGACCGAAAAACGAGAAAGACGTCCCTCCACGCACACATATTTGCAGTACGTACCACAGCAATGACGATGCCCCGCCGAAACAAAAGAGAATAGCCCCGAAAATGTGACTCTTTTTGTTTATTTTCAAACCGTCGAAAAGGTACCCTTCACAGAACAACACGAACACCCGAAGGGGTTTGGGAGGAGGGATGGGGAAAGGAATGGAAAAAAACCAACATACCTGACGCGGAGAAGGATCGCGAAGGGGTTCCGAATAGAAAGGGTTCCAACTGCAAAAGGAAAGGCCCTTTCCGGGTTCCGGAATGGGGAAGGAGTCGGGTCCAGACTGCGACTCCCGTCTGACTGTAATACATCTCCTTCTACCTCGTCCTCAGTACCAAGCATAAGGAAAACGATATTTTTATTACTAGGGTAATCTACCGGTTAAGGTAGTTTTAAAAAGAAGAGAGTAGTTCCTCTAGATTTTTACAGGCGCAGGCCTCTAACTACCCGTTCGATTTCTTTTTTCATTTTAGCCTACTACCTACCTCTTCATCTCGTCTATTCCATGAAAACCTATTCTCTTTCTTCTCCTTCCCCACTTACCCAACATCCTGCCCTCTATCCACATTACTGCATCATGCAACGCTACACTCCTAAATTAAATTCTTCGCCAGCCTCATCTTTACATCCTATTACAAGGTCCCAGTCATCAATGCTCTCCAATTTCTAAACGTTTCTTTCTCTAGTGCAATTCTCCTTCGATTGTCTTTGCTACTAAGTCCATTTTCTTACAACTTACTATCCGAGCAATAAAAATGCTCTACTTTCTCCTGTGTGCCTTCATACTATTATGTCCAGCCTTGCTTTCTGTGTCCTAAATATCTCATTACTTTTATTTTCTAATGATTTATCTTCATAATTTATTTCCTGCACTGATTTATAATGCATCTACCAAAATTTTCGATTCCTTCAATGCTCGATTAACCAACGCCTGGACGACCGCGCATGTAGCCAACTGATCAAATGTAGAAGTTTTGTGTTTCAAAGAAACGCCGGTTTGTAAATCTACTATCCAAGTTAACCCTTATTAAAATGGGAGAGTATTTTGTAACCAGCCCATACTTTTGATGATATTATTAGCCTCGATGGCGACAGAGTAAAGTCCTCGCCTGATTTTACTGGAGTCAAGGGTTCGAGTCCCCCATAGGTTGGTTTATTTCCACCCAAGGCATGGGTGCTTCTGTGAAGTTCTGTTGGTTCAGCCCCTGGGAAACCTGATTACGAGCCGAAAGTGGCTTATCAGCATCGCAGGGACTTACATCGCAGGGGCCCACCAGCATCGTCGAGAGAAAAAATAAATATATTTAAAATATTACAAAGGAATGATCATCATTAGTAGTTTACTCCTAAGATTGGTTAACTGCAGCCCTCCATCCTTCTTTGTCTAAAGCTAATTCCCTTACTCACAGGTAATTATTCTTATGTATTTCCCTCTTTACTTGGTCTAAGTATTTATCCCTTGGCTTTTCTCTTGGGATTTTTCTCTCGATTTTACTTTCAATTATATTCTTCGCAAACTCATTGTACCTCAGGGTGTGCCCAATCCATCTGGTCTTTCTTTTCTGTAGTTTCGACATGGTCCGCTCTTCTTTTACTCCTTCGTATACTTCTTCATTTCTATTTGCCGTTTATTCTATTATTATTTTATCCGTCTATTTGATTTTCAGCATCCTCCTCCAACACCAGGTTTCGAGTGCCTCTACTCTTTTCTGGTTTGCTTTTCAAATGGTCCAGAGGAATGATACTAAATAAAATAAGCCACATGGGTGCTTTTTGTACATATTGTTATCTCGAGAGATTGAGTAGAATCCACATGAACATCTTAATATTACTCTGCGAGACGCCACAGAGGCGTGAGGCAGAGGGTGTTTGGACACCAACCATGAAAATAGAGGGAATGAGGAAGAGCAATTGAATGTGGAAAAGGACGAAAGTGAATTGCATACTAACAAAGTTTTTCGGTGTCTCACGCTGTTTATTCTGTAGTCACTAATGGCGTGAGGGAGAAAAAGGCAACTTTTACAAATACCACTGAATATTTATTGAAACTCTCTCAACATATTCTTCAATAGTCAGCAAGGACCCCACAGCCAAGTTCCAGAGTGCCATTCGTGACGCCATCCGGAGTAGCCCGCTACTCTTCCCTCTTCGGAGTCGCGCACTATTTGTGAACTCTAATCCTCTTCCCCCCCTCCTCTACGGGCTCCAGAAAATACACAAACCAGGGACTCCCATTAGACCAGTGGTTTCAAGCATCGGAGCCCCAGCTCACAAACTGACCTCCTCTTAGAATTCTCGTCCTTCGAGCCGCTACGCGCGATGAGGAACTACCAAGATCTCGTCATGAAAATCCAACACACCAGCGTTCCCCCGAAGGCCAGGCTGGTGTCCTTTGATATTAAGAACCTCTTCACTAGCGTACCACCCACTGAGGCTGTTGACGTCACACTCAAGCTACTTAAAGTGAAGGGTCATACGGAAGCAGCTGTGAAAGAATTCTCGGTTTTACTTAAAGTATGCTGGTCCCAAAATTATTTTAAATTCAATAACGAGATTTATCAACAATTTGGAAGTTTGGCTATGGGAGCACCCCTTTCACCTTGGCTTGCCGAAATGTTTTTAGATAACTGAGAGACCAAACTTTTTAATGTTGGCAATGCATTTACAGCGCTGGTTATTTACTGGTTTCGGTATGTGGACGACATTTTAATTTTATGGAACGGAACCGACAGATAATTTTATTAATACCTTGCATCCAGCTATTTCTTTTACTTGTGAGATGGAACGTAACAAATCAATCAATTTCTTAGATTTGACGATCACCCTAGAAGAAGGGGGGCATAAATTTTCAATCTTCCGCAAATCCACATACACCGAACATGTCATACCCGCAGATTCCAGACATCCTTACCCCCAAAAACTCTCTGCTTTCCACGCCCTCATCAACCGCCTTTTCATAATTCCACTGAATGACTGATTTTGAAAAAGAACTCCGCACCATCAAGCAGATTGCAGTCAATAACGGCTATCCACCCACACTAATAGACAAACTTGTACGCAACAAAAGGATAAAATTAACCGTAGCAAGCTTGTATCACAAAACAGAACCACCGGTTAAAAAGTGGTGCTCGATTTCTTATTTTGGGGAGATTTCCTGTCGAGTGGTGAAATTGATACCGAGTGACCGTTTTAAAGTGGCACTCAAAACTCCATTTAGTGTGAAGAACCTTTTAGTGAACTGTAAGGACCCCATTGACCCTCAGAAGAAAAGTGTTTTTTACTTAATGGAATTCAGTGATTGCGGTGGACGGTATGTTGGACAGACGTGCAGAAATTTTAAAATCAGACAAACGGAGCATACAAAGGATTTAAAAAATTTTAATTTTAACGGAAGCAACTTCGCCAAACATCTTTTAACCCACGGACATAAAAGTGATTTTACTATGACACCTCTCCATTTTACCGATGACAAGCGAAAGCTGAATGCTTTAGAACAGCTGGAGATTTTTAAAAAAACAACTTGACTGTGATAAATTCCTTGTTAATGAATGTATGTTCCCGGCCTCTTCCCCTATTCTCAAAGCTTTAACCCCTTCCCCTTTGTCCTCTTAGTCCGTCTCTAGCATTCACCCCCACCCCCCACCCTCCCTCACTTGGTTATGTCATGTATATAAGGCTTGCGCTTCTTTTATATTTTTGCCTGATGATGATGTGAACCCACGTCGAAACCAGGGTCGAGCTTCAATAAATATTCAGTGGTATTTGTAAAAGTTGCCTTTTTCTCCCTCTTATGATGGAATACCACCAAGTAGGTAAACCTTGCAAAAGTAATTGATCTTCACTAATGGCGTGTCGAAAGAACGAATTTTTGTACTTATCAGCTACGTAGTGTCTATCTCCTAATATGTTGCTTTTTATTAGTTCTTGGGATACAGTACAGGGTTAGAATATTATCCTCCGTGTCACCCTGTATCCGGCGTGATCTGAATTTTTTAAGTATACTAAGCCAAAAGTGTAATCAGAATTTTTTTTAAAAGTTATCTAAAGCTAACGAGTAGAGTCTCCAGCGGCTCCCGACCTAGTCCTTCCACCAGCTGTTTAATACCAAAGAGTTAGTATATACTCTTGGTACTTTAGATTTGCGGCGATCACCACGCCGCGGTGCTTTCGATTTAATGAAATAGCCGTCTATCACCGGCTATCGCTGGCTCTTCTCTCCGAGGTGAGCCGAACAATTGAAGAACTTCAAGCGTATTTTTTCACAGCTATTCGCTACTGCTTGTGTGTACGCGAGACGGACTACGCATGCGTGAATAGCCGCTTTGCGCTGTTTAACTTCATTTGGTCCCCTGGCGATCGAAAATCGCTTCCGTCAAGAGCCAGCTATCGTCATGCTAAATCGAAAGCACCCTCTATGGTAACACTTTCTGCTAGCTCGTAGCAGATTTTAACGAAGCGTGCGGCTTTTTTTCTATTTACTTTCTATTTTCTGCTTACTTCGTAGATAAGTCTGTCTGCACAAGGTCCCAAATGCTCGGGGCGCACTCGAGATGTGGCCCAACAATAGAACTAAGTAACAGTAGCTGTCACTGCACTCTTAAAATCTTAAAGGGGGAGGGGGAGGATACCATGCCAGAAAAGGCATTTTCCCAGCCTTGGGGTATTCATCACCACTTTTGCATGCAAGTAGATGTTTTTAAAATCCTGTATGTGCTAATAGGCGCTTAAAAGATTGAGCAATGGGGCAAAGGTTTGTTTGGAGAGTTTTTACTTATCATATAGGGTAGAACAAAATGCAAACTTCACTAAAATTAGACTTTACAATCACTGCGAAATGCACAAATGATATGGTACGCAGTCACGCCTACGGGTACAAATTTACCGCGAAAAAAAATTCTTTAACTTGATCGGAATTCGAGCCCGGACCTCCCAAATGCCGGTCAGGTGGGTTAGCCGGTTACTCCACCAAGGCTTGGTAGTGTAACTGGCTAAAACACCTGGCAGACAGTTTGACAGATCTGGGTACGAATCCAGATCACGTAAAATGATTTTTTTCATGACGAATTTCACCCTCTTTGGTGTATAAAATTATATTACCCCCAAATGAGCAGTATTTGGCAGAGGAGAGTGATACAAAGGCGGATGAGTCATGCAATGATCCTTCACCTTTGAATTCAGTCATTTATCGAGAATATAGGTTTTGTAGACTTTTAGCAATCGTGATAACCGAGGAGGATACCATACGCCTTCCTCGGTAGCCAGCCCTGCCGTATAGGCAGTGCTGTTATTGCTCGTCTAGACTCCGAAGTCCTCCCGTATTGCCTGTCTTAGACCACCTCCATAGATCCTTTGCAAAATCCTTTCACATTTTGGCTAATTTTCATTTGCATACAGTAAAACCTGCCTTACTCTCTTAAGGCGGGTTCACACCGGCTGGTTTGGTGCGCAAGTTACTTACAGCAAACGAATTTTGACGTAAACCGCAGGTGTAAACGTCTTTGCAAGTCCGCTTGTGGAACTTTTAAAAGTTTCGGCAAGTAGCTTGAAGAAGCGTATTGTTACCTGTGTAAACAGCAACCAATCTGGCTCTTCACCGCTAACTTGAGAAAAATGTTTCGTCAGAGTGAAATCCCCCGCAAGCTCTTGCAGAAGAGAGTAGCTAAAGCAACTTCCCAGTGTAAGCCCACCCTTACGGACAGCAGTGGTTCACAAGAATATGTCCTCATGTGAGAGGTGTTCTTAAGTACTTTGTTTAACAAGCACATTCATATACTGGTACATTCTGTTTTATGAATGAAGGTGATGTATCAAAATCCGAAAGAAATGTATGAATACTCAAAATATTTTTCATGGATTCATAATTTAAAAAGAGATATAGCAACCATAAATTGCCATGAAACATTGACTACCTATATCGTAAAATAGTATACAATGTTTAACGATCTATGTAAATGTAAAGAAATCCATTAAAATACGCCC
Organism: Pyrrhosoma nymphula; assembly: GCA_963573305.1. Classification (NCBI taxonomy): domain Eukaryota; kingdom Metazoa; phylum Arthropoda; class Insecta; order Odonata; family Coenagrionidae; genus Pyrrhosoma; species Pyrrhosoma nymphula. The sequence continues at coordinate 98,354,970 of OY754333.1, read as the reverse complement.
GTTTTGGACAAAATTTATTTCTAAAAAGTGTCCACGTCCTTTTAAGTCGGATTGTCCGCATGTGAGAGGGTCCGGCGAGGCAAAGCTGCAAGTAATTTAGCCCGGGATTAGTTTATCGTCCGTAAGTTACAGGTGTCCGAATGTCAGAGGTGTCTGTCGAAAAATTATCCCTTAAACTTATACCAATATTTGTATTCGGGGTAGAGGAGGAGGCATAAAGGTGAGAGCGAGCGAGACAAGGGAGAAAGACGGGGACTGGCCGGGGAAAGAATCAGGGAAAAACATTGAGAAGAGGAGGTGGAGAAGGCAGTAAGGCGGGGGGGATGACGGGGGAGGTGCATAACAAGGGTGGGAGGGAGAAAAAAGTTGGAATGGGGCTTCATACCATCGATTTCCCACCCTCTCCTTCCCACACACCCCCTTCCAGACATCTCACCGCCCACCCAAACCCCCGTCCCCTCCCCGCTTGTCTCCTCCCTTCCTCCCCCTGCATACCCCGCAAAACTCCTCCAATGCTCCGCTGACCCTCTGGGGAGTGAGACGGGGAAAGAGGAGGGGGGGCTGTCCCCCTCCCCCCTGGCCTCCTACGGGAGTGCGTATCGACCCGTCTCGGTGGGATGGGAGGGTCGGGTGCCGCGGCCACGGGGGAGGGAGGGGAGGAGGTGAGAGGGGAGGGAAAGAGATGGTGGGAGGGGGAGGAGGTTAGAAGTGGGAGGGGGAGGAGGTTAGATGTGGGAGGAGGACGAGTCGGAAAGACAGCCGTAATCAGGCTACGGAGGTGGGAAATGCAGTGGGAGGGGAGTGGAACACTTCCTGTAACTGGGGCTGATGATACATTCTTTATTCTACCAGCTGGTTTTTGAACAGTCTCGGGGTTCGGGTTCGGTGCGTTGGCTTAAGAAGATTCCACTGTAAAATGACTCAAATGCCACTTAATTCATATCCTGAGTACTTACCCTCATCATGCCCTGAATCATGCCCTCTCTCTCTCTCTCTCTCTCTATGATATGAACTACAAAATGTTACCTTACCTTGCCATTTTTCTCGCAAATTGAACTTCTAATGGCATGGTTTGTGTAAAATTTTGAATAAATGTTAGTAATAATACAATACTACCACAAAGTTTCTCCTGAGCACGTTTTATTTTTACTTATACAAAGATGTTTTAAAAAAGCTTGGTGAAATCTAATTTTGAGTGATGCAAAGTATGGCGCAGAAACCTGGGCTATGAGGAAAGAAGAGGATGAGACAAGACTGTAGGCGTTTGAGATTTGGTTGTGAAAGATGGATTGTGAGGAAGCTTAAACAATGGAAGGAAATGGGACAAACGACGACATACTTGGGGACAATAGCTGTATCCGGGAATATTATTTCATTGGGAACTCTAGAAGATCAGTAGGTTTTGGACAGCACCCCTCACAGCTTTAGAGCCGCTCGACAATAGAAGGAAATTAATGATTGCATCGTAGACAAGGATGTCCAGGTTAGGCTATAAACATTCTCCATGGAGCTTAGCTTTAAGTGATGAGATGTTCCTGGAGTAAGAAAATGGGTGATCATGAAAATGGAAGTGCACGAACTGGGTCAGGAAGAGCAGCATAATTACTAGGATGGCATCTTAGAGGAAAACGGGCACAGTGATGAGGATATTACGAGGATAGTGTTTTGCGAGTAATTCCCGATAGAAAAAGAGGGGTTCATCAATGTGAGAGAACATACAACAGAGGCATTGTGTAAGGATATTCAGAAAATGTACGTGAAGATTATGATATGGAGTTGCAAGCAGTAGAAACTCAGACTCCCGAGAAAAAAATTGGGTTGGACAGAGAGGGATTCAGGCGTTTGAGATTATGATGTAGAGGAGATTGAAGAAATGTCGATGGATGGAAAGGGTAACAAACGACGAAGTGCTTGGGATGGTGGGTAGAGAAAGGAGGTAGCAAGAAGACATTAAGAGGCAGAGTATGTAAATATAGCAGACGTAAGGGGCGATAGGATGCTTAAAGGCCGTGATAGAGGGAAGTATGTATGAGCGCATATTCGGGATATTGATTTAATGATTTCTGTTCTAGAAAAGGTTGGTGAAGAGTTGGATGAGGCCCATGGCGTTTAATGGCATAGAAATCAGGACACTAAGAAAGGATGATGAGAACAGGCCGCCGGCGTTTGAGATGTGGGTGTGGTGGAGAATAAAGAAAGTGAGATGGACAGAAAGGAAGACGAACGAGGAAGAGCTGGGCATAATGGTTGAGGAAACTACTGGAGAGGATTTGAAGGGGGCAGAGCCAGTGATTGGAAGAGGTAATGACGGAAGAGGGATGCTGAAGGCCGTTATAAAGGGAGAATGATGAGTGAGCGAGGAAAGGGATTTATGGATGGGATGAAGAGAGTTAGGACGTATGCAGTACAGAGGAATGAAATCGTTTAAGGAGGTATGGTGCTGTGGTTTTTACGAAAGATTATTAAGGATGATTTTCATCCATCCAAGCCCGCCTTAATTGGTGGGCTACCTCTAACGGCTGGAAGTAGGTTTCTAAAGGACTTGACTGCACCACATGGCCTAAAAACAAATATTATCTCACACTGTTTGGTTCCCCAACTTGGCAAAGTTTTCACCTCTCCAGCCAAAAACCGGCTTCGGCGGCGGTGGGGTAAAATCCTCGTCTGCATATATTGAGCTCGAAGGCACTTTTCCCGCCCCATTGGGGCTTTTTTGCCACTCAAAGCATAGATGTTTGTGTAAAAGTATGGGAAACCTCATAAGAAATCAGTAACAGCCTAAGGAACGTAAGAGTCACCTGAACCGTCCAGAAAGCAAAACAAATGAGCCTATTCCCTGCCTTACTCATCCCCACTAACCAAATTGTTTCCCCTCGGCCCCTCAGAGTAAATTTTCTTTCCTATTTTCTCATCAAGCCTCTACTTTTCCCCCGTCTTTCTGCCTCAACTTTTCCCCCGGCCATTTCTCGAAAACCTTCGAAGGATTTCTAATACTGTGAAGCACATTTCAGTATTGATTGACTTCGGCACTAGGCTGAAACTTCAAGGGCTATATTGCGCCGTCTAATCTAACACCTTTATCCTAAGGCCAACACAAAATGAATGCCACCGGCGAGATTCGATCGCCTGGCCATCGCGTAAACGACCTGGCTACCACAGTAGGTGCAAAAACTCTTCATTCTATATAAAATGGCTAAAACCTTAACCGGCCTTCTATTCAGTTGCCAAACAAAAAAGATCAATAATAAGGAAGAATTCATAACATGTTACGAGCAAATTGAAGATTCAGGGGATATTGTGTGGAATTCGAACATTATGGATGGGCGAAAAATGCCAACTTTCTCAGAAATAGAGAATATTTTAATTACAGCCTGGTTTTCAATGTATTACATTATAATCAGGAAGGATAGCTAGAAAAAATTCTTATTTATTGCGGAAAATTGCACACTTTTTATTTATCCATAATCATAATAGGTATGCCAATCCCACTTAGTCGATGACATTTTCTAAGACCCCACTTGAGTTCCAGAGTAATACTTTTTACTTTTTTAGACGTATGAGAAACGTATTTAGTGGAATATCCTATGTAAATATTCCATCAGCGATAGCCTTTTAAGTATCAAACCAATTTTTAGATATAGTTAGAATTTTAGAAGAGAAATTGCGGATAAATGATCCAATTTTGAAAATGAAAATCATATTTAAGTGAATCAAAGCGCTTTTTAAAAATTGTTAGCCTCACACTTTCTGGAGAAACCGGATTGCAAAGGATTCTGGCTAAGGCATACTCTACAGAGCAATAGACTTATCTGAAATTCCCCCATTTCACATTATTCTAAAAACCAGGCCACAAGAAAAGAGCATATTAAACTCATAGAAAGAAAGCGCATTTAACAGATGTACTAAATCAATTCTACGTCCTCAGAGTCAAAATAAATTTGATTATAATTATTATATTTTCACTATTTTAAATAATATAATACTAATAATGATATTTTACTTTTTATTTAATTCACTGCTCGAATGGAGGTTCAACAGACCCGATTTCTCTACAAATACCTCATTTATTTTGCCACTTTAAGCCCTCACCATTGCTGATCAAGAGCTTAAAAAGTTGATAAGATTCGAATGTAGCACCCAACAATGTAATCCGACCGTTTCAATTCGCGGATAAATTACTACACTTGCGGTAACGGGGAGAACAACAAGAATTGTTTCAAACAAATCTCATGTGATACTCGATGAAGCGCATTGGTGATGACAGCGCCTCGTGCGTCTATAGTAAAATACCCTTAAGGGTTGCCTTCGTAACTCAGCGTCCTCTGTTCCACATTGGTGATCAGATGAGAATAACCGAACAGGCACTGGCAGCGAAGCTCATTTTCTCGGAAAGAGTGTCTTTGCCGTGGTGCAGTGGGGCTGCAGGCACACGTCGGAAGGTTTGCAAGCGCTACGGCACTGTAAGCGGTGAAAGGAGCGGACACCTCTTATTTTTTACTGCCCGCGCGATATGCAAGACGTTTTGCGGGAAAAGGTGGAGCACAGAGAAAGCGATGTAAATGGGTCAGGAGATCCAGAGACCGGGGTATGTGGAATGTGAATGCCGGGGGGTGGAAGAATAGGATTTATACTGCGGAGGGAGTGGGATGAGCAATGAAACGAGTCAATGGGAGGCATGCAGAAATATATCTGCATACAATTGTATTTTATGGGTATACTAGCCGTTTTATCCTACTTCGCACAGAAAACTTGGCATAATCTGTACTTAAACAGTAAGACAACTGCTTATAATGAAGCATATTACACTTTCAGTGCTAATTATTATCTATTTATCATTAGAGATCATCTACCGCTTAAAGTAGGTTTAGATGGAAAAAGTAATAACTATACTAATCTTTTAGAGCCGTAGACTGTTGTCTCCTTACAACATTTCATTCTTCAACTCGGCATATCCTGTCTTTCCCCATCCCATACATAAACCCTATTCTATTTCTTCCCCTTCCCCGATTACCCAACATTCTCTCTCCTATCTATAATCTCCTACACTATAATCTGCTTACGAGCAAAATTTCAAGATCGAGTTCAAAGGTGCATCCGTTTATCCATCGCGAGGGAACAAAAAAACATACTTTTAAATCTATACTAATAAAATAATAGCACTTTTTCTATCTGTTCTGACTTCTTCTGTCTGTCTACTTTTCTGTTTGAGGCTTTCGCAGCGCTGTTGTGCTGGTATCTTCATGTTTTTCGGGCAAGGCTGCGTCTGTGTATTTTTACGATGACGTTTTGTAGACAATTCAGGCCACATCTTCAGATCAAGTCCGAATGCCAAACGGTGGAAGTTGGCCTGTGAGGATATATATATAAGATATAAGAATACGTGTTGAAAAATCATTGGACTTTCCAAAAAGCCAGATCAGTATGATGCAATTTTTGTCACTTTTATCTAGGTATTCATATCACTGATAAGAACACGTGTGCGAAGCTTCGCGGAAATCTGTGCGCGAACGAAAATCGCTCCAACCACCTCAACGGTGCAAATGACCTCAGCTGTCGTTCGCATCCCTAAATAGCCAACCAAAACCCAACGTGAAATCTCAAGCGGTGAGACTCTTCAGGACTTGACGCCGGAGGGTTAAAGGGGGAGGGGATGCACCCCAGGGGTTGGTGGGGGGTGAGGGAGAGGAGAAAGGCGGGAAAAGTGAGGAAGGTCACGGTGGCGGGAGAGAGAGAGAGAGCCTGAGAGGAGGGCAGGATAGAAAATCGGGGAATGGGGAGGAGCGAGGGGACGCTCCAAGTCGACAGAGAAGTGTGATCGGGACGGGAAGAAATCTTGATTCCTTCATGATGGTCGGGGTTAAACAAACGGGGTACATCCGTGCGACGGAGAGACGGGATTTTTATACGACACAAGGATTAACGAGGTTTCACCACGACCGTTTTAGTCAAAACAAACACTAAATTCCACCTCTTTGTTTGCTCTGTTTAAAAAAATTACGATTTCGCTTGTGCCTTGCGTTACCCACTGAAAACCAAAATCAAGTTTCAAAATACACAGGTTATTTCAAGAGTACATGTTGATGAACACTTTTTCCCAGATATAGGAGCCGACTGATGCGCTATTTCTGTGGAATTACCGCATTTCAACTTCAATTATCGCAGTAATTACCTAAGAACTCAAAAAATAAGGTGGTAAGGTATCTATATTTATTTTTATTTAATTTCTCGGGAGTTTCTCCTGCTAAAAAAACACGTTTCCGCGAAAATTGCATTTATATTACGTGGAAAAATAATGTTTTCCTCTATGTTTTACCCATTCTCACATTTAACACCGTGTTATTTCAAGTTCGATTTGCGAAAAAATAGCAATATTCTTTTGTCCGTTTTCATAAAAGGACATGTTTTTCTAATGGTATCGAGAATATGAAGTAAATGACATGTAAGTTATGTTGCGGTGGAACCACATTTTAGATATAGCATTGAAGCTTGGGGGTTTTCACCCACAGGGGGTTACATGATGAAAATTAATGTCCCCCAAAACAGTATGTTAAAATCCTTTATTATGGTTATAACAGATTTGGTGGGTACTCCTTGCATAATAATAGTTTTATATTATTACCTAAACACAAACTAAGTTTAAAATTATCACGTAAATATACTATTGAATAAAGTTAAAGAAATATTATAGAGCACTCTTAAAATACTAGGGAAAGAAACTTGATTATACCAAAAATATATGTACCAAATATGTATGGAGAAAGGGGTAGGTGGTACGTTCTCACAAAACTACTCAATAGATACTGTAAAGAGATATAATGTAAAGATAACACACAAATGATAAAAATATGATGAAAAACACTCTCCGTTTAGACATTTTGATGCCAATGTAAACTATATATTATATTGATGAACTCTTCTCGGGCTCTACACCGGGTGAGTGATTGTGGAGCCCGAGAAGAGTTCATCACTGTAATTCGCCGGGAAAGCGTGAAATATTACTATATATTATATACTTAACTGCATGGGTATGTTATGCCATAGATTGAGACTGAGCCGCACGATTGTAACTATAATCTTGAAATAATATGTAAAACTAATTGTGGATAGACAGACGTTGCCTGACAACTGGGATGTATAAATTGTTAATAAATGAATAAATAAAATAAAAAATAACGCACGACAGGAAAACACCCTCACATGCAGTGGGGTGCGGAAAAAAACGTGAAAAATGGGACAGTTCTGAAAGGGTTGCAGAGTCACTGGCACCGGAGGGAGAGTATGGGGGAGAGGGTTAGACAGGGCAATGCGGCTGGAGGTCGTACCGGAGGTGAGAGGTGGGGGAGAGGGGGTGCGGTGGATTGGGATCAAAGAGGTCCCCGCCTCGTCTGGGGGTCAGGGCGGCGACATAAAGGGGGTGTGGTTGAGCCCCACTGCTCCACGGAAGGGGACTGGTTTTCGAGGGAATGCACCGATGAGGGCGGAGGGGGAAGGGGGGGGGGGAAGGTAGGGGTGGCGGTGGTAGAAAGAAAAGATAAATCCTCCCCCCTACAGCCATGCCCTACACCAGGGTTGCCAACTCATTGAAAGAGTTAATTCCAGGAGTCGTCAGTCCCCAGAGCAGGAAATTCTCCACTAAATTTACAAAACACTTTTACAACCACCACGTGTATTTCGCATTAGTGAACAGCAAAAGATGTGTAAATTTCTTAACCTCAAGTTTTCACTGCGTTGCATTTTTTGTATTAAATTCGTTTTCTGTTTAAATAAACACAATCAGTGTGAACCAAAACATTATAATTTAATAAAAAATGGGCAAACGTTTATTAACTTTTAAAAGTCAACAACAAACAACTGAAATACGGAAAAAAGAGTTACTCCTGCATTATATGGTTGTTTCAACATGGTATCGTAAGCTTGAAAATTTTCGAATATTCTTATATTATAGTTATTTACTTAAAAGAGAAGATTTAGTCACAGTTAATGAAAATTTTAACTGAAATTTAAATACGTATTTATAAAAAACGCACAAACTTATGTATTAGAGATAATAAAATTATTTTGGAATACCAAGTCGATTCACAGAAAACGATAATACAACAAAGTTCAGATTTTTAAATTGAAGTCAAAGATTTATTGATCATTTTAATGGAGAACTGTTAAATCAAGAATTTTTAGTGGCATTAGCATATTTGTTTTAGCAGCAGACAGCAAATGCATGAAAGTTGTTAAGCACAGAAAAAATAATAATGGAATGAATACTTCTTTAATTGTAAGTCAAACATGAAGCTGGAGAAATCGCTTCCATCTGGGAGGCGGGAGGTATTGAAAAAGTTCGATTCCGGAAATATCCTTGATTCTCCGGGAAAGTCGACAATCTAACCCTCCACCCATACCTACACAGTTTTTCTGAGCTAGCGACATTAACTAGCATTTAGCGATAAAATATAATTTTAGGGGATAGCGAAAAATATGACAACTTTTTAGAAAAAATGTTTATTTGACAAAAAAACTAGCAACTTTGGGCCTATTTTTGTTTAAAAAATGATTGCACCACAGTGTTGTTACTTTCAGCATAAATCTGATTTTTTGCTCATCTATTTAGGCCTTGGTACAATGACACAACGAAGGAATTCCTCTTTTCTATCAGAACTTGTGATACTGGTAGAGGAAATAGGATTGGGAATCCCCTTTTTTACACCTAGAGCCCATTTTTTTAATTTGGATTTTTCAAGAACCATTAAATAAATATGAAATGATTCGTAAAAATTAATTTTAAAATGATTCCCTAAACATTTATGCAAAAGTGAGTTGCTATATATGCAGGTGAAAACAGAAACAAAAAATCATTGAAAAAAATCAATAAAATGCTAATATTCCTCAAACAATCGGGAAAAACAACTCAAGCACAAACGCTTTTTTAAGGTTCACCGCGGGTGAGTTCAAGATAAAATTAAACATTTACGGATACACAGACATTTAGTGCATTCCCATATAACGACGAAACTTGCGAATTATATCATCTTTCATCTAGCAACAAACTAGCAGCTTTTTACCTGACGTTAGCGAATGAATTCGATAAAGATTTGGCAACACGGCATCCACCCACCTTCACCCCTCTTGCATGTTTCGGGTCACCAGTGGTCTATTTCGAGTCTCAAGCCACACAAGACGGCTGATCAATGGAGCATGCGACGAAGTGCATTCTCTCTCTATTGTTGGAAAATCCGACACTGCGTTTTCCAACTCTTTCTTTTTTTCTTGCTTTGTATCTCTTCTGCCGCGAGACCGACTCAGACGGATGCGATCAATCGTGTGAACGGCTGTGAACGAACGGTTCGAGGAGACAGCGTTCGGGTCAGATTGTTTCTGTCAACGTCAACGCATACTTTTACTCCACATAGGAGGGATGGATGCAGTTATCCCTTACGAGTGCACCGCGTCCGACATGACATTTACCCATTGCGTGACCTCAATTCATGCATAAAAATGTGACCGGTGCTCATCCAATATTGGTATTAAATTAAATTACTTAGTGTATAAAAAATACTGCAATGTCACAGGTTTTCTTATTTAAAAAAAACTACCGGATTCGTAACAGAGTTACGTCTTCAGGTGGAGATATACTTGTGATCTACCTGGAGATGTAACTCTATTACGAATATGGCCGCTTTTTTATAATAAAACTGTGAATTTGCAAATTATTTTTTCATTATTACATAATGAAATAATTCCCAAGAGTAGACTGAGGCGGCGCCTTAAATCATTACATCTTAAATGCGAATTTTTCGAATTAATTAATGTCACAGGCACGTAAAAACCTCATTTAAAACAGTGGATAACCACATCACAGCCATAGCTTCAATTAAAGCCATCCCGCCAAGCATTACCTTAGAGTTCAGCCCAAACGAAATTTATTTTTCCTCCTTTCAAAAACCTTTAGTTGATTTTTTATTGGTCAATGAAATGTAACCTGTATTTTGCTCAAAGAAATAATTTTGAAATAATTTTGGCGAATAACAGTTACATTCACGTAAATGATATTATTTAAAATGCTCACACGAGAAAACAGATTGCCTTACTGCCGATGAGTATCATCGCTCCTAATTTTCCACATATCTCTGTCATTTCACATGGTTTTCGAGGAGATAGTTATCAGTTAGAAAAAATTTTACGAACGGTATTTTTAAAAAGAGCAAAAAATGAAACGCTCATTCATAAATCTTCTACGGAGTCCGAGAGCGAGAACGAGTATTAAAAGATTTAAATGTGTTTTAGATGTTGAAATTATTAAAGGACCTGAGCTGCTGGTGATGATAAATGTATCTAAATATAAACCAAAAACCTCTTCATGTTACGTGGACTACGACAATGGCGTGAATTTCAGCCATTTCAGTCGCGTACTCAAAGGGTCAGAAAGTGTAGTGTCCAAGAATAGATGAAAAGGTCAAACTCACTCTGACGCTAATATCCATATATATTCATCTAGACATGACTGTGACGCTTTACGCTCTTGCTCTGTCGCATTATCTTGAGCAACTTCCTCCAACTTAAATAACCATGCGTCGCGTAAAGGTTGTATTGGGATAGATATATTTTTCCGTACAAAAAATATTTATAACTTGCTACCAATCTTACGTTAGTTGCACACACTTGAGACCCATAAAATGAAAATAAGGGCCGATATGAGGCTCTTCTTGGAAGGGAAATAAATCTTGGAGGATTTTACCTGTTATCATAAGAATTTAATAGTCAATTAAAGCCAAAACCAAGTGACTTGATAATGAGATTAGTCGTAGAAACCATGTGCGGAGAAAAGAAAAAGTGAGGAATTTGTGGTAATAAATCATTTCATGTGGTTTCAGTTTCACAAAAAAGCCTATAACATAAAATTGTATGCGAAAAGGTCCAATCTGATGGATCATTTACAACGCCACTAATGATTGTTAGCAATATGTCCAATAGGCAGAAGATTCTTAAATTAAATTCAAGGAAATTCCATCGAGAAGGAAGCTAATGTCACGATATTAAATTTTTAAAGTATCGGTGCTTAATGATGCCGGTAGAGGTGATCTGCTATATCGCAGGCATGATTGCGCTGAGGTTACGCATTCGAATCCCTGTAAGAGCATGAACTCTCTGCTGATTATCACTCCTGCTAACTTGTTCTAATGCCTTAAGATGTACTTCCCCTCATTAAATTATCAAACCACTAAGATTTCCAGGGCAAATAAGACTGTAATGTAGCAATGAATTGAATGCCATTTGCGATATGACTGAGATATTGCATTGCGATATTGATCGCATAGGCTATGCAGCATTGCGATGCATTTCGATATTTATGCGTTGAGTATCGATTTATATATCGCGTCTTTTTCAATCAAGGTTGCTAATAACTAGAGTATATAAAATTCCAGCACTTTTCCAATATTTTCCGGCCAAAAGTTTCATTTTCCAGGTGAAAATATGCATTATTTTTTTAAGAGTGAACTTCAAAGAAGGCGCGAGAATAGTAGCAAAACACATTAACGGATGCACTACAGGGGGTTAATGTGCTCTGGAGGAAAATATGCTTCCTTTCTGGCGCTGGACTCGTCGCCCAAATCGGTGACGAATTCCCCGAGCGTCATTCGCGCTGACTATTACCAAACGAAGGCGCGTTAGATAACCTTATATGCATTTGAAACATTCTATTTACCTCTCTTATTCTCTCCGTACTTAGGGGCATAAATAATTGCTGAACACCAAATAAGAGCACGATTGCCTCATAAGGCACTAAAAACACACCAGCAGACAGTACCTGAAATGGTATTCCTCACTTAATGAAAACGATCAGATGTTGACTTGGAAAGTTTCCAGGCTAATTCTCCCATTTTAAATTACCTTTTCCAGGTATTCCAGAGGGTTTCTCATGCCTGGAGAAACCCAGTAAATGCAAATGTATATCGCGATGCTATTTTGAAATGTGAACATGTACACTGTACAGCCCCTGGCGCAACCTGATAGTCGTTCCTGTGAACTTATACTTCCCTGCAAGACTATTAAGTGTTTTTAAGTTGCCTGAGCTTCCAGGCGCAGACCTGCCCTTCGGCAACCTGCGGATTGAGCCGAAAATAAGGTCCGAAAACCTTCAAAGCATGGATATGAGCTTTTTTAAAGAAAAATTTCCATATCCACATTAATACATTATAATCAAATTATAAAAAATATGCTGCACCGAACTTTACTTAAAACTTAGAACCAGGGACTTAACAAATGAGTAGGTATTTATTATGTATTTCACGATTGAAAAGCATCAGTGTTTAGTTGAAACAACCCATCCAACCTTCATAAAAAAGTCAGTCATTTATCGAGCTCGTCAAAAAGTTTATTTTTAAAAAGTACACGGAATTTTGTGCGTTAGTCTAAAAGAGTAAAAAAACGAAATCCATTCCAAACTGCACACATTTTTTTTTCCTTAAAAATTAAAATGCCCATCTTTCGCATGGATATTTATACTATAATGTCTTTTTCATCCCGAGAGGTGGTAGCTCTGCACATTTAGCGCGGCAAAGGCGGGTGACGGGGGACTACGCTTCACAAAGTGGAAGCCTTTGTTTGCTCATTTAAGATATGGAGTAACGGAGAGGGTAGCTGTTATCTCTGATAGAAAACCTTTTCTCGCTGGGGTTGAGGAAAAAAATCACACACATCACTATATCACGAAGAAATCCCTCACTCCCAAAGCAATTCCATGAAGGAAGACCGCCGACGCCAATCACCGACGAAAGAGTGTGCACCACTGTGTGACCTACGATGGGAACGCTATAAAATATTCAACATTCTGAGATACGTCGCATATAAATATCCAATTTGAAAGTAAAAGGAAAATATATTATTCAATTACCCATCACTCATCGGGAAAGGCACACGCACAGTCAAAAGAGCTAATGGGAACAATCCATTCGCTCTAGTGCGCCAATCACTTTGCAACACAAAGGCGCACTTGCCTTCCCTTTCGTTTCAGGCACAGCGCACTTGGCAGCCCATTTCAAAGCAGTTCGGGAGCACGGTTGATGTGCACTAAGCAACAAAAGAACGTCGATAATCCCATCCGTGATAATTGTTTTTGTGTTAATTTTCCGTAAAGGCGTCAAGCATGGATATTTTTAAGTTTTTAACTGCTCTGTGATGCAAAAGCTTACGTTTTTATATACTTATTTTGAACGAATTCCATAACTATACACAATACATTCGGCCGTGACTGTAGTACATCCACGAAATGCTACCACCAGCAGTTTATCAAACGTTTCGCCAGCGCATATCAATCCATTCAACGTTGTTCATGAGCGCGGAAGTACGCTAATGCGTTCCGATCTGCTCTAAATTCATCGCCTTGATTGGAAAGCTCCCTGATTCTCCGCGTTACATCCAGAAAATCGGCTCCGTTTTTATAATTTCCGCTACGCTGCCCTGTCCTTGCAAACCCCTTTCGCATCTGCCGCATTCATGCATTGCTTCATACGCGCTGTCCTGTCGTTAAGACTCCTAATATTCCTCCTCGTACGAGTCTCTTTCACCACATAAACCAATCTCTCAGTTTACCCTTCCTCTCACGCCATTCACGTTATTATAAATCTGTTTAGGCATTTTGATTCTCGTGCATTCTTTCACAATGGCTTAACCAAAGAAGCGCACTCCTTCCACACAAATTCATTACTAGAGCATTCACTCCTCACTCTGTCATACCCACTCATTAATTACTTCATTTTTCCTGCTTTTACGGCAAAAATTTCTCAATTTACTCAAGATCGCAACATTTGGCCAACACTCATGTGTATCCTCGCATACCTAAGTCCCACAGCCATACAATACCGTGGGGAGGAGTACACTTTCTTATACTGCGAATTCTGCTTACTAGGAGAAACATTAATTCCTTGATATGATCCACTCGCCTACGCCTCGCATGCCTGTTAATCTCATACATGATTCTATATTTCACAAACATTCGACCTATGTACATGGAAACACATGAAAACTGAAGACATTCCAGACTAATGTAAGACATTAAAAATGAGAATATTTGAAAAGAATGGATCTTGGATAAAGTTTTCTTTTGGCAAAGGCTTCCACTATGTTTTCGTATTTTCACTTACTTGGTTGTTCATAGTTGGCGATAATTTCTCACTTGTTCCAGGGAACACCCTCCGGTAGAAGTGGTTACCGACAAACTTTGCACCTCTTTATATCTGAGTCACTGCGTGTGTGTGACCTCTGATTCGCTCGCGTTCGGCGGTCTTATTTTGAGCCATTGTTGTGTAGTTGAAGCAACCTATTTCTTGTACTGGTAATGGGATGGCCGTCCTCCACGATAAAATTAAGAGGTTTGGGGTAGAGTTTTAAATTCTCAAACATAAATCACCGGAAAATCCTTTTGCAAAAACCTTAAAACTTTTGGTCAACTTTTATGATTTTTAATGGGCATGTGAGTGCGTACAGAGTTAAGAGATTGAATTCTTCATGGAATAGGTGCTAATAAATTTTAAGCCATTAATAAAAATCATTTAGCGGCCTCAAGTAAAAAGTTAAATTATCTTGGCTCAATGGTCAACCAGTATTCCTCGCTTACGAAAATGGGGTTTCATTTGAATGGAGTCCGCCAAAGAATATGCATTTGTCCGAAATATGAATTTCGCGAATATTTTTTAACACTCTCATTTTTACTGGCCGAGCAAACTTCATTTCGAAAATTTGGCAAGCATGGATTTTTGCACACATCAAGGAACAAAACCCTTGAAATTATTGAAATATCAACGAAAAATAATATCCTATCACAGTTGTGCTTGAACGGCTGATCACACACATAATATTACATAGGTTTAAAAAAACGAGTTCTGAAACCCAAGGAATTAGAAAAGGAGACACAGTACTGGCAAGCATGCCGCAGCTATAACGAGTGAAGTAGCAGAAATGCGTCCGTACAAGTTCCCTGTTATATGCCAACTAACAGATGAACTGGTAGGGTCGATATTTTTGTTTGGCAGACTTTTACGTTGGAAATACAAATGCGTCCAGGACTTACTTAAACACCCTGGGCAATAATTCACATTCTATATTTTAAATCCTCAACCCGCTCGTCGTGGATAACATCATTCCATCCCCATGAGCGGAACTCCTAAGCGTAATATCCCCTTCAGCCCCCTTTAGGCAATTTTTCTTCCGTCCAAGCACGGACGCTCAGGCCTCCCCTTTCCCGAACCTTAATTAGCTTACAGCCCCTAGACCACGAGTGTGCAGTAGTTATACGGTTTCCTTGTGGCACGAAAACCTGAAATGACTCTCAAAGGAATGCAACATTGGAAGTCACTTTTTTTACGAAATTGGACTCAACAGAACATGTCCACAGGGATAATATTCCATTTTTAAAGATGACTGCTTCACCTATGAGCTCTAGACAGAATGTTGTGACTTAATAAATTACGGAGGTAGATCTTTCTGATGATTTTTCAACTGATTTGAGCAAGCGTTCATTATAACTTATGATCTTCGCATAATTTAAGCACTAAAATAACATTAATTGATTAAAATTAATTAACTTTTTCATGAAAGGCCTGCGTGAAAAATAAAAATGAGATTTCTAGAAATAGAGAAACAGTAGAAGGATTTATTTTAATATTTTGTCGAGTGAAGATACCATTGGACCTCCATGGGAAAAACACATAAAACTGTATTTAACAATAACGAAAAGCTAATGTAAACCTTGCTACTCTTCCCAATAAGGGTCCGAGACAGGCTTATTTTTAACCAGCATTTTTAGGGAAATGCCTTGAACCAATCTCACTAGCGACTCTTTAGAACAAAATATGTATATGAAGTTAATGGAAAATCAAAGGCAAAAGACAAAAGTTTGAAAAGTGAAGGAGAAGAAGAGTGTAATACATCTGAAATATATGTTTTAGCGTAGTAATATTTAGGTTTCTCATAGCAACGAACAAAAGGCGGGAAAATACATAGATAAATTACGGAAAATAATATAATTACATTCTAAAAAGGGGAAGTAGCCATTGAAATTCAAGTACGAACTCTAATTTTCGGCACCATTCATTGTTATGATTGAGGAAATGAATATTGAGTTCGAGAGGGAATCTTCAATTAAGTATTCTGGAGTCTGGATCATTCATAACTGCCATGCGTAGTTTTCTTCAAGTCCAGGCTTCATAATCCCTGGTTAAACATTTTCTGGGCATGATGGCCGATATGAATCAATCGTGTTATCGATAGCGTGCCAACTATAATATTAACGTCAACTAAATGACAGCTAGATGTACTACACGAAACAAGAATTCTCAGTAATTATCGCATGAATGTAAAGCCTACGTAAGATGATGAATAGTGCCAACCAGACATTATAAAACTGGGCATAAAAATAATCCAAACGCGCATAAAGCATTGGGTTTCAGTGTTAATAAAGTTGCAAATACCCATGGAATAATTAATGGTTTCTTTCTCTTTTCTCTTCCAGGACTTTCAATAAAATGCTACCAGTGCAACTCAGAATACGACCCTCGCTGTGGAGACCCGTTTGACTCATTCTCCATCGGAGAAGTTGACTGCAACCTCAAGCCGAAGCACGAACATCTAGATCACCTCAACGCAACTCTCTGTCGCAAGATCGTCCAGAAAGGTGAGGTTGCTCAACAATTAGCCAGAACTCTAATTATTTTTTTCCCGAAAAGGCACATTAGAGCCATGCCTCTGTGGAAAATCGTATTCACTTGATATAGAATTTAATTTTCTAAAATTTATTTTCCAAATCGTCACAATAATTGCTAACAGCTGACTTTCATGAAAAATGAAGGTGGAATTACTGGTATTTGTATTTATACTTTTATTTACGAGGGCTTCACAAGAAAAATATAACACAACTTGTCACTTGAGTTCAAAGTAAATTCCTGTGCAAAAAAATTATATTCATTCAATATCTTTTGAGTGAAAAAATTAGTAACATGTTAGTATACATTTTAAACTTAACGTATCTCATTGAAGCAAGATCATATAGAAAGGTGAGCTTAGATAATAATTAGCCAGAAATCAAATGCACATCCATACCCCAGGGGCTTATCATCACTTGATGTAAAATTTAATTTTCTACAAACTTTTATATGAATTGCCACGTTTCATGTCAAAACTTTGCAACTCACAGTACCAAGAAGAAGGTGGAATAACTGACAATTGTATTTACGATTTAATTCTCGATGAAAATGCAAAAAATAAAGATAACACTACGATATTGAATCCAAATCTTGAGCAAAGCACATTCCATACTTTTTGAGTGAATGTGATAAGATCTACGTTGATACACAGTTAAAACTTTTTTCTTCTCTTACGTCCCATTAAGAAATGAAATATTTGAGGCACAGTGAAATTCTAACATGCTACACTGTCAAGTCATTCCAAATTCCATTCATTAAACAAATTCCATCTTATTGACCTAATCGATTAACGCCAGAATTATTTTTCAGGCCATCATATTAAAATAGCCACACAATAAAAATATTCGATTGAATCGGTCAAATATTTCGGCTTCCAAATGAGAATATATATCAGGATATTTGAATGATATTGTCTCAGGACCTGGTGGAACTTATTCATTATGAAATACAGAATTCTTTACAATTTTCCACTTTATAATTAGTTTTTAATGCGCTAAAAACTAAATTTTAAAAGTACGCTGAATAAGCGGATTGAAAAAGTGGAAAATTGCGAAGAATTTTTTTTCATATTGGGATATTGTTATAAAAAAGCATAACGTAAATTTGAAAAATACAGTAAGCAGGGCAATTTAGATCAATAAATGTTCGTTGTGACCATATGATCACGCTAGGCATCAAAGGGTCTTAGAAATGAATTTGATAAAATTTCATTTTCGAAACCTCCGACCAGCCGCTATGCCCCCCGAGGTAGTTCACGCACCCGAAATATAGTTCCCGCCGAGTTTTACAGCTGATCCAATCCCCCCATTGGGCAGATTAGCTTTGATAATGGCCCATGAAATCCTCGCTCTCCACGAGATAAACGGTACAAACGGAGAGGGCGTGGTGCCGACTCTTAATAAGTGGGTAATTGGTCCCGATCGATCCGACGAAACTGAAATAGATTGGCGTGACAGTTATGCCGAGTTTGGACTTGAATCGGTCACACGGGAGAACTCGCTTCAATCAATCACACTCTCTTTCAGGCGACCCCTCTCTGCCACTTCGGTCACTATTCCGATTTCGCAGGGATCTCACTATTAAGGATCCAACTTTGCGAAATCAGCGGTGTCATTCAAATGCTTCGAATCGAGGAGGATTTCGGTTTCGGAAACGATTGATGAGATGGGTGGTCCATTCCTTTCGTTTGAAAAGCATTTCCCTTTCCGAAAGGCAGTCGCAATTGCGATCGATGTAATCAGTATCCTGCTCACGGAAGAAAAGCAAAACCTCTCTTAAGCCCATTCAGTCGCAGCTTCAGAATGAAAGAGAATGGTTTTCTTCGTTTGGAGAGGCTAGAATGTTTCGAAACTGACAAGAGTAAGGTGTGTACCTTAGCTAATTTTAACAGCTCAACGGTTATTGTAAATAGATGGATGTGATTTTAGTAAGAATGTTCGTAAGAGATTAGTTATCAATGGCATGCACTCAGGACTTGTACGAAGTACCTACCTCAACACTTTCGAGTGCCATGGACGATTTTGTATGACCACCGTTTTCTTCCGCTAAGAAACCAAGGACATCCCGGGTCGTCCTTAGGTGGAAAAGAAAAACAAAATATAAACTCATTTCATTAGAACGGCTTTTTACAACCGTAAGATTAAAAAACCAAAGAACCTTCAGCATTAGTGCATTAATCAATTTTTCTCAAAATTTCACTCCGTATGCTAGGAGCTTCTTTAGGAGAGCGCCTTGAAGTCAAAACTAAGAACAAACTGGTATTTAAATACTAAAAACAAAGTTATGAACTTCAAATGATGTGCTGATTAGATCAATTTAATATTAAATGCATCCACAGAAATTCAAAAATTTCGAAAGTTCATTTTTTCCAGACATTATTCAATTTAAATGCCCAGTAACCAAATTGTTGAAAACACTTTTTTTCAGTCTCTTACATTGTTTTGAGAACGTCAAGTAACTTACAAAATTTGCACCCTCGAGATAATTTCCGTGGATGGTGTGCTCCCAAGAATACTCAAATCTCCCGGTTTTGATGCTCTTTTCGAGAACGGAATTTGCAAGTTTTAGACTGCACGCTACAAATGGCAATTTTTGAAATTAAATATCCACATTATCCGATTGTTATCAAAGCAAAAAATGGAAAACAAATTTTAACTTATTCAAATACCATAAATATATATAATTCATATAGCGTAAAGTTTTTATAGCAAAAATAATTTTATAGTCGATGTTTTTTAACGGTCCTATTTGATTAGTCTATAAATGTGAGTCAAATGCACCCGAGTGGACCATGTTTTTACTGTACATTGTACATAAGTTTTTTTCACAGATGGTTCGATAATTTGAACGCAAATGAGCGATGTGGTAGCGATTAATATTCTTCATTTGCTTTCATTGAACCCCCTTTATCATAATAATACAGAAACATACAGGGAATGAGAGATTAAATCTGATACGTAGCGGGCGTCATGAATTCAAACGAAAAGCACTCATTTACGTTCCGAAGACAAAAATCACTATTTATGATTTAAATATGAGTATTTTTTTTAGTTACCGAGCCGGCAAAATCTTTTAATATTCGCGTCATCAGCGACTGTAAATTTTATTAAAAATAACACAAGACGAGTTTTTTTTCATCTTCGCAGTCTTTAAATACATACTTGAATACCGATAAATAAATAAAGGAAACCGATGCATGAAATTAGAGTTGAAATTTATAAAATAAGTGGCGAATATAAGGTAACCAGCCACGCAAATGGGGCAAAAAGAAGAATATTAATCATAAATGAAAAGGGATGAACAGAGAGATGTGTTCAATACCTTGTGAATGAGAAGCAGTAACTTTGTAACTCCACATATATTTATTAGAAACGACATAGGTTACGACGTGGCACGTCACCATCAGATACAAATAGCACAGAACACTCAGAATATATAGTCACATTCATTAGGGGGGAGGGCGAGAGGTAGGATGATGTAGGGTGGGGAGGATGAACACTCCACAACTCATCCTCCCCAATCTACGTCACCCTCCCTCTCGCCCTCCCACCTAATGTGTGCTATTTGTACCTGATGGTGATGTGCAACGTCGAAACGTAGGTCGTTTATAATAAATATATGTGGAATTACAAAGTTACTGCTTCTCATTCACAATGCTAAGAAAATCCCATGAAGTCACGCCTGAGACAACGGAGTTGTTCTATACCTGTTCGATTTCATCAATAGACAATGAGCTAAGCTTAACAATATACAATAAGAATGGTTGAATTCGGCTGGGTAAGGCAAGATGCAGTGGGCTTGCATTATATAGTAAAACAATAACCGCAATTAACTGCTCACTATGGGAGTTCGGTCGACGGAAAATATTTGCGGTGAAACTAATGAGTTATATTATCCAAGAAGAGAGCAGCTAGCAAGTAAATTTAAATTAAAGATTAATCCAAATTGTCAATGAAAGCAAACGATTTTTTACTCCTATGCATTCATCTCGGTCATCCAGATGAACATCGACATGGAGAGTTCAAATCTCGTATATACGTATGTGTTTAAGAGACTTTTAACTCTCCCTCTCGATGGTCATCTGGATGACCAAAATGAACGCATAGGAGTCAAAATTCCTTATCTTTCATTGGCAATTTGGATTTATCTTTAATTTAAAGTATACCTATGTGCGTGGAATAATAGAATTTTTTAACCTATCCGCTAAAAAGAGACTAATTATATACTTTTCCTCTTGTTTTCGACTTAAATATGTAGTTAAGGGTTTGAATTCCCTTCCCTTACGGTCCCAAACTCGGTAGTATGCTTTTATGAATCAATCGGGTACAGGGGAATTTTGAAAATGACAGTCCTCTGGGTTTTGTTAGCAAGGTTTATGGTGCGGATAGCGGAGTAGGATTTAAAATGTATTTAATCTTTCCCCATTTTAAGCCGAAGGGACCTCCTCTTCGTGTATTCTAAAAGCGTGGATCGCACAATAGTGGATTCTCCGCACAATATCACTTAGGGCAGCAACGATTTCAGGCTTGTCTTCAATTTATTTTCAATTATCTCAATATACGCTTTATAATTTTTTATGTTTATTCATGCAATCTAACTTTTTATTTAATAATGACAGCTATTTGCCCTCCTAATCTAAGTGACGCCTAAGCGATACCACCCCCTTCATCGTTTACCACCCTGATTACGAAATTTTTTATGTAATCCAGTCGCAAAGAAACTTTCTAAAGTTGAAACGTATGGGTGAGAAGTTCACGATTTGAATTCCTGTGAATAGGAAAAGAGGGAATTAACAATAATTCTAATACACTCTTCCATTGACGCTATCAGTATTTTTACCGTAAGTATATACATATATTCACGAGACGACTAAACCACATTCCATCCGTAACCACTACATCTTATTTACTGGCCACTAGAGTAAATAAAACTTTGCACCCTATTAATCAAAAATTCATTCGCCGCGTAAGACAGATACTACCAAGGACCACTTAACAGTGTAATGCCGGAGGAAAAACTTTCATCAGTAAGTAATTTCCAATGAGAATATTTGATAATTAGCAAGGGCTTTGGAAATTATTCACTTTCCTTGACACCTGTTTCATTAATCAAACCCTAATAAGAAGTAGAAAAAACGAGCAAGCTGAAGTTTCAGACAGAAGTGGAATGCAGACGGTATGATTAATTTTACAAATTATAATATGTCTAATTCGTCTTATGTTCTTGTCTTTGCTTTTTCATGGTGTCGTTACTATCAGATTCCCATGGTTTCCGCTGCAAAATCATCTTCATCATATTCTTCCATTAATTAGGGATAGGTTTCTATCAGTCTGAAAAGTTTGACTCTGTTATAAAACCTTCGTGAGTTAGGGATGAACATTACAGGTGCTCCATTTGATCCCGATAGTACTTTCTATTTTATTTGGCATTTTTATTTCTCTTTAATCTCTTGCCAAGTTACAGCGAACTTCCCTCATTGTTTTAATGAGCACCTCTTTTAATGTCCTCCGGTGCCTATTTGAGGAATTCAGCAGCAACATAATTAATAGATAATATAACCTCTCCTTGACCTCAGCATGGTTTCCAAGGGCATTAGTGACGAAGGCATTCCATTCATTTATATTTAGCACTCGCAGTGACTTTTAATTACTTATCAGTCAGCTCACATCACTAATTTGTTTCATAGAAGTAGTTACAGTTTCTAACCATTTCTTCTCTATTCCCCTTTTTCACCTCAGTTAAAAATATTATTACCCCTTCCTAATATAATTTATTTAACAATAATTTAATTCCACAAATGAAAATGACATTCATGTCCAAGAATCGATTTTGATAAATGGCAAAAAATAAACTCCACTGAATGTCACAGAATAAATTAAAACAAACATAATTTGACAGATTTTCAAAAAATCTATACATATTTTCCTGAAGAGTTATCCCAGTTCCCCCGAAACCTCCCTGGATTTTTCTCAGGGGGGATTTGGTCGAGAGCCCCTGTTTATAGACAACTTTTGAACCTATCCAACACAAAGTAATGTCATTGGATAGCTCAAACACCATCATAGGTACACCTACTATCCCAGGATATTGAGGGTACATTAGTTTGATCATATCACATAGTTATGGGATTAAGAGCAGCGCCAATCATCCGCATATTCTGATTGCTCTCTCTACATGAGTTACTACAAATCAAGTACATCCCATTTTCCCCCGTAACAGCCAAGTCATGAATAAATCTCCTATCCTCGAAAATGTATTCAATTATAGGCAAAGAAAATACAATCCGTTTTATATTTGTTGTCCAATTCTTGCAGCTGTTATATATGAAGAATACCATATAACGAGGGGAAATAACGGGAAACCGTTTATTCACATGCTGTAGGATCGAATCAGTAGAATTGGCGGAAGGTTTGATATTCACCGTTTCGAGTTAGCTGCATTGAGGAGGACTTAGATTAACTGTGAGATAGAGGTTTTAAAATTGGACAAAGAGGTAACGACCACGCAGATACGACCAGTCCTAACCGTAGCCGTCAATTATTTGCAAATTTCACCATTATTGTTCCCTATTTCCTCGTTTACCCTAACTTTCCAGGTTTTTATACACTAGCTTTAAAGGCCCTCTTCTTAACTCGCCTTTTTTCCGGTCTAGAAATGTCGCCATAATACCAGGGTGCACCCTTTATATATACTGCTAAAAATGTTCTTATTCTTTCTTTACAGTATGCTCTTATGGCCTGTTTCCTCTTCAAATAACAGCCTTCTCTAGTATAGGTTGTCGCACCACCTTTTTCTTTTCCGACCGACTTTTCTTCTATTTGAGAACTGGTGATATACCAAACTGTCGCTTGCCATTATCTTGATATCTTCGTTCCATTCTTGTTTTCGTTTGAGGTGGCTGGAGCGGTAATCGTGGGTCACTGAGTGCACATTTTAGTTATTTTTTAAGTTTAAAAAAATTAATTGTGCCACACTTCAATTAAGTACATATGTTAATGCGTTAGAGCTCGACATACAGGCAGTAACGAAAATGAAATAAGAATTATATTTTACATTTTTTTCTTTAATGACAACATGCTGAGTAAATTATTCGGCGCGGTATTCGAAATATAGACGAAATTAATTATATTAAAATCTGTTGTTTTTTAATATTGGACGGTGTGGCACCTTTATAATCGTTATCAACAATTATAATATAAGTGTATTATTTCACGTTTAGAATAAAACCTGTAGACATGGCATCGACTTATGACGAAATATATGTCATATATGTGTTGAATTAGCATTGAATTACTAAGCAACCAAATCGCTAGGATTCATTTTTATCTATAGATATCAAGGAGGTTAAAATAAAATGGAGGAGGCATAACCGTGAACGCTCATGGACGAAAGTGAAGCAAGAATAGGGGTGCTTGGGAAGGCTTTGTGCCGAGTAGGTGTTGCCAAACCAGTCACAAAACATCGCATTGTCGGTGGTTTTTAACTGAGATTTGACGACAATCGAACGCAACCGCTGGACACGTAAGCCAGAGGAAGGTCTGAACTGTGCCGACTGCAATGGCGGAATTGGCTTAAAAAATCAAGTGGTATGTCACCTCCATTTCTTTTCTAACCTCCTTGATAGATATCACTAATGATAACACGTATGCAAAGTTTCACGAAAATCTGTACATTTTCAAAATCGCTCCAACCACCTAAAGTACCCATTGTTGTTTTATACATTGTGGATTATGTTTCTGGTCTCAAGGATTTATTTCTCCAAATTCATTCAATGCTGCACCCTGCTGCCTTATTTGCCCTAATGACTCCGAGTCGCACTTCATCTTCGATATCTTCGAAGCTTGTTATAAGCATGCCTTGACATGTAATTTTTTATTATTTTGTATCATCTGACCGTCAACTTCGATTTTTTCATCTAAAGGGGTTATTTAGACACTGTGATAAAAAGTTTCGCTAATGGACATTACACACTTTTATCTTAAATCAGAAACCCCCTGCGTTCCACTTCGATTGAGCGCATCGCAGTTCACAAAAGCACTTCTCTTCAAATAACCCAGGTCAAGAATCCCCGGAATGCTCCATTTCATCCCGAACAGAAATCCGTTCCACCTAAAGAGAAGCATTAATACGCCGGCTTGGCGCTGTGTCATCGACCCCCCGCAAACCGTTACCGGCGACCAACGGACCAGAAACGAAAATAAACGATCGATATTTACACCGCGCGCTCCTTTCACTATTGTCTGGCGCCCAATCCTTTTTCTTACCCTCTTCTCTCGGGCAGCATCGATCCACCGGCAGAATAATCGAATGGGCGCGATGGCGAAATAAGGGGAGGAAAACATTTGTATATGAAAAGCCCTTCCTCTAGCCCGTGGAAGCGTTAAGCCGGCGAGTTTCATCGATCTGTTTCTTTTTTTTAGTTCTCGCCGAGGATGAAGAAACGTAAAATTTCCTACACAGCGGAAGAAAATAAAATCCACGTCGCATGTTGGTGCCGCTAGGATTAGGGTTTTCGAATAGAAGCAGGAGGGGATAGGCTCACAAAGGAACGAAAATTCTCTCATTGGAAGACATTTCGATGGATCGAATTATATGATTGATATATCGAAAAGCTCGATGCTCGACGTTCACTTAAGTATCCTCGCGGAGTGATATCCATTCACCTATTAATGAGCAAAGATAATGCGGAGATGTAACATCGCTCTCCCAAATAATTACCCCAGAATTTCAATAAAACCACAATCATTCAGTGTAGGTATAGTAAAGTTTTATCGGACCATGTTGACGATTTCATCATAACCTACGTTAAAATTCAACATTTCAAGAAAGGCATCACCTGTTAACAGAGTGAGAAAGGTTATTGGCTATATTCATTTCTCCACTGCATATAGAAAGACTTTATTATAAACCTATCTTATAACAATCATGTTTATGCACTACGTAAAGAACTGGCTTCCCATCCCGAAGACCCGGGTACGAGCCCCGGAACTAGCGGAGATTCTTTTTAGTGAATTACCGATCCTTACTTGGGTGATGTATGATTTAAAGCTTTCCCGGCGAATCTTCTGGTTGAAAATACCTCGGTTTTGACACCGGGTAAGGTTCTCCACTTCTTCCAACGATTCGGAAGGCGACTCGCCCATCGTCCTCAGGGATCCTGGAATCCAATAAAACGTTGAAAAAACGCCTATCGAAAAACGCTGGAAGATATGGAGAGCCTTACCCGGTGAAAAGACCGAGGGATTTCAACCTTACTTGGGTACTATTCGAAGAGCACTTCAAGTAAAGAACTCCGTCCGTCGTATTGGGCGTTAAACCGCAGCCCCCTTGGCGCCTTTCGTTAAGAGCAGACTAATGACGACGTCGGGTTTCTCTCCAACCTTCCGCCGTATCTAAATAATTACTTCCTTGCCAACCTACCCACCTAATCTTAAGAGCGCCAATTACTTCAGAGATCGGTTGCCTCTCCAAATAACCAAACAAGATAAAGGAAACAAAATACTTGCAGTTTTCCATTAAGAAATAATTAAATTCTGACCAGTTTCGATGTTACCAAATCATCTTCAACTTGAAGATGATTTAGTAGGTTCGAAACTAGTAGTTCAACATGAAGATGATGTTGTAACATCCAAACTAATTAAATTATTGATAAGTGGAAAACTGCATGTGTTTTGTTTACTTCATCATGGAACGGTTCCGCCACAACACGCCTGAATCTTTATTTTACAACCAACCAAGATTCCATAGCTAAGCATCAAACAATTCAGACACAACTTGATACCATGGCGTTATTTCAAAGAAGAGCAAATTTTATTAAAGCATTGGGTACCTAGCTATTTAACAAAATGGGTACTGAGCTACAGGATCTAGGCTTGAAAATCTAAAATGTAAACTAAAGGCAAAGTTGGGAGATTACAAATAATTTTGAATCTTTAAAAGATTAATCAATGACCTATGAATGGAACGGGTTTGAACTCCGTCGGTTTTTACGTAAAAAAACTGTTGTAAAAACTTTTGAAATAACGTTTTTCTGAATTAATTTGTTCAGATTAAGGGCACCTTCAGACTGGTATTTCGCAATTTTGAGGACCAAATTTTATAAAATACTTTCAAAAATAAAAGCTGAAGACAAAAGCTACTCAGACCAAAGTCGCCAAATCGCTCCTTACCTGCAATTTAAAAAATGAGGCGAATCAGCAAAGTAGGTATGTTCGATGCGTGAGTGGGGTGGTCACTCCTTGGATAGGGCACTCGGCTATCGCAACGACTCCATCTAAAAAATACAAGTGGGGTGATTTTTCTAGTAACCAGACCTCGCAGGAATAGGCAGATGACCCAGGGTAATGAGCTTTCCTCAGTTTCCCAGAAAGTGCGTATTTCACATGCTTTTGGCCCTACTACGAGGTGAGCAGTTCGCTCATCTACCACATCCTTTAATCAATGAACAAGTGAGTGATGTCGATACACCACCACACCAACGATTTTCGGTAATGCGGCCTGGTACGATGGAAGCACCGTTTTCCACACGATCACCAGGGAAATCGTTGTGCTAGGCACGACTTTAGTGGGGAAATCGTCCAGATCGTCCCGGGCGCTATTGCCCTTGCCTACAAGTAGCAAAGAGTAAGAGCTTAATGACCTTATCTGTCGATGCACGTAAAAACTGATGCAATACTGCAGTTAACTCTACTCTTACGGCTTTTTTCTTTGGGGACGACTACTTATTGTTAGTCCCAGGATCATAATATTTTATTCTGAAAACATCGATTTTATGTTAAGGCCGTTTAACACGATGAAAGATTTTGTACAAACGAATGTACGTGAGATTGTACGTTTGTCTCAACGAAATTAGAACAGGTTCTATTTCCCGTGCAGGCATTGAGACATTCGCACAAGGGTTCATACAATTTGCCGCTTTACACGATACATTTTGCCTCATGCAAGAGTTCACGGGAGAGTTTGTACAAACAAATGTACCGTGTAAAACGGCCTTTATACTCTCCGTAAAAATTTGAAAATAAATAATGGAGTTAATTGCAACATATATTCCGGGTCAAAGGAAAGGATGCTTTCCAAACGACCGCTTTCGCGCCAAAGTGGGCCCTCCAGAAGTGTCGTCACCTGCCGCATCCGGTTAAAAGCTCTTGCGCTGCTCTCATAATCAAGTGACGAAGTGTGACGAAGGATCTTACTAAGCATATCTATCTAATTTACCGTAAATTGACTATGAAAAGATAATTGAATACTTCGGTACGATCAAGAAGCGTGTTTCTGCATAGAAGAGAGGAGTTAAACAACAGGAATTATCGGTATTATTATGTATGGTTCTGGAATTCATACATTATTACTTGTTATTTCCCCAACGAGACCTGCGAAAAATGTAGGGGTGGTAAGAGCAACTACGGACTCCAGGAAGAAGCATATCATCAGGCAAAGAGTGTACAGCATAGGTTAACATATTCGTGTACGATGAGGCATGAGGATAGTGGATGTTCTTCCGGCGAAACCGTTTGACAACTTGAAGAGCGGTGTTTTAGTCCTCCCAGGTTTAGTTGAGAGAATGCTTGCCTAAAATTTTGAATTTTAACTCTTTCCATCCCAATGGGACACAATTTGTCCCAGTATATATCTCTGTTGTAAATGATAGATGAACACAGTAGGGAAAAAGTACACAGAAAATACGTAGTATATAGTTAAAGCGATTTCAAAACATGTAGAGAGAAAAATCAGTCTTGAAAACGTTAAACTCGGTGGCGAAGCCGAATACTAACTATTAGTCCCATTATAATCCCCACTGAGAACAATGCTAAGTAAAACCTCCTGAACCCAGACTAAATTTTAAATCTCGGATGTTTGAAAAGTTTAGCAATCCTCACTCTGCTGTGCGTTGGACTGGGCACACCCTTAAGTCGCTATGACATCAATAGAAAGATACTGAAGGGAAAAAATAAAGAAAATACCGGCGTAAAAGACAAAGGGAAAAATGCTTAAGGCAAATGAACAGGAAGCTGGGAAAGAAGATTTTACAGGGAAGTAAATGAACTTAGAATGGAGAAATGGAGGGAAGCAGCCAACCAAAAATAGATGGCCAAGTGATTAACAATTTGCCACTGATTTTCCAATATTGGCTTGAGACTGTAAAAAATACTATACGCATTTCTTCTTCCATCTAAATCTACTTTAACCGGTAGATAGCCTCTAATCAAGTCAATTATAATAAACAGACAAATATTTTCGGATATAAGGGCATAATGACCTAAAATTTCTCGCGTTGAAGATTCAGCCCCAGAGTACCATGGAAGCCAACTTGATGCCATCGACTACTTGCTCGAAAAGAACGTCGATTTCTATCATTTCGCTCTCCTTCAGTCTAGTATTTCGAGTGCCGCTAGTTGACAGATGTGCAATTTGCACAGAAGTCAGA
Organism: Pyrrhosoma nymphula; assembly: GCA_963573305.1. Taxonomy (NCBI): domain Eukaryota; kingdom Metazoa; phylum Arthropoda; class Insecta; order Odonata; family Coenagrionidae; genus Pyrrhosoma; species Pyrrhosoma nymphula. The sequence continues at coordinate 98,325,858 of OY754333.1, read as the reverse complement.
GCAAAAGACAACTGTGAAGCCGGAGAGCGTTTTATGGTGAGTTCATTACTTTATTCATTTGAACAACACTTTTATGCGTTATTTTTTTAATGATATTCTTCTCGAAACGTTCGTTTGAAATGTATAATTTCTCCAACCAGGCGATCACTTCCGTTTACATCAAAATAGTATAGACCTGATGAAAGATCTAAAGCTTTCCCGGCGTGTAGCGATATTTGTGGTTCTTCGGGTTTCCGACCGGGTCAAACTCTCCATTTCTGCCGACGTTTCCGACTCGGTCATCATGCCCTGAGGATGATGAACGACTCGTTCATCGAAACGTCGCGTCGGCAGAAATGGAGTTTGACCCGGTCGGAAACACAAAGAACCACCAGTATAGACCTGGACTTACAAGACACGTTTCATAGTGACACTGGGGTGAGATCACGGTTCCTCCTTTCGCGTTGTCGTTATCGTTATCTAAAACGCAAACCGCTCTAGAAGTGCAATTCTCAGTACATCCGTCCTAAAAGCGCACTTTATTAATAAAAACTAGTGATTTAAAGCTACTTATAACATTTTAAGAGTGAATATCACGTTTTCCCTCTCATGTACGCCATTGAACAATAACGATAACGCGAGAGCACGCATTACGGAGAACCTCGATTGCGTCCCCTGGGCTTTCTTGGTAGGGCTTATTATACATTACTTATCATGAGTATAAATAAATACTTCGTAATTTTCCACAGTTTTTATTAAGTTCTGTCCTGACCGGTTTTTATGGTTTCATATCATCATCATAAATAGGTGAAAGCATCGAAACCGGCCAGGCCAGAATATAAAAATGTGGAAAATTACGAATTATTTCTTCATGTTCGTGATAAGTAATGAGTCGATTCCAAAAAATAATTGCTTCTCTTCTAAAATTTCCAAGAAGGAATTGCCGAAAAGGAAAAATATTCCTCTTATCATACCTACATCGTCGGAAAGAGAATTTATTTGCCATTAATATGACATGCATCTTGGGTCGGCATCACTCACCTCCAAGACGTCAGTTCTCATAACTCAAATCAAAACACGGTAAAATTTCATCCAACGTGGTAATAGCAAAAGGCTCAGGCTGTTGAAGATGGGGAAGAGATGGATTCCACCAACCCCGGGAAGGATTCCCAGAGCGTGTTTACACGTTGCCCTCCGTCACTAATGCTTCCAGGGCGACGCTCTCAGAAGTTGCATGCCCGAGGGGGCGGGGGGGGAGGGATTGGCGATCATCGATTCGACCGTCCCAGAAACTTTTTTCTTCCTCCTAGCGTCCTCGCTCGTGTTATTGCAGTGGCTCCCCCACACCCTCACGGGAAATGTTTGCGACCGTCGGGAAGAGAAGCGCCACTTAAATAACATCCCAGCAATCGTTTCGGATAAGACGGGGTGATTACCTAGAGGCGGAAATCGAGAGAAGGGTGTGGGATTGGCGAAGAGAAATCGCGTCCCTTTTTCGAGCCCGTTCCTCAGGTAGGGATCCTTGGGTCCCCGTCTTTAAGTTGCATTATTGCTACAGGCCTGGGAAATGCTGCGGTTCGGTGACTGAGCGGGAACCGGTGTTTCTATCATGGCACGCCATTGCCAATATTTTACTCCATTTCCATGTAAAGAATTCCGCTTTCAATGCTTTACCAGGCCGAATATTACTTGGAGGTACAAATAAATACTCTGTAGCAGAATAACGACCCCAAAGTAATTAAGTCCAAAACGAAGTACCCCGGAGTAAATTTGGTGCATACATATTGTATTTCGCACAGCACTCAATCTATAACGTTCATTTTTAGTACCTACAAAATGAATAATTTCCAGGAGAAACATGAACACTTCCCCCATTTAAAACGCATGTTGTCTTATAGTCAGGAAAATAAAAGATGAGTCCCGTTCATCAGTAAGAAGATTTGTGCTCTATGTTACGAACCCAAATTGAAACAACTTGAGTTACTTTTGGATTTCGTGGAATTGAAAAATTCATCGCTTGAATGAAAAAGTGAAATATTTCGTGACCATGCTTTTTGTGCGAATGATAAAGACATTCAACTAAAGCTCCGCTAACACCTTACAAGAATTGTATGCTAAAAAAGCACAACTTCGATATAAAAATTGTATATTTTCAGTCAAAACCTGCCAGATAATCAGTTTACACCTCTGCACCAATAAGCTATAACATACGCTACAAAAATAAAAAGGACTTGCCCTGCTAACTACAATACCATTAACTCACCAAGAGAAGCTATGCCCAATTTAACTGCCGGCGTGGATAAATTCGACCACAACTTCCGCTCTTTTCCCAAATGAACCATCTTTCCCGGTTGTGGGATCATACAATGTAAACAATTGTTAAACACTTACTTACTTTGCCAAAAATACAGAAGAAAGATTAATTCAATGAAAATATTAATGTTTATGATAAAATAATTGGGTATTAGATGATTAAATGACTGTTCTAGGCAGTTTCATCTTCTCCATTTCCTGTTATGTGCGCCCCTTATTTGACAAATTAGAATGAATTCCCCGGGATCTGTTCGTTGAGACCAAATACAAAATTTTCATTTGCTGCAGAAAGAATTCATATCTGCTCAATTGAATTTGTAAGTTAGTCTTCAAACACTTCAAATTGATTGCGCTATGGACATTAAGCCTACAAAATAGCGACAATGGCTTTCTGAGATATAATACATAACATATATATCTGTTACTCAATAGGTTCACTAAGTCATCTACTACATAATTTTGCTGAGTTTGCATCTGTTTTGAGTTTAACTAAAAAAATCCATTGAATTTTAGGAGGTTCCGGCATCGCTGACGGCAGATTCTCTACGTCAACCTTAGAGGTTTTATATTTGTACAACAAATATAAGGTATATACGGTTGTATATATATACAACCTTAGGGGTATTTATTATTTTAAAAATCCATTAGAACATTTACCACTCATTTGAGCTTAAGCTTGTCAACAAATGTTCATATAAAGAATAAAATAGGTGCTTTTCCACCCAAATATGTGTAGTAAAAATTCCAGTGGAAAAGTTTATATTTAAGGGAATTGCTAAATCGTTTAAGAAACTTCTCCTGCTTAAATACTGCTATTCACGATGTGGCTCTACCAGCACGTAATTATTTCGACTCTTTTTGCAAACTAGTAGATGGATACCTACATGAATTGCTAATTTCGAAAATCACACACCAGTTCGCTTTGCATCAATCTTGATAACTTTCCCAGAGCAGGCAGAGAATAATGGATTGATTGCTAACCCGTAATGGATTGATAGCCAACCCTTACAAACTGAAAGCAAAGCGCTTTTAAAGAGGTTTCATTGTGCCCATTGGAGGAGCCGAAAGTCGATTCCTTCCCGAGAGCCGTACAGAAGTGGCGACTTACTCCTCTTCCAAACCGTGCTCTTAAGACTTCTCACTTATATGGAAAATGGACCAAAAGAGAATGATTTTAAACACTCTATAATTCACCATCTCGAAATCGTACGGTGAGGAGTGTTCGGTCGTCTTGCTCAAGGCACTTCCAACGGAAAAGGCCACGATTATCAGTCTAACCACCGAAAATCATACGGGCAAATCTGCGAAACTTTTAATATTCATCTCGGAGTCGGTTCTGAAAAAGGTTATCTTTGACTTCACTTCAAATTACCTGTATAATTTAGTACTTAATAAATCTGGAAGTCTCACGAAAGTTTCAGAGATTTCCCATCAAGTAGAAAAAATTATGAAACTTTGCACACAAAAAATCGACATTTTCAGGTATATTTTATAAAAGTCGAAGCTTAAAAAAAGAAAATATTTATTTCATCTGTGACATTGAGCACATTTTGAATAACTTAAGGAGTAAACTTTTTTTTAACTGTCTATGCCTATTTTTGTGTTTTATCAATATGAAAACGAATTATGGCAATAAAAATTGTTCTAGTTGACATCATCCTCCTTAATGTCACTCTTAAAAAAATAGCTAACAACGGGTTCGAGGGAAAATACTCGGCTACTTGTACACAAAATATAGTAAGCATTTTTTTGATGTGCCCTTCAATTCCTGATTTTTTTGGAAATTTGTTTAGGTTAAAAAAAACTAGCGAAGAAAAACAATGTCATTCAATTTAACCAAAATTTTTCAAAATAAAATATTAATGAAAATATCATTCCTGGAAAAATCTATTAAAGTAATCCTATTTGCCCATATGTAGATTAACCTTGAAGATTGATTTGAGCCACTGATCGATATGGTTTGGCAGGAAGTTAAAAAGTACCTTTCGTGAAACGAAGATGTATTTACCCTTGGGACTCACGATCGATCGACCTTTTAACGACCATCGTTTATCAGTTGAAGTATTCCCGCACAGAAAGAGGAATTCGGGTTATTAACGAAGAAAGACCTTCTGGAGGAATAAGGGGCCCCTTTGGTTTTACAGATAATCTCACCCCTCACCCAGCTCCATATTTTCGTCCGTGTTGATAAAATTTCACTGTTGAAAGTATTGTAAAAATGCACTCACCCCGTACTGAATTGAAGGCGACTTCTTTTTCGGTGAACAAAGGCCTCCCTTAATGCTCACGATATGGTTCAGCTCGGAAACATTCTGAAGCAATACCGACCAAATTTCAGAATCGAGTTGGATCCCATTTCTTCAGGTTACAGGAGACGTCTTCATGTCGAGGATTTTCGTTTGCTTCGACCTGAAGACGCCTTCTGTAATGGAAGCCTGTCGTCAACTAAATGCTGACTCACTCAGTTGCACCTGAAAAAAACAACCTACATCTCAAGCCAAATCCAACATCTCAAGCGGAAGCCTTCTCCCCAACTAAATTTTGAAATCGTCATGATGGCGCATTCGAGATCTCAAATTGAGTTTGATTCTCGTTGGAACTTGCTAGTATGAAGGCGAAAAGAGAGCACAGCTCCGGTCAAAATACGTGATTAGCGTTACGAGTGGGTCTGTATCGTCGACATTTAAAGCACTTAACAGCTCATCAGTAGCTATTTCTGTATCAATAGACACAGAGATATAAGTACATTTAGCTATAGATATCTCAATGATAGATAGCACATGGCATAGTCGGGAAGTATGCAGGTATCGAGGAGAAATAAAGAGGAGAAAGGGTACGCGGAATGAGAAAGTGTTTACGGGCAACAGGCTGCAGAAGGCTGTGATTCTGTGGAGGATGCTAAGTGAGGAAAGAAAAGGATAGCCATTTTGGATGGAATAAAAATCGGTAGAAAATATAAGGGTGGAATTAAGAGATATTGTAGAGGAAATATAAATTTTTCGAGAGTAAAATGTGGCATTTGGTAATGGTTTTGTTTTTATGTCCATCCTAAACTTCATTAAACCACAGATCAGCCCAAATGAAACGAATCAGACGATGCAAGCTGCATTAATATCACGATCAATTATTTCACATCAGTTGTATCCATCTCTCAATTCAACCTCTGAGTTAACTTTGAAAGGGCAATATTTACTTGACAAAAATAACAATAATGGATAATTATATTGATGGAGAAATCTCTCATGTCAATAAAAACTTGATCAATGATTCGGGATAAATTCTGTCTGACCTAGATAGTCAAATTACAGAGGAATTCCTTGAGTGATTCACAGTTAAGATCTTAACTCGAGATGAGTAAGCCAAAATTTTCAGTAAATTGCTAAGCCCACATTCATACATCCATTCAGATGGATCATTAGTTCCCTTACAATCAAGGGATTATTTGTGCTTCATGGTTACAATTATTGCAGAATGGCAGTATTGTTCAAGAAAATTTAGGCTTATACATAATTGTAAGATTTACACTGGTATATTAGTTTCTCCATCTGATCATCATTCGAATAACTGAATTCCTGTGCATTTCCATCATCAGCAACATGCAAATCCAATAATCACTTCAGTCATTTACAGGTATGGTTTAATGAGCTGAAAATTTGAGGATACAGGGGGCTAGCCATGGCATTGCCTCTACCGAGTCACCCGCAAGTGCAGATAAGAGCAAAGCTCCCCAGAGGAGAAACCATCCACGTTGACTGGGACTTGAACCCAGATCCCTCGATATTAACGAGGGATCAAGGAAAAGGATTTTTCCTCCGTGGAATTTTGTCACTAACTATAAATGTGAAAAAACAAAGAAGAATGTCCAAAACCAAATTATTAATCCATTGTACAATATTTCTACATGAACAATGCATAAATCAGTTTTTGACAGTTACTTCTACTTAACTGGAACATGCAACTAAGAAGTCCATTTATACTTTACTTTACCTACTGGATCATCTGATTTAAGTGTTAATTTGGTTTGGAATGAATATAGTTGGACTCATGAATCATGCTTGCAAATACTCTCATTCCCACCCCAAAGCCAATTCAACCCCAACCAGAATCTCCCGTTATAAAGTTACTTTATTTAATTATAGGTATATAATATTTAGGCACACAATACCTGAGAAAAGATTCAGCAGTACTCAATATTTTCAAGGATTCTCTTGCATTTCAAATCTTTGCACTAATAATTAGCTCAGAGTTTCCTGAATAGAATAACTTTTATTTTTCATTTTAATCTTCAATTATTTAATTGCATAATTTTTTTCTTTCATTGGAAACTATTAATTGCATTTCTGAATGAGATTTTTCATCAGGAGTATTTCTTCATTGCTTCACATTGAAATGCTTCAGCTCCTAAAAAATTAAATAATTACATCAACTGAATAGTCAACCAGGGGTCATTCAAGATTTACGCCAGTGTATAGACCACTTAGTGAATCCTCTCTCTGCATGTAAGGCAACATAAAATTTAATAAAATACATCCATTCCCTTTCAGTTGATTGCGCTTGATTTTTTGGAGTGTATACATAGATTTTATTGTTGATAAACATATTTTTGCACAATTTTGGAAGCAACAAATACTGTAAAGAAACTGAGCAAAAGATATTAAAAGTGTTTTGCTAAAGTATGGAGTAAAAATTTGCCATCGACTGATATGACACAAAAACAATTGCCACATTGTTTGCAGTGCTACAAACTGTATATTTTTTGTCCTAAGACAATTCAAAAGCCAATAGTATGTGTTTGGTCTCATGAACTACTAAAATCTCCATATAATACTGCATGAAATAGAAGTACTACTGATAAATTAAATTTAAACACTACAAAAACTGAAATACTACTGTTCAACCATGACACTTCACATAGCTTTGATCATCTGACCATGAAAAATGATAAACTCAAGTCTAGCTGGAAGCAGCAGATTCGTAGGTCAAACAAATGAAAATTCTGGGAACTGGTCAACACATGTATCTGCAAAATTATCTGTTGTCTTAATGGTGTAAGGTTTCTGAGTGACACATAATCAATTGAGGGACTATTGGCACTGCATCACTTTAACTTTGTGAATAAAGCCAATTATGCAATTGAATCCTGGGGGTCAGCTATGATTCACTTAAACAAAGTATCAGCATCTGCTACAAAAGAGAGCAATAAATTATGGGTAAATCAAATTTGTAGACCATTATTTGAGGATTAAAAATGAATCCAAATTGTCAAAAATAGAAGCAAAGGAAAATAGACTCCTATTTTCTATTTTCCTTTACTTCTATTGACAATTTGGATTAATCTTCAATCATAATTTGGTTGGCACCACTGTCTGTCTGAAAATAAAGCAGTCTTCCCCCAGGGTACAAACTGGTAAGTCATTTTGTGCGACCCTCTACCCCTCCATTGGAATAGGATGAGAAGAACCAGAATATAACAGTCTACTCTGACCCATAGAGGAACTTTTGAAAGCTTTTGAAGCTCACAATGATACCTAATCCATTCCATCATTGTCACCACTGTTACATTCTGGTCCTTCCCATCCTATTCCAATGGAGGGAAAGAGGGTCGCACAAAATGACTCGCCAGTTTGTGCCTTGGGGGAAGACTGCTTTATTTTCACACCATGTGATACAACGCCATACAGTATTGCCAACCAACTTACGAAAAACATCACAGTAAATAAATGTTTTAATAGCATATCTGAGTGTTATAACTAGGTTTGAAAATGTGTACCAATTGTATTGTATTTTGTCTATGCATACGTCATACATTATTTATTGACATGTCTTGTATCTATGCATTGAGTGCTCAGAAACATGATCTCTAGGCAAGCAAAGGTTATTATTGTTATATTTGATGATCACAGAGTCTCTCCCTCCCCCTTTCTTAATGCTATGGATAGTACCAATCCCCATTAGCCCCTCGAAAAATCTTACGTCACACTGGAATGGCCCCAACACATTAGTAGGAATCACCTACATTCCTTGAAAGAATTATAGTGCTGCCATGACAAAACAAAGATGTTATGCATGGATCACATTATAATATGTTCAATTCTGATCTGATAGTGAATTTCACCTTCATTTAAATCTTGCATGACTGGCTGCGTAGGCTGCAAAATGTTTGTGAAGGTGGTGAAGGCCATGAAACTCTAGATTGAATGCATGATGCCTACATTTAAGGGGAATATGACGTGTTGTCTACGTTCAAGGATACTCCATCTAAAATAAAAGAAAATTGTGAACTAAAATTATTATGCTTTCAACACTGACTACACTGTCTACCGAAAGCAGGGAACTGGGCCTTTCATCCCCAGACTATGTCGGTATCTATTACTGAGAATTACATTTGAATATATGTTATGACAGTAAGCAGACAAAACAGGATGATCAAAATGATGGAAAAAGGGTTAGGAATGTCTATCATTACCACTCTCCCTGAACTTGTAGGATAAATGGCTGAGTGAATCAGTATTTAGCATATTCTTCCCAGAAATCTCTGATGGTGAAATAGTTTTATTCTTAGAGAATAACTTAGGAAATAAACTTGTGCTGTGCTAACTCTCATGCGCATAACTAAAGATGAATTCATTTATTTCTCTTTTTCAACCAGTTTACGGAAAGACAAGATACATCCGAACATGTGGCTACGTTGGCGACGTCTCTCCTGAAGATGGCAAACTGTGTATTCAACGATCTGGGACATATGAGGTGAACGTCAACTACTGCGCCTGCAAAGGAGACTTATGCAACGGAGCCTCACCTCAACGGATCAGTGAATTGCTCCTTCTTCTAGTCACATTGGTCACCTTGAGAAAGCATGTGGCTATTTTATAACAAAGAGACTTAGAATAACGTGACAAAGAGGGGAGAGAGGTATAAAAAAGAAGAAAATGTAATAATTTAAAAAATGGTTTAAAAAAATGATCTCAAGGGATGTTTCATCCGCCCCACCTCCTAAACACTGTTGCTCTTCCCCACACCCAAAAATGCAAAGATGACGGGGCATTATGATGTACGTATAGAGCAAGAGAGAGAGAAAGCCAAGTAAATGGTAAATGACAGACCTTGATCATTTGGTAGGGGATAAAATGAAAAGAAAAAAAATAATTAAGCAGAATTGCAATAGCTGATGCATGCTTAGGAAAGGCATTCAATTTTTTTTCTTGGAAGGTGAATTTTAATGAATGCAAGGCATTGGCTCACAACAACATCCAACATTTTTGATGCCCCCCCTGAAGTGTGCCATTCACGCAGGTTTAAGAGTTCCAGGGTTGACTTTAGAGGCTGCAACCTTAATTTATTTTCCCAAAAAAAAAAGCTGCTCCACGTTTTTACCATTACGTTCTCTTATTCTGTGCAAATGTCTTTGCTACTACAATAATGAACATCACTATCAGACCTGACTGTGTGGCCCATTATGAACTATATTAACTGTGTGCATGAAGTGGGCAGCAAATAATTAGTACCTGTCGCTATAGCAAATTTCACCCTCTCACACATTTTCTCTTCTAATTTCGACTCTCCTTCTAGAGGCTCTGTAAATGCAAAAGAGTACGTCTATCTATAATTATCAGAATATCAGTTTTGTCAGGTGAATTTATTTAGTCAAGTTGTGGTGTTCATTGCATTGTTATGATTGCTACTGAAAAAAAACAAACTGTGATTTTCCTGGGTGTCATCATCAGAGCACACCTCTTGTATAATCAGAAAAAATGGCTTTGTACAGATGTTTTCCAATAGTTTTGAAATTAGAAATGAATACAACTTGATTTAGAGAAGTACATATATGCACCAAATGCTATAGAAGGTTACTGTTGAAGTTTATAAGTTAAGCAATAAATTTTAAACACTAGAGGTGAAGCTATACAATGCCATGAAAATTTAAGTTTTTAACTTGTTACTATTAGTGTGGTTAATAACAGGTAAAAAGCTTGAACAGTGAAGATCATTAACGATGAAATCTATAGAAGTTATTGCGGCCTCATCGACAACAATAATACTAATAGGTAAATAATAGAAATCTTGCGAGTATTATTGTGCGGAGAGTTTTCTTTCATTAACATCATAGCCTGATTACAATTCACTATTATAGAGTAATAATTACGAGAAATAAGCCCATTATTATTGTGTTCATTACACAGTTCCCAAATAGTGTGATATTTCTATCAGGTACTATGATCATCATTTTTCACAAAATGTACAATTCTTGGATCTTAATAAGTTTGTAAAAACATGATTGAGAAGAAATAATTTCTCCCTTAGTTCTTGAGTGAATTTACATGTTGATATGAGTTTATTCTATACTTGTACGTTAGGTGATAATAATAATTTCATTAAAAAATGAACTGTTCAAATATTAATGATTTGGGAAGGTAAGAGGGAAATATTATCAATTTTATCTACTTGATATTGTACTGTGCGACTGATTTCCCTGATGTTTGCAATGCATGCATTGAACTTTCTCTGTCCATGTTGCCCATTTATTTAATCAAATGTACATATAATTATAATTGTTATGATGGGAAGTAAATTGTCCCAAAATGGGAATAAATAACTTTGTTCAATCACTTTCACATAGTAGAGAGATAGCAAATGGCTATCTCAATGTCTCAGCTTCATTAAAGAATTATTTTTTTTCCACAGTTGTTCTATGATTTCAGGCTTTTGAAGTAATTAGTATAAAGATTTTAAAGCACCACGCTTTAAATACAGTAATGTAATAATAGTGATGGATATCACAAATAAGACGAAGATTTACGCTTCAAAAATGTTTTGGAAAGGATAACAGGAATACCTTTGATAAAAGGTGAATATTAAATGGTGATATAAAATATCAAATTGTGTCTTAGGTGAAGGTAAATGAGAGAGTGTTACAAAAATTACTACATGAAATTACATGTTAGCACACATTTAGAGAAGTATTTACAGGAGGATGGTTGACCAATCAACAAAACCAAAACTTCTGTAACGAACAGAGCACTCATGATTCTAGAAACATAATAATTTAGCAGAGAAATATATTTTAAGATTTGAAAAAAAACTCCATTTTATCCCAAGGCTATCTGTATTTTGTTCTCAAAAGAAATTTGCATTGAAGTAAGTGAACCATTTTTACCAAAAAAAGAAAAGGATTGTTTTGCCACAAAAAAGCTCTAGATCACCTTTTTATTTTTGTGTACTTTTGCAAATATTTTGCATGAAATGTGGTATTATTTATCAACACACTTTGAATTGAAAATGAAATCAGCGTGACAACGATTGAGCCATGATAAGTAATTGAGGATCAATCAAAGCATTATTCAATTGTTACGAGCCTAGAGGCAAACACTGTACTGAATTTCCTTGAAAAAAAGGTTGCATTGTGAAGTAAAATTGTTCTACATTAAATAGTTGAGTTAGGGAAAATTTAAATACTGTTTAAAGTATTATGTTCACAGCCTTAGAATTTTTACATCTATGATTGTTATTACTATTTATGACACGCGTTTATTTTGCAACATATTCAATAAGTTGTACCAATAGGAAAAAACGTCTCTGTTTTTACTGTGATTTACATTAGGTTAAAAGTATGACTGATGTAATTAGGATGAGAATGTGCTTTCATGTGATCTTTAAAATAAGCATGTATTCATTCACCTCGCTATGTAAAGTAGACACAAATATTTTAGTTTGTTTAATAACTCTGTACAGTTGTTCATAATATTTGTAGGAATAAAATCATGTTTACAAAAACATTGGAAAACATAATTCTAATTTACATGCTCTTGTTGTGGTTATAATTTAATGTAAGATTCAAATAGAAATTTGGCAATGATCACATGAAGATTTAATTGTAGCGCTGCCACAAGTATAGTGTTTTGGCCAGCCCTCTCTTACAATGTACCTCATTACCCACAGTGCTGCAAATATTGCAAGTAGATATAAAAGCTGCCATGAAGCAAAGGATATTGTACCTTTTCAGACACAAAAAATCTGATAGAGACATAGAACAAATGAGAAAATAATGCATTGCCTTCATTACTCACTGTTTTCAAACATAGCATACTAGCACCAAGATTGAGCTCAAGGTTTGGAATAGATGATTTCAAACAATGCTACAAGTAACTGTGAATTACATAGAAATTTCAACATTTCAAATTAAAAAGAACGGCATAACCTACTTTCAGATACACTGTTCTCACATTTGTATTGCGCTTGTTTAACATTTACTTTAGACCCTTTCATAATTAAACCTATTTTTTTATAGATTGGTGGCATTTCCACCAGCTCATAAATGATCATTTGTTAGAGATACGATTAAAAAACCCTAATCAACTACTCTTGATTTATACACCATTCCTTTAAAAATAGAGATATTTCAAAAAATAACATATTGATGTAAATATCCTGGATTTAAAACAATTGTTCGCTAAGTGATTTATTTTAGCGAGTACCTAGGTGGTTTTTAAAAATGATATTTTTTTGATGCATGATAAGGGACATATAAGTATATTTTAATAATTGGTCAATAAAACCTTCAATACATAATAATAATGTTTATCGGAGATGCTGTGAATAAAACAAACAAAAAGCAAATGTTATTATATTAATATTCATTACTACTGTCTCTCTATGAGTAGCCATTAAATTAATATGCCATGAATAAGAACTGTTTTCAAGCAATAGAATTGGGCCTATTCCAGCAGAGTCTCTCATTTGCCACATTATGTATTACCTATATGGTATGCGATAGTTTAAGTATATTCATATTTAATTTTTTTATTTTTGCAAAGTTCTGTAATATTAAAGTATACAATTTGACATGATTTTTAAGTTAGCATTGTGTGGAATTTTATGATTGAATGTTTCCTCTGTATATCACATCCAAATTAAAACTATGTATATAACCTTTTATTTAGGAAGGTTTTCAAAGGTAATGAAGTTCATATTTTAATTTGCCACAATCATGGGCACACATTCAAGAAAGGGTGAATTTCAATTTGGAGTAGTAATATTACAAAAAAGAGCTTTGGTAAAAAATAATGGTTATTGAAGCAAATTAACTTTTCAGTTATAGAAATTTGAATTTAAATGTGAGATACTTCATTTATAGTTACGAAAATTGTTTCATGAAATCGTAGGCATTGTACTCATATGTATGTGACATGAATGCCAATCTGAGTTTCAGAGAATTCTGTGTTCAGCACCACTCACTACTGCCAAAAACCCACTTCATTATGTCTATCAACATCAATTTTTGAACAGTCTTCATATTGATACGTTATTAAAAATAAAAATAAATTTAGGTTCACCTTTACATATATATTATCTGTAAGAGCCAATTATGTGAATAATTTGACAGCAAAATTGTATTTTGATACACAGTTGAACTTGGAAAAGTCAAATTTATGATTTTTTTTGGATACATACACTTTTGAATTAATTACTTATTCAATAAATCTATGTAAAAATCAAAGATATGGCAAAAAATTAGAATTTGCCGCCAGAGTGTAATGTTACAATTGATCAATGGATCTTTTTCAATTTACGCCTATTAAAAATGTCTTAAAAATTGATGGTATTAGTTCTAAAAGTAGACCTTACCATAGATATTGTTTTTTAAAAGTTTAATAGCTCACTCCCATTTCTATACTGCCAGAGGTGCCTCTCCGGCTTATTTAAGTCCCAAGCCGGAGCGCTGTATTGTTGTCAGTTGTTATCATCGTTGCTGTTGTTTTCTGTTTGTCTCGCTACATTGCCCTCTGGGCTGTACATTTTCTTCACCCCATGTGTTACTAATACTATAATGATGTATTGGGTGAATTTATAGAAAATAAAGGTTGTGAACATAAAAAATTAAACTGCTATCACTTCAACAAACAATTTTCAATATCCTAATTCATTGTAATATCATATCAAGCACAATTAAAAAAACATAACTTGATTTTAGAAACTCTTCCTTTGAACTACAACCTTGATATGGTGGAAGGGCTTGCATGTTCCAATGACCCCTAGCGCTGGACTGGCAGGAGGTGGCCCCTGGTAGGGCCGCCCATGCCAGATAAGTCGAAGGCTAGGAGCAGACAAAGTACAGTTGTGGTGGTGTCTCATTAAAAATACTATTGGCAAGTGGGGGTGGGAGTCCCTCCCAACTATCAATTACCCAGAATATGAAAGTCATTCACAGAGATTTGAATCCTGGAAACTACGGAACACCACCCACTAAGGTGGGTGACCTGGTGGGTGCCTGGCAGTGGGCAAGGCCTCCACAGTCATCATCACACGAAATCCTTGCACAACAATGTCATTGGAGGGTACAAGGAATAGTAGCGAGATGAAAAAGAAAAAAAAGGAGGAAAGCAGCGGTAAAAATAGGAACTTGGAACGTAAGGACAATGATGAGGGCTGGGAAGTTTGGGAAATTTAAACAGGAAATAGAGAAAGGGAAAATAGAAGTTTTGGGACTGTGCGAGATGAGATGGAAGGATAGCAGGGACCATTGGTGTGATAGTTCCAGAGTAATCTATAGTGGGGAAGATGTGAATCAATGTGAGGTAACTATGGTAGTGAATACAAACTTGGCGATGAGGATAGTAAACATTGAACATGTGAGCAACAGGATACTAGTGGTTGAAATAAAGGCAAGGCCGACGAATTTCATGCTGGTCCAGGTATACATGCCTACTTGCAACCATAGGGAGGAAGAGGTGGATTGGGTGTACGAGCAACTAAAAGAAATATTAAATTCCCAGGGAAGAAATACCTAATAGTGATGGGCGACTGGAATGCAGTGGTGGGGGAAAGGAGGGACAGATTTGAAGTGGGAAGGTATAGGCTAGGAACAAGAAATGACTGCAGTGAGAAGGCAGTTGAATTTCGTATAAGAAATAAATTAGTAGCAACAGACACTTGGTTTAAACCTCACCCAAGTTTTAGGTACACATGGAAAATTCCAGGTGATATTGGGAGATATTAAATTGATTACATTATGGTTAGGCAAAAATTTAGGTACAATGCAAAAAAAACTTGCGAAGCTATCCACGGGTGGATGCGGACTCAGATCGTAACTTAGTCATGATGAATTGTGAAGTTAGATTCAAAAGACTTTGTAAAGGTAGGAAGATAAAGAGGTGGAACGTGGTAGCATTGAAAGGGCTGAAAAGGAGGGAATACCATGAGCTACTGGAAAAGAATATAGGTGAAGCTAAGTGTATGGGAAAAAGCAAGAGAAGATGAGGGATTATAAAAACAGGCATAGTAAGAGCGGTAGATAAAACAATAAGAACAGTGGAAACTAGGAGGGTAAAAGAGCAGTGAATTACAGAAGAAATGATTACGAAAATGGGGGAGGAAGGGAGGGAGGATGTGGAAAAATGTCAACACCGACCTAGACAAGAGTAAGTATGAGGAATTAAGTATTTAAACCCGGCGTCCTTAATGGTTCCCCCAACAGCGCAGTGAAGGATCCCATTGTTGGGTTGGGTGCATGTGTCCTGTGTTTGGTCACTGGCCAGGAATTAACCTTTCTGTAAACCACCACACCTAGGCTAACTAGGTTTTTTTGCTTTTGCCTTTTCTAACGTGTGGCGCTGCAACTTTTACGGTCATTGGAGCTTTTTCTTTACTTTATGAAAATTTTACTCAAATTTGATGCATTTCGGAACTGGACAGCATAGTTGGTTCTAGGAGATACTTGAAATATCAATAAAAAAGAGGAAAGCAGAGACACAAATGACTGCACAATTTAAAAAATTGGAATTGACAGAAATTGACCTTAAAAAAATTAGAAAGTCAAACTCAAGAGACAAATATGATCAGTTGCTCCACTAATGTCTTCCTTAGTTTTGCTCCACAGAAAGGAAGGCCGAAATCAAATGCTATTTAATAACCTGATCAACTTAGAATGCAGATGTCAAGAATTAGAATTCCTATTAATCTCTAGACCATCAGAAAATACATTTCTCAATCTCAACAAACAAAGAGGGGAGAATAGGCATAACTATGGGCCAGATTCTTTGAGCAACTAGCATTCAAGGCTAATCATGCAAATAATCAGAGCTTCTAAAATTACGGAGGAGATTCAAGAGGAAAATTCAGGTGATCTGCACAATATTTTTCCTTACATACCTAAAAATTATTTCAAGCCTTACAGGTACAAAACTTTGATCAAATAGAGGTAAGTAATTTCCTACTAATCCGCTGGATTCAAGGTAAGTCTCCATATTGCCAAGTGGTTTTTGACTCCTTGATGTGCAACTCACCCAGGTAGCAACCCAGTATTGGCCCAACGTAGGCTCTTGATTGGCCAATGTAGGTTTTTGGTGCGACCCAACATTGGCTACCAACATTGGGCCTTCATTGGCATGTAACATTTGCCGATATTCAGCCAACAATAGGCCCGACACTGGGCCGACATTTGCCCGCTATCGGCCCAACAAGGTGTAGATATCGGCCGGCTATCCGCCCAACGTTTTGCCAACAGTAGAACGCTATTGACCTGCTATCAGCCCTACCCTGGCGAAAATATTGTAGAGGGAAGCAGATACGAATATCGTAATACCTCTCCACTGACTGACTTCGCTGCTCTATCAAATAAAAAAAAATTTATTGCCATTAATAACTTTGCATGTGCTATTGCACATTAGCATGATATAGTACATTGTATTACACTACCTCATATTTACCTCACGCTATGATACCTATATCGCATGAATTCCAAACCTGTGACTCAATGCTTCTATTTTCACACCCATTTCTAAATACTGCTGTTGAGAAAGACGTATATATGTAGTCACTTCCGTGGATAAATGTGACTTCGAGAACTATAATCATTGAATAATAATTCTGTGATAGTTTGAGGAAATACCATAAAATATTGATAAAAGTTATTTGCCATTAATTAATGCCAGATAACTGTTATCCTATGTTGCCACATAGTATGAATATAAATACAATATCACTCCGAATAAACAAGATTTTTCAAATTCCCGCACATTAGCTTCAGCGTCGTAGCTAGGGGCTGGCCAGACGGGCGGCTGCCAGAGTCGCAACCCTCAGGGGGCGCACTTTGCAGACCCACAGCCTGCGGGCCATAAATCGAGGTAATATTACCTCGATTTATGTGGTATCAACCAGCAACTGTCGTTTCTGGGCATCTTGATTCTTCTTGAATCTCCTTGTCTTACCTAGAGAGGAATAGGTTGTTTAATCTCGTATTGGATGGTTTCAGCTAGTACCATGCTACCTCGTTTCACATTGTATTAACTCGCTTCAAATGTGCAAGAATCAACTCGTATTATGGCGTCATATATAGGCGAACGAAGGCAGTAAGTGGAGTAATATCGCGGCACAGAGTAGGGATATATCTTTACTCTGTGATCGCGGGGTACATCGTGCATTTATGCCAACATTGGCTCAATGTCGTTCAACGATATCGGCCCAATATCGTTTGCTGATATTGGGCCGACGTACTCGCGCCAACATTGGCCCGATATCGGTTATGTAGGCTGTATGCTGGCCCGACACTCACGACACGCAGCCAGCGCCGGGCCAACGTCTCGCCAATATCTGATGCTACCTGGGTAGCATGGATCATTATTAAGTGGTGGTTGGTAGTGGGTTTAAAGTTTGGGTTACCTAGTTCCATGTGGTGGCACCTAATGCCCAAATTTTATTCTAATGACAGAGTAGGTAGTTACAAGTCAAATTTCAGAGTAGCCGAAGTTCATGAAATTCCATGACCTTGTACATTTCTCCAATGTACTTTAATAAATATGTCATAGAAATAAATCACCAACAACTGGGAAACACAAACACTGCAAACAAAAACGTAAGGTTTTACCTTTCAAATTTACCAAACACCACACACACAGCTTCTAAAATTTCTCACAGCCTTATGGGAAAGCAAAATATTAACATCAATTAACATACTCTGCTGTATGCAGGTATGGAGCCTTAAATGCAAGAGAGGGAAACACAAAAATGGAAGGATCCAATCCTGATTGCACCATGCATATCATAGGACTTACTACAATGACAGATTATATGTACATATAACATTTTATGGATCGTTGTAAAAATATTTGTATGTATGTATTTCAGAAAGTAGTATGGGGTCCCAACATTGGCCCAAAGAAAATTAATTTTGTTGGGCCAATGGCACAAAATTCCATTGACCCAACTGCAGAATTTTGATGGTATTACCACCAACGATTTACCAACCGTGCAACAATTCCCCAACGATGGGCCAACAATGAATATTACTTGGGCAACGAGGAGTACTAGAATTCAATTTTCCAATAGTCCAACTGCTTAAGTTATGACCCACCATAAACCTAAGATAATGATCCCAAAACAAACACAACATGAATCCCTGAAGCAGGATTTGAACCCAGAACCTTCGGATTGCCAGGCCTGCACATTAACATCCAAGCTATCACTACCTTCCAATTAAACAAAATATTAGGAAAGAATAAAAATAAATCATAAGAAAACCAAAGGTTTGATATTTCCTAAGACAAAGAAAGTAAGGCTGGTCATAAAAGTAGGAGGGAACAAACTGGAGCAAGCAGAGCATTTTAATTACATTTTCTTGTTCCAGCTCCAACCACCGATTTTTAATGAACCTAGTCTACAATGGGGTTATCTGTGTCACACTATAATAAGTAAATTTCATTTCTGGCAACATGTCATGTGCTGAGGATTTTTAAATTACTCAAGAGTACTTTTGACAGAGTCTTATTGTTGTTCTTACCTTTGTATGACAAACCAAAACAACAAAGTGACTTCCCTCTTTGCATGATATATTCTTAAGTGACTTTCCCTAACATTTTCTCTATCAAGTCCAAAGAATAAAATAATTATGTCCAAAATGTTTAGTCGTGTTTACTTTACCCCGTAGGGAGTATTGCCAGTGCATGAACCTTGAGGGAAAGCAAATGAACTACAGGCACATAGCACCAAAATTTAGGGGATCTTAAATCCCTATTTACAGAAATGAGCTTTTATATCAATAAACAACCTCAATTTACTTGAGAACATCATGATACTATCCTTATCCTTTAACAAATTAACATATAGAGGATGAGAATCCCAAAGTCTTCCCACCTTACGTTAATGCATTCGGTTGTTATTTTCTTCATGATAACCTTCTCTTATTTTACCCAAATGGCTTTGGCAGCAGTTTTCTCTTCCTCTGCATGATCCACTCATTCATAAATGTAATTAGCTATTCATTATGGATGAATTCTAGCAGAGCTACGCAAAAAAATTAGAAGAGAAAATTCAAGCTATTGCAGAAAAAACTGTTAAGTGTCAAGCACGATTTTTTTAAGGAAAGAAGCAGAACAAAATTGTTCCAGTGTTGGAAACTCGGTGGGGCTAAATATTTCACATGATTGAGTGACTTCTTGCTGAACATCCATTATGTAAGCAAGTTGCAGCGATAGATGTTGTATATTATTCATCTCTAGGAATATTAGAAAATATTGAGTGCCTCTGTGAAATTCTGAGAGAGTCAAATGATGTCACCATCACAATTCAAAGCAGGTCATAATATGTCACTTACAAGTGACATATTATGATTTGCAACTCGTTAGGGAATTTTTAAAAGAGAAGCAAAAGAAAAAAGAAAATTTTGGGAAGAAACAAGGAATACTTGCAGCTTCTACTGCGGCAGTGATTTTATATTTGCAGTTACACATGCTCACGACGAATATTAGCAGATAATTTTACATCTGCAGTTATCCTTAATCTGGTGCATACAATGCATTTTTTTTGTAAAGTATAGAGAATAGTATAACAGAAATTATGGCAAGTTGATTACAATAGGGAACAAATTTTGTATTTTTATAAGAAAAAACTGGAAAATCTTTTAATATGGAAATATTAAAATAATAACCGATAATAGTAAAACCTAGAATGTTGCCTGGAGCTGGAGCAGAGCTGGAGTCAGAGCTACAAAATAAACCGGAGCTGGAGCCAGAGCCACTCCCCAAGACATCGGCTCCAAAGTCCTGGTAGCAAAGACATTAGAAGGAGAATAGCACTAGTGAAAGAAGCATTTAGCAATACGAGGGAGCTGATGACAGGGACCTTGGGTAAGTATGTAAAGAAGAGACTGGAGATGAGTTCAATATGCTGTGTAGTGTTGCATGGTGCAGAAACATGGACTTTGAGGAAGACAGATGATGACAATAGGCTGCGCAGGCATTTGAGATGTGAGTGTGAAGAAGAAAGAGCGAAAGAAAAAATGGAGGATGGAAAGGAAGACGGACAAACAAGTGCTTGGTACCAATTGGTATAGTGGAAGAGGAAAGGAAACTTCTGGAGGATTAAAAGGAGGCAAATTAGGTGGTCGGAAGAGGTAATGAGAGGGGAAGGTTTCCTGAAGGCCGTGATAGAGGGGAGGATTTTGGGTAAGTGGGGAAGGGGATGGAAGAGAATTGGTTTCATGGATGGGATGGAGAGAAGTAAAATGGATGCTGAGATGATAAAATAAATTGTGTAGGTTGATACTCGGACACATTCCTAAAACCAACCCCTCTAATCCTCCTTACTTTTGAACCACCATGACTGTCATGAATGTGACAAATTGACCTTTCCCCTTGTTCCTTATCTCCCCCAACCTTCCTCCCAAATTCCCCCCCCCCTCTACCATCCCTACCCTCAACCTGAATGACATGTTTCAGACAAAAGTTACAAACTAGATTATTTAGGATTGTTTGAAATAATGAGACAATCATTATCACCTAATGTGCAAATTTTAAGCAATTTGACTGAATTTAAAGGTTCGCAGATGTTTTCAATGGTTTTAAACTCTGACGCACAAATTGACCTTTCCCATTATTCCTTATCCCCCAACCTTCCTCCCAGATTAGGGGCTGTCCATAACCCACGTAGACAAAAATAGGCCACTTTTTGACCCCCCCCCCCCAACCCCACATCGTGGACACTCGTAGACTTCATCCGGACCCCACTGTCCCCCCCGTGTTGTCCACGAACACTTTTCTTTTTTTTTTGGGGAAAAAAGCTGTGAAACAAATTATTAATTGATTGTCATGGACTAACTGTAATTTGCGGCTGATTCTAAGTAAACTGGCCACCGACACAATGTCCTCGCAACCATTCGCAACACTGAGTGTGCCATGGCAATGTCACTCCCGCCATGTCGTGTCGACCATTGTCTACGTAGACATCCCTCCAACCCCTCCTCCTCCCAACGTGGACCTCCGTTGACAACCCTCGTACCCCTTTTTGGTGTCTACATGGATTATGGACAGCCCCTTACCAGCCTCCCCCCTCTCACTTCTTTACCCTCAACCTGAATGACTATATAAACGACAAGAACAGGTGTTTTTACTATCAATGTACCTTGAAAATGATGCCATAGATGTCAAAATTGATTGAGGAAATACACAAGTGTGGAATTATTCTGTGTTTTTGTCCATCATGCAGTGGTGTCACTAGGGGAGTGCAGGGGGTGCAGACCACACCAGGTGGCACCATCACATGGGGCGACACCAACATGCAAAATATTACTTTCTATGATTCTATGCCACTCTATGAAATTATTGTTATGCATTGTTTCAGCCCAGCGAGAGAAATTTCTTGTTCAAATATAAAAATATCTCTGTTCTGTTAGTTAAAAACACAAAAACGTGTTATAGTTTTGCGTGTGTAATAACTCCTCCAGACGATAACATTGTATATAGTTATAGGTGTAGCAAAACTTGGTGGCAGTCACTCATGCAGAAAATGATGTCAGGGAGAGGAGAGCATACAAGAGCGGAGGGATATAGATATTTAGGTTCCCTTTAGAAGTCCCCAACTAAGCCCTTCAGTGGCTTTGCCCGCTCATCAATGCTTGATTCATCCTCAGTAACTTTAAACTCTCTGCTGGCGAGTGCCTCCAAGTTTTTAAATATCTATACAGTTACTAAGGATTCTGCTGGGTCTCGTTACTTGGCACCGGCAGACTCGGAGGAGGTCCATGGGGTAAGTCGTGAGGGGGTGACACAATGAGTTACCGCACTGGGTGAGACCAACCCTAGTGACGCCACTGCCATCATGTTTAACGTAGTAAATTTCCACAAAGTATGAGCACACAAGTTTTCCACAAAAGATGAGCTTACACTTATGCTAAATCAATTGAAAACTATACTTGGTGGCCAGTATGATACGAAACTGAGCAAAACGAAGACGAAGATACTCAGAGTGGGGAAAACCTATGATGCTCATACAAAGGTTTTCATTCATGGTGTGCAACTGGAAAGTGTCCAAGAATTTATATATCTAGGCAGTAAAATAACAACTGATGGAAGGAGCAAACGAGAAATAACTAATCAGGTGAATATAGCGAAAGTAGCGTTCAACAAGAAGAAGAGGTTACTAACAACAAATAATATTAGTCTAAACCTCAGGAAAAGATCGCTCAAAGTGTTTGTGTGGAGTGTCCTAATGTATTGCTCTGAAACTTGGATTATTGGGAAAGACGAACGAACGAGGCTGGAAGCATTTGAGTTATGATGTTATAGGAGGCTATTGAAAATTCGTTGGACAGATATGATATCCAACAATCAGGTCTTTCAAAAAATTCAAGAACATCCTACACTTTGGGAGAGCCTGAAACGGAGAAGAGATGAATGGATTGGACACATCCTATGGCACGAGGACTGGCTTACGACCATAATAGAGGGTACTATTCCCGGAAAAAATTGTATAGGCCGACCAAGACTGACATACATCAGGCAAATAATACAAGACGTCGGCTGCAGATCCTATGCCGAAATGAAAAGATTAGCAGGGAATAGAGACCTATGGAGGAATGCGATAGCTGCCAACCAGCCTCAGGGCCGATAACCACCGAAGAAATGCAGATATATTAGGAGGAGGAAAGCATCGGCAAAGGAGCGTGTTTACTAATACGAGAACTTAATGATGGATACTTAAAGCGTATGAATGTAGAGGGGAGGATGTCGAGTAGGCCGGGAGGGGAAGAAAGTAAGTAAACTTTAAATTCAATTGAAATAAATTTAAACCCTATTCACCCATTCCTTTTCATCCCATCCCTCTGCCGAGCTAAAGAATATAGTCGCGCTATAGGAGCTTACGGCCGGCGATTATAAAAGATAATTGAGTTATTCCTTCGTCCATTGACACCTACCTTAACCTTACCTTTAACAGCTCACCTTAAATATAAATGAACCACCTTCAATTGCAATGGACTATGTGACAATTTTTATCAAACACGATGTATATAATCTTTGCGATGTAAGTTCCATTCAAATTTGAATATGTAATCCACATTGAGGAATAATTAATGGCAAAAAATAAAGATAATTACCTATAATAAGTCCCGCGAGACGTAATTGTCCACAAAATGGCTTGAATTCACTTGAATTAACCCATTTAGTAATTTCATCAAATATAGCGAAACAATTTCTGGCGCCAGTTTCTTGTAGTTGGTGGCGGCATCTGTAGTCAGCAGTGAAAACCACTCGTGTACAAGAGCATCGCTGATAGTAATGTTTACTTATTGAAAAGTTGCTAACCAGAATTTTTTTCGTTTTACTAACATACCGGTGAGTTTCTGAATATGTCAGCCCGCGGAGTCAAGAAACGTCAGAAGGCCCTTACGAAATCTCAAAGGGCAAATGTTACGTTTCCCGTAGCGCGAATGTACCGGTATTTAAAAACTGGCACCCATCGTCTCCGAATTGGGATGGGATCCCCGGTGTACATGGCAGCTGTGATAGAATATCTCACCGGTAAATGTTTTGCTATGTTCTGCTTTTGAAATAGTATTGATATAAAATATAATATCAGGCTCTCTTCATCTCTGCTATGTACTGTATTATCGCATGTCGGGGACATTTTAATGAACATGTTGTCACTGAAATAATTTTTCATCCTGTTGACTCTCTGAGTTTTATCTTTCGGAAGTAATTTTTGTCGGCTAAAAAAATATTTACTACATAAAGATGTATTTACAGCTGAAGTATTAGAATTAGCCGGGAATGCTGCCAGAGACAACAGAAAGGGAAGAATAACTCCAAGGCACATTCTTCTTGCTATCGCGAACGATGAGGAGCTACACTTGGTAATACGAAAATCTTTATATCTAAAATTTACAATGAAATAATGAGTTAGTGATGATAACCTGGAGTAAGGTTTGTCATTTATTTGTCACCTGTTAACTTCGCCGGCTTGAATGTGAAGTACACATCTGCGTTGGATGAATTATTTATTATAGCACAGCCATCATTGTGTTTTAATTAGTCATTTCTTTGAATTTAAACTGATGATTTTCTTTTTGTACAAACTCCGTGACGGTGCCAATTGTTTGTCCATTCAGTCTCAGGATTTCCCATTCTCTTTGATTGTATCCTCAATCTTTATGCCAAATCAGATCCCAACGTACAAGATGAGAATGGAAATTACAAATTTTTGTTTAAATATTTTAAAGCTGCTGACAATTCTCAGACTGTGATTTGACATCAGCACAAAATCCTTAAGGCGTTGATTGTTCATGCTGGAACAATGTGGAACTGAATGTTATGAGATTAAACTTCCATCAGTAATTCCAAAGGGAGAGTATGCATAACGGTTCATGTTAGGGTAAGTGATGTGTCATTGTATCACTACGTTTACCAATCAATCTCAGATCGGTCCGAGTTCAGACCGATCTGAAAGTTCAGCAGGGAGCTGACTCAGATTGCCTGGCTTACGAGCACGGTCTGAAAATATCGATATTGAACTATCGATTTCAGTAGTTTGAATTATTTTGAGATTTCTTGCATATTTCAGCCACACACTTCTCTCCTTTCCCTTCTTGCAACAAGTCACGCCGTAAATGATATCGATTATATTTTGTTTACCATCGGCAACCAAAAGAAGAACGAAGATCGCCAAGCTCCGACCTCTTCGGATCGATCTCAGACCGATAGGGAAAGCGGGCTGACTCGGCTCGCTTCTCCGATCGATCTGGCCAGCGTGCTCCGTTTACCATACTGAGCTGAGCCAGTCAGATCGATCTGAAATCGATTGGTAAACGTAGTGTATGTCTATCCTTAA
Organism: Pyrrhosoma nymphula; assembly: GCA_963573305.1. Lineage (NCBI taxonomy): Eukaryota > Metazoa > Arthropoda > Insecta > Odonata > Coenagrionidae > Pyrrhosoma > Pyrrhosoma nymphula. Next base: position 98,300,475 of record OY754333.1, on the reverse strand, counting down.
ATCCACTCAACTTTAGTTACGAAAGTTTGTGATGATATATTTTACCCCTTTGGGTCATGCAACCTCTACATATACTCCTCTCCTTTGTGGATTGGGTTGTTGTAGAGGCTACAGAACTGGCTTCCAATTCAGTTTATCCAACCCTTACTTGAATCAGGTTCGGGGGCCTCCACTGGCTCTGGAGGTATGGAATACTTTCCAGGAAAAGGGAAGTCTGGGGGTCTCATCCCAGAAAAAAACAAACTATGTGTTTTCTGAAAAAGAAACTCTTATTTAGCTTAAGACATATGCCCACCATCATACTTCACAGCATAAAATAATTTTGGCTTTTAGTTTTAGGTCTATGAAAAAAATAAATAAAACACGCCGGGTTTTGGGGGGGGGGAATTGCACCACTCCCCCCCTTGGAGCCACCAATGTCCCCTGGTGCTCTTTGTTTAGTGTAGGCTTATGCTGATGCCAGGTTTCTGTCCATGGACAGGATGCATCCTTCCTCCATTCCCTTAGATATTCTTTCCCTTATATCATACCCACATGTCTTCAATGGTACAAATTACCCAAGCTGTTGGTTATTATTGCTTTGTAATCTATGAGTAAAGGTAGGTTAAAATGGAAGTGCATGAAAATCTTCTAGATTTTTATATGTGGAGGGGCCTATCTTCCAATAATAATTATTTCTTCATCTCAGCATGTGTCATACCTTAAATCATTCCATCCTTAAAACATATTCTTTTTCTTACCCTTCCCCACTTTTCTCGGTTTTAAAAACCCTTCAGTGTGGGAATAAATGTCATGTCAACAGGTCAGCATTGAATGGGTTAAGCAACCCTTCGCCCCTATTTACCTCCTGTAACCACCTACTTTACCTCCTCCATACCTCATTCAGAAGTTTCCCTTCCTCCCCACCAAACCAAGCACTTCTCGTTTGTCTTCCTTTTTGTCCACTGCACCTTCTCCATCCTCCAAACCAACATCTTGAACACCTGCAGCCTATCCTCCTCTTCTTTTCTTAGAGTCTGCGTTTCTGCCCCATATAATGCTGCACTCCATATAAAACTCTTCACCCATCTCTTCTTTATATCCTTTCTTAAGGTCCCCGTTATCAGATCCCTTCTAGTGCTGAATGCTTCTTTTGCCAGAGCTATTCTCCTTCTAATGTCTTAGCTACTATGCCCATTTTCTTCGGTAGTACTACCAGAGTAATTAAATTTCTCTACTTATACCAGTATTTTTCTTCCTACTTGATGAGACTCTTTAGAATAAAGAAAGCAAGGCTGATCATAGAAGGAGCTGCTGGTTAACTCCTCCTAATAACTAACCAACCAATTTCTCTCCTTTGACTCTTTTCACCACCATTGGATGTACCATTCACTGTTTTTCTTCTCTCATTAATAGTTTAATGCATGATTGTTTTGGATTTAATGCCTTCTACCTCCCATCAGAAAATGCTTTACTACCTGCCTCATGAATAGACTAATGGATTGATATGTCTTACTGCCATCCCCATTCTCGGTAGAAGTCAAAAATCCAAATTTAGAGTAATGGTTTAGTCCTGAACATGCCTGATGATGGTAAAAAGGAGATACAGTTCCATTCTCATCATAAATCCGAAGCTTGGTTTGATGCAGCTCTCCACTCCACCCTTCTCTCAGTCAACTGCTTCATTCCTACATAATTATTCACTTTGTCATCCTTCATGATTTGCCTGATATATACCATTCTTGGTCTTACTCTGTTATTCTTCCCATTTATATCTCTTTCCAATATGGTTTCCATAGGGCTGTAGTGTTGCAAAATGTGTCCAATAAGTTTGTCTCTTATTCTTCGCTGAGTTTTCACTATTTTTCTAACTCCCACTCTACGTTGAACTTGTTTATTAGTGATTCTCTCTGTCCATTTGATTCTCATAATTCTTCGGTAACACTTTCATTCCTTCCAATCTCTTTTGCTATGCAGCTGTTATTGCCCATACTTCACTGCCATATAAGAGCATGCTCCAAACATATGTTTTAACTAGGGATGAGTCGATTCCACTTTTTTTCGATTCCGATTCTTTCAAATCGATTCCCGATTCCAATTCCATCGATTCTTATTCCTAATGTCAGGTGGAATATTGACATACCAGTAGCGTACGGCTATTATTTAAAGTCAAGTACTAGCTGGAATAAAATAACTATGACAGTTAAGTCGCTCAAGAAGTGTATTTAATGATAAATAGCATATATATCCTCAGCTTATAGTCTATGTTTAAAATACAGTTAAACCTTGATTTTTCGCAGTTGAAGGGACCAAAATAAGGGCACTGTGTAAAATCAAGATGCTATGAAGATGTGACAGCAATGCAAGGTGTCTAGTTGTTTAGGATGTCTCTTACATTTTATTTTTAAACCTTGTCATATTTTTAAATTTTAAGCTATAAATAAGGAATATGTAAACATAATTTTTTAATATTTATGAAATCACTCATTTTGGGTGAAAGTAGTCACTTATTTTAGTTTTTTGCATCCCATTATCAAAAATTTGACGTACAAGAATTCAGATTTTCAACGTAGCCCTCTGCAACCAATGGGTGTGCATAGCAAAAATTGTACAAATTTCTGAAAGCTTCTCTCATATCACTACGAGCAGGATGAACAGGCACTGCTTCACTGTCATCTATCATGTCACTGTCTCCCTCAAATAAATCAGAAGCTGGCAGGTTAATACATTCTGCACTCACTGTTTCTTCATTTGTAGCCAACTCTTCATCTATCTGATTGTAGGTGAGTGGTAAAATAACTGGCATTATTGGGCAAACCTGACAGAGTTGCCCAACTTCATTAGCAAGTAGATCCTGTAGTTTCAGGGGCCTAGATGAGGTCTATTCAGCCACATAAACTTCTGTCTCGCCATAGCCTGCTCATTTCCAGCAATTTTTTATTATTTCCTCTGAAACATTGTTACATTCTCAAGCAATGCTTCTGACAGCATGGAGGAGAGTCCAAGGAGCAGTTTCTGAGAGACTTTTGCCATGATGTAAACAAAAGGAATTGAAAACTCATGCAGGGGCGGAATACCTCACTAAAAATGTGTTTGAAGACCATCGCCATTTACACTGCCCTGATGGATTGCTGGCAGATAAAAACTACTGTTTTCACGATTCGATATAGTAAAGATAGGGCTATATTGGAAATTATTTCAAACATACGTGATTTTAACCATATTGAAGAGATAAATGCGTGTATTAAGCCTAAATCAACCATTTTTGCCAGAGCAATATTTGGCCATGAGATGGACTGTATGGGTCAAAAAAATGTATGGCCTGAAATGATCCTTTCTCATAAGAATATTTTCTCATTACAATAAAAAATATGTTAATATTTTCGATACAATTTGAGCAATCGTGTAAAGCATGAACCATGTTGCCTTTATTCATTGGAGCTTTGCTGCGATGGCATTACCAAGGTCAACCTGCACCTCCGATTCAGCCAACTTCTTTTTCTTCACAGCGTAGCTCACTCTCCCCCAACCCCTGCCGACAACGGATACATTTTTTGGGTTCGCTTCGAGAGGACGGTGTTTCATTCCGTGATGAGAAGAGACTGGCAGTTTCTTCCCCCTCTCTCGGCTCTTATGACGGCTTGGGTGATTCCTTGACACCCCCGGCCGGCCATTTTCGATACAATTTGAGCTGTTGTGTGAAGCGTAAACCATATTTTGCTTCTTCATTGGCGCTTTGCTGCGATGGCAGCGCTTAGGGCAACCTGTATCTCTGATTCAGCCAACTTCTTTGTCTTCATCGCATAGCTCACTCTCCCCCCACCTCTGCTGACACCGGATACTTTTTTCGGGTTCGCTTCGCGAGGACGGTGGTAAATCCATGATGAGGAGAGGCTGACAGTTTCTTCCCCCTCCCTCGGCTCGTATTACGGGTTAGACTCAATCAGCGCGAAAGAGAATGGAGTAACCTGAGGAGATCTCTCCTTTGCCTTATCTGTGTTTATCTATCCTCGCCCATTTTCTCTTCGACCCAGGTGGCTTCCACTCTTGGGGGGAAGGGATGGGCCTCCTTTTAGGGTGACTCCGCAGGCAACACTGGGTTGATTCAGCGTATACTTGAGCAAAACAAGGGCAGCCGTTAATTAGGTCGATTTAAATCGTAATCTTACCCTTGTGGTAGGGGTGAGGTAGATTTCGAACTTCCTCATGATTTTTCCACAACCAAAATTATGTTGTGTAGCATCCGAGAAAGCTTTGAAATGCATCATTGCATCAATAGAACTAGCAATGTAATGCATCGGCGCATGCGAAGAGAGAATCGGAACTCTGACCTCTTTTTACTTCCTTTTTTAGGACACATTCACTAAAGTGTGAATTTTAATGGCTCGGATCTAGATCCAAGTTTTTTGAATGAATTAGGATCCGATTTTAGTATCCGGTAAAACTTAATATCCACTGATCTTTGGATCCGACATATCCGATCCGACCATCCCTAGTTGAAATGCCAAAAATTCTACATAAAATCTATCTTATTTGCTCTTAGGGATTGAAGTTATACTGAGTAAAATAAAAAAACTGAGTAAAACCAAGAAATTACGTTAACTCAAGTTTTTACCATTGAAATTCCCTATTTTCCCGGCCGGACTTGCATATCGCTACATAAAAACAAGAATGACGTAAAATCAAATTGCACAAAATCGAAGTTTTACTGTATTTATCTATCTGTAATCGATGGAATCGGAATCGACTTTAGGTGATCGATTCTCGATACTGATTTTAAGCATGAGAATCGGTGGAATCGAGAATCGACATTTGCAATCGACAGATCCTTAGTTTTAACAAAGTGCTTCCTTTCTTCCAGGCTAAAAGGGTGGGGTTTAGGTGCTTCTCTTGTATCTTAAATCCTACTTCCATCTCTAACCATTTTCTCAGAGTGAAAATTGAGAGCATCAGTGATAGTTGACACCCCTGCCTCTCTGATTTAATGCTGACCATGTGGATATGCCATACTTAACACTTACAGGTGCCGTTTTGTTAGTGTAGATATTCTATATAAGTCATTTATCCCTCCAGTCTACGCAAAAATTTGCCATTATTACATCAAGTCCTATTAATCATTCGCAGTACATTATTGAAGTTAGGCAAGCTAAAAAATACATCCCAGCTGGATTCTAAATCTATTTCTTTTTAGTGTCCAAATCATCCACATTTCCTCCTGTTTTTTCTTCCAGTTTATTAATCATAAATGTTAACCAACTACATGGTGTTTTTTTCCTATTCACTAATCCTCTATTTATAAATCTTTTCTTTGCCATGTGCAAAATACAACTCATGGCCCTGTAATCTTTGCGTACTTCTGCTCTGCTCTTCTTTGGTGTAAGAAAAAGTGCTGCTGATTTTACAAAGATTCAGACCAGGTTTTTTTCCGTGCAGATTCTGTGCATAAGTCTGAAAACATTTACTCCTCTTGCTTTATCCCAAGTACTTGAACACAAAATGTCATTTTTCAGTTCCTATAGCCGTATTTCTTTTCATTTCCATAGTGCCTTTATCACTATTCATTCATTCATTATTGTTATTTTTCTTCAGTGATTCAATGAGCAGAACATTCAATGGCTAACCAATTTTTAGGAATTCCTGCTCTGCAACATCATTAGGTAACCTACCACCTTGTTAAATTTTCAGCTTTTGAAGAGTGTGACTATTGCATCTGGAGGAGTTTTACCTAAGATACATCCTGAACTACTGGCTAAGAAGAAAGGTGGCAAATTTGTTGTGGGGAATAACATACCATTAACTGTGCCATATAAGAAGCCAATTGCAACAAAGCCAATGGCTCATAAAAAGCCAACATCTCTTCCAGCTCCTAGTTCACCTCCTTCAAAAAAAGGAGCCACGTCTCCACCAGGTATATATTATGCAGTTACCAAAAGGAAAGTTTTAAAAAAAGATTATGCATATAAATCCCTCCTGTTCATCAATTTATCTGCCAATCCATTAAAGTGTAGTTTGTACAGTGCAGTCCCAAGTATCTAAGATAATGTGGACTGGGGCCACATCGGATAATATGGAAGGCTAATATAAAAATATAAATTATGACAAATGTTATATAGTTCCTTGCTTTGCCATTTGCTGGAGTATGGCATTCATTTGGAGTATGGAATGAGCGAAACTGACTTTGAACAGCCGCAGCATAAGTATTCAGGGTTGCTACAGACCTGGAATACCTGGAAAAAGTCAGGGAAGATGAGAAATTAGCCAGGAAATTTGCTTTTTCAAGGTAAAATCTGATTGTTTTTAATAACTAAGAAGTACTATTTTAGACAATGTCTGTTGGTGTGTGGACTTAGTGATATTATTGCATTGCTTGAATGAGGGATTTTGGCTCTTTTTTTTGTGTTTAGCAATTACACCCTGTCCCTGAATAACGCTGATTCAATCAGCGCTGTTTTGCATTAATGCAGTCTAAAATTCAATACCATATTTTACCCATTAATGCTGGCACTTCACATTAGCACACTCCAAAACGTTCATGGCATTTCGTGAAAATTTCCAGCAAGCACTGCACCCAATACGGAGGGTATCAGAAACTGCAGTAGCCATATCCGCCACTATTAGTTCTCTAAGACGGCTCGACAGTCAAAATTCCAAACTTTTTCCTTGATTTCCTATTGAAGCCTTAGTTTTATTATAGCTGTCGGACTTCAGGACATTTTGCTGAACTTAAATGCTCCGAATTTCCAATGAAGTCCTAATTTTCAGGACTAAGCATTGAAATGGTTGGAAAAAAATGAAGTATTTATTCTGAAACAACAAATAGCGACAGCTGATGTTATAGAATAAATAGTTTCTCATGAATCTGTTCTTAGTTCTTGATCCATCATGGTTTGGGTTAAAGCAGAGATTAGGTGCATAGTCTCCGCGAGTAGTGCATGCACAGACCGTACTCGACATAACCTCCCTACCTAGGGCATGCATAACTGTCCATTATGTTTGCCCTTTTTTGTGTGTTTTACCACAAAAACTCACAAATTTTGTTTTTGAAAGACTAAGTGTTATACTGTTGAAAAAACTTAATCAACCTAAACTACTTGTTGAACATTGCTTTTTTCTCGCTGCAAAAGTTGCAAAGTTTTCACTTTTCTGATGTTGTTCATCCATCGTGCCTTGGTTGTTCACAACAAATAAAAGTTTATATACTCAGGGATTCCTGCATCATGACTGTTCTGCGAAATTCTGGCTAGTCTTTACTAAGAATCATTGAAGGAGTTATTAGCCCCTTAACAAAACAAGTTTGAAAAAACTATTATTGCATTTTGGACTTATGAGACATCCAATCTCAGACTTCACTGGAAGTTTGCAATACAAATGTTAACTTCTCATAACAAGTAATATGTAGTACTCTACTCCAATGTTAAGAGACTCAATGGTAAAAACTTGTCACACTGCAGGAATGGATATCCACCCATTACAAATCTATGACAAAGAATTGGTAAATTCACCCCACATTTCCTACTACATAATTAACCTTTGCCTCACACTGTCACATCCTTTTGCAGTCTCTTGATCTCCAGCAAAATTATTCTCAACACTTACATATCTCATTGTAAAGTGACAAATCAAAACAAAGAACACTCATGTTCTAAGGAAAACACTATTTTGTGGCCAAGTAACACACATTGCTGACTGGACTAGTGTGTAGTCTGTGCAATCATTTAAAATTGAACATAGGACCAATTCCCTGTGTGTACAACATCTATTGGAATGATGAATCTCATAACATGCACGCAAAGATTTAAGGACTGCTTTTTCCAGTCTGGACTTCAACTTAGGCATAAAGGCCTCCTATTTCACTTTTTCTCCTAGTTTGACACCACTAGTAGCCCCACTCGAGGGACTAATGGTTGCCCTTTCAAGTGGTATGTCCTATGGTTGGGAGTGAAATGGAAAATATGGAGAATGTCATGAGAATATGTGTTCATTAAAAAGAAAGTCATATCGGTGATTTGCAATTTTGAATGTTTCTAAAAAGTCCATTTTACATCCTTTCCTTTCTAGGGAAATTTTTTTAGGGTTAAAATCACTTTTACATCTCTTTTCCAACATGTACTAAGCAAAGGCAAACAACAAAACGTAAATGAAGTAATAGCCCCCCTTTTGGAGGAATAACAGTTGAAATTATATAATAGGCTCAAAGCTAAAGGCTGTTAAATCATTGGCCTTATAATAGGTTTTGCTAATGAACTGAGAGCTATAATTTTTTCGTATGTGCAGGTGTGCACTCCCAAGGCCAACCGCAATGCAAGCTCGAAGACTAAAACATAATGTGCTGATTGAAATTATGTATGCTGCTCACCATGAAGCAGGAGATGGATTTTGGGAGGGATTACATAGAAAATTCCTGCTAAAGAAATGAAAGTCATGAATGGGATTGCACCTCCTTTAATTAGCCACTCCATATTATTTAACTGCATTCACTCATTAACGAATCATTCACTGAGCAACTCCCTTAAAATCTGTTTGTACCCTGATTTTACTCACAAGGAGACATCGCGTAACTGATGTTCGGGATCCAAACGAGGCAATTATTTTCTAAAACTATAGAGAGAATGCAGGAAAAGTGTCACGGCTTTCTTCCGCATAGACCCGGGTTCAAGAGAAAAACGCTATTAAAAAATCTTCCTCCATGTAAATACTTTAAAGTTCGCGTCTCTCTCAACAGACCTCGTAGCCCAGTGGGTTGAGGTGCTGAGCCGGTTATGCTCATATGGTGGCTGGGGTTTGATCCCAGGTTGCAGCATTTTTTTTTCTTTTGAATATTTTACGGAATTACTGTAAATTGCCCACTCCCATACATTTACGGCAGTAGCAACAATTTTTAAAAATTTTCAGCCTATTTGCTGGATTTTCAATCAATGCTCTTGGGAGACTTTTGAAGCTAATTTCGGGATTCTTGTTCAGCCGAAAAGAGGCTACACATGCTGACAGACCTAATATGTTTACATTTTGAAAATACAAGGATACTTTCGTGAATAGGATGGGCTCTGATTGGTCGTGGGTCTTTCTCAAGGCCATAAACAATGAGCGGATTATTACTTTTTAATTAGCAACAATGTACTCACTTAAAATTTCCCAGGAGCCGCGCTCAATAATCATAATTGCGCGCTCTATTTCAATCAATGCTCCTTCCCAAGACCATTGATTGAAAATCCAGCAAATAGGCTGAAAATTTTAAAAAAATTGTTGCTACTGCCGTAAATGTATGGGAGTGGGCAATTTTCAGTAATTCTGTAAAATATTCGAAAGAAAAAAAAATGCTTCAACCTGGGATCGAACCCCAGTCACCATATGAGGATTACCAGCTCAGCACCTCAACCCACTGGGCTACGAGGTTGGTTGAGAGAGATGCGAACTTTAAAGCATTATATACGAAAATATACGAAGGAAGATTCTTTAATAGCGTTTTTCTCTCGAACCCGGGCCTATGTGGAAGAAAGCCGTGACACTTTTCCCGGATTCTCTCTAAAGTTTCAGAAAATAATTGCCTCGTTTGGATCCCGAACATCAGTTATGCGATGTCTCCTTGTCAGTGGCCATTGCACTGTGCATACATGATTTTGGCAAGATTAATAAATTGTCATTGCTGAGTGATCTTGTTCTACTCATAAATGCCTACATATTTGTAAATAAGTAGTAGTATTTTTGTTTAACGTGCTTCGACGGCTAAGGTCATTTCGCACTTACTGTCTGTCACGTGCAGACAGGGGTAACAGCACTCGGACGAATCGGAGGATCACCCCTCCAAACTCGAGCCGAGCCCAACGATGCTTAACTTCAGTGACTGATCGGGAACCGGTGTTTCCATCGTGGCAGGCCGTTGCCCTTTGTAAATAAGTTTATGGTTGAGACCCAAGAATTGAATCAACAGTCTCTGAGATATTTCTCCAAAAGTACCTTTGAAAGTTTTTTTTTCCCAATGGCAAATCAAAATTTTTGTCCTTTTTTCTCTCCATGGGTAACTGTTACTTTATTGCTACATATAATGTTTAAATCCTTTTTTTCAGCAAAGCCTATCAGAACTAAAATAAAGACAAGGGATGGATTGCCTAATTCTCCAGCTGGCTCTGGAGTGACAATTCTCTCTGAGAAGAAATTGTTCTTAGGCCAGAAGGTTGGTAGATATGTATTTCCAATTATAATTGGATTTGGCTCAGGCCAAAATCATTTTTCTATTTTAATGGTCATTGATAAATGTACTTTTAAGATATTTAACGGAAAGATTTTATTCAGAAAAAACCTGGGTTGAAAAATCTATGTAAGCAGGTAACAAATGAAAATTTGTTAAGCTAAAGAGTTCTTTTAAATTTCTGATTGTGACCATTCAATTTTATGTTAAATATAGTTGTCTCATATATTAATCTAATAGTGAAAGTCTGATAATGCTAGTTATGTGAGTGGCTGAAAGGACTGGGATTACCTACAGAAGCCAATGCACCTAATGACTTATAATGAAAACACTAACGTTGGATAGATTTGCAAAACAAAATTTCCAACCTTGATTTTTTAAGAAGTATTCATATGTAAAATTAATATCTGTACTGCTATTACTGTCACCCATTCATTCCAAAAACAGACAATTACGATTAATTTTTTGTGGGCTTTGATTCCCCATTGATTGCTTGAAAGAAAGTTGCTTTAGAGTGTATAAATAAAGTTTGGCATAAGATGATCTTTGATTTTCATGTTCAATCATTCAGACATGCTGTTAATGGGTATTAGAAGAATTTCAATGCATTCAAGAGAAATTGACTGATTTCATGGTCACTTTGAGATTGAAAGTGACAATTTTCTATTGAAACCTTGGTAGGTGCATTTTTTTCATCAAATGGTGTGTTAAATACTGAGTTTTTTCTTCATCTGCATTTCCCTGTATTAAAGTCTTTTTCTGAGCTATTCAACAGAGTTTAAAAGTCTTATGTTGTGCATTGGAAGCATGGTTACTAATTAGTTGAAAGCATTGGTACTTAGCTTATGAGTCATGACTGTGAATGTGTTAAAAACAAAATCTGATTTATTAATTTTGAGAATCACATCATTTATGTGTCCAATAGCACATTGCTCATATGAATCTTATTTTAAATATTCTGTTCACAGCTTACTGTCGTGGAGGGAGATATCACCTGTTTGTCAGTGGAGGCAATGGTTCATCCCACGAATGCCAGCATAGGGTTAATGGGTGAGGTGGGCCAAGCCCTTGAAAAATCTGGAGGAAAGGAATTTTTACAGGTAAAAGGAATTCAAGCTGGAAGTCAATTTTGTTTTGGGAAGGAAAGATGAATGCCAGTATTTTATAAATTATTTTCTAGGTTTGAATAACATCCATGTGAGGAAAAAATTCCCACAAAATTGTCATAAACATAAGCTAATGTATAGTTCTGAGTAAAGAGAATATTTTTGTATATTTTGTGGAAAGTTCAATCATAGTTTTCTGTGCTCTTATTTCTGCCTGGCATTTTACTTGGTGAGTGTACTACCCCGCTTTCCATACGAATGAATGGGCACCGCCACTCCACCACATGTCCTCCCTTCAATGATCCCATTCCTAAACATACCGCTTCCCATCACAAAACCTTCAATAAATGTTTCTCTCTCTCTATATTAGAAGCCCTCCCCGAATCAGCAACAAATATTGAATTGAGGACTTGCAGGATGGCATTCATTGGATCATAAGAGCATTTGAATCGCCCAGGCTAAATTTGGCCCACTGACCAATAGCCACCCCTCGCTCCCGCTCCACACCAGTCCCTTTCCCTTCTCCTGTTCCGCCTTCTCCCCCCCCCGAGGTAACAGACCACTAGTTAGTCTCTTGTTGCCGACGATGACGGCCTGAATGTCGAAACGTCCTGTCAAATATTTTGTGAGTGTCATTTTTATTTCCGTGTGCCTGTGTTTTTAAAACTATATTTATATTTGTGTGTATTGTAACTGGTCCCGTTTGGACGCGGCAACAAGGCGTGGGGGGTCGAGCGAAAAGGATGGTTCTGGGTTTGTTTTTTTTATTGGTAGATTTTTGTAGCGTGAGTGTGTTTCTTTGTGAGTGAGTGTGAGTGTTCCCCCCCTTTCCTCAATCCCTTTCCCTCCCCCCTTCATTAACTTTGGTTTGGTTCAAGCATGGGCGGTGGGCTTAAGCATTGGTGGAACTTAGGGCAGTACTTATCGTGGCAGGAGGAAGCACGGCTACTGGGCAGACGCTTTGCGAGTAGCGACTACTTCTGCAGGGCCAGGCTGCGGGATGCGGAACCTCTTCACTATTCTCGGGTGGCGACTTCTTTCCTTCCAATCCCCCTACATCGCTGCACCTCTCCCTTCCAGCGATCTCCCGATCCAGCCTCCGCCTCTCTCTTCTCTCGCTCGCCTCCGTTTCTTTGCCGAGGGTTTTTGCGAATTCACTCCATCTTCCACACCGTATAGCTCTTGCCACCTTCCTAAAAGAATGTCCTCTCTAGAATCGGCCGTCAGAATTTGCCTCAAGAGCGCGTGGCTCCCGACTTATATACCTCTCACCCCGGTTGGGGTGAGAAGGGGGGGGATAAGGGAGGTGAGGGGAAGTAGCTTCACCCAGAATCAAAGACGTCCGGGGCGCACTTGACCCCGGTCCCAACGCAGCTCATGCCAGTGACTTTGGGGGCAGAAGGGGAATGGGGGGGGGGGGGGGGGTAAAAGCACTCAGCGTCCGGCCGTCTCCAAACGCCGGGGTTGATCGTCAGTTAATGAAGGGGGGAGGGAAAGGGGTTGAGGAAAGGGGGGAATACTCACACCCACTCACAAAGAAACACACTCACGCTACAAAAATCTACCAATAAAAAAAACAAACCCAGAACCATCCTTTTCGCTCGACCCCCCACGCCTTGTTGCCGCATCCAAACGGGATCAGTTACAATACACACAAATATAAATATAGTTTTAAAAACACAGACACACGGAAATAAAAATGACACAAAATATTTGACAGGACGTTTTGACGGTCAGGCCGTCATCGTCGGCAACAAGAGACTAACTAGTGGTCTGTTACCTCGGGGGGGGGGAGGGGGTGGGGGGAGAAGGTGGAACAGGAGAAGGGAAAGGGACTGGTGTGGAGCGGGAGCGAGGGGTGGCTATTGGTCAGTGGGCCAAATTTAGCCTGGGCGATTCAAATGCTCTTATAATCCAATGAATGCCATCCTGCAAGTCCTCAATTCAATATTTGTTGCTGATTCGGGGAGGGCTTCCAATATAGAGAGAAAAACATTTATTGAAGGTTTTGCGATGGGAAGCGGTATGTTTAGGAATGGGATCATTGAAGGGAGGACATGTGGTGGAGTGGCGGTGCCTATTCATTCGTATGGAAAGCGGGGTAGTACACTCACCAAGTAAAATGCCAGGCAGAAATTGCACGAGAGATGGTAGACGATATTTGTGGAAGTGCAGTTGGCTGCTGAGGAAGATTTGTTGGAAAAGGGCGTAGCAGAAGAGTTTAGGAGGGAGCAGCATTTGCATCTACGATGGTTGCAAGTTGAGGAGAGTGGTGGAGAGGGGGGGTCGGTTGAAGGGTGGGTTTAGTAGATTTTAAGATATCTTACAGGTTTGCGGGACGCTTAAAAGATACTTTGGGCCCTGAGTGTAATAGGAGGGCAGTGGAGTTATTATTCTTTAAAAAATTGGGTATAAATCGCGGAGGATGTTTTTGAATTTATGGGAGCCAGGGAAGAATGTGGTAATGAGGCTGAGTCTATCGGGGTGGTGGGTTTTGGCCCGAGGGGTGTTGAAGTATTTTCATGTGCATCTCAGCCTCATTTTTTTGTCAAAAAATTTATTCATAAAAATTTCAGCTCAACATGAGTACAAACAGGAAATTGATTTAGCACCTTACGTATTTTGCTATGTTATTTTTGCATTTAAACCTTTGGTTCAGTGACTGAAAGAAGATTGGAAATATGTATGTGAGTTGAAGAGAAAGTCTTAAATTTGGTGAGGCAAGCAATTGAAAGTTGGAACTAAGATGTTTCCTTAAATACTTGAAAATGAATTGCAAATGTTGAGTTAAGCAAGTTTTGCATTTCTAGATAATGATCAGCATCTGCTGAAATAATACCCAAAGGAAAATATACTAAACTATTGACTGCATCATCTTTATTTCAGGAGCTACATGACCTTCGATCTAGCCATGGGTCTTTGGATCCCACAACAGGTATCTAAACTAATTTAACTGTCTTCAATGGTCCAGCTCTTAAGCTTTTGGATGGCTTAAACATTTTATGCAAGAGTTATTATTTTTTTGCTTTATATCACTCTTACTTATGTTGAAGTTAGCTATAAATTGGCGATTTTTATTCATTTATTCTTGCTATCCAAATAGCCAAGTAAGCCTGCTGCAGGCTTGTTTCAAGCTTGTCCGAACAAGATTGAAAGCTTGCAGCAAGCTTGGCATTGCAAGCTTCAATATTCTTGCAAGACTGCTATGTCACTGTCATCATGATTCTTGCAAGGTTCCACTTCAAGTTGCAGGAATCTTACAGCACCTTGTCATAACAAGATAGGGATTTGCTGGAATCTTGCAGCTCCTAGTCATGACAAGATTGAACTTTGCTGGAATCATGCAGCAAGGTTGGTAAGATTGTCACACTGCCCACTAGATGAGAGCAATTTTGCACCGAGCATGCACAGAGATTGCCAATATGGCCATGGTTGCAGCAAGCTTGCTGAAACATTGACAAGCTCTATGCAAGAATTATGCATCATAAAAACAACCTTGCTTGCAGTGCTGCCCCAAGCTATTTTACTAGTGTTCATAAAATATTATTTGTCCATCCCTGACAAAGAATTTATTTACCTGTTGGGTCATTCCATGTCAAGTGGTCTACGGCTCCCCGCTCAACCATCTCGGATTTTAATGAAATTTTGTGTGAATATTTGTACATACCATTAATTAAAATGTGTTTATTTTTAGGTCCATTAGTGAAATACTTTTAGAGATATAGCCGTTTGTGTGACCCCATGTCACGACCACCTGCCACATGAATGTGAAATTTTCGCAACTTTGAGGCATGATATCTATATCATTGTACATCTTTTAGTGCTCTGAGAAATGATTTTAGCATTTTCTCAAAGCGTACTGAGTAGATAAAATGCAGCAAAGTCGGCCTCAGAAATTAGTTCTCTTTTTTCAAACTTTCAAAAAATTTCAAACTTTAGCGTGCTCTGTCATTTTCAAGAATTTTTCAATGGATATCAAATATCTTTTACAATATTTCCATGTTAGTAATTTTTTGATAGCATAGTTTCAAACACCTAGCTTTTTTTGTTAGTTTACAAATCACGTCTAAAGTTCACGACTTTTGTAAAAAGGTCAAAAATAGGGTGTTTTCAACCCGATTCTTCAAAAAACTACCTTCTACAAATGCTGTTAAACCTATCCCATCAGATAGAGCATATTTTTAAGCCTCTAGAAAAGTGAATTTAATTAGCTAACGCGGACATATATTGGTGTGGCAAGGAGGTCCGTGGGTGAGATACCATCAGCCTTCATCAGCACCACGCAATGACGAAATCCTGTAACTACATGCGTGGGGTAAGAGGACAGCTATTCTACAAGCGCTAATTTTCGCAATGTCGCCAAAAGAATGTAATTTAGAAGTTGTCACCACTAGAAACGGCTTGAGTATCAACAGGCAGTTCTGCCACTTCGGAGTTCGTGCCTGTTATTTAACAGGTTTATATTGACACATCAATGCTATATTGCATTAGTACATTGCGGCATTGTCACTACCAATCCAAGTACTTGAACTGACAACCCCATCACCTTAGGGGTCGCGCCCGATAGCCATGCAATACCAGCCACGGGTGGGTCTCTTGTTCAGGTTCCCAAGCCTGTAATTTCGTGTCTTCCTTGAGGTTTCAAAGCTTTTTGCGGTGGTACGTCCAAATTTAAAGATATTTATCTAATTTCGCAGGAAATGGCTTTCAAAGTCATGATTAATGTTTGATCAACTGTCTACATCTTATTATATTTACTTATCATTTTAAACAGCACAGTCTCAGCAAATTCAAATTTTCTTCCGAATGTCGTCACGGAAGGAGCAGGGAGTATCCTGACGAGGTGTTGATCCGGAACCCAGCAGGTGTAGTATCTTCTTTCGGGCCAATAAAATGATTCAGCAGGACCTCGAGAATGCATAAATGTTATCAATGCATCATTTTGGTCACTCGCTACTTCAACAACAATGCCGATCCACCATTCAATCTTGTAGATGCAGGAAACATAGGAACCGGGAATATTTTACGTAACTTCAAAGACAATTTGGGTGAGTAGTAGTAAGTTACAGTTCGGGTTTGAGTGAAATGAGTTTCAACTTTTGCGACCAAAACGTATGTGGAATAAAATATATATACGTTTCAAAAGAACAAATTGAAGACAGTAAAAAGTTCCAAGAACAAAGATGGAAAAAAAGGCAGTAAAATTTCTGGTACTAGAGAGCATCACCAATTTATTCCGTGCAATTCACACTTAATTCGAGTCAGTAAAGTGTCAAATGACTACATAAATTTCGTCGCTAACCTTTGTCCTGGGAAAACCTGGGATATGTGGAAAAGTCATGAAAGTGACAGTTCCTTGCTTTACTTTGTGGAATTCCTTCATTACGAGGAAAAAGAAAACACTGCGATTTCACAACATTTTTTTATATTTTGACGGAGACGGCAATCCACCAATCTTCATGCCTCTCCCCCCCTCATCTGCTAACTTCCTACACTTTTCCTCCCACCTTCCTACCCTCCATCAGCCTTCCAACCCTTTCCTACCCTCCTAGAGTCATTGTATACATAAGGACCTAACTAAAAAATTTTAGCCTGGAAAAAGTTCTGGAATTTCATAATCTCTGGTCTGTAGCTACTATGATGTACTAAATATGGCCATTTTGGATAGAAATACATGCTGAAAGTTAGTAACATTTTCCAATTTTCATACTTACTCTCCCCTTTTCACATTCATTGATAAGCTGCAGACTGGCCACCCCTACGGCCGGCCACATATGGCTTTGGCCCATGCCTAGGGCCAACACTGCTTGCATGATATTTGGGTACTAATTCATTTTTGCTTTACTGGTGAAAACATCAAAGTTCGCACGTTTATTCATTCTTCATAATGTACCTATCTACCTTCATACGTAATAAAGTTATCATCTTCAATTGTTTTCTGCATTTACACTAATACAGAGCTAAATCCATTTGATATCCCTGTGATATTTTCTCATATGAATGCCTTATCTGTTATTCCAAACAGCTGCCGTTTGCCCTGGGCATAATTTTCCAGCTAAATGGGTGATACATGTTAATGGTCCTACCTGGAGTGAGAGTGATGCTGCTGATAAACTGGAGAAGACAGTGAAGAGTTTACTTACGCTGGCAGACCAGAAAAACCTGAAATCCTTGGCCATCCCGTCAATTGGAAGTGGCAGGTGAAATCATTTTAAGTTTTGCAACTACTATTCAACTCTTTACGGAAATGAGGGTTTTTTGCATTCATTTTATTCCTAGACCATCCATTGCTTTTGCAATACATGTTTTTATGAGCATTAGCTGATAGTCCATCAAAAATGATAGGAAAAATACCCAGTCATGCAAATCTAAATAGTATAGATATTACTTATTTATGTTTTGTGCAGGTTATTTCAATAGTCAAATATCTGTGGGTTGTTGCTGTTTACAAAATATAAACATCTCTGCTAAATTGCAACATTTTTTATGATAGCTACATGTTTGCTGTGAAAACTTCACTCAGGGTTTATTAGTTTGAGTTAAGGCGTGTTTCTTTTTCAAATTATGTACATTTTATCTGGGTTGAAAATGGAAACTAGAGGATTTCTCGGGATATACGAGGGTTAACGTAAAAGTAAGGTCTCCAAAGTGCTAGAAACACAAGGAAATAATTTGGGTGGCAGTTGGTACCACTGCTGTATTCTTCTACCCCCCCTCTTTCAAACAAGCGGTCACTGAGCTCGCTAGCTAGTTCAGTCTTTGCCTGGCAGTCATTTGAAATGGAGATCCCGGTCACCATATTACCGCCAAGTCCACGTTTGGCAGGAATGGCCCGCAAGATCATTGCCACTGTGTTTTGGGATCACAAAGGGATATTGCTAATCGATTTCTTGCCTGTTGGGACCACAATAAAGGTACAGTGGAAGCCCAGTTTAACGAGTGCTCATAATCCCTCGGAAATCACTTGCTAAATCGAGCACTCGTTATATCCGAAAGTGTTGAATAAAGCCACCTAATTCTCATAGTCGTTCGTATTTACCGTTTTTCTTTTGTTTCCATGGTATTTGACGATGGTAAACAGCAAAAAAAGTCGTTTCAGGCACAATCTGGTGGAATATCAACTAATTTTAAGAAAGAAACTGGACATTTTCCATTACATAAAATATTAATTCCTCCAGTTTCGGTGTTTTTCTTCCAGTTCTTCTATTTTTCGATCGCCGAAGAAAGCTGTCAAGAGACCGTAACTAATCGGAATTAAAATATTAGGTATACTGTAGTTTTTGGATAATTTTGCAAATATGTCATGACGATAATATCAACTTTGTCGAGTTTTCGAATGTTAACCAGTACGTCCATCAGTTGGGAAAATTGGCCTGAAGGTTCACTGAAATACGGCATGTACCGGTGGTCGAAGATATTTCTCGCATAGTCACCTATTCCTAGCAGTTTCTATGATTCAAATTCAATTATCTACCGAAAATTAGTGTCATCGAGTATTTATTTACACTATAAAAGAAAATACCTCCTTCGATTGGCTAGCACATCATGTTTCGTGCAAGTGTAGTCAGCTTTCGCCTTTAACATCGGACCGTTTACGGGCAGTCCTGCAGACCTTTGCTGACAAAACCACTTGAATAGTGCAGATTCCATTTGAGGATGTTCCCCATGCCGCAAATGTTTTTGGCTGCTAGGTCGTCCTAGTTCGGTCACTGCTGCACGAATTTTATCTTTGTTCTTTAATATTGCAAACAACGTAGATGACGACACACCAAACCGCCTCCCGATATCAGTCTTTGAAGACCTGTTACTTTCGCACTCGGTCTATAATTTTAATTTTGGTTTTAAGGTCCAAAGATTTACGTTTCGTGGACATGATGGTGCCGCACAAACTACATGAGACAACTCCGCCCCTCCGACCAAGAAAACTCCGCCCCTCCGACCGAGTAAACTCCGCCCCTCCGACCAAGTAAACTCTGCCCCTCCGGCCGAGTAAATTCCGCCCCTCCGACCGAGTGAACGCCGCCCCTCCGACCGAGTAAACTCCGTCCCTCCGACCGAGAAAACTCCGCTCCTCCGACCAAGTAAACTCCGCCCCTCCGACCGAGTAAACTCCGCCCCTCCGACCGAGTAAACTCCGCCCCTCCAACCGAGTAAACTCTGCCCCTCCGACGGAGTAAACTCTGCCCCTCCGACCAAGTAAACTCCGCCCCTTACCTTCATCACAACTCTCTGCTGCCGTGTGATTGGGCGCATCGAGTTGACAGAATGGTTTGAGTTTTTCAATCGCTCCGACAGATCGCTCTCATTCTGCTGAATGTTCCCTCTTCTACTCTCAACTTGCTTGTCGTCCGCCCACTCCCCTCTCACTGATGACGGCCTAACAAAAGAAGAACGTAAAATGGGAGCGCGCACAGCATACTCAAGGCCGTAAATCACTAATGTTTGGACATAACTGGCTTTAGGTGTTGCAGATATGGCTCACATCTTGAATATTTAGTTTAATTAACAGATAATACAAAACAAAATAGTTAATTTTTGCTAGGTGGTGCATCGCCCTCGAGAGATATCTGTCGTTATACCGAGCGTATACCGTGGAAGGAACTTTTTGGCCTCGCTATATCCACTTTATTTTACATGTAAAGCATAGGCCTTTTGACGGTACAAAGACAATCACTCGCTAAAACGTGATTCTCGCAATAAGCCGTACTCACCGGGCTTCCACTGTAGATGCTAGACGTATACCGGGCTTCCACTGTAGATGCATATTGTGAGACACTCAAAAAACATAAATGAGTGATTCAGAACAGGTGAAGTGGAATTCTCCCTAAGGGCGTGTGCATTCTTCATGATAATGCTTGCCAACATGTTGCCAGAGTAGCCATCAATCTTCTGTACGAGTTTGGATGGGACATTTTCACCCCCCTTATAGCCTGGACCTGGCACCCAGTGTTTTCACTTGTTTACAAATTTGAAAGAACAATTGGATGGAATGCGATTTGATGACGATGGCGTAGTGAAAGAAGAGTTCATGCGTAATCTCAATGTGTTTCACTGCCATGCAATTAAGTGGGAAGGAGTACACTTTTGTACACTGTCATTTTCGCTTTCTTAGGCAAATTCTCATTCTTTGAAATGTTTGATCTACTACCTATGACATTTCTTCCAGCATTTAGTTATATTTCATCACTTATCGTAATGCATGAAAGGACCCAAAGTAGTCTCTACTCTTAGGTCTTTCCTTGAATCATTGCCAATTAATTGGTCAGACAATTCCAAGTACAGCGAACTCTCGTTAGCATGTTCTTGAAGTGACCCAGGATTCTGAACATGGTAACCAGGAAAATGTGCAAAACAGGGTAGGCATTCCATAGAAAGTCAAATACATACCGTTTGGTTGCATAACCATCATCAAACCGTCAGGGGAATGTTATCCTGCCACTCATTTTAGCTCATGCTGTAGATAACTGGTGATGGTTTATTGTAAAAATATTTTATTGTCCACCTATTCCGCCTCCCAAGAAAATGCATATGATACCTAACGCTGATGCATACTCAATTATTAATTATGATGACAATGACCAAACAGCGCGTTTAGTTTTCTGATGCTGCTTTCACAAAGTTCAGCGGCAAAGTTAGCAAAGCTACCTAGCAATATTTTTCTCTTCATACTTCCAATGAAATAATTAGGTTGGAGGGCAGATGAATCCGTGGTGCGAATGCCCACTTCTCACTTAATAGTGCTTTATTATTATATTGTTTGTGGTAAATTACAATGATTGCACCGAAAATGCTGTTTGTGTTTATCATGATGAACATTTTCATGAACAAATATTATAGTACTGTAAGGATTGCCAGAACTCCTTGAAAACATGAAAAAATTGAGCTCCCTGCCCAAAAACATCGTATTTCCATTGCGTAATGGCGTAAACTTGATTGCTTGTAACAAAACAAAAGTGGAACTTCCCGAGTGTTCTCCACAAATATTGAAAACAAAAATACATAATTTAATGGAAATACATATAAACTTATGGGGGTTGGAAGAATCTGTCCAAGGTGCTTTGTTTTTTCGTTTTGAGCCCTAATTCTTGGATAGTACTGTCCATTTTTATTAAAGTATTCATCACACTTTCATCGACTTTGTGACTGGTGACGAACTGTCGCCATTCCTTCGCTGTCGCTTCCACTGTTTTTGCGAATGTTGGAGGAGATTTGGGATCTGCTTCGTCTTTCCTGGTGTCTTCTTCCTTTCTGTTCATAGACTTCATCTATTGACATGATTTACATAAATCTACTGATAAAAATACGCAATAATGAGATTCACCGACTTTTTCAATTGCATTTAGGAAGATGAAAAATTATTTTTGGAATAGTTATTATTCATTTGTTACGTAATTATCTCCATAAATAAAACTTCATTTTTAGTAGTCACATGTTCCAACAACCAACCTGCAGACTTTGATATCGGCATCATAGGTGAAGTACTCGTCGAAGGTCATACCCTCCCCTTCTTCGAACAGCTGATCCCAGCTCTCAGGGGTGTGCTCATGTGCTGCCTCATCACTCAGTGACGCGGAATCATCCTAGTTTGTGCTGCGATGAAATCCAGAGGTCCAAAAGTAAATTCTTATGCTCTTGGCTTTGACGATGTCGCAGGCATGCTTCACAAAATGCATCACTTTCTGGACATTTAATTTTCTTCCTGACTCAGGAAGGCTGGCCAACCTCTCATTGACAATTAGTTTCCTGTACTTAAGCTTCGTACATCGTATGATGCCTTGATCGAGGGGCTGAAGAACACTCGTGCAATTTGGAGAAAAAAACACCACTTCAACATTTCTTAAAAATGCAATGTATATTGGAGCGCTGCACAGTTATCAATAAGCAACAAAATTTTACGATTTTGTCCACCCATCGTGGCATCCAGTGCTCGCAGGAGCTTTTCAAAAATTGTGGTGGTCATCCAGGCATTAGAGTTACAATCAAGTTGCAATTACATCCAAGGCAATGTTTGAATATGTTTGAAGCATCTGGTTCGTTTATATTTCCTGATCACTAATCGAATCAGTTTTTCTGTTCCAATTTCATTACAACATAGGACAGTCAGCCTCAATCCTTACTCAATTTCCCTCCATGGCACTTATCTCCTCTAAATGCCAGTTTTATCAGATAGCAAATTTAAAAATAAGCCTGTCTCATCAGCATTAAAAATATTATTTGGGCTGTTGTTTTTGATGATGACATAGATGATTATACATGCACTGTTGCTCTTGCAGTTTTGATTTCATAGGTGACAACGGCGACAGCGATAAAACAAATGAATATCACAATAGAATGTGCTTCTTGTGGGGACCTTGTCAAGCGTTGAATAGGTGATTCTAATGTTTGAGATTGCTTTTTTCTTACTTCATAAACATTTTTTTTACCCTAATATGACTATCAAAATAATATTGTAAGCAATAACGATCTTTGTTAATGCGAGAAGTAAACCTCTTGAGATTTATCCATCGTCTGATTAACCTACGAGGCGGTTATTTCCTTGGGCAAATTTGGCTTGGTCCTCCTCCAAATGTGCTTACCATAGTTATTGCACTGTGACGTGGACCTGAGGAAATGAACGTCTAAATGAGTAAGACATGCTATCAAGGAACGTCCTAACGAGAGTCCGCTGTAGATATTTATGAGTGCTATGCCTGCTGTTTATGGAAAAGGGTACTTATGTGATTCAAAAGATGTATATGTAGTTTTAGTTTTGTATTAGCATACATAATCAAAATAAGAACTGACAGTTGATGCAAAAACAACCGTCATATTTGGAAAAAATTCCTTTTTAATGCATAAATCCAGCAAAAGTAAAGCAGCCTTCAATTGATGTCTCATGGTGAAATAAGGTAAAAATCTTTTGTTGACACTCTTTTTAGCTGTGATCAAATAAAACTGTGAAGAAATCAAAGAATTACATAAATGTTACAAAGTCACAAAATCTGAAAACTGCATCGCTTTCTGCAACAGACTCACATTTCAAAATAAAAAACTGTCTGTTGATGGCTCTTGGTAAAGCTGGTGTAAACCCTTTTGCTACGAATGACGTTTTACCACGGCGTAAATTTTTTTACACAAACAAACGACGTTTTAAAATGGCATTGCCGTTAAGCTAGCCTTAAGCAGGCCTAAAAGGTGTGTGTCATTAAGGACTTCTTCTCAGGACGCCGTAGGTACCCTTTCTCGGTTCACGGGAGATGATAATCTCGACCCTTCGTTGCAGTGCGAGCCCCACTCATAGCAGGTGTCCGCGGTCAGTTGCTTGTTGGTGGAGTGGAGCTACAAATAAAGAAGTTTTTGTGTGATTTGCATATTGAGGGTTCTAAGTACATTCCTTATTTTTACCTCTACAACTACAAATTTTAAACGGAGTTCTACCGTTATTTTTAATGTAGTTTGAGTGTAAAGGAATCTCAGAACTAATTTTTTGTTAGTTTTTTAGCTGGTTAAGGAGTGATTTTTTCTATGGTTTTAAGTTAGTTATGGTAAGGGAGTTATTATGTTTTTAGGTAAACAACTGAATGTTATTCTTTTATAAGAGTTGACAACCATATTTTTAGTGAGTTTAAATGTTTATTTTTCCCTGTAATTACTCATGCTTATTTGATCTTGACAGCTGACTATTTCAGTTCTGTTTTCATTGGTCAATGGTTTCCCCCTAAAGATTACAGTGATTCCTGACAGTGTTTTGAATCCTGAGGCACACAAATGTTGAAGTTTAATAATAACAGAATAACATTCGCTTCGAAGAATTTCATACTCCTAAAATCAGGAATTTAGGAATAAGAAAAGTATGAATAAGAATAATAAAAAAGAAGGGTGGAAATTTTTACATAATCTGATTCGCGCACTAATGATGGCAATATCCTAAATGAGGACATTTTATATTTCTAATACTTTTTTACATTAATACTCGTCAAAATCATTTCCGAGTGCGAAACACAATGATGAAATTATTTATTTAACCATTGATACGTTTTTTGTTGCTAGAGAGCATAATATTAACGGTAGCATTTCGTTTAAAAGCTGTAAAAGTATTGTAAAACCAAAATGATTAATTTCCATGTATATATAAATATTGAGGCTGTAGCAACAATGTTTTTAGTAAAACCATCACAGAAAATAATAGTTGACCGCGACCGCATGCTGTAATGGGCACCCCAAGCGGAAAAGGGAGGAGATTATCTCTGCCTGGTGGCCAAGAAAAAGGTTCAACACCCCTCTGGTCCCCAACCCAAGTTAGGGAAATAGGTACCTGAGAAGATCGTAGTGTAGTGAAAGCTCCGTACTGGCAAAGCAAAGAAATTTTCCCCGTCCCCGTCACGAAAGGGTTAATTAGAATGAAATCACTTTAATTATTAACAAGAAGAGTCATTAAAACATGCCTCAGGATAAGCCTCACTTGTTCAAATTCACAATGATTATATTCAATCTACTATGGCTAGAGTTAAAGGTTATGTTTTATGAGAAAGCACAGCTGACAAAATTTTGCTCTTGTGTCGGAGGCCAGAAAAAAGCTAAAATAGCTCCATTTAACTGTTTGTATCATTTTTGCATGGCTCTCTGGAATACATATAGCTTACAACTAAGCTGCAGTGTGTCCAAACCTTATTTTCCATTAATCATCATGCAAGAAAAAAGCTACCTGTTTAAGGAGTTGATGAGAAGAATATCCCTATCCAAGAAATATGGTTGTCCATCTAGAAAAATCACTAATATGTGGTAAGCAAGTAAGAAATGTGAGGGAGTGCTGAAGAACACGAATAAGAGGGATATTAAAACCCTAATACGAAGTCAGCTAGATTAAAAAATCCGCACTTCGTATTATTGAGTTTCATAATGTTGAACCTTTTAATGAAATCGCAGAAAAATAGTTATTTTGCCTCCCTAACTTTGGTGGTCTTGGGAAACGTTTTAAAACTATTTTTGGTCGTTATTAGTGAAAGCATTCTTAAATAATGATTTATACCATAAACTTTATGTTATAAAGGATCGTAAAATAACTATCATTTCGTAGCTTCGCTATGCAAATGATTTAAGTCTGCGAGTAAGAATTCAAATTCATGGTTGCAACATGTTACACTCATTGTGAAGAATATGAAATTGGCCAAATCACATATTTTAACTTCTGAGACTCACATCAAGGTAGCTGACACACACATGTATGATGACAGCTCCTGGGAGTCAATAGAGACCTGCAGGTGGTTGGCAAATCCGAACTACCCTCGCCCGATTATGTGTGAGAGATAGACACTCTTTTCCCTCTCCCCCTTCCAAGTGGTGGAATGGGCAAAAGGGGAAGGGAAGGGGAAGATGCTCTTGAGTCAATCCTTCAGTGGATGGACGAGCGACTGTCTTCCAAATTGCAGAAACCACTGTTTTCCTGAGGACAACTACGCGGACCTTTTTCCGAAGGATACCCCTTCCCTTCTCTCATAAGTTCAGCGTGTGAGGTGGGCACTCGGCTTGAGGACAGGTGACCGTGCTAACAGGCAGGCACGGGCATCTATGCCACTCGGGGGGGCGCTAACATGAGCATGGGCAATAAACACACGGGCTGGAGTCGCCCAGGTTCTCTGACCACCTGCATGTCTCTAAGTCCGATCCCTCCACCCCAAACAAGTATCTACTATAGATCCCTCAACCCCAAGCAAGCATCACTTGTCTAGTCTGCAGGGATTTATGGTCGCCCCTCGGGAGTTCCCGAGTCCCCTATCTCCCTGCTTACTCCTGCTTACTCAGCCCTCTCTCGTAGAAAACGAGGCAAGGTCACCAAACACCCCTAAGCCACATGAGCTGCTTGATTCTCCCTTGTGACTAAATTAGCCACTTGAGTCTCCCTTGGATACCCTTTCAGTAATCTTCAGCTTCCCCAAAATGTATTACACGATGTGCTATCTATTTTTTGAAGAATTTGACAATTTCACCAGTCGTATTACTGAAGAAAACTTGGCAAATATAAAATGCCCACGGAAGCCCAAGTTGTACAAATATTGAGCAGCCCGCTGAGGAGGACGGAAAGGAAGAGTATGGGAGGGAGGGGATGGAAAGAGAGAGTAGGGGAGGGATTGCTGTGGGATGATGATCGGATAATCCGCCAGATGGATAACCGAATCACGGATAATCAAAGCTCTACTGTACTAATTGATTTACAAGAAATGGGGCGTGATTCAGCATATTTTCCATACTGCCGTCAGTTTGTGATATACTAAGCTTTCAGTTCTTAAGAGCAAGTTTTTTTTGTCAAGTGGAGTAGTAATGTTGAAGTCGTGGAGAATGATACCAAAGAAAATAGTACCACCATTAACGGTTATCTAGTATATCAATCCTTTAGTTTACGAGGATGACGACGATTTCCCTCCCAGGAAATGCCTTTGCTTTCAATGACGGCGATTCGCCTGCCCAGTTCTTAGCGATGCTTCATCGCTCATTGAAGTGCGTGAACAAATTATTAACTCATTCCCAATTCTCTTTTTACTTCGATGGTTCTGTTTTGCAAAATATTACTTGAGTACAAAATAAAATTATTATTTTTTATCTTTCTATGCGTAATCTTTTCGCTGTCATTTTGCATTGTGGGTGTTGGGAGATATGTTGAACACCATCATCTAAGTTTCACTTAATGACATCCTTATTTACAGACTTCGATAAGCTAAAACATAGAATCTCATGTAATAAATTCCTAATTGAAATGCGATTATCGAATCACTCTATGATTTCGCAAACTTTTTATCCACACGAAGTAGTGTGAAAGAGAAACTTCATCTCAAATAGACATCGCCAAGTGTTCCAGATCTAACGTTCTCCATTTCATTAATAAGTTATTTTATTTCCCCGCTCCAACTTGCTACTAATTTTCTGATGATGGAACAACTTCGTGTTAAAACTATGAAAATCTTCTCTCTCTATCTTAATGTGGTCTTATATGATTGTCAACACGGTGAAGTATGTAACACGAAAATAAAATAAGGTTAACGGTTTGAGGTGTAACTTTGTGGAATTTACTCAAGTTGGCCCAACACTTCACCTGAAGATGTCACGACGTGACAAAACGTGATTCGTAACAAATAAAATCAATATGGATAACCAACTGGTGAGTTCAGGCGTGACTCTGTGGAGATTAATCATGATGCAAAGAGAACACTTGGTACCAAGCTTTTAGGGACATGACTATTTTTCAGGGGCATTATTTTATCACATAATTTTTCTGTCTCTGACAAGGAGACATCGCGTGACTGATGTTTGGGATCCAAACGAGGCAATTATTTTCTGAAACTATAGAGAAAAAGCAGGAAAAGTGTCACGGCTTTCTTCCACATAGGCCCAGGTTTGAGAGAAAAACACTATTAAAAATCTTCCTCCATATAGATCCTGTGGGCCTAGTGGGTTGAGGCACTGAGCCGGTTAACCTCATATGGTGGCTGGAGTTCGATCCCAAGTTGCAACATTTTTTTTTCTTTCGAATATTTTACGGAATTATTGTAAATATCCCACTCCCATACATATACGGCAGTAGCAACAATTTATTTTAATTTTCAGCCTATATGCTGGATTTTCAATCAACCTCCTTGGCAGACTTTCAAAGCTAATTTCGGGATTCTTGTTCAGCCGAAAAGAGGCTTCACATGCTAACAGACATAGTATGTTTAGATTTTGACAATACAAACATACTTCCGTGAATAGGATGGGCTTTGATTGGTCGTGGGTCTTTCTCATGGCCGTAAACAATGAACGGATTATTACTTTTTAATTAGCAACGATGTACTCACTTAAAATTTCATTGGGGCCACGTTCGAGGAATGACTTCTGTAACTCTATTTCTTCTTCAGTAGTGAACATGATATTGGTAAAAAAGATAAGGTAACTGTTTCCGAGGTTATGTAAAAAATATTTGCTATGACCTTTTTGCGGAGTAACATATTATATTGAAGGTTCAATCCATATATAGTGGTCCAGAGGTGGTTTCTTGATGATTTTTTTATATATTTACCATACAAAATACCATTTATTGAGAATACATTTTTTATTTTATTTTTTTAAATTTTATTTTCCTGATAGTGGCCTTTTTTATGTTAACGAAACACCGATTTTAGGTGATAATAACCATAATAAATTTACAATACCAAATTGTTACTTTATAATTAATAACTCGTAAAATGAGGGGAAAAACTGATTAATGAGTTATGATAATGATTTTAACCCATTTATGCCTAGTGTTCCATTTTTGGAACACCTGACGCGACTTTCGAATTTACTGACTACGACTCATTATACACCAATATGCCACGGTTTTTCTTTCTGTACCACTTTATAAAGATATATTGTATTACGGGGCGCAAAAAATTAGTCAGTTTTGCCAACCCATCGCAGCCAGTGTGTTGAGAAATATCGGTCTTTTTTTTTAAGGCAGTTTTTCTGAGACCATCTCAAATGTTATATTAATAACTATTTGCCATTACGCCCAAATGTTGTAAATTTTTCCCTGCATGATCAGTAATAGTTAATCTATAGTGCTTTAAGAAGAAAATTTTGAAACAATGTATTTTGTTTTAGTTATAAGCTTTTATTTAACAGTGTTCCATTTTTGGAACACTAGGCAAATCCACTACTATTATGCGTGCATTAAGACGCACTGAAATATTCACTTTAATTTTAAATCAAGTAAGCAATTAGATGTTATGTGATTGAGGGAAACGATGCCATGTCTTAGCTATAATCAGTTTCCATTTCAGTGAAATAATTAATACATCTATAACCAACTGATCAATTGTGAACAGAGAGATGAAAACATATGAGTCACCCTGTGCACTCTTTCATTCGGGACCAAGCCCCCTGGGTCATATTGACGTCATGAACACTAATCAATGAGCGAAGTGCGGCTGCTTGTACCCAATATTCTTCTCCTTTTCTTTTTAGCAGAAAGTTTATTGTAAGTGTTCGGGCTTGTCGCACTTGTCCTGCACAGAGCGGCACGCCGCCCCCCCCCCACTCCTGCCGTATCGGCGACTTTGGGGTTTTTCCCGGGTAATGCTTATTCCTTTCCCTCTCCGTGTCTAACAAAGGGACTTTTAGCCTTTTCTTTAAGGCATTGAAATCCTCGGCGCCACTGCCGGCCAAGAGTGCAGTGACCCTTTCTCTTGGTCCTTGGGCCATAGCGTGGGTGACGCCAGGGGCGCTTGGGTTTTTACAGTAGTAGTATGTTGAGTGTGATCTCGTGAAGTGGATGTGTCTTGCGTCCCGTCCGTTAGAAAGTGAAGGGTGACCGCGCCTTTAGCTATAAGTAACAGGATGTCGAGATATTTGACAGTGCATGAAATAACTGATCTATTAGAGACAGAAGATTGCATAGAAGTACGTGATATCATCATTGAACCCCCTGATAACGCAACAGAACCTGTGTCTGACGAGGACTCCGGGGATGAAGATGGTGGAACAATTAATAATCTTCCCGGTTCATTGCTGCGCGCTCCTGCTCATCTCATTCATGGTTCTTCTGACGAGAACTTTGACCATGCTGACCTTTTGCTGATACCGGATGGTGATACTACTGAAAATGACGGTGCATCGGCTTCTGCTTCGCCTCAACCTCATCTTGCTCATAGAAAAAAGGTAACCAAAGTTGTGCGCAATTGGAAGAAAGCCGATCTGACTGCCCAGCCAGTAGGAGGTAGAGTTTCAGAAGAACAAATCACGAAAATGAAAACCCCTACAGAATATTTAGAACTCTTTCTGGATACTGAAGTGATTGATATGATTGTCAAATATTCCAATTTATATGCTGCAAGTAAGGGCGTAAACCTTGAACTGACTGTCGGTGAGTGTCGGTGTTTTTTGGGAATAATTTTCCTGAGTGGTTACGTCTCTGTTCCGAGAAGGCGTATGTTTTGGGAGCAAAGACCAGATTCTCATAATTCTCTAGTTAGTGGTGCAATGAGACGTGACCGATTTGAAACAATATTTTCAAATTTGCATGTTGCTGACAATTCTAACTTGAACCACATGGACAAGTTTTCCAAGCTGCGACCTCTCATAGAGCAACTGAATGACAGATGTATGAAATTTGTACCAAATGAAATATACTTCAGCTTGGATGAGGCCATGATTCCCTATTTCGGTCGTCACGGGTGCAAACAGTTCATTCGGGGTAAGCCTATTCGGTTTGGGTATAAATTCTGGTGTGGTGCAACGCGTCTAGGCTACATTTGCTGGTTTCAGCCTTATCAAGGAAAAAACCCGAACACTCAATACCAAGAATATGGTGTAGGTGCTTCAGTTGTTTTGCAATTTACTGAGGCACTCACAACGCAGCATCCTGGTAAATACCATTTTGTGTTCGACAACTTTTTCACAAGTATTGCACTCCTTGATAAACTTCATTCAATGGGCCATCAAGCAACAGGCACAGCGAGAAAAGATCGTGTAGACAAACCTCCTTTACTATCTGATGTTATCCTAAAGAAAAAAGATAGGGGCACATTTGATTACCGAATTGATGGAAAAGGCAATATTGTTTGTAGATGGAATGATAACAGTGTTGTGACTGTTGCATCTTCTGGTGTGGGTGTCAACCCTTTGCAACAGGTCAGTCGTTATTCTCAAAAGCAGAAAAAAAAGATACAAGTTACTCAGCCAAATTTAATCAAGGTCTATAATCAGTATATGGGAGGAGTAGACCGAGCTGATGAAAATATTGACAAGTATCGAGCATCAATCCGTGGAAAGAAATGGTACTCGAGCCCTCTGTTATTCTGCTTTGAGCTGTCTTTACAAAATGCTTGGCAATTGCATAAAATAAACGATGTGAAGCCAATGGATCTTCTTGAATTTCGTCGCCGTGTGGCCTGTCACTATATAGAAACATATGGTAATACTGCTGAGCCTGGTAGGAAAGGGAGACCATCTATGAAGCGTAACCTTGACTCACGTCATGACGGCATGAATCATACGATTGTAAAGCAAGGAAAGCAAACTCGCTGTGTCCAATGTCACAAAAATACCACTTTTCAATGTAAAAAATGCAATATATCCTTGCATGTTAAGTGTTCACCTGGATATCACTCTCAATAGTGAGTTAATAAATGTCTGAATCAAATGATTTGCTTGTTATCATTGAGTACGTCATGGTAGTGGATTTGCCTAGTGTTCCATTTTTGGAACACCTCGTAATTAATAATTGGCAATAGATACATTGTTTTTTATTTCGGATATTTTT
The DNA here is from genome assembly GCA_963573305.1 of Pyrrhosoma nymphula. Classification (NCBI taxonomy): domain Eukaryota; kingdom Metazoa; phylum Arthropoda; class Insecta; order Odonata; family Coenagrionidae; genus Pyrrhosoma; species Pyrrhosoma nymphula. The sequence goes on along the minus strand of OY754333.1, from coordinate 98,268,953 downwards.
TTCATACGTATTTTTATCTATAATATGTAAAAATCAGGGTAAAATTTGCATTTTTCAAACCTTCGGCATAAATGGGTTAAAGACCTAAAACATTACTTAAAAGGGTACTAAATGGTGCCGTGTTGATCTCGACTTCGTCCATATTTTGGTACTTTTCAATGTTTAATATCTTTATAAATAGTAGAGTCCACAAAACAAAATTTTTACTTGTTATTTATCTTATAAAGGACTATAACTTGGCCAAATTTCAAATTTTTATTTTCATGCCCAACAAAGATAATGGATAAACACTTGGTTGTTATTCCACACTTTATTGGAAACAAAACGACCCGGGTTTCAGCATATCATGCCATCATCAGGTACAAACAGTTGGGTGGCTTACACTTATATAGGTATCTGTGGGTGGAGGGGGGGATTTGAAAACAGGGGAGGAGGTTGGGGAGCATAAGTAACGGACAAGGCTGTTTTGTTGAAGGAGAGTGGGGTGGGGGATTGTTTCCATAAGAAAACAACAAAGTAAGGGGGGGAGGGATGAAGAAATAGACTCCCAAAAGGTTTAAAAGCATGAGCAAATTAAGGTTGAGAGTTGTGGAGGGATGGTAGTGTGACATAAAGGAAAGGTGACTGGGAGGAGAATATATGGTCTTTACAAAGTTTAGTGGGGCAATTCACAATTTCAAACTGTTCTAAGAAGTCCATTTTACGCCCCTTGTCAATACAATGTAAAATCCGAGGTTCAAAATTACGCCAATGGTTTTCGTCACATAAATGTTTGGCTATTCCAGAGGATTCGTCATTATTTAAAAAACATCGTCTATGTTATTTTATTCTAATGTTAAAACTTCTTCCAGTTTGTCCAATATATTTAATATTACAGTTATCACACTTCAACTGATAAACACCATGTTTCCAATAAAGTGTGGAATAACAACCAAGTGTTTATTATTATTAAAATGAAGGAGTTCCACAGAGTAGTGCCAGAGGCAGTGTCTTATATTAAAAGATAATGGATATTAAACTTTGAAAATTTTGAAAAAGCAAGAAATTTAAAAGATTTTAATTAAAAAACCACGTAAGTCCACAGCTTAAAATTCTGCATACTTAAAGCATGGCTCTCCCTTTCAAATAAAAAAAATCAAACATAAAACCTCTTGCCTTCTTACATAAAAAAATTGTAAAAATTGATTTTTTTAAGTTTTGTGATGAAAACTTTGAAGCAATATTTGGACCCTTAGACTTAATTTTAGGTCGATACATCACCCTACCTTCATTTTAGTTCATTGTTAACTGAATCGATTGGTTTTTGTTTGATTGTTCTAGGATACACTGAATTAGAGATATTTGCTCTTCTGCAGAACACTGAAATCACCTAAAATCGGTGTTTGGTTAACATAAAAATGGCCACCATCAGGAAAATAAAATTTTAAAAAATAAAATAAATACAAATTTGTATTCTCAATAAATGGTAGTTAGTATGGTAAAAAAAATAAAAAATATTGAAAATCATTAAGCAACCAATTTAACTTTTTCTGGACCACTTAACACTTGCAACGCGGTGGCATTTTTTTTCGAGTTTTGCCGGTGACTGAAATTTTTTTTTGCACTTTCGGATAGTCTTCGTCTCTGCAATTTTTATTTGAGCAATGAAAATTTTAAAAAAAATTTTTAATTTGAAATTTTAAAATTGACAACAATTGTCGTCCGCCGCCACCGAATAGAGCTGAGGAGCTTGTCGTGCGTGGTTGCATACCCACAGCCAAATTCGCGAATTTTTCAAAATTACGTCTTTCACATTTTACGACCTATTTATTTCAAATATGATCAGTTGTTTGGCCAAATTCATACTTAAGATAATTTTACACCACCTAACCTGCCAATGAAAATGAATATATGTACATAAATTATCTTCTTTCATCATGAGTTGACTGAAGGTTATTTTGTACTAGAAATGAAAATTATGTATTATAAAAACAGTATTACACCCGTATCTTGAGTCATAAACAAACAAGCAGAAACCCAAATCATAATGGAAAAACACAAATAATTTATTTTTCCAAAGAATATACACAATACAAAATACACGATACACAATAGAAATCTATAAGGTACACAATACCAAATACACAATAGGAATATATATGGTACACAATGTAAAATATGAAATTTAACATAGGTAAATATAAAATATGCAATACAAAATATACTATATACAATCCATAATATGCAATATACAATAGAAAATACACAAACTTATTATAAAATGCATCAAAATAAGTTAATTTTTATTGGTAGTATATATTTTTGTGTAATTCCATGAAATACGTCTTCAGGCAGAGATAAGGGCATCCCTCACAGGCAGGGTAGAAATATTTTGTATCCTTCCTAAACCTTCTAGATGTACAATACGTGCAGCGTCGTTGGAGGATGCGTTTTCTCTTTTCGTCAACGTCATTTGTCTCAGGGAAGTGCCTAGACAATCCAAGGTTCCTTGAATTCAGGCTGGGTGAGGAACGAGGGATGGGTTCAGAGAGGGAAGGATTGAGGAGGGTTCTGATTATGCAAAGTCGGAAATCATTAAGGGATACTTTGGGATGGATTTTACGGAAGAGGAAGTAGCTACAAGGTGAAGTATGTGAATTCCAAGTTTCTTGTACCATTTTAGAGACTTACGCTCAATGGGATAATATGACATCATTTGATCATAGTGATCGATGTCATTCATTGACTCGTTGCAGCGAGCAATGGCCTCCGGTTTGGAAGTGACACCACTACCTCGCCGTCGATGGACATCGACTATGTAACCCCCGAAATCGGAGCTGATCATCAGTATGTCCCGCTTATCCGTCCACTTCATTAAGCTGACTCCATCGGTACTGAAAACACTCACTACCTCACCCCGTTTTAGTTTGTTTGCCAGGACGTATGGTGGATTTCCCTTCCGGTTAGCTCTATGAGTTCCAGTACAATAGGTCCTGTCCCGACTGATACATTTCCTAAAGCAAGGAAAGTTGAATAAAGGGTCTTTCGTCCAATATTATGATATCCTGCTCAACGAGCATGAGCCCATATAATACAGAATGCCCAAAAATGTCAAAAATTCCGCCGATGAAAGCGGCTTCCATTTAGTTATCCTTGCTTTAGGAAATTCATTAGCCCAGGCTAAAAAGTCTGCTTGTTTATTCGTCTCAGTCACAATCAAGTCAATCATGTCTTCTGTCAATATTAGATCCAAATATTTCCTCTTCCTTTTCTTCCACCCTTCTCTTCTTTTGTGTCAGTGGAGTGAGTGGCCGGGAGGTCGACAGCGACGGCTAGGGACTTGGAGCCCTGACTAAAAGGCCCAGGGTCTAGTGGCAGCCACTCCGTGTTCTGCTTCCTTCCGAGGCATGAAGGGTAGGGTGGGAGGAGACTTGGGCCACCAGGGGTGTTGGGGCAATAAAGGGTGTTTCACCACCCCTACTGCCCTTTCTCGGAACACCCTTCCCCGGAAATAGGGTATTGTGTAATGCATGTTGGTGACTACACACCCCCTGCCACACAACCCTGAGGTGGCTTGCAGAGTATTTTGTAGATGTAGATGTAATCCCTTCACCTTCCCTTCCTTTTTCCCATCTCCTCCGCGAGTGTTAACCATTTTCTGTGAAAAAATGTGAAGTCACTACTATAAGTAATATATTTGAAAAAATTTCCATATAACTATTTGCATAAACAATAAGTAAAAAACATAGGTAAATTTTAAAATTCACATACCTTACTACTGATAGACAAGATATGAATTCACGTACGGGAGCGAGGTGAAATTTACATCCTTCAATCCTCGGGTTTCTACATAAAAACAATAATTGGCCATATTAAAATATAATCATCAAAAAATTATAAAAACTGACCAGTCAAATTTGATCAATTTACTTCAGTCAAAAATCGTGAATAATACGAACAAGAATGGCATCATGCGAAGGGTCTACGCAATAACTAGGACGAATTCGTTTTACAGTCAATTAGAAATTACAAAAATATAACTATTTATTCACTAATACATTATCACTGAATTAATTGTAATTGGCAAATATAAATATTTCATTAAAATTGTTTATTACTCAGAGAATTAGCCAATACCACATATAGCATAACAATTGCCAATAAAATAAAATGTCATCAATTGCTAATGAAAATGACAGGCATAGAAACTGAAAATGAGGAAAATATTAATTCCTTCATGCGCAAACTTACATTTTTATGATTGCACGATTATTGAAAGAAAACATTATGGCTGAGACAGTGCTTACGTTTATGATAGAAAACTAATACAGCATCAAAAAATAAGAAAAAGAATTTTTAAGGCAAATACAAGAAATGGTAAAAAATAAGAAAATCCTCCTTGCAATTGTACTGAGGGGGAAAGGGGTTGGGGGGGGGGGAGGGGGGGAGCAAAAATACAACCTTACGAACAGCCCTCCAACAGAAGTACAGGCACCTGCGGGAAATCCTGAGTGGCTGAATACCATCCTCTCCGCCATCGCGAGAATCTGGGACAGTCCTATAATAATGCCTCGAATATGTCAGGAGCATACACCAGATTTACAAAGCAGAATAAATTAATTTAATAATTATGCTGATTATATCCCCTGTGCCGGTCACTTTGGAGGTGGTCAAATTATTGAATAAAAGCTAGGAAAATACACGCAAAGTATTTCATTGTCATACGAATGCTTAGTTGTTCATAAATGTTGGCTAAAACTTGTAAAAATTAGGACTACACAGAGAATTCACGTAAAAAAAAACAAACTTACCTCGCAAAATCAAACAGCTGCAGCGTCACTTCAGGGCACAGGCAATTCGGGCTTAGGACACTATACGCTCCGATGTATATTGAGTGACTGAAGAGAAAAACGGAAGCGCTAGGGAGCGTCGCAGCTCCGAAATGGCTTTGAGAAAGGCAAAGCGAGCTTGGACGACAATTGTCGTCTGCAGTCACCAGATAGCACCTGGCGGACGACAATTGTCGTTTGTCAGCGTTCAACGTGTTAATATGGATTGACCCTGGAAGCGAAGCCTGTATCTTGGGGGAGAGGAAGATATTCTAGAACAAATATATCTTGTAATGATAACACTATTTCTTTTCCCACCTCATGTTTATTTCAATTGAAGGAATTTAACTGCATACTGCATACTTTCGGATGACAAATGTAATTCCTCGAGCGTGGCTCCTGGGAAATTTTAAGTGAGTACATCGTTGCTAATTAAAAAGTAATAAACCATTCATTCTTTACGGCTTTGAGAAAGACCCACAACCAATCGAAGCCCATCCTATTTGCGGAAGTATCTTTGTATTTTCAAAATCTAAACAGCATGTCTAGTCTATTTTCAGCCAAACAAGAATTCCGAAATTAGCTTCAAAAGTCACCCAAGGGGATTGATTGAAAATCCAGCAATTAGGCTGAAAACTTAAAAAATTTGTTGCTACTGCCGTAGATGTATGGGAGTGGGTAATTTACAGTAATTCCATAAAATATTCGAAAGAAAAGAAATACCACCACCTGGGATCGAACCCCAACCACCATATTAGGATAACCGGCTCAGCGCCTCAACGCACTGGGCTACGACGTCTGTTGAGCGAGGCGTGCACTTGCGAAGGATTTATATGGAGGAAGATACTTTAATAACGTTTTTCTCTCGAACCCAGGCCTATGTGGAAGAAAGCCATGACACTTTTCCTGCATTCTCTGTATAGTTTCAGAAAATAATTGCCTCGTTTGGATCCCGAACATCTGTCACGCGATATCTCCTTGTGAGCAGTACATATAAGAATTTGAACTGCCGCCAATCTGAGCACAGGGCGGCAAGTATAGCATGTGGTGCCACTCATGAGTTTTAACCAAAGGGAATTGTTAAAATTATGGAAATGATGCCATCAGTAAAAACAAAATAACCCCACGATAGGAGAAATAATGGCCTAAGCTACCATTTTCCTCATCACTCAATGTCTAAATCTGGAAAATGACTAGGTGACTCAGGCATACGTGAGAGAAGAATGCACTATCACTCATGCATTTCACACATTTGATGCATCACATTCATCAACGTTGATTTTCTAGTTGTCTATGTCTGCAAAAAGAGTTTTGCTGATGCAGTTTTTCACCAATTGTTTGTAAAAACGAATTTCATTTTTTCCTGGGGACCGGGGCTGAGGTTCATAATATCGTAATTTTTTTATTTTTGAAACTTCGTATGATTGAGTAGCCCCATGTATGTATTTAGTATAGGCTTTTGGTTGGGACTGAGTTTTTAAAAATAAATGAAGGATATCGTTATCTAATGATTTCCAATTATTTCTAATGATTGCTTAATTCTTCTCTTTTCATTCCAGGGCTGGATTTCCCAAGCAGCAAGCTGCTCAAACAATTTTGAAAGCCATCAACTCGTACTTTGTCAATGTTATGTCTTCATCCTTGAAGCAAATATATTTTGTCTTGAAGGACATGGAAAGTATTGGAATTTATACTGCAGAAATAGCAAAACTTGACTCCTAGACATCACGAGCTGTGAAAGGCAAGGCTTAATTTTATTCTTTATAAAATCACGATTTTCCATTCTATAATTCAAATTATCAACTCAATTTCCATCCTTGAAGTGTTTTTAGAATGATCATAAAGTGAATTTTGGAATTATTTGTTCCTGAGGTAAGAGCACATTTTTATCAATTTTAATTTAACAGCGTAAAAAATAAGCATTGTACTCCTTTGCTTGCTGTCAATATGGTAAGCACAGCAATCACAATCTTGGAAGTTTTCAGTTAATTTTTAGAGAGTTAAAGGTTATAAACATTGTAAATATATTATTATTATTTTAGATGCATAAGTTATTAGTGCATTTAAATATGTAATGCATGGTGTCCATAAATACAGAAGTTCTGCAAACTCTGCGCAATCTGTCATCGTAGGTCTGTCATAACCTCAAGTAGTAGATTGAAACTAGTGTGGCCATCATGTGTGTGACTGGCATTAAGAAATGTATTTTTTACTTTTTAGGCAGGATTTCAAGTAAGTGTCATTCAATGAAACTCTCAACTACTTTTTCTGGTAAATACAGTTCTCTAAGTTATGTGTCCTCACTCTGATGTCATGCCAACTTTGAAAATTGTGTTTTGGTTGATTAAAAGAGTTAAGAGGAAAGGAGGTTAATCAATATCTATTGGCCACTCGCTCATCTTCCTTGGGGCTAATTCTGAATGCCGAGTTTGGTTTTGGCCAGGTTTTCATTCTTTAGTTCATCAATTCAGGTGGCTCAAGGTTGGTCGGGATTATTTATTTGTTTTCATGTATTTCTTATCTTTTCGATTACCGGTCTCAAAAGTTTGGCGACTGTATGTCTTGTGTCCCTCTTCAGTTTTTTCTCTTACAAACTCACTTCAATAGCCTCCTAATGCCTCATTGGTGATCCCAATATCCGTTGGAGCGGCAAAGGATTTTGGCATCATCAAAAGTGATGTGGTGAGCCTGATTGAAGCTGTGGGCTGATTTCTCAGGTTGATAGAGCCTTATGTGCCTCTGGTGTTCTTTGATTCTAGTCTCTATGGTGTGTGCCGTCTCTCCAATGTAAGCCTGGCCGCACTCACAGGGGATTCAATAGACTCCACATGCTCTGAGGCTAAGGGCATCCTTAAATTTTACGAGGGAGTCCCGAAGTTTCCCTGGTGGTCTATGGATTGTCTCAATATTACATTTCTTCAATATTCTTCCTATTTTTGATTTATGTAATCCTAAAACAAAATTCAATGAGGGGATGGTTAAACTCTTCCAGCATGTCCTAAAATTGACGTCTTTCCTGTTCCAAGGATAGTACAGGGTGGGGCAGAATGGACTCCCTGATTTGGTAGTCCTCTAAGGTAGGTAGACTAGGTAGTCCATTCTGCCCCACCCTGTACTATGAGCAGACTGACAGAGTTCCCATGGGCTCCCCACTATCTCCAGCTGTAGCAAACCTCTACATGGAGAATTTTGAAGAAAAGGCCCAGAGTGCAGCACCGCTACATCCAAGGTTTTTTCTGGTACATGGACAATACATTCATCATTTGGCCACATGGATGGGACACCTTAGACAACTTTCTGAGCTGTATGAGAATCAGCAGCATCCTCTAATGCAATTCATGATGGAAGTGGAAGATAACAACTGCCTCCCTTTCCTTGATATAGTAATTGAGAGGAAGCCAGATGGAATGTTGGGACGTAGAGTCTGCAGAAAGACTACCCATACACATACCTCTACCTAAACGTAAGAAGCCACCACCACCCCTTCCTAAGGCAAGGCATTCTGACAACCTTGATACACCGGGCGAAATCAGTAGCTGATGCAGAGAGTCTACTAATCGAATTGGGACACCTTAGGAAGACATTCAAACAGAATGGATATAGCAACAAGGATTTTCTTCTGGCCCTGGTACTTTTTAGGGGACCAACGAGCCAATGACGCAACTGGAGGAATATCGTGGAAAACCATTGCGAAAAACCTGTGTTTCCTCGGTTTACAGGAAAATAGGAAGAATATTGAAGAAATACATTGTGTCCTCGTTTAACGTTGTCCCGTTTAACGTTGTTTGGTGATAACGTTGTATAACAATTAAAACCCTAGATCATTCAACGTCATCAGTGCTTCACGATAACGTTGCTCAAATTATGCGTGATCTTAAAAAATGAATAACGAATACGACTTTGGCGCGTCTGATAGATAATTTCCATTTAGTGGAAAATTTTGGCATTAACTACCGTGTTACTCTCCATAGCGTGTGTAAAAGGTTCACCTGTGCGAATAATTATCACATTATTTGTTTTATAACTGTTACATTCGCAGTTTCTAAATAAAAACTGTCTACAAGGAGAAGTGGTGATCCTAGCGTATCATCGGAGGTGAAAAAAAAAACGATAACGTTAGAACAAAAACTTGACATTATTAAACAGTTTTAAACAGACGAAGTGAACAAGGTGCAACTGGAAATCGGCCGAGTTCTAGGTTTTCAGGCGACGACGATAAGGACCATTTTAAAGGACAAAGAAAAAATTATGGAATTTGGGAGAGTTGCTACTCCTCTAAGTGCAGCACATTTGTTACGCAAAAATATTTTGGAAGCACATGCCTACAGGAACCCTACATTTCGATAGAAGAGAAGTCCATTTCTGGGTTTAAGATGGCCAAAGATCGCATGACGCTGTTATTGGGGGGCAATGCATAGGGTGATTTAAAACTCAAAACAATGTTAGAGTACCATTCTGAATGGTAGATCCATGGGCAGATATCTACGTGAAAAAAATACCTGAAAATCCCATGCCGCCATAAAATAGAATTGGTGGTGGAAAAGGCCAATTCACTGACTGCTGTTTGAGGTGAATTGAAAACGTGTTTTATTGATGGTGATCGAAAACGTTCGTGCTCTCGCAGTGAAGGGCAAAGTTTTCTATTCACTCAGAGGGAAACCGGTGCTAACAGCACTAAATATGGAAAATATAAGAGGGGAACCCGGCACCTATTGTTTTAAAAATGCCTTTTTAGTTTGTTTAATCTACCTATAAGTAGGGATAGGAATTTTTCGGTGGTTTGAGAGGGAGAAAAGCGGTACTTTTAAATTAGGAATTCAGTACTTTCAACAAGACATTTCGGTGTTTTCACAGTGACCACAAATTTATATATATGCACATAAAATACCGATTATTTCAAAGTCTAGAAAATGGTCACTTATACTATAGTTTAACCCAATATGATCTGGGTTATTATGCGGCACTTCCCCTTCTAGCCATGTTATGACTGAAGGTAGCAGAACCTGAAAAAGTGGCACTAAATTTAAAAATAAAATTTAATACATTTTGTGTATTGACATGTAACTTTAGAGAATTTCCATCCTTGTGAAAGTTTGCTGCAGTTACGTGCCTCGAAGATTTTAAATTTTTCCAATTGAGTCTTTCCCAAGCAACCTGAAAGTTGTAGAATATGTACATGACCATACTTTTATCGATGCATTAAAATCCATCTTTTTGATACTGGAAAGCCCGGTCTCTTGCGCTTAATTTTGCATTTGGCATCTCAATAACTCGTCAAAATCACTTGAAAGCACAGAAACCAGGAATAAAACTAGGATACTTACAGTTGCCACTGGAAAACAATCAGTCATTTGACGAAAATGGCCAAAAACTAGAGATTCAAACAATAAAATCAATCTTGGTGCCACGCAATAAATAAATATATCGACAATTATATTGTTGTCGTAGTTGGCCTTGATTGGTGCTTTAAAGCTAGCTATGCAACCATTGCAAACGAACAACCCCATTGCAATAAGGTCGTTCACTATTATGCAAAATTGCAATTTAATTCACAAATTTGGTAGATGGATTGGAAAATAGATTTTCAGTGGAGTCAAAATTCTTCTATATTCAGCCACTCACTCTTAAATCAAAAACAAAAATTCTCGAAACTTGCCGCCCACTCAAAAAGTTCGTGACAACATCAGAGATCTGGTTCAGTTTGCAATTCGCTCGCTGGTAAGCGAGGGAAGGGGAATGCTGCATAGCGCCCAGCGTGATTGGACAGAGCAGCGAGTGACTTCAAAACTTTTCATGTTGGATCTTTTACGTAAAAGGGTTAAGAACCCCGATTTTTCGCCTCCGATAATTCGGAAAGCAGGCGACGGATCAAAAAACGGAAAAATATGTCTCTCTTTATTTTTCAAACTCTATCAGAATTGGCATTTAAAAAACTCTTGGCGAACAAGCCCATTGAAATGAAACAACTCAAAGCGGCTATTCACGCATGCACAGTCCGTCTCGTCTTCAAATCCGTAGTAGTCTAATGAACAAATCAGAACAAAATAAAAAAATCAGAAAAATAATTGTCTCTTTAGTTTTCAAACTATAATTGGCATTAAAAATCTCTTTGTGAACGATCCCATTGAAATGAAACAACTCAAAGCGGCTATTCACACATGTGCAGTCCGTCTCATCTTCAAATCCGTAGTAGACTGTTACGAACAAAGCAGACCAAAAATAAAAAATCGGAAAAATAATTGTCTCTTTAGTTTTCAAACTATAATTGGCATTAAAAATCTCTTTGTGAACGATCCCATTGAAATGAAACAACTCAAAGCGGCTATTCACACATGTGCAGTCCGTCTCATCTTCAAATCCGTAGTAGACTGTTACGAACAAAGCAGACCAAAAATAAAAAATCGGAAAAATAATTGTCTCTTTAGTTTTCAAACTATAATTGGCATTAAAAATCTCTTTGTGAACGATCCCATTGAAATGAAACAACTCAAAGCGGCTATTCACACATGCGCAGTCCGTCTCGTCTTCAAATCTGTAGCACAGGGATTCCCAAACTATGTTCCGCGGAAGGCTAATGGGTGTTCAGAGTAACCTATAATGGGTTTATATGCTGCTACCTAAACACAATGGTCAGTGGTGTAGCGAAGTGGGGGGGGGGGGGTCCGGGGGGTCCGGACCCCCCCGAAATATTAAGACATATAAAATAAATTAAGCATGGAGCAGGGGAAAGTCTACAAATAATAAATTTTCATACCGTTGTTAAAAAAAGGTTTGTCCTTATGTTTAAATAATAAATTATCAAACGATACGTTTGGGCTCGACCGCTCGGGTAGTGTAATGGCGGTGTTTGTATAGCTCATTGAGGTCTACCTCAATGGTATAGCTGGCCGAGGTTCGACTGTGGACTGTCTACTGTCTAGTTCGCACTCCAGCCGCTGCTGCGGCCCAGCGCTAGTGGAAGCACAGATCCATTGTTCCACCCTGAAAAGTGTTAAAATTAGTTTAAAACCCTCTACTTAGTACCCTGTTTTTCAAAAATTTTGTCCCGGACCCCGCTGGTTTTGGATCCCCCCCCCCCCCCACCCCGAACGAAATTCCTGGCTACGCCACTGGCAATGGTTTAATAAATGTGAAGTCCATAAGGTGTTCCGTTAAAATTTCAGGATTTACGAAGTGTTCCATCGCAGGAAAAGTTTGGGAAACCCTGCTGTAGCAGATTACTTAGAATAAATGCGCATATTGCTTTTCCTTTGTTCGACTCACCTCGGAGCATAGAGCCACCGGTCATAGATGCCGATAGATGGTTATTCCACTAATTGTAAATAGAAAGCAACGCGGCGTGACGAGCTGTGTATTGCCGGATAGCGCCGTAAATCGAAAGCACCCGATGTCATCCTCCTTGCGATTGTTATTGTAACACCGGTTATGCTACGATGAACTGCAAACTTCCGCATACCTCAGGAATATTTGCACGCACGTTGAGTTCGTTTAAATCGAATTGAGAACATTTGCTTGCAATTTTAATGTTTTTCTTGTGTTTAAATGTACTTCCAACCATTTTCTCATAAAAATTGTCAATTCGCGTTTTGGGGCACAATTCGCGACATTTCGCGAGTTAAAAAGTCATTTCCCCAGTCAGTATGGAGTATGTTGTAACTAACTACCACTCCTAGGACATTTTTGCCTAAATTTGCGAAATTCGCGATTGCGAAATTTTCCTATCCCTACCTATAAGATATACTAAACTAAAATTAATGCAAAACTAAAATTTTCGTAAATCGGCAGAGGATGACGCGAAGTAGTCAATAAAAACATCAATTTTTTAGGAAATGGGCCATTTTTGAGCATTATACCATTGAAAATGCCTTTCAACCAGGTCCCCTGTATTTTTAAATATCAACAGTAAGTTCCTATCACCTTAGTTTCCTTGCCGCCAGGATAGAGAATAATTTCAAAATAATTTTTGTGAGTGAAAATATCAAAGCTTAGACATTAAAATGTTTTAGAAATTTAGTTTGGACGTTTCATTCAATAATGCCATATATCCTTTATCCCTTTGCCAACCTTTTATCGCTGTGCTGTGCGGAAATCATAATTGCGCTGAAATGAAGAATTGGTAAGTTGGTAACCGATTTTTATTTCTTACATAGTTTCTTATGGGAAATATGGCATCGTTTAACGTTGTTTCGCTAAACATCGAGTTTTTCAGGAAAGAGTTAACAACATTAAACGAGGACACTCTGTATAACGTTGAGACAATCCGTAGACCTCCAGGTAAACTTTGGGACTGCCTCGTAAAAGTAAAGGATACCCTTGGCCTCAGAGCACCTGGAGTCTATCTCATCCCTTGCGAGTGTGGTCTGACCTACATTGGAGAGACTTAACACACCGTGGAGACTAGAATCAAGGAACACCAGAGGCACAAGGCTCTATCAACCTAAGAAATCAGCCCTAACAGAACACAGCTTCCATAAGGCTCACCACATTACTATTGATGATTGCAAAATCCTTTGCTGCCCCAATGGGTATTGGGATTGCCTGGTAAAGGGGGCTATTGAAATCAGTTTACTGGAGAAAAACCTAAATAGGGACACAGGACATAAGGTCAGCAAACTTTGGAGACCGGTAATCGAAAAGATAAGAAATACAGGGAAATAAATAAATAATCCTGACCAATTGTGAGCCACCTGAATTTATAAACTAAAGAATGAAAACCTGACCCAAACCAAACTCCGCACTCAATTTTTATCCCGAGGAACATGAGCAAGTTGCTCATCGAAATGTCAGCTATGGAATGCCTAACCAGGTGCCACACCCACACCAGCCTCATTCATACTGATATACATATTCAGGGTGTCCGGTGAATCTCAATTTCTTTTTTCCCCGAGTTTTCCAGGCAAATTTTTGCATTTTCCAGGGTCTTGTTGCACTTCGTTTCTAACATTTTTAATGAATTTCTAATAACATCGGCATATTTTGCCAACATTAAATACAATAAATTTCAGTCCTACTTTCAGTAGAACCAAATAATAGAATATACAAGGAATGAGGAATATTACAGGTTTTATTTCAACCAACAAATAAACCAAAATGGTTAACTGACAACAAAATTTTGAGTCAGGTACAATTTGAACTCAATAAACTAGAATCAGACTACAAGGCAAATATGAAGCCTATTACCTGGTGGAATACCCATTCAGCATTTATATATCAGAATCACCGGTAAAATCTTAGATCATTTATAATCAGACTAGTTTGATAAAGAACTTACAAATAAAAGAAGACACTGGTGTGAAATTTTTTTCAATGAATGCATTTCCGATTCAACTACAGCAACAAATTTCTCGGTTTTTCAAGAAATTAAATTTTTTGTTTGCAGGTATGGAACCTTTTGCATTACCTCCTTCATATATTTTTTCTCTTGAAGTCTTGGTACCTTTCCTTTTCTCCGCTAAGGCTTCACTGTACTTATCACGAGCATTTCTGAAACTGTGAATTGATTGCTTTGTGATTGGTACGGATCTAACACCTCCTGCCACCCTGATCGCATCGTGAATGGTACGAAGGGAATCAGAGGGACTTCAGTTAAATTTTCAACAAAAAGAAAGGAGTTATCGGGGAAACATCTCTCAAGGCATTTCCATGGAATAAGAATTAGGACAAGCCTGATAAATCTCTTTAAATTGTCATATCTACTTTTATCTCCAATAGAGTTTGACATCCAAAATTGGTCAAGACAATCATGATTTCCATCAAACTCTTTGAGCATGTGCTTCACTGACCTAATCTCCCAAAGATTCTTGAATTATTTATCAATAGCATCAGCCTCATAGCCGCCAATGTGGTTCAATTCTGTAAGATGAAGCAATTCTGAGCCAAAACATCTCGGCAACTTCAGTGTCGATTGCCACTTTCAGATCAATTCTTTCACTTTATCAATAGCATCAGCCCCATAGCCGCCAATTGGTTCAATTCTGTAAGATGAAGCAATGCTGAGCCAAAACATCTCGGCAACTTCAGTGTCGATTGCCACTTTCAGATCCAAACATGCAATAGACTTTGTGAAGGAATAAGCCAGGGGAATTTTATTAGGAATTTTTTACACCATGCTCTTCAAAAATGTTTGGCATTCATGCCAGAACCCTAAGATATCCTTCTTGGACACCTTATATTGACCCAGAACTTTCTTGGTTCCGTAACAATTATCAACTTTCTGTGGAAGCAGCAGATGACCATTGGCAGATCTATTTGGAAGATGGTCTGACTCCTCATGACTTCAGGTACCACAAATTTACTCATCAAATCTCTGATAAGACATTGGAGGGAAGTATAAAGAAAAGGAACTAATGGGGCATCTGACTGAAATTTCGTTAGAAACGGCTCAACTATAGCAGCCATAGTCTCATAGAAGGCTAGACGAGCTCTCAGAATCTTGTACCTCAAACGCTCATGCACTACGTGGTAGCTGTTACTATCAGGAATTCCAATTGTAAGCTTTGGTTTTACCTCCCATTGTTCCTTCTTTACCCTTTCCACTCCCTCCAGCTATTCTTCAACAGCTGGTAAGATTTGTTGTGCCCTGGCTGCCACTATTTTATTTGCAACCCACCGCAAGGCACAAAACTACAGCGGGAAAACAGAGGTACCCGTAATGTTGGTAAAAGCAGCTCGCCGAGAAGTAACATTTTTTGATAGATTACATACAGCTCTCAGATATTGGACTAGGTTTCAGACAGCACTAATACAACCTGTCTTGAAGGTATGTAAGCCACATGTCCCTAAGTCCAGAACAGGATCCCCTGGGTCACACTTGACTTTCAGCTGACTTTTTAGATTCTTTAAGAATGCCTTATTTACTTTAGGGCCATCCAAGGAAACCTTAAAAACTTGACCTTTCAGCTTTACTTTGGACTAGGATGCATGTGCTTCAAATGCTGATAGTGCATCTTTTGTGGCACTTTTGCCTAAAAACACAGATGTAACACTGCTACACTGATTCAGAAGCGTCCGCTCTGACATCATAGCGCAGCATGTCCTCTGATATCAGGGTGCCTAGATTTCCAGTGCTATTCTGATATTAATTAAAGGAGGGAGGAAGAAGGGGATGCACGATTGTGCCCCACGAGGTTGGTCGTCTTTCCGACACAACCGTAATTCACATAAATTGTCCTTTTCAAATATCTCCAACTAACTCACAGAAATAATTCTTCTATCTCTTCTAGGTAATTTCGCAAGCAACATTCATAAAACATTTCACCATTGCTGGAAACCGTCAGGAAAGTCATTTTCCAATTAGCCAAAATTTCGTGGAAGAATCCAATAAGAACAAAATTGCATTTGTTGGACAATACACGAATTATAATTAGCTGTTGTTGCCCCTGTACAGTCAAGCCCAATACAAAATTGTATTTTTTGGACAATACACGAATTATAATTAGCTGTTGTTGCCCCTGTACAGTCGGGCCCAATACAAAATTGTATTTGTTGGACAATACACGAATGATAATTAGCTGGGGTTGCCCCTGTCGCCTTCGAACGAAAGGGCCGTGATTTCAACATGCAGTAACCGAAAAATGTATTTCCGTTCCTTCAAAAACATTTCTGCAAACATTAAAACTAGGACAATTGAGATTATTGGGAGAGGGTTATCAATTACAGTAGAACCCTGCTAATCCATCACCAACGGGACAGAGAGCATGGTCGGAATACAAAAAGGTCGGATTATCAGAGGAACACATTTATTTACATAAAAATGTGATAAAACTGTAGTTTAAAGAGAAAATATTGCTATATGAATGGGTTTACAGATTTAATGTTGCTGTAAACCATAAATAAAAGTATTCAGCGATAAAAATACTTACATTAAATGAAGAGAAACATATATTGTAGAGTCATGAACCACCATAAAACACAAAAAACATTATGATCATTTCACTATGATACAATATGAATGTCATGAAACACTATACTGTAGATTTAATGTTCTTGGCTGGTCGAAAAAAGTCTGTAATGTTGTTTTGCTTAGCAGACGACAATCTCGATTTTGCTGCAATGTTCCTCCATTTTCGTATCCACAAAATGTCCATTGGTGTCAACATGGAACTTTGTTCAATGTATTGAAGGGCTAGATTAAATGCATTGGTAGCATCTGCATGTGATACTCATGTTGTGGGTTCATTGTCTTCATCGTCCTCATCATCTTTCTCATTGTCATTTGCTCGAGTTACAGTTTCAATGATTTGGTTGTCAGTTAATTCTTCTTCCTTTGTGCAATCAACGTCAGCTGTTCTGATCCACTCACGTCCCTGGGTCAACTTCCTGTTGTTAAGTCTGCAAATCCCTCAAAATTGCTGGCGTGTCTACATCTTGATCTTCATCACTTGTTCCTGCTGTTGTTTCACCTTGGTTTTCGCCACTTTTTTCTGGTGCTGCTTCCATTTCATTTTCACTTTTTTCGTTCATTTTTGACCACAATTTATGCCACGATTTTTCAAGTGTGGATGCTGGCATTTCTTCCCAAGCTTCGGCAACTGTATAGATAACATCTTTTATATTAATTGTTTTCAGTGCCACAAACTAGCAGCTGCATTCTTCTGTCCTTTCTAAAATGGACCCAATGTATTTTCAACGATATCGTCTCTTCAGCCATTCAATCACCCCCTGGTCCATTGGTTGGATTAGAGAAGTTACGTTTGCAGGAAGAAACAAAGCTTTTATTTCACCTGTTCTCAGTTCTTCTTCAGATGGATGAGATGTTGCATGACTAACAATATTGCACGTTTAGGGAGGTTTTTTTTCATTTATGAGTTTTGTAACAGTAGGGACAAATTGATCATAAAACCATTCCTTGAAAAGGGTGGATTCCATCCATGCTGATTTTTGGTTTCGGTAAAAAACTGGTAAAGATGCCATATTAGTATTTTTAAATGCCCTTGGTTTTTTTTCTTCCCGATAACAAACAATGGTATTTTGTGACTGCCATTAGCATTACTACAGAGAGCTATTGTTATTCTTTCTTTGGCGAGTTGAGTACCTTGTACAGACTCATTTTGTGCAGCTCGAGTTCTTGTAGGGAGCATCTTGTAGTTCAATCTAGATTCATCAATGTTGCACACTTGGTCAGGTGTCAAATTATGTTCTTTAATTAAGTTTTCGAATCTCTGAATAAATTCACTAGAAGCTACTTCATCAACAGACAGCTTATCGCTGGAAATGATTACATTCCGGATCCCATGTCTTTGTTTCCAGCGATGCAGCCAGCCTTCACTTGCTGTGAATTTTTCGTTGTCATTGTCTCTTCCCAATTAATTATACAAAATAAGTGATTTCTCTTTTATGATTGGTTCAGACAATGGAGTTACTTTTCTTCTCTTCTGCTCAAACCATACCCACAAAGCACAAAAAAAAACAAAACACAAAACATTTTGGAAAAACACAAAAACTCCTCGAGTTTTCCCTGATTTTTCCAGGACAAAATATTTCCCTGAGTTTTCCAGGTTGCCGGACACCCTGATATTGTGTAGCTATATGGCTGTATGAAATACACCTCTCAAAGCCCTATGGTGTAGTGTGGTTTTGTATTCTTCGTGGTTTGTGGAATTATCCAGTTTCTGCTGTGTGG
This sequence comes from Pyrrhosoma nymphula, assembly GCA_963573305.1. Lineage (NCBI taxonomy): Eukaryota > Metazoa > Arthropoda > Insecta > Odonata > Coenagrionidae > Pyrrhosoma > Pyrrhosoma nymphula. Next base: position 98,250,524 of record OY754333.1, on the reverse strand, counting down.
CCTCAATATGTATTTATAACATGCCTTTTAACAATCTTTCCTAACAATTGTGCCAATCAGTTACTCATTCGTGCAATGAACAATCTTTTAGTGATGAGTTTTAGTATTGCCCATTGACTTGGCTTTTTCAATCTCGATTAAGTTATTGGAGTATATTAAGAACTTAGCGTTGGACATCATGCATTATGCTTATAGTTGTATTAATTTTGCTGATATCTCCAAAAATTCTAGGTAACAGAAAAGGGATGACGATTAAGTGGGACAAACGGCATGGCCAAGTCTTCACAGGAAATATATGGAGAATATTTTCAACTTTTTATGTTTAGATGTGGAATTAAGATCAGTGGTGCTGTCACTATTGAATTTTTATATTTAAAATACTGAAGTCTTTCAGTAGTTACTTGAAAGAGTAGTTATAAGAACCAGGGTTGCACCACAGTTGTCATATACAACAGCTTATTTGTGCAACTTGAAACTTCATCATCTGTGATGAATTTTAGAACCCTTGTGATTCCATTATTTTTAAGATAATTTAATTTGAACGTATGAATGTTCATAATTGTGTTAAATGAATACTGAATAGTATTTCTATGAATGTATGCTATTGTTAAACATTAGTTTTATTTTCTTTTTCTTTGTTATGAGAATTGGTTTTCTCGCCCAAGGTTTTATAAGATCAAAATTTATGAAGGTTTTAAAGTTAATGCCTCTTAAATGTATGATATGACATCTATAAATCAAGTACCTACAATTGGAGACTGCTCTAGTCATGCAGGCATGAAATATGCTTCATTTTTTTCCAACTACCAGTTGAAACTTGAATGCATTTACATGAATCTAGGTCTTCATCAGACTTATTTTTCTTTGTCGAAGTGAGAAGCTATTCCAATTATTTTCCACCAGTCATCCAAAATTTATGTGGCCTATTCTGATTTCCAGCTCCTTTTCCTTTGAAGAATCAAACAAACCTATATCTCTCACATTGTGGTCTCATAATCATGGAATGGTTGAGTGTTAGAGTGACTTTTTTCTGTTTTATTTTTATTGATTCTAGTCCTGCATGTGTAATGTCAAATTTCCATAGTTTTTGAGCTTTTATAAATAATCCTTTATTTGTTGTCTCTTTTTAAATTGCGTGTGCTTATGAAAAAGTTGGTTCAGTTACGTGGCAAAAGCTTATTTGTATTTTATGATTCTTGCATTAAAAATTTTGTTCTTATCCTCATATTTGCATGTTTATTTTCTTTGGGAAGAATACATACAGAAGACCCATGGTAATGGAACCCATTACAATTTGGAAATACCTCTGGCACTGTCAAGAATACAGTTGCCTAGTTATCAAAACCCCAGTGGGAAATCCTTTGGAAGGGTCACATCCTATAGCAGCCTCCTTACAGTCGCTCCATCATTGCCACAGGATTATTGTAAATTTGAAGTGGCTATGTGGCTCAGGTGGTACCTAGTTTAAGAAGTTGGACCTGGTTTGGAATTCAGACTTTAGAAATGCTGCACTGTTATAGGGGCATATTGTCTCCTTTTACTTCATTCATTGTAATTTTTTTATTTTTTCTACACACTAATTATCAACATTGACGTTAAGACGAAAATATGGACTAAAATTTCACTCTACAAAGTTTTACATTGTCAGCAAAAGACTATATCATTCATGAGTATGTGTGCACGAGTTTCCCAAGTCTTCAGAAAGTTATTCGAGTTTTTCCATGCTTGTTTCCTTACTGCTTATATTTTATTTTTGTATGAGCTAATTAATGTTAGTTTAAATGGTATTTCTTATGAATTATCAAGCTCAGATAATCATCCATAGAAATTGAATGGTCTTTCAGTTAGGTGAAATCATTGATGATGTAGGAAACATATTCCTGACAAAGCAAGTCTTTTTTGATTGCTTCTATCATTAGCTTTAATTGTTTACCTTCTAAAAATTTACGAGGCAGAATGTTATAAAGGTATTTGTGGGAATAGATTATTTTTTAACTATTTTTTATCTACATTTGAAAAAAAAATTCTTCATGTACCTGTTTCATTAGAGATGAAAATGTCGTGCCCTAGCACAAACATTTGAGCATGTACTTGTCAATTAACTTTGATTTTTTTATTGATGCTACAAACCACAATCATTTTGGTAGCCTTAAGGTAATTCAAACCCTTTCAAGGAGTCAGTTTAAAAAATTGGATTTCAGTGCACTCTTGTTTCGAAAGAGTAGTGTGAAAGGTATTTTTACCAGTCAATGAAAATTTTCCTTTAGCCATTTTCCTTACATTATAAGTGACATGTGTATCTGTAAAAAAGATGGGAAATGCGTTACCAAGAAAAATACTCAGCCTTACATCCATGTTTCCATTCAGAAAAATGGATATCGGGCTGTGTTTGAATTTAAATGTTTATCGCTGTTTTTATTATTCCTAAAATGCCTTTGATGGATGGCAGAACCATGCTTAAAACCCCAGAATGCTAGAGAACAGAATTTTGTAGGGAATTTTTCTGGAGCATATTAATATCTGTGTATGCATTACACCTTTGTGCATTCTTTTTCAAATTAATTTAAGTGTCATAATTATAATGCAATGACATTGATTGCAATGATACTAAGAGAACCATTAATCAATGTGAGGAAATCCAATGGTTATACATATTATGAGTAGGTACACAGGCCTGGTGACGGGATTCTCGGGCTTCTGGGCAATTGAGAGGTCCGGGTCGCTTAATCCTGGTACACTCCACCCCCACCCTCCCCTGGGCATCTGGGTATTTGCCCCCCCTTGTTGCCGGCCCTGTAGGTACATACTTAGCACATCTTCCAAAAGAGAGAAATTGTTTGCTGGGACCATGTTACAACATAAATAGCAATCTAACTGCTGGCAGTAGATGTTTTAAACACTTAAATTGTAATTTGCATTCTTGAAGAAACAAGACATGCCATTCTATCTTTACAAAAATGCTGTAAATACCATCTCAAAGTTACCCATAGTAATAGTGCTACCTGTGCTACGTCCTGAAAATATTTATGTACTATTTTCATGACTTCCAACTCTTCCTCTCACAGTCAAGTGGAGGTGTATATGGCACAACTACAAATATGTTTCCATGGAAATATTTATCTCTAGGATTATTTCCAAAACTTTTAGCTCTCATCCATCAAGATTTTACTTATTACCCATTTGGCTTTTGCCATCTGGTTTTAATAGTTATACACATTGTGTGCATATTTGAAAAAGCTTGATGAGTGCATAAATTTTGATTTGAATCACAACATGAGTGTTATATAAATCAATGCTCATATTTCCCCATTTTCCTTCCTAGGATGAAAATATTTAATCTGCCTATATGCTGCAAGTAATTATTTTCAAATTTTCATAAAGATAAATGTGTAGATTTGTGTGGAATGTTGGTGCACATAAACCATGACCCTCTTAACACGTTCAGGACCAAGGACGCATACGCTGCGTCCTGGCGTGCGCCCGCCAGGACCCACGGACGCAGCGTGTGCGTCCACGGGTCCTGAAGTGTGTTTAAATGCCGTATTAAATTTTTTCTTTTTTTTGGCCCCTGGGGATAGGTATCCATATTCAGGGTGGTCCTGAAAGTGTTAAGAAAGAGGTAATAAATATTTTTGGAAGTTAGAATTATTTAATTTAATGAATTGATTAATCAATAAGAAAAATCATAGAGCAGAATTCTATTGTAGGCTTATAATTCCATTAAATTAAATGTTGCAGAGGGACCATACAAATCAATATGGTTGGTGTTGTTGCAGTATAGCCTTATTTGTTATGAGGTTTAGAGTACATAGTAATTTGTTCATTTCCACGGACTAAGATATTTCATGATCGTCGTACAGGTTTACATAATGAAATGCATGTGTAATCTTTTGAAAAAAAACTTGCTTCCCAATGTCATTTACTGCTGATATTCTATTAACTTCTTAAAGTTTCTTTGTTTAGCTGTTTCATGGATTAGCAGGACTAACCCCCAATGGTTTGGATGCTATGCAGAATATGGGCATGAAGAAGTAACTGAAGGAAACTTGTATGGCATAAATACCACTTAAGGCTTATTGTGTGGTTACAGGAGCTCTCCCTGAACTAGAGGTTCACTCTCCCTTCATACATAGCAAGTTATATGATTTAACACCATGCAGTAGATCTCTTTTAAAAAATGTTCACAGATCTAAATAAATTTGATATTCCAAAAATTCATTCCCTACCAGCACACTAACAGAAAAAAATTAGTATAGTGTTATTTGGCCAGGGCAGTCCCATTTTATTTGTTTTTTTTACCACCTAAAGACAGTTTTTGAGAGGGGTATCAAGATGTTTGGCAGAAACAAAGACACTACATTCATCGCAAACATTTGTTGAGTAATGGAGGAGCCCATCCCAGGCCCAATAGCTCTTTGGCTGACTTCCATCAGGCCCTCCGACTCACTGGAGGTGGAGCTCTTTCGACACTTGAGTTTCCCATAGTCTTGCTTTGGGTTTGTTTAATCGTTAATGGTGCATGGGAAGATGTAATGTTTGCAACTCGTCTGATCTGAATCTAGTCAAATGGGAGTGTAATGTCTTGCTCTGAAGCCACTTGCATTCTCCCCCTCCGCTACCCTCTCATCTACCCAACAGAGTGGTTTCAAGTGGGACCAGGCTCTCCGGTTTGGAGTGGAGCATTAGTGAACTTATCAGTCCAGTCAGTAGTTTGGCAAAGGGGAAATGGAAAAGAGATACATACAAGACAAGTCCTATGATACCAGGTATTAGGTTGAACTTGGTCATCAGAATAAACTTGGAAATTTGTAAAGTGCGTCTCCGCTGTGTAGTGGGTTGGTAGCTCTCCCTTCAAATGGCATTGGCCTTGTACCACTTCATGAATATCACCCCAGAGTGATCCAGAGAGGAATTCATGGAGTTAGAGCAGTCAAGTCAGTTCTACTCCAAGCTCTACTCTGCTCCAAGCCTCTCTGCCCCACAGTTTGTTCCTTTCCAAACCGAACCAATGAAGTTGTCTGAGTCATTGAAGCAGTCCAAATAAAACCACTGGAACTGTTTATTTTTCAGTGGTTTAGTTCTCTGATCTATATCTATTTAGAAATGGGTTTGGTAGTTTTCAGGATACTAATAAGGTTTGCGGGGCATCTGAAGGTGAGGGAGAGACATTTAAGGAAGATGTTGGTAGTAGTGATGTTCGAAAGGAGAGGGAAAAGGCTTTTGAAGGTATGTTTGAGGGAATGTATACCTGAGAAGTATGTAGTGCATAAGGGGAAAGGTTAGTGTTGGTTATTACCATGAGGTGATTTAACACGTTCAGGACCGAGGACGCACACGCTGCGTCCTGGCGTGCGCCTGCCAGGGCCCGCGGACGCAGCGTGTGCGTCCTGAAGTGTGTTTAAATGCCGTATTAAATTTTTTCTTTTTTTTTGGCCCCTGGGGATAGGTATCCATATTCAGGGCGGTCCTGAAAGTGTTAAGGGAATATAAATCTAATTTTTAAAATCCAAATCCATTACCCATACTATAACTCCGCCAAAGCCCTGCTATCACCCTAGATGCAAGACCTGTCCCATCCTCATCTCTAAACCCACCCACAAGTCCTAGTTTTACCTTTTGTATCTCCTCCCTCTTGCATTACAAATAGTGTTGTCTACATCCTTCTCTGTAATCTCAGTCTAGTCTCCTGTAACCTTCCTCCCCACCTTCCTGCTCCAGTAAGGTAGGATACTACACTTTACTTTTCTCTTGGGTACAGTTGCAGCAAATCTAGTGTTTAAACAATCTAAGCTAACAATTATTTTCTACTCTTGCTCCATTGACACTATTAACCATCTTATTGTTTTCTTTTGATAATTTTCGGTATCCAATGTGCTTAATTGCTTATTTTACATTTAACCTCTCTTCCTGGAGGAAAAATCAAAGCATTGCAGAAACCAGAAGAACAATAACCATCTTATTGTTTCACACATGTTGCATCAGTATATGTTGAGTGTAATTATAACATTTTTAAAGCCATGGTTTGCAAATATAGCTCTAGTTTTAAAATGAAAATACTGCCTTTCATTTCATTAGGGAAACAGATATGTAACTTCAATCAGAGTAGTGTTAATAAGAAAAATGTCCACGTACACATGCAATCAGGGACTTAACTACCTAATTTAAAAGTGGAACTGCTAGTGCTGTTTACTTGGTCTCTGAGAATAATTCAGGTTGATAAGTACATATATGTATCAACGAAAAACAACATCAGCAATGTGTTTTATTAGGTTGAAAATTTATTCATTCATGTCACTTCAAAGCTATCCCTCAGTCTCAAGCGTGAGTTTTTAAAGGAGGGAAAGCATATAGAACTGACATAAATGGAAAACATAATTATCAGCACATAAGGAAAATGCTTTAAGTGACTTAATTTATCAAATTATTTTATTTGTATTGTTCCTATATCACTTGTTTGATTAAAAAAACTTCATTAAACTTTGCCTTTAACAGTGATTTGAAAAGGCAGGGGTGGCAAGGTGGCCTAAATGAAGAGCCTGTTGAAGCACAAAATATTTCTTATGATATTGTGAGATTCTTCAGATGTTTATTGGCTACATTTCTCTCCTCAAGATGAAGCTTCTGCAACATGCGAGAAACATTGAGCCACAACATGCTCCATGCCAAGTAACCATAGACTTCTCAATAGCTCCTTTGCATGTTCATTTTTGCCTTTTTTTTGTAAATAATGATGCACTTTTAACCACCGAAAGGCAAATAATGGTTTTTACTCTGCAAAAAAAATAACCTAAATACATAATGGCCTCCTTAAGTATAATTTAGAAGCATGATTGACTAGCACATCGAGAGTATGTGCATGAACATCTAGATGTGCATGTTGTATATTGATGTTAGTGTTTCAGACATGGGTAAAAGAAAACCAACAGGGTAATTCGCCGTATCAAGTACCCTCATGCCAGATATTAGAGGTAGAAATCAGTCTTATGTTGCCTTTCTTTGAAGAATTCTGCAGATTCTCCTCTCTTGGATGGGATAACTAAATACTGCCAGATTTGCCAAGTCTAAAAACATGAAGGCTCACCAAGTTACAAAAAGTAGCACACGAAAAAGGAATGAGTAGAATCTAAGCATAAGGCAACATGGCTCTCAAAAGATAGTAAATGTATCAACAAGAGAGGATTTTGAGCAAATGAGGCTATCAGTAAATGAGATTCCCTCCTCCCCAATTGGTTGCTTCATGCCATACCTTAATGAGATCTCTTTGTCACATCGTAAGTATCAAATATTTTTAAAAGGGTATCCAAATTGTTAAATTAAAAGGGTAAGCAAATGTGTTTTCTAGTACTGTTCATTTTCCTAAGAGTTGATGCATGATATTAGCTACCTTGTATTGGAGACAAAATTGCATCAGCAGCTTTGGGACCTCTCTAGGTTATGCTTCATCGAAAGCCAAAAATATTCATTAGAAACTTAATCATCTCCAAACATGAAGAGGCCTACATCCACATATAGCCAGAAAGTCTTATGAAATTCCACAAATGTTAAATTCACAGAAGTTGCTCACTCGTTTCATTGTTGCTGGTTGAACTACATACGTAGAAAATCACATAAAATGTAATCAGAGAACTACATATAATTTCTCCAAAATGTGTTTAGGTGTTACTAGGTGTGACACATTGGCATCATCATCTGATACAAAAACATTTTTGCTTTTCATTAGAGAGGTGTGTTAACAAACAAGGATTTGATGAAATATATGCTGGACAAATAGGAAGAAATATCTTACCAGGACTGAAAAATACAAGAGAAGTTTCCTCTAAGGCAATTTTTCCCAATCTAACTTTGTAAGCTTATAGGGGATGCATGCAAGAGACTTCACTCAATAAATATAGAACCTGACTGAAAAATGAACCAATATGAACCTGGTGGAAAAGTTGAAGGTGAGAAGTGACAAATGAAGAAATGACTATGTACTACTCAATTACTTCAATAACTAAGTGATCTAAAATCAATCAGAACTCAGCTAGGACTGAAATCCGAGACCTGAGCTGATTAGGCTTAATACGAAATGGTCTCAGGCTTGACTATATGCATCACAGAAGTCATGAAAAAAGATCTATGCAAAATTCCACTTAGGATAATATAACCTGATGATGGGATCACATGACGAAAACTAGGTTGAAATAGTTGAAGTTAATGGTTTGAGGCAAAACTAAATTATATTTTCTTAGGGAGCAGGCTGGAGAGTAAGCGGACTCAGTTCACTTTCCAGCCCCCACCCATACCTATCTGACAAGGGTACTCAGTAGGGTGGTCCAAAAAAAATGAAAGTCTTCAAATTTTTCATGTCACCCCCCAATTCGATGACAAATTACTATAAAAGTATTTTTGCAAAATATCGGCTAAATATGACCACTAGAGCTGTGCCCCACACAGATATATGTTTTTACGTGAGCGCCCTTAAAAAACTGTATGGTATACTTGCAAAGATACTTTGTTATGTTTACTTGCCTGAGAAAGAAACATTTTCCAATATGGATGCACTTTTTTTTTTATTTTTCGCCATTCACAAACAAATTAATCTCAAATGTCACGTGTATGACCAAGCCACTCACCACAACTCTTTCATTCGACAATTCCAAACCTGCTTTTCACGTTCAACCATTCGTTGGACTTTTGCAGCTACTCTTTCGTCCGTGGTCGTCATATATCTGGGCCTTCCTTTCTTCCGATGCAGCATCAAAAACTCCTTGCACTCTCCAGCCGGTGTCAGTTTCATTGCATAATCATGTGCAATATCGAAGATTACATTTAATGATTCCTGAAAATATCCTTCTCTTAATTTGCACACAGGTTCTTTTCATATTTCCGGACTCCTCTCTATTCTCGGTACAGGTTCTCTATCATACACCTGTCTTTACCCTTCCCACCTCTATGACAGAATGTTGTTATGCTTTCATGTACATGGTGCAAACTCTCACAAAGATCTCTTTTGCAACTATTCACACAATACATAAGGTTTTTCAGCACTTGTCTTTTCGATGATGTTTATTGCTAAACATATGTTCTGACTGATAACCAATGAGTGTAATCAGCACACGTAGAGATAATTCAACAGAAGGCTTTTCCTCACTCATAGCAGAATCACTTATGTCAGTGCGTGTTGATCAGCTAGAACTGCTACGAGGCCAAGAAGCTCTTTGCCATGGAATGAAACTGTCACATTGAAATTCTTCTTCCCACACAGAGTAAAGGTCAGGGGCCCAACAACCTCCCGAATCCTTGGGGGGGGGGGGGGGAGGGGGGGGAATCTGCAAATAAATATTCGTATGTTTCGAAGCAGGCGTGTTAGTTGGGCTTAGAGCCGAGTTTCTTTAAATTATTTCTAAAAAAAAATAAGGAAATTATTTCCTTTCTGTATGTACAGACACTGTTCCTTACCATTTTCGAGTTTTATAGATCATACATTTGGGAAAATAAAACTTTTTCCTGAACTCTGTTTTATATAAGGGGGGGGGGGGGGAGTTTCACTTTCTCCATATAAAATCTGCACAGCGTTCAATATCAGAGCAGAGTTGCTAGGGAAAAAGGTGCTAATAATTTTGCAAATCGGGCAGTGTCCACTAAAAAGTGAGCCACAACCTCTGATTTCTGGGGGGGGGGGCTAGCCACAATCGTGCTTGGTGGGGGGGGTCAATGTCCCCCCTGACCCCCCCACCCATTGTTGTGCCCCTGGTAGGGGTAGGAATAAGACATGCTTTTTGTAACAGGGCTGAGGTTTCACGAAAACAGAAGAAGTGAACAGTAAGATAATACAAAGTGATTGCGAAAAGGAGGAACTCAAACTCGTAAATGGTAAAAATGAATGTGTATACATCCATAATGGACAAAGTGTTTATTTCTCAGGCCAAGTAGACTACCAAATCCCAAGCAACAGCACGAGCCTCCGAAGATAGAAAAAAAATCCCTCATCCGTGTTGCCCACCCTATAGGATTTTAAGGGTGTTAATGCCAAAACATAAAACTACATGTGGCACAGCTTCTTGAGGCCATATTGCAGTGATATTTTGCAAAAATAGTTTTTTAGTCATTCGTCATTGAATTGGGGGGCGGCGTGAAAAATTTGAAGTTTCATTTTTTTTGGACCTCCCTTGTTTACCAAACAGAAGTGACCACACTTGACCAATCTGACATTGCCAGGGTAAGCATAAAGAATGAAAATGATTTTGGGAAGGTACTGCTAGAGGCTGTAATAAGAAATATTTACTTAGTAATTTTCCACACTATTTATTTTGGCAGTAAAGTAAATATTTCTTCCTTTGGATAATTTCCACAAAGCTCATTAACAAGTAATATTTACCGCTGGAGACATCCCTGTTCTGGGGAAAACAAGTCTTGATCCTCAAGACCCATAAAGTGCTGTATGCCACCCCAATATCCGGACCACTCTTTCCTTCCCTGAAAAAAACCAGTCATCTCCCTCACAATATGGCAGCTTACCCCCTGAATATTCTAATGTCACAAGCCTAAAACTCTTACATAGTTGAAGCAGATATTAAGAACAAAATTAACAACAACAAATTTTGATGGCAAAAATAGTTCTCACATCATTTTTAACTCATTTTCATTTGATCAATCTAGATGATTAATTAGGAACAATCAAATGCAGTATGCATGTCAACCACTACCTTACTAGGATTAGAGTTGAATGAAGGATGTGTTGGATGGCCATGTGACCTTTTGTTTTCACGTTCCTTTTCTTGGTTTGCATGACAAAATCTTTTCCATATTTTATCCTTGACCTGCATTCCACATGTTTCTTAGGCATGTTCTCGTCATCAAATCGTATCACACATGATGTTGCAGTACACACTACATCAGACTCATATTTTACAGAGAAATCACCAGCCAATTTTCAAGGATCTTTGCTTCATCGGGTAACATTTCACTCAATCAGTACCCCTTGCAGCTTCTGATTGCTACCACCAACATAAATATTCTGCCCTTAGTCCATGCTATGGTGTCAAGCTTCTAAAACTTCACCCTGGGCTGCAGGGGATTTCATTTCATTCATTACAGTAATCTACTGGTTAGAGGTAGGTTGTGATGAAAGTCAGAGAATATCCAACGAACTCTTACACGTGCTGTGCCCTTTCTACCTCTTGTATTTCTTTCTTCATCTCAGCATAAGTCCTACCTTTCTTCATCCCGTCCATAAAACCGATTCTCTTCCTTCCCCTTCCCCGCTTACCCAACATCCTTCCCTCTATCACGACCTTCAGCAAACCATCGTCCCTCATTACCCCTTCCAGCCACCTACTCTGCCTTCCCCTAATGTCATCTATAAGTTTCCTCTCCTCGCCCACCATGCCAAGCACTTCCTCATTTGTCTTCCTTTCCGTCCAACGCACCTTCTCCATCCTCCTCCACACCCACATCTCAAAAGCCTTCAGCCTATTTTCGTCTTCCTTTCTCAAGGTCCACGTTTCCGCCCCATACAACGCCACACTCCATATCAAGCTCTTTACTAGCCTCTTTTTTACATCCTTACTTAAGGTCCCCGTCATCAGCTCCCTTCTATTATTGAACGCTTCCTTCGCTAGCGCTATTCTCCTCCTAATGTCTTTGCTACTATGTCCTCTTTCTTCTAGCGTACTACCCAAGTAATTAAATTGTTCTACTTGCTCCAGTTTGTGACTTCCTACTCTTATCACCAGCTTCGCTTTCTTTGTCCTACAGAATCTCATTACTTTTGTTTTCCTATTCTTTATCTTCATTCCGTATTTCTCACACTGCTTTTCCAGTGCATCTACTAAAGTTTGCAGTCCTTTCGATGACCGACTCACCAACGCCTGGTCGTCTGCGAATCTAACCGACTTTATCCACTGGCCTCCTACTTTCATTCCCACGTCTAGCTCATCCCATGCCTCTCTTACCATTTCCTCAGCATAGATGTTAAAAAGTAAAGGCGACAACGGGCACCCTTGCCGCACCCCGCGACCTATAACTGCCCACCCTGATTCACCGTCCGCTACCCTTACATGAGCCCTCTGCCCCATACATAAGTTTCGGATGAGTCTCCTATCACGCCAATCTATTCCTATTTTCCCCAGTATCTGCATTAGTTTCTCCCAGTTTACTCTGTCAAACGCCTTTTCGAAATCTACAAAACAAGCGAAAACATCCTGATTATGCTCTATGTTTCTATCTATAAGTGTCCTCATTACCGCAATCGCATCTCTGGTTCCCCTCCCCTTCCTAAACCCAAATTGGTCATCGCCTAAATAGCACTTTGCTCTGCTCTCCAACCTTCTATTTAGTATTCTAAGCAACACTTTTGCTGCGTGCGAAATTAAACTGATTGTTCTATACTCGTCGCATTCTGACGCTTTCTTCTTCTTCGGGATAGGTATTAATACTGTTTTCACGAAATCCTCTGGCCATACTCCTTCCTCGTAGATCCTGCGAATAAGTTCGAAAAACGATTTTCTCCCCCTACTACCTAGATTCTTCAGTAGCTCCGAAGGTAGGTTATCGGTTCCCACGGCTTTTCTACCCTTCATCTCTCTTAGTGCCCTCTCTATTTCACTCTCAAGTAACTCTGGTCCGAGGTTATCTTTCTCTATTGTTCCTTCGTCCTCTAGATCTAGGCTAAGGGGTCTATTCTCGCTGTCATATAGCTCCTCTACGTATTCTCTCCACCTTTCTTGGATATCTTCCTGTTCGATTAATATCTTTCCTGTTTTGTCCTTAACCTTTGGTATCGCTTGACCTCTCTTACCACCCGATAACATTTTCACCTTGGCGTACAAAGCGCCCACTTCCCCCTCCTCCTGCATCTTTTCCATTTGCTCACATTGTCCCTTCCACCAGTTTTCTTTTGCCCGATTGGTCACTCGCCTGAGTTTATTATTCAATTCCTTGTACTTCCTCTTCCCTACGTCGGTGTTCACGTTTTTCCATATCCTTCGCTCCTCCATTTTCTTTATCATTTCTTCTGTAACCCACTGCTTCTCAACCCTCTTCTTTTCCACCGTTCCTATTGTTTTCTCTGCCGCTCTTGCGATGCCTGTTTTTATAACCTCCCATCTCTTCTCTATGGTTCCCATCCGCTTCTCTTTACCTATGTTCTTTTCTACTAGCTCTTGGTATTCCCTCCTTTTCAACCCTTTCAATGCTTCAAGGTTCAACCTCTTTATCTTCCTACCTTTACAAAGCCTTTTGAATCTAACTTCACACTTCATCATCACCAAGTTATGATCCGAGTCCGCATCCGCCCCTGGATAGCTACGAGAGTTTTTTACACTGTTCCTAAATCTCTGCCTCACCATTATATAATCAATTTGGTATCTCCCAGTGTCACCCGGCTTTTTCCATGTGTACCTACGCCTGGGGTGATGTTTAAACCAAGTGTTTGTCACTACTAATTTATTTCTTCTACAAAATTCAACTGCCTTTTCCCCGCGATCATTTCTTTTTCCTAGCCCAAACCCTCCTACTTCTAATCCGTCCCTACCTTCTCCCACCACTGCATTCCAGTCACCCATCACTATCAGGTTTTTCTTCCCCGGCACTTCTCTAATTATTTCTTCTACTTGCTCGTACACCTCTTCCACGTCTTCCTCCCTATGGTTGCTCGTAGGCATGTATACCTGGACCAGTACGAAATTCGTCGGCCGTGCTTTTATTTCTACCACTAGTATCCTGTCGTTCACCTGTTCAATGTTTACCACCCTCATTCCCAATTTTGTGTTCAGTACCATGCCTACCCCCCGTTGACTCTCATCTCCCCCACTATAGATCACCCTGTAGTTATCACTCCAATAGTCCCCGCTATCCTTCCATCTAACCTCGCACAATCCCAAAGCATCTATTTTTCCTTTTTCCATTTCCTGCTTAATATTTTCAAGCTTCCCGGCCCTCATCATGGTCCTTACGTTCCAAGTTCCTATTTTTACCACTGTTTTCCTCCTCTTCCTCTTTTTCTTCTTCTTCTCCCTCCTTTCCCTTGTATCTTCTGATGACGATTCTGATTCTGTGCAAGGATTTCGTGTGATGACGACCGCGGAGGCCTTGCCTCCTCCACTGCCGGGCACGACACCCGCCCTAGTGGGCGGCGTCCCGTAGTTGCCAGGAATCAGATCTCTTTGAATGACTTTCATGTTCTGGGAAGTGATAGTTGAGAGGTATCCCACGCGACTCAACGGTATTTTTAACGTGACACCATCACGGAACTACCTTTCGTCTGGCTCCTACCCTTCGACCTATCTGGCATGGGTGGCCCTACCAGGAGCAATGTACTTGCTCCTGCCAGTCCAGCTCTAGGGGTCATTGGAACGCACAAGCCCTTCCACCACGTCAAGGTCGTAGTTCAAGGAAGAGGCAGGGGATTTAAGCCTATAATAATATTGCTTTTAAATTAATAAAAAAAGCCTACCTAAATTAATGTAAATAAAAATGGAGAAAATAACATGCACATAGAGGTACTAATTGTATGATCATACCCAACAAATTCCATGATACCCACCTATTAGTATCACAAATTAACCTTTAAAGGACTATACGACACAGTTTCAGGCAATACTTTGTGGAAGTCAATCATACTGGGAGTAAAGGATTGAACACTGCAGCTTCCACTTAGATATTTATTAAACACGACCATGGTTTCGTAGCGGTGCTACATCATCAGGTGAACAGAAAGTCTAGCATAAGTGGTATATATAGTACAAAACCGTTGGGAAAAGTGGGGGGGGGGGTGGAAAGGAAGAGGTTAAAGGAGGAGAGGGGGAGGAGGGGGGTGGGGTGTAGTTGTTGGAGGTGAGGTGACTCAGAAAATCCAGCACAACCAAGGGGTCTAATCTGCGTCCCCTCGAGAAGGGAGTAGGGCAGCGGTTGTCTCAGTGGGTGGTTAATGGGTAAGGTAGGGAAAATGCAGGAGGGGAGAGCGTGAGGGATACAAATGGTCATTGACGAGTTGTTTTGTTGTGAGGTGACTCAGAATTTCCAACTCTTCCAAGGCGTCTAATCTCTAAGGCGTGTTTAATAAATATCTAAGTGGAAGCTGCAGTGTTCAATCCTTTACTCCCTTTAAAGGACTAACGTACATTTAAATGCATGCAGAGATATGGGGTCCTACGGCTGTGCATACAATATATTGTACGCTGGATGTGGTATTTAAACTCCATTTTCCATTGAGTTTTCATTGAGGTTTCCATTGAGTGTTCACAATTAAATCCGGCCGGCAGCATTCAAAGCTGGAATTTTAATCTGTACGATAAAGGTTAACAACAATTCTATCAGTTACTTTACACTAGTTTATTTCCAACAATTTATCAGTGACAAAATTCACAGTATATGTTTTTCCCATAATGAGTGTTTTTCACCATTAGATGTTTACAATATAAAACAATGGCTTTAAAATGTACAAAAGTCTCTGGGCTACACAAAAAATATTCTACCTCCTAGCATTGAGCTCCCAGGAGTAAAACTTATTTTGTTCACTTTTAGAGATAGAGAGAAATGTACAGATCCCTACAAAAGATGAAAGCTCCTGGGAAGCAATTCTACTGATATCCACTATGCATACCAGTTGTTTCACCTTTATTTGTCCCATTGTTTCAATGCCACAGTTAACATCTTTGCATTTGATACACATTTTAAGGTCCAAAATTGTGCTTAAGGACCAAGTCACATCACTGAGACCATAAAATTCTCCTCCACTTGATTTTATGTTTGTTGATTTCCTCTGAAAGCTCTAAAATATCTTAATCAAGGCTAAACAAACTAGTCATTATGAGGCTGATTAGGACATTTCAGTCAAGAAAACTGAAAAGAGTTAAATTTAGATATCGAACTATAATACAATCAGGGATTAGAATAGCCATATTCATAAATTTTTAAGGCAGTGATCATGAATGAGTTCCAGCATCATGATTATTTTAAGATCTTCACCTTTTAAAGTACATATGTAATTTAGCATAACGATACCATTCCCAATAGTGTTGATTTTCTGGACTGCAGCAGTATTTGGAATAAGATGAGTGTATTTTGTTATTAACTTTATTAGTTAAGGAGTTAAAAGACACCAAGATAACAGTTTGCAGGCCCAATAACAATAAGTTCAACTGACACTTGAATGCAATGGTTGAAACAGTGGTGCCGGCAATGTCAGTAAACAGCACCACTGTACCCTGTAACTTGAAATTCATCTCAAATGCTGTCATGAATAGTTATTGGGCATTCATTGTAATGCACATGGAAAAGCATAAATTATTTTTTTCCAGTAATACAGGAGTTAAGTTAGTTTGGAAGCACCTTAAAAATAAAGATTAACTCATGAAAATACAGAGGGATCATTGAAGATATAATTTTATTGCTACAGCTTTTCAATGCCTCGTTATGATGTTCCAAAGACTGTCACTAAAAAGCAAATCAGGCAAGGCAAAAATTGATACTCCTCACTTTTTCCATGTGCAGTGAAACAATGTATAGATAGATTTATCAGTGTGTAACCAATTGTTGTTTCAATATAGGTTCTTAAACTAAGTGAGCCAGTAACTGTAAGAATGTGACATCATTTGCAGTATACGGTCATTATATAAGGTATCCATTCGAATCAAGTGTAATGTTGTAAACCAATTGTAGCAAATAATAACAAAATGTCTAAATCCAGTATTGAATGTTTAAAAAAAATTAGTGATTATTTTCTTGTGTCAACGTGATATCCACAGTGAAACCTAAGTGGATAGTTTTGTACAAGCTCCAAATAAAATAATTTTTTGAATCCCACAAGCAAGCTTTCATTAGACCTTCCCCAACATTGAAACATCCGAGACATATCCATGAAAAGATCTCTACTAAACTTTATTTCGGTTATAATCGGTCGATTTATTTACAAATGATAAAAAAAAGAAACACACATGCTGTACCGCAACCAAGAGAATAATTCACAGCTAAAATCCTCAAAATTCAAGTCGAGTATTTGTACCATCTAGGGCAAGAGATACCCGAATAAAAAGGCGACATTCATGTCTGTGATAAGGATAACTACAAACATTCAACACCGCCGGAAAACATGATCAATTCACTACATTAATCACTCGATCTGCTATTTCATTACATGCTCAATAAGTCCGGTAAACTCCAGTGTGGCCTTTCTTATGACCTAGCGACGGTGTCTAAGTAGTCAAGATATTTTGTACCGACACCTATTAATGCCACGCTAGATGATAAACCTAAAATGGTGCACACACAATTCTGTTCCGGTAAAATGCTGCGAATAACGGCCCACAAGAGGACAGAACCAAAACTGAACATCACTGCACCATAGGCACTGAAAAAGATATCGAGTGTTAAGACATCATTAAGTACCAAAAAAGCCAAATAACCCATATATCTGTATATACCTGAATAAAATCCGCTGGTTGACAGGGGCACGCTGAAGGTGTGGTCTGTTGTAAATGTATAAACCTGAGCCAAGTATTGAATTGGCTAACAACAAACTGGTAATGTCGCTCCTGGGCATCACTCTAAAGAAAAATGAGCGTAAATTAAAGGAATATATCCATAACCTAGTAACTCATGCATTCAGTAGAATGGAAAACAAAATTGATCGTACTTTGCCACAAGGTTAGGGTTCACAACATTAACAGACAAGCTTGCATAGCTCGTTGCGCTTTGAAGAGGCACGTAGAAAAACAAAATGTTATGCCTATTAAGAGGTTTCAACCCTAACTTGTCAATAAGAGACATGGGGCACTTATTATGGCTGCTTTTAGATGGACTGGCCATTTCAGCAACTTAAATAATCACCGCAATTAACTCAAGTCTCGCCTTTCTTCTCTGAGGTTCCGTGCCGAAGATATCGAAGATATATCGTATTAATTGTACAAGCGAAAATCGATTACTCAGATGAAATCGATGAAATGCGATATTAACAATTGAAACAAGAAATTACGAAAGATAAGATTGTGGTGGTTTGTATGTAGCGTCTTGAGAGTAACACAGAAGTTGTGAGGATATATTGCTCTTGTCGATAAATCCAATAATTATTCAAGATGCCGCGTATAATGATAAAAGGAGGTGTCTGGAGGAACACCGAGGTGAGCTCTTTCTTTATATTGTTATTTACCCTTAATATCCTGAATTTATTTTAAGTATTATTTTTTAATCCATGATTATATTATTTTAGGATGAAATCTTGAAAGCAGCTGTGATGAAATATGGGAAAAATCAATGGTCTCGTATTGCATCGCTCCTACATAGAAAATCGGCGAAGCAGTGCAAAGCTCGTTGGTATGAATGGCTAGATCCTAGTATCAAGAAAACTGAATGGAGTAGAGAAGAAGATGAGAAGCTTCTACACCTAGCGAAACTGATGCCTACACAATGGAGAACTATATCTCCCATTATCGGGCGGACGGCTGCTCAATGCTTGGAAAGATACGAATATCTATTGTGCGTGAAATTTTTTACTTTGTGTTATGTCCACCCATTTGCAACCATTGTGTGTATTCTTTGACTAATGTGGAATGATTGTATTTTTTCAGAGATCAAGCTCAGAAGAAAGAGGAGGGTGAGGATGCTGCAGATGATCCACGAAAACTCAAGCCTGGAGAAATTGATCCAAATCCAGAGACTAAGCCAGCAAGACCAGATCCGAAAGACATGGATGAAGATGGTAAAATTCTGACCTATATAGAGAGATATCGTTATACTTGAACTACTGTTGATCTGACTTTAATCATCTTTCCAGAGCTGGAAATGCTTTCTGAAGCCAGAGCTCGTCTGGCGAATACCCAGGGTAAAAAAGCTAAACGTAAAGCTAGAGAAAAACAGCTTGAAGAAGCCAGAAGACTTGCTGCACTGCAGGTATAAGTCTTTGTTTTTATCCCCATTCTGTCAAGTATTGAAGTAGTTTTTTTTCTTGTTGCATTCAAACTTCAGCTCCCTGGTGAAAATAAACCGTGACAGACAGTGTGACCACAATGTGCTGCGCACTGTATGATGGTACTAGTCACCCTGTGTATGCACTCTGTGCGCTCAGTGTCCTCGCCCTGTGTACATGGTGTCCTCACACTGTGCACACACTGTATGTACACTGTGCTCTCTATGTCCACACACTACCGTCACACTGTCGATCACGCTTTCTGCATGCGTTTGAATCCCAATTTATGCTTTTGACACACTGTGGTCACACTGTAATCATAGGCGTATCCAGGGGGGGAGAGTTTTAGGGGTTGTAACCCCCCCTCCCCCCATTGATAAAAAAACATACAAATTATGTGTTTAACACATGCCAATAGTACACCTATAGATCACCTTCCATAACACAATAGAACACCTTCAAAACATCATTTTAAGATTTATATTTTTCAAAATTCTGGATTTTTCAAAGTTTTACATCGGGGATATTCCATACCTCCCATACCCCCTTGGTGGTGGTGGTCTGAAGGGGTGGTGACCCCCCCCCCCCCTTTCAGACGCTTCTAGATGCACATATGACCGTAATCACACTCTTGTCACGTTCTATCCACACTGTGTTGAGGCTTCTGTCACACTGTCCGTCATGGTTTATTTTCACCAGGGCAACTTCTCATAACGACAAAACAAACATGCTGATATAGCCATGTAGGCTATTTTTAAATTATAGAACCTCTTCATTATTTTGACTACAAGAAAATGTTTTAAGTTAATATATTCCACTGATGTACCATAATCTTTTTATATTCTTGTATATAGATGGGTATCATGTACTTTTTAGATAAGGACATGATATGGCCTTTAATCTATCATACTTACCTGCTTGTGTGTATATTTTGAAATGTATTTTCATTGATTTTGTAACTCACATCTTTGTTCCTCTCTTCAGAAAAGAAGAGAGCTACGAGCTGCAGGAATCGAGTTGCCTCCTCGAAAGAAAAAAAAACGTGGTGTTGATTACAATGCTGAAATCCCATTTGAAAAGCGACCAGCTCCAGGTTTTCATGATACAAGCACTGAAGAATATGATCCAATGGCTCCTGACTTTGCACGTCTGAGACAGCAGCACTTGGATGGTGAACTACATTCTGAAAGGGAAGAGGTAATGAAACGTTTCATCGAATGTAAGATTATTAGACTCTGGTTTCTATCCTTGGAAATCAGTCTCTCAATGTTTTCCCGAATTGTAATTCAAAGTATTTTTTTGTTGATGTGACTGCTTACCTTTTTAGCTTCTGCATTTGGGTGATGACAAATGTCACTTCGTTCATTTTTCAATTTCTTCCCTAATTGTTTGTTATTGTTTTTGGTGTATTTATTGTTAATTATCCTTTCATAACTTATAAAATATTACATCATATGAACTTCTCACTTGCTATAAGGATAGAATATTGTTACATTAATATAAATAAAGTTACAATTATAGTCTAAGTTAAAATTATTGAACCAGTGATGTAGGTTTCTTATTTTCCTTTGACTATTCTTGACTTTGCTGCTGTGACACTTTATTTAAAAAACATTGCTTTATAAAAATTATGCATTTCAATAGCGGAAAATGATGGAGTGTGGTATATAATTCATATATTTATGCTTACTAAATTTTCCTTTTATGGATGAGACTGACTTCCTTATATCTATAAGATAAGTTGTGATGACCAGAATGTATATTTTATTTCTATTTCACAGAGAGAAAGGCGAAAAGACAAACAGAAACTGAAGCAAAGAAAGGAAAATGACATCCCTGTGGCAATGCTTCAGAACCAAGAACCAGCTCGTAAAAGAAGCAAGCTTGTTCTTCCTGAGCCACAGATATCAGATCAGGTATATTTATGGTTTCAAACTATTTTTTGGGGTATCGAATGCATTAGAAATATGGGAAATTGTGATTATTGCCATTCCTATGTTATAAAAATTAAAAAAATGCTAAATATGGAGCAATGATAAACATTTCTTGGCTGATCATCAGGTCTATGGAAAAAGTTCTTGCTGTCGAGTATTTTTCTTAACGTCGGTGTAATCACCCCAAACATTAGGTCAATGAAGGTGTAGAAGTGGAGGCTAAGCTACTATGCCATTTTTATGATTTTCATTCACTTCATTACAGTATCAACTATATTTTTTTAATTTTGCATATAAATTGTTTTATCTTTTATGATAATAATAATACACAAAGTAAATAATATATAATGATCATAGTTGACAAATAGGCTGTAATCAAACTATCATACCCAAGTCCGGAAATAAATCACAATTCAAATAAATAGTAGAAAAATCATAATAAAGTACAATATAACAATAGATAACAAGGACACCCAAATAAATGAATAGTGGCATCAGAGGAGTTCAGGTCGACAAAAATACATAAATAAGTAACAATGAGTAATGGGGGACGCTTAGAAGAAAAAGAGATAACAATAAGCAGAGATAAGTGGAGGAGCTAAGACCAGAAAGGCATGCGAAGGGAAGAAGGACAAGGAGTCTGGAGGAAAAGGTGGCAGGAAGCAGAGACTAGGCGGTATCAAGGTGACGGAAGAGGAACCAGAAACTTTATAGAAAGGCCTGGAAGGAATCGGGCAGGAGACCCAAAAGATAAACCAAAACGGCCCATAAATCTGACGATAAGGAAGGAGAGAGAACGCAAGCCCGTAGCCGTAGGAGTGAGGAGCAGAATTCCCAACGAACAATAAGTGCAGCCTTTAAGGACGGTAAAGGAAATAAATATAATAACCTCAATGACTAAAATTGTTTTATCTGAAATGTAATGAGATTGGAGCAGAAAGATTAATATTGTAAATTGGGCTCAATATATCATTTACAAAGCTCTGAATATTGTTGTTGCCTAAACAAAGGTTTTACATTTCTTATTACAAAAGGTGTTATGCTATTTCAATGGTTGAACGAAGTGTTTTTATTTATGTGTTTGTGTAATAATAACCATTAATCCCTTCAGCAAGGAGGTAAGCTTTTCGTGTTTTGTGTAATAGCGAAGGTTTTTGAATTTTATTGTAGTAAGAAAGAAAATTGTGACCGGGAGTAGGTTGCAAGGCCCATACAATTATAAACACTAAGTTACATCTATTATTGTATTTATGTCAGAGAAATAGTGGGGGAAAAAGTAATGAAAAAAACAGTCAAACACTAAACAACAGTTCAACATATGGACAGAAATTGAGATAAGTGAATAGTAAATGGAGTCCTCCTAGGCCTGATTCTGGCATATCAGGTTCTAAAATGCAATTTAAAGTCACCATATTATGTTATTTTGCATATGATTTACGATAATTACATCCTCCTAAGTTTCAAGGAATTATACTCATTGGGATGTTATTGGCAAGAGTAAATTTCTTTGCTGGATGTTTTTTTCAATATTTATCTTGAAAGCAAAAATCTTATGGAATAAATATTTTTTCTTGATGTTCACGTTCATGCCCATCTTCTAATCATAATTTTCTCCTTGCATGTGACTAATGCATTAAATGCCAATTAGTAATTTATTCCTCTTTGATGCATCATGCATCTCTTTAACTAAACTATCATTTAACTCACATCAATCCTCAGTATCCCCATTTTCCAAGTATCCTGAATTGATGTCCCTAAACTTGTAAGTGTAATAAACTTCTGCTTGATATAGAATATTTGCATATTATCGTAGGAACTGGAACAAGTTGTGAAGCTTGGGAGGGCTAGTGAAGCTGCTCGGGAGGCTGCAACAGAAGCTGGTGGTGGTGCAGCATCAGATGTACTCCTGGCAGATTACACATCACTATCCGGAACTGGTGGTGCAGCTTCGGCCCTGCGCACTCCAAGAACGCCAGCTCCTACTACCGACAAAGTGTTGCAGGTACTAATCTAATTTTAGGTAATCCTCTTATTAACATGGGTTTAAATACTGTTTATACTCATGCATAGTTTGACCCCATGTTATTTGACCCCCTAGTTTTTTATGCTTGGGTGCCCTAGATTTTTGTCATGGCTGACATTTTTAATCTCATATCTGAGTTTCTGGAAGTTAATCCCTTCTTTTATTATTTTGGTTGGTAAACCTTACTTTTCTAGCCAACTTATACCAATTGCCTAGTTTTTTCCCAATCTTTTGGTCTTAAAATTCAAACTATACATGAGTGTGCGCAGTAAGTAGCCACTACGGTAACTTTGGCATCTACACCCTTTGAGGGGAACCCAAGTGTGAGATTTACAACAAAAACAATAATTTCACAAGGCTTGGATTCAGATTGTTTCAAATTGCACCAGGATTTTGCTTAAGATGAGATGAGAGATTCTAGAGATGGGCCACTGAAAATTACCGCGGTAATTTTCGTAAATTACCATGGTATTTTTCATAATTTACCACGCCCATTGAAAATTACCGTAATTTTCAGTAATATTCTAGATAATTCACCTATGTTTGAGATAATTTTTCATACAGATAAGTTCCCAACATGTTATTTTAAGCCAATTCCACATTTCCAACGTGTTTAATTTTAAATTGAGGCATGTACAACTCATTTTTGGCATATTTTACTTAAATTATAACATTATTGAGTAATTATTAGTAGAACATTCTTCTTGGAAAATTCTCATACCTTGACAAAAGAAAGCCAGATTGCATGTTGCTGCCGTATTTCTTTTTACAATTTTAAAAATATATAACAGATTAATGTTACATTAGGTATGGTTTAAACATTGTATCCCCTTCCTTTTGCTATTGGCATTCTTATTTAACCCTACATTTTCTGTTTAATGCTTAAAACTGAAAAATACTGGAAAATTATGGTAATTTTTTAAAATTACCGTAATTTACCACTGTAATTTACCTCAGATGAAAATTCCGATAATTTTCCCACCTCTAGTCATATCTAAATCAAATAAATTTCAAAATTATATGTTCATGGAACAGTTGTTGCACAACGACTCTTTTTAGAGGCAGATATTATGCAATTTAAATTGTAATGCATTTTAAGCATCAACTGATGTATTCAATTTAATATACACAGTTTTCATTATCCGAATCACAATACACCTTTATTTTTCTCACGCATCACACAAGGAAGGATCCATAATGGTCTCTTTTCAACAAATTCTTTAAAGAGCATTCCAAAAAGAACTGCTTCTCCAGTGTCAGTTTACATTACCCTCACCATCATATTTTGGAATTACTCATTCTGGAATTATTATATGATACCTATATGGCAGGCCTCCGTTACCAATCAGGCCGGCCACTCATTAAGGAAATGCACTCATCCCGCAAGGGTATGCAGCCCGCAGATCCCCACTAAATATCCTGAGCAGGGATGGCAATCGAAACAAAACGAATATGTTTTGATTTGACCCGGAGTGAGTTCCGCGTATTGTTTAATCCCAGTACGAAATGATATGCACTAGGGAGTTTAATTTCAGACCAGGACGAAACGTTACTCTCGGGAAAGAAATGAAACTGTCCGAAATTCCTTTGCACGTAGTTAAGTTTCAACCTCAAAAGCAGAGTGGAGGGAGAAAGATGCAATAGTTTCGACCCATTTATAAGTCATTGTAGCAAAGGAGATTATGTTAAAACATTTGAGTGTTACTATTTATCTATCTTCGTCGTAGTATTACTGAATACTATGCGTGAAACGCACAGGAATGACCTGCTAGATGCATTGTTGGCGCTCGCTAAACTAATATTGTAAACAGCATTATTTAGCCGAGAGTACTGCCAACATTTGCACGATACATGATATACATGAGCATCAATTTCTCTTTGCGTTTGTTTTGAATAACCTATAGGTGGGATTGTGAAGGGTGATTAACCAAGTCACTTTTTTTCACCTATGTTTATTTTATAAACGAATTACAGCAGGTACGCCAGGATGCGCGGGGTCAAGCACTGAGTCAGACCTGGTTTAACATGCAGGGCACCTTTTTATATCCGCCTCCGAGACTTCTAGAATGAATTGGAGGAGGCTTTGAAAACCTCTAGGCACATCGTGGAGGCTCGAGGGTGAGGAACGCCGGCAACTAGAGGTCGGCGTCATCTACGCCGCGTTATCTACCCAAAAAAGTTAAATTTTGATAAAATAAGAACCTGCGCGTTATACATTAGAAAGCGATATTAAGTACCTAAATCAAATTTAATAATTAAACTATGGTGAAATTTTAACTCATCATTTATTAAACATTAGATTATTCAAATCCAAGAAATTCTTCGTCTGACCAACATTGAAAGAATCTATTGTGTTTAATATTTCTTTTGGAACTTCTTCTGATTCGATTTCAGATAATGTAACATCATCAACATTCTCATTTTCATCATACATTTCATCTCTTTTTGCCCTAAGGAAACCATTTCTTACACAATTCTCACTCACAGCTGCCCAACTTTCGGCAATCCATGTCACCATATCCTTATAAGACGGTCTCTTCATCTGCCCTGTTTTGTTGTATTCGTGGATGCCGGCCATCATCCAATTTTCCCACTTAGCACGCAAGTTATCTTTAAACGGTTTATTAACTGCAATGTCAAGAGGCTGTAGTTTTTCGTTAACCCACCTGGGATGACGGCCATTCGAGAATATTTGCTCACAATGCATTTAATTTCTGACGTTATATGAGCCCTACAAGAATCCTTATTGTTCCTTAAATGGTTCCTTTTCATAAACCCAAACACCCAAGATCGGTAAGCTTTAAAATCTCAATATTATCTTCCTGAGCAATCCTCTTCGACTCTTGCAAAACACGAACTGTCGATATTCTCATACCTTTCTCTCTCTCATTCACAACCCAATCATACAGTTTTTTTTCAACGGTTGGCCACGAACATTTTCTGAACTGCATAGCCCGTTTCCTCTTATGTAAACATTTTAGAACTGCTTCAGCCTTTCGCCATTCCCGCACACTACTCTCGCCAACATCAAACTGTCGAGCAGCTTCACGATTCCCTTTCTCCTTCGCAGCTTCTATAACTTCCAGTTTGAATTGGGCTGTATAAGATTTCCTCCGGGAAACACTTGCTGCTGCCATGGGTAATTCAATTCTAATTTTAAAAAAGAAACGAAAATCACGAGTTACTTTAGATAAGTACAATAACAAAATATAGACGATGCAACATCATTACAAACAAACATATGACTTACCTTTCAACCAATTCGCAATGAGAGAATGATGTAAACCATTCGAGTTATCCTCCAGAATCACGGACAATTATGTGTAGTTCTTGCCAGCAATACGAAAATAGGGAAATTTTCGGAAATTTTACCACTAATAACCCACACTTTCAGAAATCACTCCCAATTCTCACCACTGGCAGTAATGGTTTGTACTTCTTAACTCTACCACTAGGGGCGCGTTCCGAAATTCACTGCCAGTACTGCCTGTGCTGCCGTGAAACGGAACGCGAAACTGTACTGCGGCTGCTGCAGTAGCATGAATTTCGGAACAGTCGGCAGTGGCTTGAAATTCAATATGGCCGAATTGCGTGGTTATTTATTATAAGCGATCTTTCAATGCTTTAATTCTTAATGCTAATCCTAATGACATTGATAAAGGGCATGCTAATTGTATTCTAATTTTCATTGCCTTGCTACTTAATGCTACTTTATACTGATTGGTTACTTTCTCTGACGAGAATAAAATTAATTCGCATCAGCTACCCGTGCATGGAGAAAAAAACCCTGTGTTATTAAACAATCTCCGTTATAATTAACACTATCGAATTTATAGTAAGCAATTTGAATCTTGGGCTTATAAACAAGTCTTAGAATATTTTTTTTTCAAGCCCTGGATTTTCTTCATGGCCATTCGTACGAAGCATTTCCTAAGGTGATATCAAAAATTAGGTAAATATACAGGTTGTTGATGATTGCATCGCAGAATATTTTCCCTAACAATTAAATTTATGCAACAAATTACGTTTCCCGACAATTATTATATATGCCAGTGTTATGCTAAGTTACCACTCTAGTAAGAGGCTGTATAATTACGTGTACCTACCACATTATTCATAACACTAAATTAATTTTTGGTACCTAATTTCACAAGTCGCTTTCACGCGTTATTTATACATAAAAAAGAATGCCGAAAAGTTAAAAGTGCGTGTAATACAATAGGTGCGTGTTATTTACCGAAAAATACGGTATTTATTTCTTGAAGCAGACACAAAGATATTTTTGTTGCTAATATGCAATAAATATAATAAACTAAACAAATGTGGTTGCTGTGTTCATAAAGCTGAACAATTATAATGAAGCATTCTGTCAATTTCTTGTTTTACCTGCTGTGGAAAATAGAGAGAATGAAGTGTAGAAAGGTCTGTTAGGTTTTAATTCCATACAATCTGTTTTAATAATTAATAGAGAGTTATCTTATGTATGTAAATAGTGGAATAAACTCATTGTCTAAAGGAAAGTAGACGAATTTATATTTTTAATTTGGCAGCTCAGAATTGTTAATATGGCATCAATAGCAAAATAGAGAAATTAATTAAAGAAATGTACTAATCTGATTCATGTTGCAGAGATGGTCAGTGTGAATTTATTAATTGTAACCTAGAATCATTCCAAAACAGCCAAATATTGCAGCAGAGTGCAGTACAGCAACTGCATCTCAAGTCAGTCTTCAAACTCTTCCATTTGAGTCTCAAAATGAGACCTCAATGTCAAAGTCGCGGTAGATAATAGATACCACCATCTCGTAGGAGTTTTTATTGATGATTTAATTGATATATATTTTTGTTATATAATTAATCACCGAAATATGCCTTAATTTTCTGTGGCATTAGAGTGATTTTGTATTTCCTCAGTGTTAGACAATTACAATAATGTGCAATGTACAATTTATTTTCCCAGAAAACAAGCTGCATTATTATTACAAGTCAAAAGATATTATTTTCATAGATGCATATTATATTGAAAGTAAATCACTTGAGTACCTCCAATTATAAGGAAAAGACAGTGTAGCTAAATAAAATAATGCCTGAAAAACTATTAAAACAATTTAACGTTTAGGTATGTACGTATTGTGCTGTGGAGCTCACTTCAGAGTTTGACAATTTTTCGGGCAGTAAGTATTTAAATGTTTCTTATTGTGAAAATGTATCCCCTGAGTGGCAGACTGTGCTTAAAAAATGATATCAAGATATGTATATAATAATCCAGCGGGGTTGATTTAGACGATTGGAAATTGTACAATATCTCAGTGTTGTCAGCTGATATGAAGAACTATTATAGCATTAATCACAAAAGTGAGAGACAATGACTGATATCTCAGCCAAAATGGTATGATAGGATGTCAATCGAAAAAAAAATGGCAACCATATTAGCCTTTTTTTGCTCTCGGACGATTCTGGTGGTCCATATGCCCCTGCAATCCCGATAAGCCATTGGTTTGTCATCAGGTTTCTCAGGGGCTGAACCAGCAGAACTTGACAGAAACACCCATGCCCTAGGCATGCAAAAAACTGACCCAAGCGAGACTCGAACACACGACCCTTGGATTAGCAGGGGAGGGCTTTACCTAGAGAAGGGCCACTCTGAAAAATACCTCTGTAATTTTCGTAAATTAGCGTGATATTTTTCGTAATTTACCGCACCCCTTGAAAATTACCATAACTTTCTAGATAATTTACCTATGTTTGAGATAATTTTTCATACAGATAAATTCCCAACATGTTCTTTTAAGCCAAGTTCACATTTCCTATGTGTTTAATAATAAATTGAGGCATGTACAACTCATTTTTGGAATACTTTACTTAAATTATAATATTATAGAGTAATATTACTCTTGAAAATTTCTCATACTTTGACAAAAGAAAGCCAGATTTCATATTGCTGCCATAGTTCTTTTTACAATTTTAAAAATTTCTAATAGATTAATGTTGTATTAGGTATGGTTTAAACATCGTTATTCCCTTCCTATTGCTATTGGCTCTCTTATTTAACCATACATTTGCTGTTAAATGCTTAAAATTAAAAAATACTGGAAAAATATGGTAATTTTCGAAAATTACTGTAATTTACCGTGGTAATTTACCTCGGATGAAAATTACGGTTATTTTCCCATCTCTAGCTTTACACTGGGGCCAGCAAATTTAGGTATCAGAATATCAGCCATGTAGCAACCAGCTGTTATCGTATGATAACGCTTGTAGAAAAAGTTCCGTGATTGACACTCAGGTCTGCTGGGATAATATCCTCTCTAACTTGCTTATTCCCTTTCCTATCTCTTGGGACATTTTCTATCCCACTATGTTGCACTACTTGGCCCAAGTTTTCCATGATCTCATCCAGGGGCGGATTAAGGGGGGGAGGGCGGCCGCCCCCCCCGTAATTCCCAGGAAAATAGAAAATATGGTAATCATTAAGGTGGTTCTACAATGGAAGTTTTTATTTCACCAGCTCAATATACAATGTTAAAAAAAATTGGAATGTGGTGTAAAATCCAGGAGACCTGCATCTTCACAAGAATGGCATTCTTTACATCCGGACCCACGTTTCGTTGAGAGGTATTGCATACCCCCCAGGCGCCGTGGAAAGTAGTGAACCGCCCCCCCCCCAAAACAACGACCTTAATCCGCCCCTGATCTCATCTCATACTAGAGTGAAGTGAACTAGCATTAACCCTTTGCCATTTCATCTACATATCTGTTCCCTTCATCATATTTCCTTTCTTGCTTCCAGACAATTCCCTTGATTTATTGTCAAGTTCGTCTACTTTTCCCTGTCTCTGGAACTTCTCAATATCATTATGTTCCTCCTTCTATCACATCTTTTTTGCCCAAATGATTTCTCTTCTTAAGTTTCGTATTCCTTTCTTTGTGAATTCTTCTCCCATGCTCTAAATTTTACTTCTTCCATTTTCTTCTTTTTTCATCTTTCTAATCATCTAACTTGCTCTCCGACAATTCTTAATTTATTCTTGTTTGTACCGTACCGATTTCTCTGCAACGGCTCATCAAATCTCTTGGCTTATAGACTTAACTAAAATGTCCTGTCAATAGATGAATATTTTCTGAGTACTATTATTAAAAGAATGAAGAGAAGAAAATCATTAAAAATAAAAGATTTTGTTTGTCAAATTTACTGGGCACTTGGAGTCATTGGTTGTGCACAAGATGAGTCATGGAATGCCATCCTCATTCATTCTTAATTTTATTTTCAGGAAGCTCAAAACATCATGGCTCTGACTCACGTTGACACTCCTTTGAAGGGTGGTTTGAATACAACATTGCATGAGTCAGATTTTGGTGGCGTGACTCCACAGAGGGATGCGCTTACCACTCCCAACACACTCTTGGCAACCCCATTCCGAAGTGTGCGAGGTGCTGATGGTAAGGATTTATCTCGTAGTATGATCTATTATTTGCAATAAAAAGGAATAACCTGCTGCATGATTCTCATGGTGTGTGTAGTTGAGGATGAGCATCTACTAGTGAAGTATTATTTTATCATTTGGCCTCATGACATGATAAAATAATAGTTCTAATGGCAATTGAGAATTGAAAGTTTTATAGGGTCTTGTCAGCAAGTTTAATACAGAGTAATGTCTAAAATAAATATGAATTGAGCTTCTAATGTCATATTTACTGGGAGGGCGCAAAGAATGCATTGCTCTCCCATAACTCTGAATTATTTTCCCTTCCTCACCACCCCCTTCTCTGTAACCACCATCACTCCACACCCTTCCTTCCCCCATCACCACTCCCTGTTCTTAAGCTTGCCATACCTCCTGAAAAAGTAGGCTTGTCCTGAATTTTGACACCTAAAAAAAGGCATTCTGACTTATATTTTTACACACAATATACTGTACATATTATGTAGAGTGACAATTTGGCTTACTTTATTTTATTTTTTACCTGAATATGCTGGTAATAAAAAAAAAATCTTTGTCACTTTCATGAAATTACAATTTGGTGATGTTCTGAATTTTGACCACACCCTTATGGCAGCTCTACCTGTTACGGAAATGTGTATACTGTGATTCTACCAAAAATGCACTGATTATGTTGCCTTAGCGATGAAACTGGTCAACTTAGAATAAACTTTGCGAAAATTGCTAAGTTTCATCAATTCATTGTTATTAATTTTAGTTGCTATAAAACAGCATGCTCAGATTATTTCACGGGGCTAGCTAAATGAATAAGGAAGTATCACAATGAAAGACTGAACTTTACAATTCCATATAAATTCTTGTGGAATTGTAAAGTTTATTTTTTATCGCAACACAATGGAACAATTTCATAAAGTAAAGCCAGAGTCAGTTTCTTACAATAAGGAAGTAGTTTAGAAGTGTTGACAAAAGATCAGGCAGTATATTACAACCTCGTGGAAAATATTTGGAAAACCTGGGTTACTCTTTTATTTTGATAAAAGTAATCCAGTGGGCACTGAGTATTTACTCATGTTTTTCTCTTTTGTTTTAATTCTTCAAGGGAGAACACCAGGGACTGTGGGTGCTGTGAGCGTAGCTGGAGGGAGTAGCTTTGGCACACCTGCATCAGATGTAGGCCAGAAGATTGGTGGCACTCCTACACCTACACCTGTTCGGGATAAGCTTAATATCAACCCTGAAGAAGCCCTTGATGTAGGGGACACGCCACAAGCAGTTCGCAGCTACAGGAGACAGGTAGATGTCTTTACCTATTACAGAGAATAATGTCTCCAATGAATGCATGTAACAGAAGCAAAGAAAGTATACATACTCAATTGTATAGCAAACTCTCCTATGGAATTTTTGGTAAATCTCTAATTTTAATGGCATGTATGTAATTTATGGAACAGTTGAAGGAGCAGCTCCGTCAGGGACTTAGTGCTCTCCCAACCCCAAGGAATGATTATGAAATTGTGGTACCTGAGGAGGAGGAAGAAGGAGCTGCAGGAATGGACATGGAGGAGTTAGCATCAAATGAAGAGGACCAAGCAGATGTTGATGCCAGACGAGAGGCTGAAGAAAGAGCTCGGCGTGAGTTTTAAGCTTAAATTGAATGTGCTCTTCTTATTCTCATAACTCATGCCCTTTTACTGTGCACATGTGTCATTAGCACAGGTTGTTATCTGTGTATGTAAAAATGCACATCATTTTTTTTGCGAAAGCAATCGTTGACTTTTTTAATTGATTCTCATACAAATTATGCTTATGTCTAGCATGTGATTTGGGGAAACCTGTCAATTATTGTACAATTATTCATAAGGCAAATTGATGGCATTATCTCATAATCATTGGTGCACATATATTGCACCAGACTCCTTTCCTGTCAGTAGTTGGGATCTACCTTGCTATGGCTTGGGCTCTGATATTGGTTCCAAGAGACAATTGACTCAGGGTCATACTGGATTGGTGGTCTCAGGTTTGGATGTCCCTCCTTGTTCTCATGCTGCACCAGATTATACTTTATTTTCATCTCAGTTGAGGCTTTTGTCCCAAAACCAATTCCAGAAACCCACATGGGAAGCAATTTGCAATGGAATCCAGCCACTATATAGCTTTCTTCAGTCCTTTCAGAAAAATTCTGTCTCCTTTCCCTAACTTAGAGGAAATACCTGTGGTAAAGCTCATCTCTCAGTTCACTCCCCATTACTCAATAGTCAAATACGAAGACCAAACTTGGGATGGTGGTCATGATATATACCTACATATGTAGTTGTCTATAGAAGCCATGAATTTTAGTTCTCTTATGCACCCCACATTCTTGAAGAATATTAAATTTGGGGTCTGATGCCTACATTTGAGTTTCCTGTGATTAAACAAAATGACATGTGATGTATTTTACAAAATCTACCATGGTACTCCTCTCTCAACAGGAAGATAATTAATTCTAGGAAATGCCATAACACTACTCAAGGAACTCATAGTGATAGTTTCATTTATTCTTTTCATGATCAGTAGTCTATCTATGGAGTATGAAATTATGGTTTTGATCTTACTTTTACTTCCAATGAGACTTCCTTGATAAGTCTGTTCAAAGTCTAGTTTATAGGGTTAGAATATCCTTGACTATTGAATTAGAAAATTAGACTTGGGCTGATACAATTTTTTCAGATACCTTATTATACCCAACTATTTTTTTTTAATACAGGTATGCTTTTTTCCCAAGGAAAATTAACTGGAGCAAAGATTTATACTTACCAGCATTTTTTTTTTAGAAGTTAAAATAACTCCTGCTTGAATCGAAGTGTTGAGATAAATTTTATGTATCAAAAGATTTCTCGTCAACACCACCTTGTTTGTGCGACTTCTTACAGTGTTTACAAATTACCGAGTTGTCTAAGGACTTCGTGAAACGCTCCCACACAGAAGACCCTGACATTTATTGGCTGTACTTCACAACATAGCTTTCAACAGAAAAACCCACATTCACGATGGTATATACAGTTGTAAAATACCACTCGATTACTCTTCGAAACCAGCCACATGAAGTGATTTCCCGTGAAGAATTAGAGGGCAGTAGTATTTTAAAAAATACACAATGCATTGTGCAGTTAAGTTGAAGAAAGCAGAAACTTCAAAATGATATGTTGTTTGACCAAGCAAATACGTTTGGATAAAAGTATCAGGATGTGTGGAATATTATTAAGTATCGAAGTATCAGGGAAAAGTTTGATACCCGATACAACCAATTGGTATCGACCCAAGTATATTAGAAATATCACTGACTGGAAATTAACATTATTATATCTTAAACAGCTTCTGAAAAGAATCATTGACACAAGTGGTACTAAATGCACTACTGGCAGAAAACAGGTAGTGGAAGCTCTTTTTTTGTTAGAAGATGTGGCAAAGTAAAATTTAATATTCAAATCATGTATGCCTTATCCTTGATAAATGGGACATTTAACATTTGGTTTTCTAGGGTATCAAAATATCTATGCACGCTTGTCTAATAAAATAACTTGGTTGAATAAGTCCTTCTGAAGAAAAAAATGTAAAACAATTAGATTTTATGGCCATTGTGGACCACCATGGCCCCCAGAACTTTATGACAGTATTTTCAGATGATAAGTATATCATCAATGGCCTTTGCTAAATAGCCTTTATTCACAAACTTCATTATTTGATTAGTGAGCTATACTTAAATACTTTGATAGTCGAAGTATAGTAAGGTTGATTTGAGTGTATGTTGATTATGAAAAACATTTACCACTTATTCATTTTTTGTGGGAAAGGAAATTTTATCTCAGCTATGTGCCATCTCAAATAGATTATAAATTTCAGGTGAAAAGGAAATGAAAAGTCGATCCCAAGCTGTCCAGAGAGATTTGCCTCGACCTCAGGAAGTTAATATGGCTATCCTTCGTCCACCCAACACTGAGCCTCCTTTGACTGAACTTCAAAAGGTTGGTACTGAATAAAATTATTTCTGTTGGATATTGAACTGAACAACGTTAGCTTTAATCTTTGTCTTTATTATTCCTTATAAATGCTTATTTACTGATTGTTCATTTGTTTTTTTTGTGTGGTCATGGCCAAAAGAATCAGTTTCCATGTTGAACCAGAGGAATGTTACCTTGAATACCCTTTTCACTTTGAAACTGTAATTATGGTAATTTTCCTTTCATAGTACACATTTTTCTTCGTGAAAAGTCATTTTAAAAAGTCAGGTGCGTATTATACATGGTAACTAGAATGTAACTGATATAATTAACTTTTAATTGGGGCCATAGATGGCATTTAATCTAAAAAAAGTGAGAAACATTTCATTCTGATATTGAACTTATTTAATACGTGATTAAATCACAAAGAAATTAAAACAAAAATATTTACTGGTCCACTGTTCTTACCACTAAAAACCTTCAAACTCACTCTCCCCGCCGGATTTAGAAAGTTCGTGCATTGTACTGATGTCATTCGGCATCGGCAGGATTGCCAGCATTTGTTGTCGCAGAGAATAATGTCCTTGTCATTTTCATCATCAACCTCACATTCGTCATCCCAAATAATATTGTTGTCATACCATCCATTGCATTTGTGAGGCAGCAATTTTTAAAGCCTCGGTTGATCACAGATTGATGAATCACATCCCACTACTTTTTTATCCACTCCACGGTCAGCACTAGGTCTGGTTTTTGAGACTCACCTGAAGTTTTCATGGAATGCTATCGAGAATAAAGCCACTCTTTCCATTTATTGCGCATTTTTACTTTGAATGGTCGGTTATGACTGACATCCATCACCTGTGACTGACAGGTCAGCCCTCAGGGAATGTTTACAGGATCTGTTCCATTTGCGCTGAGTATGTTGTTGATACATGGCATTCAATGACACTTAAATGAATAGAGAACTAACATTCGATACTGGCGATGAAAGCTTTTGCACCATGCATAATGCAGCCAGGCTTTTGTTAAGCATTCATTCATCCAGCCTTTTTCACTAAACACGTACAAGCACGTTCTTTGGCCAGTTCACATTCTTTGGGAGTTTATTCTTTTAAATATAATCTAAGGAGGCATTTTGCATCCATCCTTGTAAGCATCCAGCATCACCATGAAACGGTTCTTCTCATTACTGGCTGACCTCAGGATAATGGACTTCTCCCATTTCCTCTCCATAGCACATGGAAATAGAATATCAACTGTCATCGGTGTTTGACTGGCATTGCCAATGTCCAAGTCACTGTAGTAATATATTTGGCACAATTTTATGATATACGTCTGATACTTGATTGATTAACTTTTCATTGTTGCTACTGGGCATTCGCTGAGGAAATTACCGTATAAACGCGTGTAAGAGGCGCACCCCTCTTTTTATGCGTCGAAGTTGAAGAAAAAATTTTGAATTTTTTTTCTTCTATTGCGAGGTTTTGCGGCCTAACTGCGAACTTTCGGCCATTTTCAAAGCCTTCCGCTTGCGATATTCTCATATAATTTACGCGGCATTTTTCATAGGAATATATAGACCCCGGAGGTAAGTATTCACTTGGATCTGAGGTTTCCGCGGCGTTTCTCCATGGTAACGGCTTTCGGGCGTTCCTCTACAAGACAACGCGGAGGAAAGCCCGCGTGCCCGAACGCCGCGTCACCCTTTATGTCACTATTTACCGAGTCCAAATGACTCATGCACAGAGAAAAGACAACTTGTTTTCCCCCGCAGGTAATGCCTGTAGTAGACTCTCGCGCGCCTTACGGATAGCCCTCTGACTGGGCAACAGCGCGCGCCTCTCCCTTCCTCTTCCGTGCATGCTCCTGGCAGTTGAACGCGCTCTTTTTCCGAAATAAATGTTAATTGATATTGATTAACCAACGAATTCCTTTAAGATTTTATAAGTGGATTCATGATGATGAACTCGAGAGCTTGAAGAAGGTCTAAACGGCGGTTTTCAGGGATGCGCGGAACGGAAAATAACGGATCCGTGCATTTGCATCTATAACTACAATACGAATGCATTAAATAATATGAAACTTCGTATAGCTGTTAGGAAAGATCTTTGCTACAATATTTGTACAGGAAATTTCGATATCTTGATCTGTGTTGTTATTACGAAGCCCGTAAATGCGATGCATCCGTCCGGTACCCGGGAAAATGCGCTAAAATTCTGTTTTTAAGCACACACTGAAATCGATATAAACGGTAAAATGTTTTGTACACCATCAATAAATGCAGAAATAAACTAGCTTTAATTTGATGTACTTCATTTTAAAATCGATTTAGCCATCTCTGAAATATTAGCCTTCAAACTCGGGTGACGGAATTTTGCAACGGACAGATTCGTGTAAGAGGCGCACCCTCATTTTCGGCTGCGATTTCTGGGAAAAAAGGTGCGCCTCTTACACGAGTTTATACGGTAAGTCCAGTGGCGAGTTGAAATGTCATACTTTTTCATAAAAATAAAACACCATTTGGATGATGCCTTAAACATGCTGTCTATCTTTCATAAACACAAGTTCTTTCAAGCCAATATCTACCATGCTAACTGCACCACCACTAACCCTTCGTTGAAGTAAATATTCCAGCAGCCATTCTTCTAGCTCGGAGTTCAACGCCTTTCTTCCATTTCCAGGAGCCCTACTAGGAGTTTATTTTGATACTATAGGGTGACCTATGATTTCTGCTACTGACGACAATTTTTCTCAATTATGCCAAATTTTTGCACAGCCAATTATTGCCCAATTATTGCCAATATTCTCATTCTCCACCGCTTCATTGACTCTACTTCTGCATAACAGTATAGCTGGCTCTTTTGCTTGACATAGATGCGGATACTCCTAAAATATGAACATAGTATTCCTCATCACAAATCTATAGTGTTAATTTAATGTAATGAGTTGGAGTAAAAGCTTAACTCATAGACTGATACAACATCATGGCTGGGAAACGAAAGTTGTTGGATCTGAAAACAAAAATATGAATTATCAATGAATGCGAATGTGGCGATGGGTCCAAAAGCGAGATAGGGAGGCGATTTGGCATATCTTCCTTGACCTTATTCACAATTCTGGAGAATAAGGAAAAATTTCGTGCCGCAGTGCTTCAAGAAGGACGTCCAAGCAGCCAGAAACTTTAGCGGCCAGGAGAACATACGTAGTTAGAATCTGCCCTTTTCTTGTCGTTTTGCCAGCAGAGAGCTGCCTGAATTCCGATAAATGGCCCATTCATGAAGGCAAAAACGGAGTATCTAAGTGAGAGGCTCGGTATTGACAAGTTTAAATGTTACGATGTTGAATACGTAAATTGTTATGAATTCGGATTCCCTATATTTTAAGTAGTCTACGTATTGTATTGTCTTTTGTAATTGTTTCAAAGATTATAAATATTGAAAACAGGTCAAAAATGATTCATTTTGATATGCATGAAAGGTATGTACTATAAATCATACGTCTATCTCACAGCAAGGAGTGTAGTCAGTATTCATCATCAACAAGTTCTCGCTAGATGTAAGTACGGCAGAAGATATTATGTGTATCGTGATGGAATCCATTTAGGAACTTACAACTTTTGGAACTTTCTGCCTCGCGCTCGAAACTCACAGCAAATCACGTACATGTACCATGGAATACCTAAAAAAATAGTGAGCCGTAAAAATGTTGATGTGCCCTGCCACCTAGTGGCCGCAACGTGCACTATCACTTGAAAAATATGTGTTTCGCAGGAGCCGGTACTGTACTCGCTAGTGGTAAAAAGTTTCATATCTTATCTAAATGCAGTCGATTCATGAAAGTCCATGTTGTGTTCCCGCTCCATGCTTACAACTCTCATTTGTGGACTTGCTTGTAACAATTGTTTCCATAAATTCAAGAGAGTATTCCACACACAATTATTGTAATATTAATAACAAAAACGACAGTATACGGTAAG
Organism: Pyrrhosoma nymphula; assembly: GCA_963573305.1. Classification (NCBI taxonomy): domain Eukaryota; kingdom Metazoa; phylum Arthropoda; class Insecta; order Odonata; family Coenagrionidae; genus Pyrrhosoma; species Pyrrhosoma nymphula. The sequence goes on along the minus strand of OY754333.1, from coordinate 98,212,283 downwards.
GACTAATCGTAAATGCCGGTGATATTGGGCTCTATAATTCCGAAAAGCCGAAGTCAGCTGTTTTCTGAGGCGATCTTACAGATGTTGAAGTCCTCTCGTTAATTTCCACTCTTGGTGATTAAGTTATCTAGCATTTTTGCAAATTTCAATTAATAGAGTTTTCTCCGAACCATATAGGTATCCATTTTTATACACCTTTTAGGGAGGTAGGAGGCATGAAATGTTTTCTCGTTTCCGAAGTGTTTGCCGTTTAAGGTCTGTTGTATTGCTATTACTTGCAGCCGCGACATATTTGGCGCACCCATGGTTTTTCATAGGTATCTCAATAGAATGTTTTCGCCACTCACCAAAAATCCCACAATAATTGCTAAATAAGTGTTACAGTTGTAGGAATTGGCTGTGGAGTGATTATTAATCAACTTCGTTATTAACGAGAGTTCTATTTAGCGAGTGATTTTTCAGATACTGAGAGCTCTCGCTATATAGGGCTTCGACTGTATATAATTTTTCAATGTTTTAAGAACTTTTTTAAAATAACTTAAAGAAAAATTATAATTTGTGTTCGAATATAGCTCATATTTATTTTCAAACATCCTTAAAAAGTGGTATTTTTTAATCCTTGAAATAGCCTTGAATTTGGAACTAGAGTTTCATTAGACACCCTGCTCCGCCATCATCGAAAAGAGGTCATCCCCTATGAACAAACTAACTACGTCGCTCACATTTTTTGGATCATGAGGAGTAATTTTCACACCTGGTGTGCCAGCAAATGTTTCTGGAGCAGGAATCATGTCATTGACCAACCAAAATGAAACACTGCCATTCGTTGTGTTGGTCACATTATCACTTTCAACAACTTCAGAATCACTGGAATATTTCAGAGGTTGAGCACGAACAGTTTTCCTGGAAATTGTTACATCTTCATCACTGTCACTTGTCTTTTCACTATCGTTTTCCTCAGAACTTCCATCAGTTCCTTCACGGCTTGGGACATCAGAAAAATAATCGGCAAAAACTTCGTCTAAAATTTCATTTTTGCTTATTGCCCTCCTGTTCTTCGCAGCCATGATATCGAAATGGATAACAATAAATGTCACAGGTTAAAAAAAAACTATAATTTATTTCAAAAACTCCTTAGACTTTCACACTAACAATGTGGGTAAAGGTGAGCTTTCGTCCCGCACGGTCAACATTTTTTTTTGAAAAACCTAGGAAACAGACGAGATTGAATGTGATGCCTATGAGTAGAGGAAGAATGCGCATTTGTAAAAATGTAAGAATCATACCCGTGTGACTAATAGTTTTTGAGATATAGACGTTTGAAAATGACCAATTTTTCGATTTTTTTCGTCAGTTTTCGACGCCATATTTGGATGTTTTCACGAACAACCGGTAGAGGGATGAGACTAATTTCACTTCTATAATATGCCTTTACCCCACCCCCCCAACAAGCTTACGGGGCTATGAAGTGAAACAGGGTTGCTAGGGTGGGACGATTTGGCCATTTTCAAAAGTGAAAAACGCATTTTCGTGAATTGGAAAAGCGAAAAACGCATTTTTCGCGGGAATGGTAGAGTGAAAATGGGCATTTCTGGGAGTGGAGGAAGTTTCAAAATGTTGATTTTTATGGCATTTTCGTGATTTGGAAAAGCGGAAAACGAATTTCCCTTCCATTCCTTTGCCCTGAACCCACCCCACCTTGCGGGCCAAGCATTTATGGGAGTGGAGGAAGTTTAAAAATGCTGAAAACGAATTCAAGCATTTCTGGGAGTGGAGAAAATTTCAATATGCTTATTTTTACGGCATTTTTTTGTGAGTTGTAAAAGCTGAAAATGATGTTAAGCATTTATGGGAGTGGAGGAAGTTTGAATATGCTGATTTCTACGGCATTTTCATGAGTTGGAAATGCAGAAAACAAATTTCCCTTCCATTAACTTGCTCTGAACCCACCCCACCAACAAGCTTTTTCGTGGGCATTGGTAGAAGGCTAAAATGTAATCTGTGTATTGTTTCTGGCATAAAATCCCTCAGTTGACAAGGTTAATATAAGTGGGCTTTTGTTAGAGGCTAATGAAATAGTATTGTTGATGGAGTCCTGTCGGGTAGTGTGGAAGGGGGAAATTAACTGTCAATAATTGGAAGTTAATTGTTAAAAAGTCACCCGGTATTCATTCGCCAACGAGAGTTGAGGGACTTGTTGGCGTAAATCATTTTCTGACTTGCCTGTGCGGTGTATGGTCGCCATGAGTTGCCTATCGTGTACGCACACGCAAATTTCTGCGATCCAGTCTTTCGTTTCGGCGGAGTCAGGGTTGCTATTCCTTGAAAGGCACGGGTGTTTGTTACCCAGGGATGGACACTCGTGTCCTCGCTTCAGGAACTCGCAATCCTCCATTTAAAGTGAAACGTGAAATGTTATTAGTGCAGTGGAATGAATTCGAGTGATAAGGAAGTGTAAATCCTTCATTTGAAGTGAAATGTGCAATGTTTACTGCGGTGGAATGAATGGAATTGCATTGTAGTAAATGGCTGTTGCGGGGCGAGTTTGAGTGGAAGGAGGGAAGAAATTGTGTAGGAGAGGTGTGCATATGCTAGAGAACCAACTGCTCGATTGCTGCGCCACGTACAGTGGATAAGAGGAAACGAAATTTTTTCACAAGATGACGTAGAGGAAAAAACGCACTTCTCAGGTTTGAAAGTTTCCCATTCCTAAAGTAGTTGATGCATTGTTGTGTTGAAAGTATTTTACAAATGCGCAAGGTTTTCTTAATAAGTGATGTGAATTTGGTTCTGATATCTCTATTGTAAGTGGGTGAAATTCGCGAAAACGCTGGCGGGACGAAAGCTCACCTTTACCAATGTGTAAAGCTTCTTTACTGAGTAGGATCAAAGAACTAGCTCCTAATATTTCCAAATATATCCACTGGGGCGTGAAAAACCGGAGACTACATGAACACCTATTAGTACGTGAGCAACCTCCTGACACTGGTGAAAAAAGCACGCACTAATATGTGAGCGGACCACAAAGTGTTAATATGATTTCCAAGTCTAGATTTCTTCCCCTATACAAGACTAATCTTACCATAGCACCAGTTACTTTCCCCTTCCTAGCTCTGCTTTGCTGTGAATGAACAGTTAATTGTTTTAGTCAATATTTCTGATAACCTTTGAAAATTACATAAAACTGATGATATTTGGAACTCTCGGAATTCATAGTACATACATACCTTTTATGAATTCCCATTCTTGATTTCTAAAGATTCCAAATTTTCAGGAATTAGGAAAACTAATCAACCATATCATGCCAACCAAGAAGTTAATCACCCAGTATTATATTTCTGGATTCTTGGAAGAGTTCTACCCACATTATTGCATTTGGGTTGAAGCAGCTTACTTCTCTTACCATTTCAAAGGCTGAAGAAATCATCAAGCGTGACATGCTCACAATGCTCCATTACGATGCAGTGCATTCTCCCACGCCAGCTCAACTGGACCAGAGAGCAGGAGGAAGGAGGAAAGGAGGGCCTGGAGGAAGCACACCCATTATGACTCAAGCGCAGCACTTAGCTTACCTGGAGAGCCATCCATATCTCACTTATCCTGAAGATGACCTAGGAAAGGTAATTAGCATATTCAATTAACTCATTAATCCCTATATTACTTCTATTCCTTTCATCCTTAGAAATTTATGTTTGCACTCATTTTATGACTCAAGTATGCACTTTTCCCTCCAAGGAAGACATCCCATGAAACCTGTCTCACTCCATGAATGCTTCTTATGAAATTTAGTTAATTATTTGCATTACCAGTTTCAAGCCAATGTAGTGGAATTATTCCATATCAAATTGAGTCTTAGGTAATTTTTCATGTAAATTATTTTCTTTTACCCATTTTGATGTAACAAAGTCTTCATCAGTTACAGACTACGCTAAAAATTTCATAATGATGATGTTATGTGAAAATGCATAGTAATAAAATAATTTAAGTGGAAATTTGTCATAGTTGGTTAATTTATTAGGAATTGTTTTAAATATAGAGATATTCATAATCAGATTACCGTCAACCTCTTACTTGACAGATCTTTTTGTTTCTGTACAATACAGGCACGTGATCAGTTGAAACAGGAAATGGAGGTGGTTAAGCATGGAATGGGCCATGGAGAATTATCCTTGGAAGCATACTCTCAAGTGTGGGTAGAATGCTTGGCACAAGTAAGTGTGATGGTTTTAATGATGTTCTTATAAGAATTCTTATCAGTGTTTTGTATGCAATGAATGGCATTTCATTGCAGTCTGGAATGATCACGAAAGATTTTAAGTTACTCTATCTTGCTTCTTAGTTTATGCTTTTTATCCTGAGTAATTATTGCTCGGTTTGGCTAGTCATTCGGTAGAATTATATGTACTCTTCTAAAGTGGCTGTTTTCCTTGTAGAAAAGAGCAAGATTATTGCAGATTTTAAAGGAATGAAACATTGTTTGAATGCTAATTAATTAATTGCATTTTAGAGTACTTATATATGTATATGTGTGTGTTTTTTTAATGACAGAATGATCATGTTTCAGTTTTAATAATCATATTTCTTACTTATTGCAATGCACAGGTTTTGTTTCTTCCTTCACAAAACCGGTACACGAGAGCCAACTTGGCTAGTAAAAAGGATCGGCTTGAGTCTTTGGATAAGCGGTTGGAACAAAATAGAAGCCACATGACAAGAGAGGCTAAGAGAGCCGCCAAAATGGAGAAGAAACTGAAGGTGTTAACTGGAGGATATCAGGTTAGTTTTCAACATAAGTTGAAATAATTACGATTTAAGTTTTTCCCGGTGAATAATATTTAGATATTCTTCTCGGGCTTTGCACCAGGTAATTGGCTTCATAATGGCCGACGTTTCGGAAAACGACTTGTTTTCCATTTTCAAGGCGTGTTGCTCTCTCTGTGTAGGATTATACACTGAACTGAATTGACCGTTTGACGAGTCCAACAATTAAGCTCAGGTGTCGTCTGATTGGCTGATCTTCATTTGAAATCTCTTCTTTTCTTTCCTTATGTTTTTCATGCAATTTATTATTGGTGCCCAAGTATTGCTAAGATGAAAGCCAGTATCCCGATTGAAATACTGGGACCACATAATCAAGGAAGCCATCGAAATCCGCCTTAATCCAAAAGAATTCAATCGGGATACTGGCTTTCATCTTAACAATACTTGGGCACCAATAATAAATTGCATGAAAAACATAAGGAAAGAACAGAAGAGATTTCAAATGAACATCAGCCAATCAGACGACACCTGAGCTTAATTGTTGGACTCGTCAAACGGTCAATTCAGTTCAGTGTATAATCCTACACAGAGAGACCAACACACCTTGAAAATGGAAAACAAGTCGTTTTCTGAAACATCGGCCAATATGAAGCCAATTACCTGGTGCAAAACCCGAGAAGAATACCTAAATTGAAATAATTAGTATTGCATCATTCTGCTTTTCTGCCTAGGAATGATGACTTTGGCTTCCCAACTAAGAGGTAAAATTGATAAATGTAAGTCCTTAAAATGTTTCGTAGCTTGGTAAAGCTTAAATAAAAAGTTCTGCCTCACTATCTGAATCTTGACCATTGTAGTCACAACTCAAGTCTTCTGATTGGATAATCATTGTTATGAAATGTGCTGCAAAGAGATACCTCAACATTTGTGATTTAAAGGACATGCATATAAGTTACTCTGTTTTGTGGGCTCCAGGCTCACCCCTAGGTAATGAATTACTAACTTATTGTACTTATATGAAATAAGAGACTCATTAAACATCTTGAACTACCCTTAATTCCCCTAAAATTCACCTTAGGACTTTGCAGAATACCCTTCTCTGGTGTTTTACTGCTACTTATTCTCAGCTTCCATCTGGTTTAAGGTGCATATTGAAAATGAAGAGAGAATTTCGTACTCTTCCACTGATTTATTTTAAACAACGATGTGTTTTGATGTCTTATAACATCGTCAAGTATTGCTTAACACAATACAATTTTCTTTCAAGGAATACATGTATACTTGTATAGTTGGTCAGCATCAGGCTATGGAAGGATGAAGGGGGGGTTGAGGGCATAATGGTGATGTAATATTCGTCAAATTCTGGGTGGGAAAGGTGGGTTAAAGACCAAAGTCAACAATGGGGAGTGATTTAAAAAATAGAAATAAGTAAATGATATGCCTGAATCAGTGAATTATAAGGTACATTATGTTGTTTTTATTTCCATTTCAGTCTAGAGCCCAAGCATTAATTAAGCAGCTCCAAGAGTTGCATGAACAACTAGAGCAAGCCCACTTGGAACTGTCAACATTCAAGTTTCTACAACAGCAAGAGATGGCTGCAATACCAAGAAGGATTGAAGTAAGTACAATGAAAATGCAAATATATATATATATATATATATGCATTAAAATGCTAATTTAACTTCACTATGTCATTACATTTAAAAACTTAAATGTATTTCATGTTGATGTAAACTCTTCTCAGGATTCCTAATGGGTGATGTTCTCCATATCTGCTCATCGGCAGACATGGAGAACTTCACCCAGTGAGAAGCCCAATAAGAGTTTACACCCACAATTTACCTGGAAAGCATCAAATATGTCATGTTGAGTTGGCTAAGTTGGTGATGTGAACCCTTTATGAACCTGTGCTTATGCACTGTGATATATATACTTCCTTCAAAATAATTCATATTCCCTTTATATTTGCTTTTCAGTCTCTGACAGATGATGTAAATAGGCAAACTGAAAGAGAGAAAGCATTGCAAAAGAAATATGCTGAGTTGGCTGTGGCCTTGGAAGAAATGAAGCATTCCTCATAATATGCCTGGTGTTATTCTACCTCAAAACATGATCCATTAGGATAAAAATGAATTGGTTTTTCTGAGGATCATTTTAATGAGTGAAACAGAAATTTTGTCTATAGTAGTCAAAATAATCAATCAATTTTTATAATGAATTTTATTGACAACATAAAAAAAATTATAAATACATATTTCATCAATGGTAAATGTATAAAAAATAGAAATCTGCTGAGAAAAGTACAACTCATGATAAAAATTAATTCATTTTAAAAATCAATAAATGTTGAATGATTATGTGAATTTTTGTTTTTTTTTACATTTAAGCGGTAGTCTCATATTTAGATAGAGCACCCCATGATTTCCCCACCTTCAAGTTGACAGGTAATTTCACATTCAGCTTCCAAATTCCCTCCATTTCAGATTTTACTATTTGTGCAACACTTCCCAATGCATCCCCAGAAACCTAGAAATGAAATGGATGAAATAATTATTGATGGCTCGTTACTGTACCTCTAGAATAATTAAATGGTTATTAAACTGTGAAAAAAACTTAATTGAAAAAGATTAGTGCACACCCAGCATATCAGCTGCACATATTCTTCTTGGGTCTCCCACTTGGTGAAGGGCTGCATTTTGGCCCTTGACCAAGTGGAAGGCCTGAGGGGAGTTATAGCAAAGTTTACTGAATACTTCTACCATGTAATATAAGTAGCAATATATAATATTGAGGAGAAAACGTATATATTTAGTAACTAATGCACTTTGTGACAGGTGCACAGTGCTTGAATGCAGAAACAATGAACGCATCTTTAAAAATAATGGAATGGCATCTTTAAAAAAAGAAGATTGTTCAGAAGTTTAGCAGATTTTTCTTAGTATTCCTGCTGCCAATAATGTCAGCATGAAGAAATTATAAAAGGAAAAAAATCATGTACTTATAAATTTGAGTGATTAATGAATCATGTTATATTACCTCAATTAAGTTTCCTTGGTTGATTTACTGCATTCTAACATCAATTTGAGGAGGTATGCTCAGCATTCCAATTCCATGGGATTTTTAGATAAACAAATTTAAATTTTTTTGAGTTTAGTCTAAAGTCAACCGTTCTACACCCTCAGATCGGCATAAAATATGGTATTAAAGCAAACTGTGAGACACATTAATGATTTCAGTTATTCCGATGAGAAAAATGAAAAGTAATTGTACTTTCAATTCTACAGCTTACTTTTTCAAACAGTAAGTTGTAATTTTAATCCAGTACTTTTCCCATCTTTGTTCCATACCCCCTGTCAAAGCATGTGGCCCAGAATAAAGCCTACTACGTACATATTTTACTTAATACTCTACTTAACCTTCAAGGGAATTCAAATACCATCCACTACTCACCCACCTACTATTGGCTAGTCATCCCAATTATTAATAACAAAATCAAAATGCATCAAGTAGTAGCACTCGATACTTATGGTTTCTTGACACCATGCATTTATGCATCCAGTCTTTCACAGTATTCATTCATAAATGTTTTTGCTTAAATTTACCATGTACGTCATCTAAGTCACTCCCAAAAGGGATTCAGAAAAAAATCCAACATAAACCAGCACTATGACATATTTGTAGCCACTGTGTAAAGATTCAGTCTTCAGCATACAAATATTTATTCATGCATAGATGTATCCAAAGGGAGGAACCTCATACTGATAGAACTTCAGCAGTGTACTTCATTGTTATTATGTTCTGGTATTTTTGAGAAAACTGTTTGACTTACAGGATTAAATATGCATGATAATTTACAAACAGGACGCATACTCCCTAGGAAAACTATAATGTTGATTGCCTAAGCCAATTATTTTTTGCTTACAAATGAAAGCAACTTACAAACAAGCTCTCAGAACCAAACTTGTTGAAATGTTAAGGACGAGGTACATTCACTTCAAGGCACTTTGCGAAGAAATGGATGCCAATGCAACTTTTCAGCATACCATGACATGCAACCATACATCATGTTTAAAGGTGAAAAAAGTTAAAGCATAAAAAATAGGCTACTACCACTAAGAATTAAACAATAGGATTAAATTTACTACCTCGTAAAGAAGCTCATCATGAAGATGCAGCACCAAAAATGCTCCAGAGGTAACGTAACCTATGGAATTATTATTATTGATACTTCTATTTTTTCGAGGTCTCTTGGGACCTGAGTCAGATGAAGTAAAATGTTTGGATATCCTTGAGCCCATTGATAGGAATTTCTTGTGAAGCTTCTCATCTATTTGAACCATTGCAGCTTTGACTAGATCAGCTGCAGATCCTTGCACGATGGTGTTAATGGCTTGCCTCTCAGCATGTGCTATAATAAATGAAGTGGATATTTATCCTCATTAGATAATGGTGAATGTAAACATGATATTTTACATAGCATGCTGGATCAAATGTTTCATAACCAAGACTTAAAGCATTAGGTACCTAATGGCAGTTCTTTCAACATGTTCTTAGCGTGAATCACAACAGTTAACTTCACACTTGTTACATTACTCCTCTTCACTACCAACCATATCTTCATAAACCCATAATGTAATATACATTGACAATGACAAATAATACATAATATGAACGCACGAACCATGGCCAGGTGGTAATGATAATAGGGAGCAGTTTATAAGTGATTTCTTTCAGACCAAATAGTTAAAATTTCAAATAAAAAATTGTAGATTAATTATACATATAGTACACCACTCACTTAAGTTTGATATCGGAATAATTGGATAAGTGTTTCCCTCTCTTATTACGCTCTCAAAATAAACCTAGAATCTGATTTTTCATACCTCGCTGTGATGGATTACTACTTTTGATAGAGGGAAGTTCTCTTTTCCTACCACTCATCGTTTTCACAAATCCATCAGCTCTGCACTTTTGAACGGATGAGATCAAAAAGGCTTTCAAACCTAAAAATAGGAAAAATTTCTACATTAATTTAATAATAAAAATCACAGAAAAAAACTACAATTCATGAGCCACCCTGCCCCTCTCATCTCCAATAGGTATTTTTTTCTTAGGTGTAGATTTTCACCAAAACTTTGATTAGTTTAATGGCTTAAGAGGACATGTTTTCCAATCTCTGGTACGGGAATATATATCTGATGCATTGGTAGGTCACAAAGACCCACATAACTGTATTATCCATCATTCTACCATCACATTATCTCCTCTCATTTTGAATAAAGGACTCATGAGTAGGGTAAAGCATTTTTTAAATGATGGCAAAACATGGTGTCAGTTGCTCAAGAGAAGAATGTCAGTGGAAGGTTCCACAGGCTATAAACTAGCACCATGTGGGGGGTTAAGGCAGTCTCTGCAGTTGACTCCTGAGGTTCCCACTGTAATAAACCTTCATTGGCAATACACATAAGGCAATGAATTTCACCATGTAAAAATCTTTTGATATGACCAGGATTCCAACCTGGATATCACAACTGCTGGTCAGGAGTGCAGCCAGTTACACTATCAAGCCATCTTAAATCAAAATGAATTTCAGCACGGGTGTATGCGAACAAGACACTCCTGACCAGCCATTGGGAGATCTAGGTTCAAATCCCAATTAGAGATGGGCCACTCTGAAAATTACCACGATAATTTTCATAAATTACCGTGGTATTTTTCATAATTTACCACAACCCCTGAAAATAACCATATGGTTTTGGTCTGACGTTGACGACCCTGGATAGCATTAAGATGACACTTCCCTACAGCATGGCTTGTCACAGCCTGCTTGCCAATTGAACTCATGAAAAAGTTTTCTTACACACGATGCACTAAGCAGAGTTCACATCCTGTTCGTCTGCCCGCAACCAGCTTTGCCACTCAGGGTGAAGGATAGCATCAAGCCATGCAGGGTTGAATTTGGAAGTCATTATTATTTTGAAAAGGTTTACTCCTACAGTACGATATTCCCTGTTGTGTTGTTGTCCGTCTCACAACACAAGCCGAGTCCAGCCAAGCTGACGCTAGCCGAGCGGAGAGGGCGAAGTGAGAGGAAAGGGAGGGGGCTACTTCGGCAGCCGAGCCGATCTGATGCGAGCCCATGCACGAGTGAACGCACCAGCCGAATGGGGCGAGTGCATAGACCAAGGACGCACTGTGCTGCACGGTACATGGTGCTAACTAATTATTAATTCCCACATTTCGAAAAAGATTTCGAGATCCCAGACGTTTCCCTGTCTTTTCCCTGTCCAATTCCGTTGCATTTCATTTCCCTGTCTTTTCCCTGTTTTCCTTGTTTTCCCTGTTTGCGGGCACCCTGCAAATGCTTTTCTGCTAAGGTACAAAATAATGAAGTTTCTGAACCATGTGGTAGAAAGAAGTGATTATTTCACCAAGTCAGCAGTTTTTTATACTCATATTTTCTACTTTAAGGATGGTAGCTTTTTAGTAGGTAGTTTGTTGAATAAAAAATAATAACGTTAAATTGGAATACATAATTTCAAAGAGCCACTTGGGTGCTAAAAATATTCCAGTTAGCAAATGCACGAAATGTTGGATAATAGGGAACAATGTATGAAGCATAGATAAAATACTTGCAATTTAAGTCATGCTTGAGGGTTTAATTCAATATCACTAACGTGTCTATGTATCACCATTGAAATACCAAAATAAAACCAAACTATTTTGTTCCTCGTGTGGAGTTGCTAGTCTCCCATCGAGTGCCTCCCCAAGTGATGGATAGGGGAATGCTCACCAGATATGGTGGGTACTGGGGAAATAAAATATCCAGGGCGGACCAAAACTAGCCCCTTGCCAGAGTTATGGTGCAGACCTCAATGGCAGTGAAGGCGAAGAAGGGGTCCTTTGGCGGATCTGGCAAAAGAGGCGACCTCTTTGGCTAGGGGTAAATAGAGTGGGAACTTCTGCCTTGTAGATCGGGTGTGGATCTCAAAGGCTAAGGGAGACAACCCTAAAAGAAAACTGGTAGCCTGCAAACGCAGCTGGCAGCCCCACCAGCAGGATCGGAGGAGGTAGGCTTATAACCTGCTTCCTCTTAAATTCACTTTTATTACAGAAACTGCAAAAAATGAAACAAGCCGGACGGGTTTTTTGGCACAGACTTCTGGCATAAAATTTAGGACAAGAATCGTTTTATGGAATGTGAGAACTATGAATGATGAGGCACTCTGAAAGTTTTAGAAAGTGAATTAAAGGATTACAAAATAGATATTCTTGGCTTTAGTGAAAATAGATGGAATGGATTTGGGGAAATAACAGCATAAGAGATAAACACGTTGATATACTCAGGGAAGGAAAAAGATGAGAGGCAAGCAGGTGTGGCACTGCTGATCATCGATAAAGCAAAAGATGGACTTCTAGACTGGAGGCCAATATCGAAAAGATAAATTCTAGCAAGATTTAAATCCAAGGTAAGAAGTACATATATCTATACAACAATGCTACGCACCTAATGAAAAAGCTTTCGATGAAGAGAAGACAAAATTTTATGACCAATTAGAAATAGCAACCAGATCTATTAAGAAGCAAGACATAATAACTGATGGGTGATCTAAATGCCAGGATTGGAACTGATAATACTGGAGTGGAGAAAACCATGGGGAAACTGGTATTGAGGAAATTAATGAAAATGGCAATAGATTCGTTAACTTCTGTGGAGATCATGAACTTCATCTACCACTACCATCATCTTGGTGATTGGTAGTCATTTATTTCCACATAAATTTCCACAAGACGACGTTGATTTCACCAAACGGTTTTGTGGCCAACCGGATTGACCATTTTGCTATAAGTAGAAAGTGGAGAAGATCACTTATATATACAAGGAACAGGAGGAGCGGACTGTGGAAGTGATCACAATCTTGTTACAGCCGATGTCAGACTTGAGGTTGCATCACAAAATGCACAATTAGAAACAACCCATGAAAAAATATCTGTTCTGTATCTGAGGTGGAACTGGGGTTAATCTGGTCTCTAAGGGCAAAATCTGGTCTGTAACTGGGCTGCAAAGGGGTAAACTCATAAGCATGGAGGTATAGAAAGGTGGAACTGTTGGAAATGCTGGAAAAATCACAAGATAAATTTTTTGAAATGCACAATGGCATAATTTACCAAAAACACAATGATTCTCTTCTTTTAATGTACCTAAAGAAATGGAAAATAGAATTATGTTTAAGTATCACAATGAATTTGGACATTTAAGCACAGAAAAAACCTAAAATATTATTAAGAGGAGCGACTGGTTTCCTAACATGAATAGTAAAATTACTAGCCATGTACAAAATTGTTGTAAATACATTGCTTTCAACCCACCATCAGGGAAAGTGGAAGGATTTGTTCATAAGATTGCGAAAGGTGATAAGCCATTTCAAACTATTCATGTTGATCACGTTACTGTCTCTGACAAGAGAGTTAAATCTAAGAACCATATTCTAGTAGTTGTAGACGCTTTTTCAAAATTTACTTAATTATTTCCATCTAAATCTACCACTTCAAAGGAAGCTTTGATTCAACTCCGGGATATCCAAATAAGTTGTTACCCAGATTTAAAGGACCATATGAAGCAGCACGTGCTCTTAGAAATAATTGCTATGCAATTAAGGATATTGAAGGCCCTCAAATCACTCGAAGACAGTATGAAGGTATTTGGGAAGCAGCTAATATGAAATGGAGTAGGAATACATAAATTTTATTTTCCTCCATTGTCCAAGGTTGGACAAATGTCAGGACGGCCGAATCTGTAAGATATGAACTACAGGTTACACTCTGAATATGGTTAGATGTTATATGTGTGTTTGTTTGTTTTCGTCCATTTTGCTATGCGTTGTTTGCTGGTTGCTATGTATCATTCATTCTTGGAATAAACACCATTGAAAATGCATCCTGCGACTTTCAAGTGCTTATAATTATGCTATTGATTTGCTCCTCCATGCTATTGATACAAGTGATTGTGATTGGTATTTGATATTATATCACCGTTGGCATATTTGTATCGGAAAAGGGGCTAAAATAAATGTTTAAAATATTATTGTTTTCCTTACATTTACCTTGATCCTTGACTATCTCAAAATCGATAGCCTTTCGATGCCTTCGATAAATATTGATCGTAGCGCTCTAATCGATAGTTATCCATTCATGCAACTAGTTTCTTTTGGTGAGCGACAGGTAGAGCTGCAGTCAGAGTGGAGGAATTTACCCTCATAATTGCTGAAACTTACAACAGTTTTACCTGTTCTTTACCCAAATTCCTTCCGTGTAAGTTACCCGTTATCAGGTAAGGTTTCCATGTTTTACCCCCGTCTTACCCGGGTAATTTATTGGTAATGATCTGGTAAAATATCTTTTGCGCTTGCTGGGAAGGGAGTCTATTTTGTTTGATTTTTTTAGTTTAACTTCCACGTTTCCCTGGCATCCTAAAAATCATTGTATTTTTCTTTTTTGTGTAATTTCATGTAATTTGAGTCCCATATTAAATCGCTGTGTCAAGTAATCTCTGTGTCAAAAGGCTCCTCATACCCCAAGTATTCCTTTCCTCAACTCAACGTCCTCCCCCTTTGCCTTTCCTAGGTGCATGGGTTTCCGCCCCCCTTTCCCTTGTTTGGCCCGTGTACCTCCAACCCTCCCACTTCAAATTTTCCCCCTAGTTGTGACCTCAGCGCCTACGGTGGGCCACGACGAGGTCACAATATTAAGACAATATTTTCCAATGCCCTTTTCACAATGAATACTTTCTTCGAATAGCCCAAGCTAAGAAATCCTCAGATAAATGGATGATGATTTTAAAAATGATGAGATAGCAACAATTGTGTTCAAAGAAGATAGGATTACAAAAGAAGAAACAGTATCTGAAAGCATTCATGTAGTGTGTGGCACTCTATGGATCAGAAACATGGACCATAGGAAAAATGCTGAAGATCAAATGGGCAGATAAAATAAGAAATGAAGAAGTATACCAAAGAGTAGAACCAGAAGGATTGGGCACACACTGAGGCACAATGGGTCACAAAAGAATATAATTGAAGGAAAAATAGAGGGAAAAGTCCCAAGAGGAAGGCCAAGGGAAAAATACATAGACCAAATGAGGAAGAAGTACACTAGAAGAATTACCAGGGAGTAAGGGAACTAGCAATAGATAAGAAAGGATGGATAGCTGCAGTCAACCAAACTTAGGATTAAATAACCAATGAATGAATAGCCCGATAGCAAATAAAAAAATACCAACTTATGTAAGTAAAATATCAATTTGTAAATACGTAATCACTTCCTTGGGAAATGTAATTTTGATATCACAAAAACATATTTGACAATATAGCTTTTCACTCACCAGGAAATGCATCCTTAAAAGATTCCATGAAATTTGAAGCTTCACATTCATCCACTCCAAGCTGCTCAGCTAGAGATTTACTGCCAATGCCATAAAGCATTCCATAGCAAATTCCTTTGGCCTGCTGTCGCAAATTTGGAGACACCTGAATTTTCAGAACAAGAATTACAGTTGAATACTCATGAGAAAGAAAAGAGGGGTCTCAAGTAACCACAAACTAAACAAAATAATTTTCTTGCATCCTTTTTTATTAGATGGCTGGCTTTATCTTCTTCATCTTAAAAAGAGGAAAACACTGGTACATTTCCACAATTTTACTAACCAACCTACAATGGTTTTGGCACGTTATGCCTTTATCGGAGTACCAAATCATACCTATAATGTACCGAAACCATGGTGGGTTGACCTCGACAATTCAACGACTTGATCTCTGGACAAATAAAAAATTATTATTATTATTAATAAAAGTGTGGAAGTGGACCTTTGTTTGCTGTTTTTTCCTGTTTTGAAGATGGATATTTACAACTTCCACAAAGTTAGTGCTAGCACTCTTTCATATTTTCTTTTCTTCCTCAGATTAATTCTAATGATAGATGTAATCAAATATAACACTTAAGTTATGCAGAACTTTTACATAACACCATCTCAGCATAGCTTTGGCACAACTCAAAACTTGTTTCCTTTCAGTAATATGCAAATTATAATTAAAGGTGAAGTCTCCCATGCTGGCCTAGCTCAAGGATTCTTAAGGATTTTGTTGATAAAGGATGAATGAGCCCATGGATTTCACAGACATGAAATATACCACTTTTACATTGAAACTGTTAGAATAGGTATAAGATTTTATTACCATTAGGATGACAATGAAATAATAATAACAATTTTTCATTTGCCCAGAGATTATGTAAAAGTATTTTCCTGTAAAGAAAGCTTTAGTTTTTATTTCTTTGGGATGAATGACAAATCATAACTATGTACTCACGCTAACAACATCTATGTTTTTCCAAATAGATGCTATCTGGCAAAAAACATCACAGCCTTTATTTAAAATAGTGCACAGCCTTTGATCTTTGGACATGTGAGCAATGAGCCTTAATTCAAGTTGAGAGTAGTCAGCTGAGAGGTAAAAGAAGCCTGTGAAGCAAAGTGAGAAAGCCAATAGATCATTTTAGATCATCAATACATTACATTGATGATTAAAAGCCAACTTTAAACACATGAACCCAAACCCTTGACATATTCAATGAACACTGGTACAACGGCAACAAAAGTGACCCAACTCCAGTTACAGATATTTTAATGGTTAACAGGAAAAAAATGATAGACTACATACCTTCAGTAGGAGTGAAGCAATTCCTGATGCTTAGTGAATTTCCTTCTTTGGAATGACTTTGCACCTTCGAGATGTCATCATGGCTTATGTATTCCCTCGTAGAATCTAGTGCTAATGATGATAACTCAAAATCTCTAGGAATACTCTGAAGATTGGGCTCATGCATAGAAATTCGACCAGTTGAAGTGTGAGTAATGTGGGAGCCATGAATTCTATTCCTCTGGCAGAATTTTAGCAGTGGTAAAACATTCTAAAAAATGGAAATGGGAATAAATAGAAGCACATACAGATTAACACAGTGCAGTTTTAAATATTCAAGGTGTTGTGGATGGAGGCCACCTTGGGTAGGTAATCAAAAACTCTTGTATTACAGAAGTCTTGGGAGCAAAAATAAAGTGTGGCAAAAATAAGATAGAAGAGAAATTACGTAGCAACAATTTGTAGATTCCACTATTTTTTGCAACCAAAGTTTCAAGACTTTTTGCGGTTCTCAGGTGTGGATGACACAGATTGTTGAAACCTGAGGATGACACAAGGAGTTGAAACCTAGGTGGTAATAAACAAAAATGTAGCGGAACCGACATAGTTAGAGCTCATTTCCCTCCTTCATAAATCACTGCCACATCATGAAGCCCGATACAGTTAATTTCATTTAACAATAAGATATTTTCATGCTTAACCGATTTCACTTAAAAGCTTCATAAGGATAACATTTTACAGTGAATTCCTACATCAATGAAAATTGAATCCATAGCCAATACAATTGGCATGCCATTGTTTGAGCTAATGGCTTGGTAAAGCCAAAATATAAGGTTCTGTCCCACTGATAACATGAAGCACTGGTAAAATCGGGACACATATAATTGAGACTGTACTGTATACATAGTCAATAAAGTGCATGGTTACAATCCAAAGTAGTCACCAACGATAACTATACCAACATTCTAAGACAGAGTGCATGGAGAGTAAAATAAATAAATATAGTTAAAAAAACTAAAAAACACGCTTTAATGATAACTCAAACTAAAAAGTGAAAAATAATTCTTAATATAGAAATAAAAAAATAAAAGAAAAATATTAATATTATCGTGAAAAAAGCGTGGGGTTCTCCGTTGCTTAGTTAATTTGATATGCCTTTTTTAATTGTTTACCCAAATTACTGAATGGAAAATGAGGGAAAAGATTATGCTTTGAGCCATATTTTTATTACCATTTTTCTACTAATCGTACCGATTGAATATTTTCAAGAATTGATATATCGAGCACCCCACGCTTTTTTCACGATAATATTAATATTTTTCATTTATTTTTTTATTTCTATATAAAGAATTATGTTTCAATTTTTAGTTTGAGTTATCATTAAAGCGTGTTTTTTAGTTTTTTTAACTATATTTATTTTTCACTTTTTAGTTTGAGTCATCATTAAAGAGTGTTTTTTAGTTTCGGAGTGAAATCGTTAAGAATTATTTCTGAGTTGAGTGTTAAGGAGTCGGTTACAAACGAACAGACAAACAAATTTAGCAAATACGAAAAGCGAATACGACGATAAAAAATTCTTCTCCCGTCTAAGCTTGCTGCAATTAAAATTAAATTACAACTGGCCGTTAAACGATCAAATTAAAGACAACAAAAAAAACGTCCTTCATTGAGCTGCGAACTCTGGCCCCCCTCGGTGAGAGTTGACGACGCCCACCACTACACCATCCGATCAACACACTGATGGTGCTTACTCTATCCCTCTAATTCTCACGCAAAGGATCTGTTCAATTGAAGAAAATTATTAATCCTGGCGATCTTGATTAGAATATTGAGAAAATCTTATCAAATTATTGTATTGTCATCGGTCCTTGATGAGTCTACAAAGTTTAAAGGAAATCTGATCGTTCAAAGTGGGTCAAAATCGAGTCCAAAGGAGTCGGTTACAAACAAACAAACATACAGGTGAAGCTAATAAAAAGCGTGTTAAAAATGATTCTCTGATAAATCCAGACGAGAGGTACTAGGATGAAGGCATGAAAAGTCTTTTAAAAATGTATTAGGTAGCAGTGATTGGCACAACTCATTGATCATTTTCATTTAAAGTTCTCACAGTTTTCTCTAGGCATCAGAAATTTCCAACGATTTTCAAACAATTTACCTTAGACAAAATGGAACTCATTTTCCTCCACTCTATAATGATTTGAGGCAATTGATGAACAGAAACCAGCCTTTCTAAGGTCTCCTTGCTTGTACTCCACTTCTTTTTCCCCTTAAATGCAGAAGAGACCTTTGGGTCTTTCCATGGCAACCTGAGCTCTTGATACAAAACCTGAAAAAATACTGCATCTTAGCAAATTATATTAAGCTCTAATAACAACTTGTTTATAAAGCTATTTTCATCCACTAATAAGCCCACACAACACATTAAATACACATAATTGAATTACCATAGAAATGGGACAGCATTACTTTTTGGAATTTTTTGAAAGAAAATAAAATTTTGAGAAAAAAAAACATGTGTGGACCAACATTTTGGGAAAAAATGTATTTCCAGTGACAGTTAATTATGGTAAAAGCATAATTATTAGTTAATAAGTACTTGGTTATAATATACAACACCTTATATTTTATGAAATAATTCTAATGGTGAGGCAAAGTATCCCCTGCAATAGGGAAATTTCTTTCATGTTTTCATTCTATTTGATATTTAAAGCAGAATTAAAGATTATGCAACTGGTGAAATGATTCACGGATTGCAAATGATTCCTCAATTATTTCATCCAGTGGGACTCGTGATACATTTTAGTAGAGCAAATATGATGGATTTAAAAAATCCTCATTACTACCAGATCCTCATTATAAATAGCCACATTTTCTAATTGACAGAGGTTTGAAAAATATCAATTTTCACCCACCCTAATACACAGATATCATTTCCACCAAAATATAAAATTTCAAACTGTGCATTTCTCAGTATGAGAATTCACGTTAAATTTATGATTAACTACAAATATGCAGGTTTATTTTTGTATTTTATATTACCTTTCCCACTTCTTTTGGAGAAGACAATCGGAAGGAGTGACCAATGAGTGAATATGCTTTCTTCTCCAATTCTCTCATTTTTGATGCAAAAACTGTTTTCATGTGGATTCCCTGTGACTCACAGAAACCAATCCCAAAGGCTTCAATTTCTACAAGGCAGCATGTTGCTGGCATTTCGTATTCTATGAGAAAATAGATCACAAAAGGGCTGATAAAGTTGATAATTTACAAAACAAAATGAGGTAATAAAAAAATAACAACATTGAGCCATTCACCACTTTCTGTCAATTAAAAATTGCGATTGATAACACAAATAGGAATATAATGAAAATACGCTGAATATAATCGGAATGAAATTATGAGTCTTAACATGACAGAGCATACACATTGTTTCCTTTACCTTTTACATAATGTTGCCATTAAGCTAAATACTCACACAGAGTAAATTATCCTACAGTGCAATAATATAACATAGGATTGAAACGCAGCATCAAAAGTTGACCAGATTAAGTGGACCACTGTACATATTAACCAAAACACAGACACATTTCTGGTGATTTGCAAAACATTTATGGATTAATATTCTCAGTTTCACATATCTAAAACACAGTTGAGATTGGGAAATGTAGACTAATGAAAACAAAACGATAAGCAATTAAGATGAACGTAGAGAAAAAACACCATTCATACTTCTTTTCATACAACAGATAAACAAATTGTTTGTATGGGGGGCCTTCGACAGGAGCCCGGGCACTTAGACCTTCTTGGTCCATTGTGCCAACCCCATGCCTGTCTGTCAAATGCAGACAGGGGACAAGAGCACCACAGTGAAGGTATGTATGGTAACCCATCCAACCGCCGTCCAGGCTCAACATTGCTTAACTTCGGTAATCTTACGGGAACCGGTGTGTCAATGTGGCTGGGCCCTTGCCCTTCATACAATAGACTGTAACATAATCGTTTAATTTCCATAGTTCACTGATCCGATTAAGTTTTGACAACTTTCAGAAAATGTTTTTATGTCATCCAAATTGTCATCATTACATTCATCATGCCACTAGCATAAATATCTTCAGTAACAATAAATCAGAAAAAGTTATCTCCATTGGTATAATGAATGTAACAATTTCCCAGAATATGAAAACGAATATATCAGTACTTCTCATGAGCATGGTAGACCCTTAACACACAATTAATCTGCTTCTTAGAAGCAAACCTATTTGGTAATTTTAGAATAAATTGGACCTAATATAATACTGGGTTAGTACTCATGATTAATGAAAAGACTTAGTACTTTTCTCAAAACTTTATATTGTACGATGAGTTACACCAATTTATGGCATCGTCAGGTACAGAGTTTATTATATGTTAACTTTCTGTACCTGATGATGCCATAAATCGGTGAAATGCATCATGCAATAATTTTTTTTGGAGAAAAGTACTGAGTATTTTCATTAATCATTAATAATAACATAATAAACTTTAACTAAGTGAAGCCTGTCACTGTCAAGTTAATACTGGGTAACTTCAGGGGCTTCCCAAACTTAAGCATATACTTACTTAATTACATATTCATTTCATTCAAGTATTCTACCAGCTGATTGGTAGGTTCTAAAACCCGTTTCACACGACACTTGATCCAGCACAAGACCTAGTATGCTAGCTGGTACTTGATATTGAGGACGAAACCCAGTATACTAGAAACCGTACTAGAAGGTTTCACACGATCATCGACCTTGTGCTTGCTATTAAGCAATTATTCCATATGATTCCATACTAATTTTTAAAAGAGAAGATCGCACAGCGTCCGTAACGTGAACGTGATTGGTAGATGGCCACTGGGTCCTACTGGGTCTAGTAGCAAACTAGTACCGCATCAAGTACGAAATCCAGTGGCTCAGCGAGTATACTAGCTAGCATGCTTGCTAGCCAGTATACTGGTTCTGTTCACACGATACTGGAAAGCTAGCATACTAGCGAGTATACTAGGCCTTGTGCTGGATCAAGTGTCGTGTGAAACGGGCTTTAGACAGTCCCCATTCTGCATACCAATTTCATAGACATTGTTTCGCTTTCCCTCCAAAGGATGTCCCACCATTAGATCCCTCTTCAATTCTTCATATCTTTTACCTCCTCTTATTTCGTCCAGAATTCCTATTTCATCCACGCTTCCCAAGTGTTCTCCCCTCTATCACACTCTTCAACATGCCCTCTCATCCTAAAACCTCCTCCATTCATCTCTTCTCTCTTCTCCGAACCTCCGCCACAAGCTTCCTCTCCTCTCCATCCATCTCCAATACCTCCTCTGCATGCTGTGTATTTTATGCAAATACTGCTATGCCCGTTAATCTCGCTAAATAACAATCGTTATTCTCGCTTGGATTCATCTTATTTGTGCGTGGTTATTTCCTATACGATGGAGCCTATAGAAGAGTCCAGCTAAATAGGTACTTCCTTTCAAAATTAGATTCCACATACAAGCCACGCACTTCAACGGTGAAGGCGATACAACTCCTTTTACACTTCATCGGCTACTAACTATGCTATCACTGCATATCAATAATTTTCTTTTTCCAATCTACTATGTGAAAGCTTCATTTGTGGCTCTATTCAGATTAGGTCACATACTCTTCATTCATTAAATCTCAGGATTCATTTAAAGATTCAGAATTAAACTAAAATTTTGGATATTTATGGTTATTGTTTTCCCTCTGCTTTCGAACAAGCAAGGAGATTTTCGTCCGAGCATTGCAGCTCCAGGTCAGGCCACGCACCAGGCCGGAATAAGCTGTCCGTTCCTCCTTTCCCCATCATTTCGGGGATTACTCCATTCATCCTCTCACAAAAAACAACTACGCGACCCATGGTCTCGGAGTATCATGGGTCACTTGTGAGGTTGATCTACCTGGGAGCCAAGGCCAAGGGATGCGCGCGAGGAATAAACATCAAATGAATCATCGGTTTACGCCAAATAGTCACATCTTATCTTCCTCCTCCCTTACCTCAACCGGCTGCATCAACAGAGAGGGAGGACATGACTTTGGAGAGTGGGGGGATATTACTTAAAGGGCCCAAGAGCTGGCATGGGGGGCTGCCAGAGTCAGCGTGGGACATCGCATCTTGACCTAGTGATGAGGGGGTGGGACGGAGGGGGCACTCGAAGGGGCCTGATCTCCTGGAGGGCCGGGGTGGGGGCTTCGGTGTGAAGGTGATGGGTCGTGCCTACCCTTACAGCGGGGAGGGGGGAGGAGGAGGGTCACTTGAGGGGGGAATATGACCAGTATGGGAGAGAAGGGAAGCATTTGATAGGTTCCTCTGAAGTGAGAAAGAAGCTGATAGAGGAGAAAAGTAAGCCAAGGTTTTGGAACAACAGAGATGGAAAGCTGGGTGAATTTTCCTGGTGGGGATTTCCAGGTGGGGGAAAAAGAATATGGGAATGTGCGGGCATTTACATTTTGAATTTTCTAAATTTCCGATTCATTCGGGCAGATTCTTTATCAATCTGCAGGAATGCAGCTGAGTTCTCTTTTAGGATATTTTTTCAATCACTGGGTTGGAGCGAAAGGGCAGAAAGGTACTCCATTTTCTGATACAAATATATATGGGTGCTTGAGTATTTTTCCCTTTGATTATGCATGCGCCCAGCGCTAGTCATACTTAAGAATTAATGTGCGTCGAAGTAATTGGTCGTATGAACCAAGCAAACTCGTATTTTCTCAGGTTTTCTTGGCTGTTGGCGACGGAAGAAGGGAAGGGTGCTCGACATCTACCTCAAAACACTCAATTAGGACGTTAAATTAAACCAGATTCTTTCGTTGATAGCTATTGCCAGCCGGAATAATTATGCTGCGGAGCAAGGTTAAGTGTAATCAGTCTGAAATAGGGAGAAAAAAAGCTTCCTTGGGTTATATTCACGACTGAATCTATTGCTCAAACAACCTAGCACCATCTCCGATACATGTCATAGTTTTTTTAACACACGCGTGCAGCAAACGATTTCTGTACCAGGAATATTCATCATGGATTTATGTTTGGGAAAACCGGTAGCAAAAAATGCCAGGGATCATGAGAGGAAAATGCTGGTAGTAGCAATTATTCTCTCGCGGGCGAGTATATCCGTACATGACAAAGTTTTTTTTACTTTACCGAATTTTACCGAAATTTACCGAATATTGGCTTTCGCATGTGCAGTGTAACTATGAGAGTATTCATGAATAAATTTACGAAAAAATTTACCGTGGGACACCGGCTTTACCATTAAGAGTGGTCGTCTTAGAGTAAAAGTTTCGGAGGGAGCGGAAAATATGAAAGGAGTAAAACACCCAACGATCAAAATAGTGGGTTGAGAAGGAAAATAACAAATATTATTCAATATTCTAAGATAGCACCCTTATACTCGAACGCAGCAGCGAGCAGCAGCATTTACGTGTCATAGTACATATCTCAGTTTTCACAGTCCCTGCCAAAGGGATTGTTCCCCTTCCCCTTTCGCCCCTGTACCGCCACTGGACCGAAAAAAACCGTTCCAAAAGCGGTTCAAATTGTTACGGCCGGTTCCGTTTCAGCTTGAACCGAACCTCTTCTCTTTCGCAGACACGGTTTGGTTCGGACCAAACCGCTCTTTTACCGAGAAAAAGGTTTGGTTTCACGTGGAACTGTACCGCTTCAGAGGTTCGGTTACGTTTCACATCCCTGGCTACAATGCCTACAATTCAAAGTCATCCAAGGTCTGGTTTCACTTGGGTGTCCAGCGGCCACGTTCAACCACCGCTTCTAAACGTCGCGGCTGGACGACGCTGCCGGGTGATTTCATTCAGGCATCAACGTCCCGATTTCGCAGCTGGGCAATGTGGGAGAATGTGTATTTAGTTTAATTACGAGTTTATTATCGGTTTGTGTTTCCTGAGAGCGAGTTGATGATGAGCTGAAATGGATGGTGATGATTAAGTTTCATTGATTTTATTGGAATACGAAGAATAGGACGACCAAATGTTGCAAGTAGTTTTACAGAAAGAGCTGGAAAGGATGCTTTATATAAAATGTGGAGAAAGGAGAGCAGAAAAATCACTGAAAATTGGGAATGCGCGACTAGGCCTCCGCGTCTCAACAGCTCTCGAAGCAGTCGTGATGCAGACATCGTGTATCAGCAGTCGAACGTGACGGCCGAGACGTCTCAGCGAAAGAGCCCATTTGATATATATTGGATGAGTACGACAGTGACTTCCGACTGCTAGATGCAGACGATGGACGCGGCCACGGGACGCCCCAGCGAAACCACGCCTTTACTACTGTAGCATTGAAAAATGAGTTATCGTTCAGGTAATTCACATTCAGTGCATAATGTATTCGGCGATGATGATTAATTAGATGTTTAACTCTGACAAGGAGCGCCTAAAAACATCGCTGTGATCCGTCTCTAATCGTATAAACGAGTAACTTTTTCACGTCGGGACCAAGACCCGAGGTTCGTAATTTCAAAACTTCGTTATTTCGTAATATCGCGTACTGTTACATACACTTAGATACCCTTTTGGTCGGGACCGAAGATTTTGCTTCATAAAATTAAAATTTCGTAATTTCGAGTTTCGTATTTTCAAGTTTCTACTTTAGTGTTTTTTTACGTGACACCATCACTTCAGAGGCCGCCCCACTGGGGTCAGACGCCTTTTGCAGCCGCCTCACTGATGTACAGATGCTGCACAGACTACCATTCATCTGTCTCCTTACCTTCGACCAATCTGGCATGGGTGACCCTACCAGGAGCCTTGCTCCTGTAGTCCAAAGGAAAAGATAATTACATATAAGAAGAAATAAAGATAAGGTTTATACATGAAATAAGGAAGACAAATTCACCATAAGTAAAGGACACCAAATAGTTGACTGCGGACACATGGTGTTAGTAGAGCTGACACTAGGGCAAAGGGTTGAGATTACCTTCACCCACTATCCGAGGAGAGGGTTTGGGATCCTGAGAACTTGGGAATAAAAATGGACGAAAAGCATTCCAGTGCGATTCCTTACCATGATAAAGTTCCATACAGAGAAGTATACTGAAATGTTTACGTTACTCGTGAAATGGGAAATATTTGCCATCACAAGGCTCCAGTGTAAAAGAGTTGAAAAATATGTGCGGAGCATGCCCTTACATGACAGAAATGCTTGGATGACAGCAGCTGGAGAGAAAAGATTGGAAGCAGTGACGATTATATAGGTTATAACTTTGGGGGGGCCAAGACCAGCTAGCTAGCGGCGACTGGAAGCAGTTAAGGTATCCGCGCATGTCCCGAGCACCTCTTGCCGTGGCCTTATTTTGAGGGGGGGGGGGGCAGTGGCCCCCCCCATTTATTCGCCACTGATTGGAAGCAATGGAAATGTGGTGTTACAGAGAAATGATGAATAAGATCAAAGAGGCTAAGAGAATCATGAAGAACTCCTAAAATGAATATTTTTGAAATAAGCTTAATAAAAATGCTGTCAAGTAGAAGATACAAATTCATTAGACCTAGTCAGAGACATAATGGCCACCTAAATGCTCAAATGAAAGAAGGAATGGGCAAGAATAATCATTGCTGAAGGTCAAGAATGAATTTCTCAAACAAATGAGGGATCATTAACCCTTTTAGTACCAGCGGGCCATGGGGTATGTGCGAAGAATGCCACAGGCCGATCTATTGGCCGGGTGTTACGCTCACGCATTTTCTTTTCTGAGCTTCGCATAGGTTTTGTAGACATATTTTTAGTATATGTCATGCTTCCTAATCATTATTGACAAATTTTCATCATGAAAATTAAATATATGTTCGTTTTTTGGCAAGAAGAATATAAGGTATTTTCTGCATTGTAGCTTACCTGCTTTTACTGAGTAGCGGATGCCATACCATCCATCTTTGTATTGCTATCAAGCTCGTTCCTCTTTTTGTAAACACTTCTGATGACTGACTTGAATATTCATCTCAATGATGAGGAAACATATCTTCGCTGTGACACGGGCTTTTTTTTAGCATACGCCATATCTACATAAACTGACTTTGTATTACTATCAAGCTCGTTCCTCTTTTCGTAAACACTTTTCTGATGACTCACATGATTATTCGTCTCAATGATAATGAAACATTTTATCTTCGCTGTCGCATGGGCTTTCTCCGTAGTAGCCCTTGGGAGCCTATTTTTTAGCATAGGCCTTATCTACATAAGCTGACTTAGTATCATCCGTCTTTGTATCACTATCAAGCTCCTTCCTCTTTTCGTAAACACTTTTCCGATTGACTCACATTATTATTCATCTCAATAATAATGAAACATTTTATCTTCGCTGTGACATGGGCTTTCAGTGGCGATGGCAGTAGCACTTTTGGTGTTGCATCGGAAAGACCGTAGCAGTGAGTTCTCTTCTTTGATCGAAAATCATGTGTTGACGCCCTACAGGCACTTCTCTTCATTCTGATAAGTGCTTTTAGGCTTTTATAGTTTTGTAAAGGATTTCCAGTAATAAAATTTAAGATATTTCCTTTAAAAATATATAATTTTCCTATAATTCCACGATTATTTTATGATCTTCACATAATCATTTAGCATATTACAATACGTAAAATTATGCAATGTGTAACTTTTATCCCTAGGATATTTTTCATCCTGCAAGCAACGATGGCGAAGCATTTTAAAAAAGAGACTATTGAAAGTGTGCTATTAGAATCATCTGACAATGACAGCGAGTTTTCATTGGACACCGATGATTAAGATATTAGTTCATCAGGCAGTGATGACTCAATTATCCATCCTGGAGGACTTACTTCAGCAAAGAAACGAAGAATATCTCCTTCCCAGAGTTCCCTGTCTAAAGATACGGATAGAGGAGAACTTGTTGCTGATTCCGGGGAAGATATTTGGGAGGAGGTATTTGAGAACAGTGATAACCCCCCCCAAATACCATTGGATCTTGAGCTACCAGGACCAAAGCATTCACCTCCCCCTACTGCAGCTCCGATTAGTTATTTTTATTTATTTTTTACCAATGCTCTTTTGGAAACACTGGTGAAAGAAACAAATGCTTACACAAATAAGTTTCTGATGTCATGTGCAAATCTTTCTCCGGAATATCGTTCACGTAAATGGACAAAAAATAACATTGTCTGAACTGAAAGGCTTCATTGCCTATATAATAAATATGGGTGTGACTAGGCGACCAACAATAGCTTCATACTGGTTTTCTCATAGATCCCAATGTCTCCCATGGTTCCATGAAATGTTTCCAAGAAACTGTTTCCAGTTGATCTTAAAATTTTTCCACCTAGCGGATACTTCGAATCTTGCTCGATCAGATGAACCTGGATATGACCCATGTGCTAAAATCCAACATCTCATAGATCATGCCAATATCTTTTTCGGACACCATTATACTCCACACATGCAGTTGAGTGTTGATGAGAGCTTGGTTGGAACAAAGAACCATACACAACTCTTGCAGTATCTACCAAATAAGCGGCACCATAGGTGTGGTATAAAATTTTGGATGGTGTGTCACTCTGTCGTTAACTATTGTTTGGCATTTTTTGTATACAGAGGAGCAAAATGTGATGTAGATAAAACTTAAATCCAAAAGAACGGCCTAGGATATAGTGCAGTGATTAGATTATTGAAAATGGGGAATTACCCAAGAAAAGGTTATCATATTTTAATGGATAATTTTTTTATGTCTGTTCCACTTGCAAAGGACTTGTATGATCTAGGTTGTTATGTTACTGGTACCATTCGTAGAAGTAGGAAATATTTACCCGAACAACTGACACAAAAATTTGCTGTAAGAGTGAAGAGTTATTTCCACCAAGGCCCTATTCTCACTGCTGCCGTGCGGGAGAAGAAATCACAACATTTTCCAGTAATATTATTTCTTTGAATAGTTATTCCTTGTATTATTGTAGTGTTGCCAATGTCACAGTAAGAAATTTAATCCTTTGAGCCCTGAAGAAGCCTTAATAAAAAGGCGAAACGTCGGCGGAGAAAGGAATTTGAGTTTCTTAAAAAAGACATGACCAAACCTCCATAAATTAACCAATGTAGTAATATTATTATCCACCATATCGAAAGCAAAAAACAGTGAACACCTAAGGAAACGTAGAGGTCAGAATAAAGAGGTAGTGAAACCATCAATTATACAATCGTATAATGATTACATGGGTGGAATAGACACATCAGATATGATGTTGTACACGTATCTTGATGAGAGACGGACTGTGAAATACTGGGAAAAAATGTGTTTCAACATATTTTCGCGAATGCTCCTCAACAGTTACATAATTTACAAAGAAAACCTCCCCTCTGAGAAAAGCCCTATGTCTCGTTTGGATTTTACTATTAGTATTGTTGAAGATCTTTGGAATGAATGGCTCCTAGAGAAAAAAAACATGAGGGAAATCGGAGAAACATGTGAGACAAGACAAGAAGCCGTTAATAACATTACCTGGAAAAAAGGAGGACTGTTGCGTGTGCAGCAAAAGGTGTGAAACAGGGAGAGGGAAGCGAAGAAGAAGCCGTAGAGTGTGTTGTAAATGTGAAAACGGTCTTCATGGTGCATGCTATCCTGAACATAAGTGCACATGTTAAATTTTGTGTGGGGCATTTTAGTAAATTCAATGTTACTATTTAACATATAATGTCAAAAGCATAAACATTTGATGAAAAGCTAATAAACAAAAGTGGAAACTAATGCTGACAAAATGAATAATGTCAAATAAATTTTAAGAACAAATTTTCCAATCTGAATGTAAAACTTTAGGGATTTAAAAAATAAATTTTATAATTTACTTATTTTTCCTAAATTTATAGAAGAGATAACAACATAAATGAACTTTTTTCTCATACCTGTAAGCATTAAGAGAGTATACAAAAAACTAGCTTCAACAAATAAGTAATAGGCTTCGTATAAATTTCTCAATAAAAACGTACAAATTCGTCCAAAAAGCCGGGGAATTATTCACGCATGGGACATTTAGGTAAATTCAATGTAACTATTTTTTTAAAAATGGCAAAAGCATAAAAATTTGTTGGTGAGCTAATAAATAGTAGTAGAAACTAATGCTAACAAAATTAATACTGTCAAAAAATATTAAAGAACAAATATTCTAATGTGAATGTAAAAGTTTATATTTTTTAATAATAAATTTTAAAATTTAAATTTTTTTTCATTAATTTATAGAAGAGATAACAACATAAATGAACTTTTTTGCATCAAAACAACCTTCGCATACAAGACTGCTGATTACAGTAAAACCTCGTTAATTCGAAATTCAAGGGACCAAAAAAATTGGACTTTGAATTATCCGGATTCGAACTAAACGTACTTTCCGAAAATTGGCAAAAAAGATCCCGTATTTTCTGAGATAATAACCGTATTGCTATATTTTTTTATAAAAAGGCAAACTCAGACGCGATCAAGCGGAAAATCAAAACAAAATGAATGATTTTGGGCATGTGTCCAGTAATACCACATAAGGTATATTTTCCAGGTCACCAAAATTTTCACCGTAGACCTTTAAATTTACCTGCCTGCTCTCAGCCCATTTCCCCCAAGACTTCTCTACGATTAAGAACGGCTGCATCATCACCCTTGCCCACCGGAAGTCCCTTATCAGTTACGACCGCGGACCAAAAGTATCACATTTCACTCATCGCTTCCCCATGCCCTAAATTCTCAGGTGGCTTCCAATCGGGAAGGGGCTTGGGAGAGGGGAGAGAAGGGTAGGAATAGAGCATCACGTCAAGGTTGGCAATGAACCCAGAATCCCTTTTAGCCCTCCGAAAGAAAAAAATCGCTGATGCAGTGTCGGACAGACACCACCCAGAAGGATACACTATATAAGTTTTATTGTTTTAGGCTTGACTTTGTGGAAGTGATAGATATCCATTTTGAATAAAAAAACTCAGTACTCTTCCACACTTTAAAGTGTGGCTAAGTTTTTTATCCAAAATGGATAGTCCCTATAGCTTCTGCCTACCTTACCTCGTGATTCACATTCAACTTTGGGGAGATTGGACAAGAGTAGATGGGAAAAGCATAAACAATGCTGAGAACCATGACTCGTCAGCAATTCGGGCCAAACAAAAGAATTTGGGGAAGCACGCGAAGCGAGATGGGAGAAGCGGCTACCAAACGATGAAAGTGCTCATGCAGGGAAAATGGTTAAAGGATATCGCACCATCCGAAAAATACTACTTCACCATGCCTGGCGATCCTAAAGTCATCACTTGAGGAAGGGAGGCTCGGAAGGAAGAGAGGGGAAGGCATTAGTCATGGCGCAAAAGCCCCGAAAAAAGCTATGGGACGGAGCGGCCGAGATGTGTATGTACTCGAGGGATATTTGATTGGAGGTAAACAGCTGCTGGTGCACGGCGCACCATAAGCATAAGAAAATGCTCAAAATAGCTTGGTAACACTTAAAAGTAACTTATGCTCAAGAAAGCGATACCTAAATTACAATGACTTTGAAATAAGCACTACTATCGGTGCAAAAAAGGTAGAACGCTGAACTTTAACCATTTGTATGAAATTCTGCCCGAGCTCCATAGAGTCGTGTGATATATTGTTTTACTCCTTGTTTATTTTACTACAAAATTTATTAATTGAAAAGTGTTTAAATGTAAATGTGGAGCGTCTACAGTTGAAAGTGTGAAGAAAAACACGTGAAAAACTAGGAGAACGGCGAAACGGTCATCTTCTTCAATTCCTCACGGCCAAAATATTTGATTGGTGCACTTCATTATTTTTTTATGTAGAGAAGAACATCTCCGCATTACAAATATTATTTTAAAATTATATTTTACCCATTATTTGATTTTAAAAATTTATAGCTAGCTTTCAATTTCTGAGATTTAGAAAAGTATATTTATATCAAATTTTCGTATGCATTATGGAAAAAATATTTCAAAACTTTTCATGTAAGGAAATGCTGATTTTATTTCTCCAACTTAAAAATCAAAGAATAGGTATAGTTTAATTTTATAATAATATTTGTAATGTGGAGATGTCGTTCTCTTCATAAAAAAATAATGAAGTGCAACAATCAAATATTTTGGCCGTGACGAGATGAAGAAGACGACCGTTTCGCTGTTCTCCTAGTTTTTCGTGTGTATTTCTTCACTCTCGGCCATAGAAGCTAAACGTTTACATTTAATCA
Source organism: Pyrrhosoma nymphula (assembly GCA_963573305.1). Classification (NCBI taxonomy): domain Eukaryota; kingdom Metazoa; phylum Arthropoda; class Insecta; order Odonata; family Coenagrionidae; genus Pyrrhosoma; species Pyrrhosoma nymphula. The sequence continues at coordinate 98,180,614 of OY754333.1, read as the reverse complement.
TTTTTCAATGAATGCATATTGTAGTCAAATAAACAAGGAGGAAAACCATGTATTACAAGACTCTATGGAGCTCCGGTGGAATTTCATACAAATGCTTTAAGTTCAGCATTCTACCTTTTTTGCACCGATAGTAACTAACCATCGAAGTGTGCTGCCCGGTGAATTGTTTCAAAATAAACAATACGTTGGGGCATCATGGGACAAAATTTGACTGCGAGTTACATATTAAGCGTATTTCGAATTATCCGGACTATAAAGTACGCAATTTCCCATTCTGTTTTCCGGGGACTGCTCACAACTTCGAATTAATCGATATTTCGAATTAAGAGGGTTCAAACTAACTTTACTGTAATGGCATCAAGAACACTAACAAAAAATACCACAGCCATAACAATATTTACAGATTAGTTGAAACCAATATGCAAATTAGTTGCACAAATATAATGAATATATGCAAATATCCAGAAATCAAAGGAACTGGTAAAATTCACTTTTCACTCAAATGTCATAAATAGAAAAGGACATGCATATTTACTTTTTTTATTTTCTCCCTTCTACCAGAGTAAAGCCCAGAGATGTAGTCATTTAAACAAAATTTAAGAAACAAAATGCCACATTGTAATAAAAATTATATTAGAATGTCAATTTCCATTAAAATACCAGTGTATATAGAGAAGAGATTCTGTTCCCGCATCAGGTTCTCCAGAGTGGACATGGCTTTCATGGCGACCAGAGCTTCAATGGATGAGCGCAGATGAGGAGGGAGTGGACTCTTTGTATCCATACCCATGGACCAGCAACCTCTACAGGAAGATGAGTATCCACACCTCTCAATCAATTTCCAAACTCCTGGACAGTATGATATGCACTAAAATGATTTTAAAAAATAAGGCATGTATTGACACAATTCAAAACAATTTGACTGCACAATAAACTACCAGTGAAACACAAATGAAAACAACGTAGCATAGCAAATTCTCCTTCAACATTCACCATGTGGAGGGTTTCAATAATCAAGATTATAAACAAAATCTGAGGTTTCAGGCGCGATGGATGGACCCAGGATGAAAGAACAGAGAAAGTGCACAGAAACGGGTAACGAAACATCCATGGTGGCCAAACATTTGATTAATTCGGGGCATGATTGCAGGTTTGAACCTAAAATACTCCACATAGCCAGCAAAGGGAAAATACTAGATGCCTTGGAGCAAGTGGAAATTAACATGAGAAGAAGGAAAAACAAGCCCCTCCTTAACGAACTACTCTACAATAGCAGTTCACCCCTCCTATCCATCGACTATTCCTAGCATCCCTTTCCCCCACCCCCTTCCCATCCCTCTCTTTTCCACCAGGGACGCGGAATTTGCCCCGATCCTCCTCAACGGCTGACACCACAGGACATCCAGGGCGAGAGTATCCTGGTTGAGCAAACAACAGGTAGGGAGCAGAGCCCAGTATAGGAAGACGAGCCAGGCGTCCTTCGACCAACTTTGAAAGGAGCAGATAACACATATGATGCCAATTTAGTTTTTGTTTTGTTGTGAACATTCATGTGCTTGTGTAATTCGTCACACTCCCCTTCCCCCCTACTCCTTCCCCGGTATTCCCAACCCTCAGGCACCTATGACTGTCCACCCTTCTCTCCTTTTCCTTTACCCTCCCCTTCTTCCGTCACCCTGTCTTACCACCCCCCCTCCCGCCTCCCTATATAAGCTTGAGCACACTTGATATATGTACCTGAAGATGCTGTAAAAAGCGAAACCGGTCGTGCAATAAATGTCATACTTGTGGAAATTGCTCTTGTTTCAGTAACTGCAGTGAATCAAGATGATACTGCTTGGTATTATCCTCCAGTAGGCATGGGCAATCCATGGCCTGCAGGCCAGATCTTGCCCACCAGGTATTTCCAAGTGGCCAGTCGGCTATTTTTAAGTTGTAATATACATTAGCAATATCATATGAAATTAAGTTTCTGGTGATATTTTGTGTAACAGGTTTGTTATGTGGAGAGCTCACCATCGCCGGGCCCAACTCTTGGTTAAAAGAAAACCAGACTGACATCAGAGGAATGTAGGATTTTCTCAACTGCTACAGTGAATGATAATGAATGCATTGAAAATTTCCAGAGGAAAAAGGACCAGGAATAACACCACGGACTTTTGGTTTCCGAGGATTTCAATAAGGGGAATGACAATTGAAAATTTCAAAGTAATAATTAGGGAAACAGCATTCAAGATCTGTGAAGATAGACAGCAGCTAAATATTATCCATACTATTAAAATTGAGGAAAGTATCCTGCACATTCTAGGATCTCGAAAAGAATATCTGGGTCCATCAAACCCATGCTCCATTGATACCAACAAAATATCATCAGAACTGTTTCACCTCTACCACAAATAAATATGAAGTGCATAGAAAATGCCTTGAGAAAAAATCCTCCTGGACCAGGAATCGAACCACAGACCTTGGGCTTGCCGGGCCAATATGCAGACCACTGCAATACCCAGGCTTCCTGAATCTCAAGGCAAGTTTAGGAACTAGGTTATTCAGCCCTAGTTACAGTGGTACTCATAAGGAAATAAGGACTTGTAAGAAACCACTACCTATGAGGAAAAATGCTGTAACACCAGCAATACCATGATAAGCTATGTACATATAAAAAAATTCACCTCTGCCAAAGGCAATGAAATATGCGGAATGCCTTCAAACCATCATTCCTCATCAACCATTATCAATACAGGTTACAGAAGAGCTATCACATATTAAGGTAACAAGCAAACAAGCCAAAATTAAGTGGTATTCAGACACTCAAATACACTCACCAGACTACGAAGATTTTTTTCTTTACCATCTGGATTCAGAAGCCAGTCGGCAACTTTGGGGTCCCATAAATTAGTTTTATTATATATGTCGAGACCACAAGTAACAAATAAATTTCGCAGATGTTCCTTGAGATATAATGCTATACAAGTTCTTTTTTTGGATTTATTGGACTCAAATGCCTTCTTAAGAAACATAATTTTGTCATCTTCAGGTGGAGTCATCGGAGGGGATCCTAGAAATATATAAATTTATATTACTATTGATACTGTCATGCAGAAATAATGTAGAAAAAAAAAAATATATATATATATATATATATATGTATATATATGATGTATGCATCAAAGAAAAGCTTTATATAGCTGTTTAAATTCAACATGTATGTACATACATGTAAACATGAACATTTTTTTAATGCTATCCTACTCACAAAGCTATTTCATCTACACCAATGGTTCATTCTAATTTTTGTGTTCTTCGGACAATTCTAGTGGTCCGTATGCCCCTGCGATCCCAAAAAACCATTAACACATTCAGCGTGAAGCACGTCTATTGACGTAGTCCCATCTATACCGATCTATGGGACCACGTCAATAGAGGTGGTCCTTTAACTTTAGGCCCTTTAAAAAATGGGTTCCGTTTCTAGTGTCTCCCTTAAATTCACGACCCACATTGAATGTGTTAAGCCAAGGTTTGTCTTCAGGTTTCTCAGGGGCCGAACCACCAGAACTTGACTGAAACAGTTAATTTCTGGCTTTTTACTGATGTGTGCAAGTACTTGTATGGCAAAGACTTGCATACACCAGTAAAAAGCATACAACGCTGATAACCAAAGTTAACAGACAGAGAGCAAATACCAGTGACTTACCAGCTGCCTTGTTTGAGTTGAGGGGCATGAAGAAAACACAATCTGCTTTGTCCTCCCATGAAAAGGAAATACCACAGATCATTGTGTTGCCATCCATCAAGCTTCGCACTCCAAGGAAATAGAAAGGTTCAATTTTATCATCGATATCTGGCCTTTTCCTCTTTCGATGAATCTTTGATTTCTCAGCATTAGCACCCAAATTTTGAATGTCATCACAATCCTGTTCATCACAGCCATTGTTATCACAAAAATTTTCACTAAGAGCAACAGAAAATGAAAATCTTGACTGATGCTCAAATTGATTACAAAAATCTTTAAAAACATTAATACTTTCACACACATCAACAACATGGAAGCCTTGCGCCACTGCACTATTTACATCACTCTCATCCTTTGTAGCTTCCTTTTTTAAACTTACAGGTACACATGTGATTCGATTATCTTTTTTCAGCATAGAACTACTGAAAGAAATCATACTATTTACATCATCACAGACTTTCTCACTTTTAACCGACTTTTCTAGCTGCCGTTCAAATTTTATAAATGTACTGTCTCTGCCTGCCTTAGTGACATTACCAAAGTGAGCATCACTGAGGGAACTGATTTTATTCACTTTAGAAACTGAAAATTCTTGGGACGACACAATCAGTGTGTCCTTTTCTTCATCCTCATCAGATGAGGAAAGGCAGGCAATACTGTGGTGAACTGCCTCCACAGAAATATTCTGTACATGACTGCCCCAGCCATCATCGTCAGACTCTTCTATCTGCTCACCTAGTGTCTCATTAGTCTCACTAATGACTGTATTGCCAGTATGCCCACTTTTCTCTTTCATTTGTCCACTACTACTCTCAACCCTCATAGTCACCTCATCGTCAAAATCAAATGCAGAGGTAAAAGCTTTCTCCAAAAAGGAACTGCTCACAGCCTCAATAGATAAGCGCTTTTCTTTGATGCTTACGTTATTTCCTCTCATCATTGGATTACACACTACTGTTTTATTCTTAGCAATTTCCCCAGAGCTACTATTATAGGAATCACCTCTGCATCTCACTTTGGAAGAAAGAATGCTTTTTTCAACCTTGAACTCTCTCATGGAATCCCAGGCAGCTGGTACACCCACACTTGACCCACAAAGTGAATCTAGAGGCTCCTGTTTCACGGAGAGAGGCTTGACATGGTTTTCACATACATCCTTGGTAGCTTCTTCATATCTGCAACTCTCCTTCTCAGGTTCCTCTTTCACTTCAATGAGGTTAGATTGTAAGCTAGCTATACCTACACCATTTTCACATTGTGTCTCATCAAAAAGATCTTCCTCAAGGTTGATCATGCTACCGAAATCCCACTTGCTTGGTGTGATTATTTCCCCCATGGGACATGTTTCTGAGATATCCTGTGTTTCAGGAATGACTATGCTCTTAGTCTGAGAGGCCAATTGCTGTACTGGACTCTGCTTGTTGAAGTTCAGTCTGTTTACCGTTTGAAATGGCTTGGGAGTATTTGAACCAGTGCTTTGATGGATGGTTGATGTGCCTTTGATTAAGGCTGGATTGCTGTTCAGTAGTTTGGGTGTAGAACTGTGATTGCTGGTGCAACTTAACGTAGCCTGGTTCTTATCAGCAGCTGAGATTTGTGGTTGAGACTTGTTTGAGCTAGAAGACCCATTCATTAAATTTTCCAGCTGTGTGTCAACTGTGAAACTGTCTCCGAACAAACTAGGACTTTGGTTGCTTGAGTTGGCAGATCGCATTTCATCAACTATTGGAGATGAAAATATGTCTAGACTTGTCCTCTTTGTTCCATTGAAATCAGTGATACTGCTTCTTCCGGACTGGTTTGCCACAGAATTGGTGATGGGTGAAGAGGAAATGACCACAGGTGAGAGCTGGCCACTGGAAAGTGAATTATTCCTCGTTCCCATATTTGATGCATGGGATGAAAATTGAACCATATCTTTGGATTCATTTAAAGAATTGCGAATTCTATTTATAGATCTCTCAGAGGACTTGCATTGTGTGTAAGAAAGAACTGGCTTTGTAAATTTTAAGTTAGCACCTGAGTCATTCTTTTGGCTTTGCTCCAGTATGGGGTTTTCACCATTAGAGAGTCGAACATCAACTGAGTGATTTTCTCCAATCATAGCATTGTCACATACCTCAGAATTATTTGGATAATTCACACAATCATTCCCAAAATTTAGGACAGGGGACTCTGCAGAAACAGAATTGGAAATGCTTGAATTCAGGGGAAAATCATTTCTATTCGTATTGGAAGGAGTCTGACTGCCAATGGAATCCTCCCTGACTTCTAGACTATCATTCCATTTCATATCTGCAACCCCAAGTTCTTTCTGAAATTTAGGTTACACAAAAGAAATGTTTTAGAAGTACTGAACAACCAATTAACGTAACTCAACATTTCAAAATACATAATGAATAAAACTGGCACCAATGCCAAATAGCAGAAAATAATTATATTAAATAAAACCAGACAGAAATGTGTTTAAAGAAAGGGGGTTAATATTAGTTCAGGGAGAAGAATTAAAAGAACTGTAGAACTGGCCGTGCAGTAACTTAATCGGAGTCACCTGCTACTGACCACATGATTGTGTGAAATTGTGTGAAAACAATCATTCACCTGACTGGGATCTCAGACCAGGCAAAAGATTTTTTTCACACAAACAGAGAAGGAAGTAGAGGGGAACTTAAAGTCACAGATAAAAATAAGAACAAAGGGGTGATCAATGTCTAATAAAAATAAAATAAAAAATAACCTGAATAATTTTCCGTGCTTCTTTGATAAGGCAAACAGCAACATTCTTCTCCAAAAGGTTTCGAACACTACTCATAGAGCTTATCCACTTTTTCTTTATCCCATTTGCATTTGGTTCCTGCTCTTTTGTTTTCCCACTAATAAAACATAATTATAGCTTTGATTACCATCATTCATCAACAAAAATTATTTAATTTGAGTGATTCAAGTACTGGGGTATTAAATCAAAAATCTCAAAAGCAGATCAATCTAATCCTCAAAGAAATTTTGCTTATTTTTTTTCTCATTATCAACTATGTAGCTTTTACAGGTCTGTAATGCCTAATTAAATTACTTCCAAGCAAGCTATACAATTGAAATTTCGAATTAATATTATGAACCAAAATCCTCCAAAAAATTGTAAAAACTACAATCAACAATTTAAATGGTTACCCTTTACCCTATTTTTGTTAAATTTTGCATGAAAAAAAATGTACAAAAAAAATTTTAGGACCAGTGATGAATTGAAATTTACCTCTCAAATGGTATGAATGTCCTCAAGGCTTGATCCACTTTGGCTGGAGAAGTCTCCGCAGCCAGCAAGGCAAGACTCTCGATTCCAGCATCAAACAAAGCTCGGGCGCACTGGCCATCCAGCATTGGCAAGCGCATGAGATCACATAACTCCCCCCTGATGCCAAATTGAAGTCTGTCCTGAAGTTGTGATGCCAATAACTCTAAACCAGTCCATCTCAGCCGACGACAAAACTGTGTGACCATGCCTTGAAAGATTTACATGATATGCATTACAACCAATTATACCTAAAGTGTCTTTCACTCATTGGTCCCCTCTCACCTGCAAATATAGCTGATGATTGTTGCAAATTTTGAAGCATACCACGACTGCATCCATATTTCTGAGCAACGTCATTAATTGGTACTTCATTAGCCAATTCTCGTAGTGCCAAAGCAGTATAAAATCTCCTATGAATCCCCATTTTCTCCATCTGCATACCATAAAAATATAATTCACAGGTGATAACAAAAACTAAATGAAAAATTTCCCTAAATGACAAAATAGATTAGCATTCAAACTATGATATCAGTATGCATATTTATCACAGGTGAGATATTTACAATATACATACAGAGTAAACTAACACATTCTTAACTTAAAGACAGCAAATCCACATTTTTTTAATGCCATTAAATCAGCAGCCAACACAAATATGCACTGGCCTATAGGAGATGTATTTTTTCACAAAAAGATTGGCTGGGGCCACAACCAAATTTTCAAGAGAAGGACGATGATAAAGATCAATTCATTGTCTTTCATGACATTAAAAATGTATAGAATCTTACCTGTTTTGGGGCCCTGAGGTTAAGAGAACCTCTCATTGCTCTCACAATAAACCTTTCATCCATCCCAACAAGTTCACCAACACGTTTTAATGATGAAGGAAGACATTCCCACATGTTAAGTAGATGAAGCCAATCAAGGCTATCTCCCCACTGATCGGCTACACTAAATGGAGTTACCTGTTGAACATTTTCAAGAAAATAATATGAAGTACCGTATTTCTCCGAATATAAGTCGCACTTTTTTTCCCAATTTGGATCCTTAAAATCGGGGTGCGGCTTATATTCGAGGTGCAGCTTAAATTCAAGAACTTTCATAAAAAATCGAAGAAATGGCCGATTTGAGCAAACCGGCCATTCAGATTCACGTGGACGCCAGCTAAGCTTGCTTAGGCCACGGGGAAAGTAAGAAATAACCCTGAAAAAGGTCAAATTGGTGCACAATTTATTCATATATTAAAGGATAATATAGGTAACATTGTGTCACAGTTACATAGGTAATGTAAAAACAGATATAAAATTCTAATGCCTAATACTGTAGGTAGTACGGTATGCACTAAAAAGGGTGCGGCTTAAATTCACGTATTAAATTTTTTTCCCTGTTTGAGACCCCAAAAACGGGGTGCAGCTTATATTCGGAGAAATACGGTATAAATAACATAAATAAAATTCTTCCTCAATGATAACAAATGAAAGCAAGCAATGAACATTTTGAATGTAAGCTTTTGAACCTAATAACAGGTACACCTTGACTTACGTCATTTCGAGTTACATCAGTCCCACAGATACGTTGGTTTTTCTGGCTAATTAATCGACAACATAGATCAAGATACGTCGACATTACAGATTTCGAACGAAAATATCAAAATTGAAACTACACTTAAAATAGCAACATAAGAAATCACATTGAATTAAAATAAAAATAGTATTAAAACACATAATTCAAAGTAAAATACATTACAAAAATAACAAAGAAATTAAAAAAAGAAAGTAAGCGCAGACTATAACACAACAGCAAACACAAACAGTGATGAATGGAGTGATGTGCACAGAAGAAATGTTCGGTAACCAGTCGGTAGGTAGTAGAGTAGTAAGTAGTATTCACAAAAGTTACCACTGAATGATAGTTACCGAATTCGTTCAAAATGCATATTTAAAAATGTAAGCTACATAGTATTCAAAAACTTTACATAATCCATGAATGACGCCTTCACTGAAAATCAATTTTAAAAACCATCACTGGTGCGATTATCAAAGTTATTTTATAGTCCAGTGCTCATCAATGCCCCATTTCCACAAGAGTCGTAAGGACTGAGGTAGTTATGTCTGTAGGCCTAAATCGCCATGGGTGGAAATGCACGTCTGTAGAGCGGGATCACATACTTCCTAATTCTGCCAACCCTACATCAATTGGCACTGGCATTGCGGGGGACAAACCGGAAATAAGAAGCGCAATACTCAGTAAAGGAACACAAAATGGATAATAGCAAGATATTAATGTGTTTAATAAACAGAAGAGTTTCATTTACTTTTTAAACCATTCCAAGAATATTGCAAAGGTATCACATGGATGTGGAAATTATAATTTTGCATGAAATTAATCGCTTGCGTTTCAGTTGTTCGCAGCAACTCCTGGATAGGGCAGCACAGGGTTTAGCTGTAATGCCAATGCAGTGGAAATATATGTAGAGTTTTTATGTAAATCCATACGGCAGTTGTGGAAATGGGGCACAAGTCTACTACCAATCTGTTTTGAAGCATGCGGTCTAGTGCCATCAAAGGAGGAGGTGGTAACACCAGGAGCTTTCTATTTCAGGTGTTGAAGTTGACACAGATTGGAGCATATCAGCGCACACAAATGGCGACCAATGGATCGATGTGCACAGATGAAACATTTAGCTAAGTTCCAGTGGAATTCTTTTTTTTTATTATTATTATTAATTACCACTGAAAACAGCACTTATGGCCTTTACATCGGGGTATTTTAACAATCAACAAATGGACAAGCACAAACAACCATGTCCTGGGAAGTGAAAAATCCTCCCCAGGCGGGATTCGAACTCCCGACCTTGGGGTTAGCAGGCGAGGACGTTACCCCGCCGCCACCGACTGTGTTCACAAAAGTCATGGCTAAATTTTTTGTGTATATTTATCAAATTCGTTACAACTACTAATTTTTAAACATGAGCTTTTTCCACAGAGTAATTAAAAACTTTACATTATCCACGCTTGATACCTTCGCTGAAAATGAGCACGAAAAAAGAAGTCCTGCTAAGAACTGGGGGGGGGGGGGGGGGGGAGAGGGGGATTGTCTAATGAAGACTGAGGGAAACAGATGAGACAAGCATATTGGATGCATTCTGAGACACAACATCCTCCTGAAAACAATAATGGAAAGACCAACTAATGGGAAGAATTATTAAGGAAAACCAAATATGAAACACATCAGGAAAATTATGAGAGATGTTAAAATGAACACATGAATAAATAAAATTTTAGCTGAAAGGAAAGCGGAGTGGAGATCTCATCTTTGGATTGATAATTTCTGATGACGATGGCAGTTAGAAAGAAAAAAGAAAGTCAGGATTTTTCAAACTGAGTCTACTCCATAAGGGAACAGCAATATGGGTGTGTGCATTAATGTAATTTTTCACTATTTGCAAAAGAAAGCCACTAACCATGTTTTTGTGCCCACTTTCTTCAGCCCCTACAGTATACTGATGATGTCAAAACGCAAAAGCCTACGATATCTGGAAATAATACAAATTTAACATCAAAAGTACCTGATAAATTATGTGAAGCTCGTCTTCCAAAACAAAGCACTTCCTGGCCCGCTGCAACTCCTCAAAGAGAGACATTGCTTGATCAGGAGGGAGGGATGCTGCAAGACATGCTTCACCCAAGTGAGTCGCCACATATTTCACTACACCATCGTCACCAGTATTCTCCAGCCTGAAAATCAATCAGTCTGTATTGGATACATCCATAAACTAACGAAAGAATCATTTATAAATCATGTGCTACCAGGGTTGTCATAATTCTCTCCCAAAATCCTGGGCAGAAGTGCTCGTGATTAAAATGGGTGGATTATTTACCCATTTTCTCTTATGGCAATTTCTATTTTCACTCTCTGAATGCTTACAACTAGTTTTAAGCCTTTGCTGCTCACAGTGCCGATATATCGACTCAAGATTTAAACAGTTATAAAAATCTTTATATGCTGCATTTTGGATCACATTTGTTTAAAACTGAAGATCATTTATTTTTGTTACAAATCCGCTATAATGGTATAGTTCTTTGGGTTTTAAATATATAAAATAAACAAAAGTAATTTCCCTCTCCCCCATCCGTTTAACGGAACTGACTCGCAGCGTGTCATTGTCAAAAATAGTTTTTTGATGATGACAATGCCCTCACAACTCCTCATCTCAATTATTCTCTTACTCCGTCTCTAAATCCATCCCTCTCTCTTTCCCCTCTTTTTCTTCATCCCCCTCTCTCCCATCCTTCCCCCTTACCTCGATTCTTTGCCCTCCACCTTCTCCATCTTCCACCCCCACTCACTCCTCTTTTTGAGGCAGATAAATTGAACAACTGTTGCCAGATAATTTGACCATTAATTTGAATAAAACATTTTTAAATATGCTGGAATATATGATAGCTCTAGCTACATTATTTAAAGTGGATACGTACTGCACCTAGAAGCACAAGTTATTCTTAAAACACATAAACATTGTAACTAAACTCTTCAAAAAAGCAATCATTCACAAGGAAAATGTATTATTTTTCTTGCAAACTGTTTTTTGTCATTTTTATTTGAGTACTTATTAATTCATTTGTCTTTGTATACTCACAGCTTATTTATTTGCGTAGTCATTGAAAATCTATCGGCATGCTTGAAAGCTGCCTTGAACATACGTTTGTACGCACGACTGAGAGAAGAAACGCTTTTTCATGGTGGTGTTTAGCTAAGTATCAAAGGTTATAGGGAGAGGTGGAAATCGAGTGAATCCCTGGGCCTTGCCAGAGTGTGAGAGGAGGAGCAAAGCTTAGAAAAAAAAGGGAAGAAATAGAAAGAATGTGGAGGAAACTACAGTGAGTCAGAAAGAGTGAATTTAATGAACCATTTCAAATGCATGCAAGGTTATCTTTGTGCCTCCATTTGGATCCAGTGAAAATAACATTCAGGGCAGGCAAGAGGCCAGTAATCCATCACTGACTTCAACAATGAGTTCATCACCTCACTGTGTTCGAATTTCCCTCGATGAGGCCAAGACCTGGGAATAATATATGTACTGTCAGATAGGAAGCTAATTGCTCTCCAGAGCAATAGGGGCAGCACTCCTTTAGTTGGAAAACTCTATTCCCCCATCGCACATATATTATATGGCACCAGGGATAATGAAAAATTTAATGAAGGGGCAGTGAGCATGTTAAGGTGGTTCCACCTTAAAATGACACAAATGTCATTAGATTCATATTCTGGATACTTAAAGAAAAAATACAGGGAGTATTCCTAATACTCCCATCGGATTTTTATTTCGTGAATGCAAAATTACATACTTTCCTCTCGTTATTGGGATATTCTTTTGTTTAGACAGAAAGAAAGTTGTCATGAAAGAAAGAAAGAAAATTACACTATACGTAACATTTATTCATCGAAATCATTAGTACAAATGGCTAACCTATGAACAATTGGTCGATGGTAACTAATATTTTATGCTTTCCAATATTAATTTTATATTTCTTGTTTAATTAATGTGTAACTCACGCTCTCAGCTCTCCGTAGACACCTCGATCACAAAAATCAACCAACTCGTTCCAGAGATACAACTGAACTGAGCATGCGCCGTGCCCAAACAAGCCCAAATTTAGACCCCTACATGCAGCACTGTGACGTCACCTCGCAACCCCCCCTACACTTGTGACAAACCATTTCTGGTAGTAAACAAAATGGGCTATCCAGTCATAGTTTTAGATATTCTGTGATCCTTAGTTTTTGCATACGAGGTCCTCGAAAGTACACAAATATGTATTGGTCGTACCAAAACCTTAAATGACACCGAGAACAAATCATAAGATGTTCATTCGCATTCACATCATAATATGTTCTCTATCTCATTACAACAACAGAATGTTACCTTACCATGCTATTTCATTATCATAGTGAACTTCAAATTACATGGTGTTCAATGGGAGAATGGGACAAACAGGGGGATATTTCTTTTCTAACTAAACTAAAAAAAAACTATTTTTCCATTTAATATAAATGCCATTTACACAGAAAACTGTTGAAAAGAAGCAGAAGCTCCCAGGATATTGCTTAAAAATAAAATATTCATCTTACCACCTTATTTTTTTAGTTATTAGCTAAATACTACAACAATTGAGTCAAAATGTGGCAATTCCATGAAAATGTTGCTGCAGTGGGCATCTATGGCTATAAAAAAGTGTTCATTAAAAATATAATGGTGGTATTACATATCTACATATTTTGTACCTTAATTCTGGGTTTCAATAGCTAACACTAGTTATCAGTGAAAGCAAGATTTCTTGGACAAATTAAATATAAAGTAGGAATTTAGTATTTGCTTTGACTCACACAGTTGCAGTGGAATCACCTTAAGGGAGTAATAAAACATCCTCACCTGATAAATTCACACTCTTCCAAGTATTTCAAGCAGGATTTGAGAGGATCCTGGATCTGAAAATCAACTTTTTTCTCCAAATTCATAATCGCTGCCAATAAGGTCAAATTTGTATAACATTCCACTTGCTCAGGAGTGGAAGCAACTCCACTCGCCACAACCTGCAAAAAAGTTACATGGATCATTTTTGATACTTAGAAACTTATTAAAAGCTCAAACATTAAATCAATAGGTAAAAAGTTGTCGACGCAACTCATAACTTCAGCACCTCCCTACTTCAAATAGAAACAGTGAGAATATTCACAATTTTAACAACTTTGAAATAAATGATATTCACCTCAAAAACTGCCCTTTTCAAACTGGCCGAAAGTTTTGAACTTCTCCCACTGCCAAGGCAACTTTGAATTGGTGGAAGCTCAGAGTTTAAGAGCCTCTCCACCATGCTTTTTTCTTTCTCATGGCAAACAAGTATGCTTTCACCTACATTCAGGAAATAAAAGTGCTTGTATGAGGAAACTGTAGTTTTCACAGAAAAATTTAGCCAGAAAACAGTTCTATGTCAACAAAAAATAACAGGTACAATAAAATCACATGAGTCATTTCATGAGATACACAAAAGGCCATTTACTGAAGTTGAATTTAATTTGTAATTTAACATAGCTCTAAAACCTCAATTCCTTAAACCCAGGGGCAGTGTGGCCAGGGTGGGAAGGCGGGGATTTCCGCCCAGGCCCCGATTTTAACGTAAACAAAATAAGATGTCTATCGTATCGAAAGTTTTTCTGTCGTTTACATATAATTTGCAAACCTTTTGCCCTTGAAGACCTGAAATGTGTTTTAACACACAAATTTTTCCAGAATGGGGGAGGGGGAGTCACAAAAACTGAGCCCCTGAGCACCCACACCGCCCCTGCTTACACCATGGGTGGGCAAAGATGAAAAAAGGGCTATTTGAAACAATCCAGTCATAACTGAATACATAGATATGCATAGCAAACCATATATGTACATATTTTTTTTTTGGCCAAAACATGTCATTTAGAGCACCATTCACTAGCAGTATATTTAATGCTCCACAAGTACCTCAACATGTGGCAAGGTTAAATACTTAGGAACCCTGGTGCTCAAACTAAGTTATCACCTTTTTTGTTGGCTTTTGATGCACTTTCGTCAAGTCTCCCACTCACAGAGAAATACAATGTAACTTATTCCCTTTGAAGTCAATGAGTCTTCTACCTCACAATGGACTTAAAGTTATCTTTTTACGATGCAGCCATTGTGTGAAACCTCACATCACAGGAAAAAAACTACATTGGGTTTTAGATAGAAGTGTACTTAAAACAGTAAAGATCCAGTAATTTCACCAAATATACCACTTAATAATGTATATAATACCTGCTGTATCAACTCCCATTCGACCAGCTCGTCCAATCATCTGTTTATACGTCAGGATATCCACCAATTTCCCATGAAAGATAGGAGTCCTCACAATGACTCGTCTAGCTGGAAGATTTACACCAGAAGACAAAGTGGACGTAGCGACAAGAACTCGCAGAGCACCACAGCGAAATGATGACTCCAAGATGTCTCTCTCATCCATGGTCAGTCCTGATTATTTTCACGAGTAAAGAATCATTTGAAGTCCACATTAGATATTTTTTAAAGAAACTTTTGTTCAGGATAATTTATACAACACATGACACATTTATTCTAAGAACTGAGGGAACTATGTACCATATTATATTTAGGGATAATTTGAAAAATGTCTACCTTTTATCAGCAGACAAAAACCAACCTCTGGCTACCTAATACTCAAGTCACTGAATAAGGTGATTTTATTCAGGGTCGAAATTTCAGCAAATGGTGTGCATAAAATTATGCATCTCTTCTTTACCCATAGGGTACAGATAAATTCACTGACGAAAAGGTTAAATTTATGTTCTACATTTCATATTTAGGGCCTACTACATAATACCAAATGGTAGGCGATATTAATACATTCTTTGGGGCTAAATGAATTTTTAAAATATGTATTGCACAATAGACACAAAAATAGAAAAAATCTTGATTTGCTTTAGGTGACATCGGGGCCCAGGATGCTGGGGGCTTAACTTCATCACTTCACTGGGGCCATAAATCTTGTATACTGATTGATATATTGCGCATTCTTTTATAAGCTGACAGAACATATTAAGCACGTAAACAGCATTTAATATACTGAATGATTAACTCATTGATGTGAGTAAAAATATTTCTCGCCATGAAATATCAAATTACCCATTCTATGATTTTTCATACATACACTACAAACCCAAGCAGCCATCTGAGTCATGGAGTTTTCTGTAATTCTTCGATTCCAAGTCAAAATTTGACTCAGTTGCTAATGAACATTGATTAAACAATTTTGGTGGAAACAAAGAATAATTAATAGAAAGTCACATTATAACAAACAATCCATTTGACTGTGATACATATTTGGATTTATGACCCAGAAAACCATTGGCAAAAATGTAACACAATAAGCCCCAAATAAGACTTCTTGACTGCCTTTTATAACTTTTATTTTTTAAACATCCAAGGAAAATATCCTTCTCTACCTGCAACAATTTGCATTACCTGAACTATCTGCACCAACTGTTAGCCGATTAGGGATATTTAAAAATGTCAAAAACATTCAACTAATTTTTAAGAATTCCTTATGTCTCCTCCTCAGCTAACTCCACTCTCTCAATGTTCATCGCCAGAATATATTATATCTGATCATACTCAAACACAAACTTCAGAGTTAATACTCAAATCCATAATACCATTTCATGCTGCAAGCATACATCATATGACCTCTTGTCATCAACCATTTGCTTTGCATCCTGCACTACCAAGGGCTGTCTGTGCTGGCAACACTATGGGTGCAATATCAAAAGCTACATAGTGTGGAAAATGATGATACCATCAATCATGATGATGAAAATAACATAACTACCTCATCACACAATAACGCAAACAATCATGCTATGGTGTCATTTCATGTCAAATCAACGAGACCTTGACACCCACCAACTCAGATTTCCATGAAATTTGCTGTAGACATACAGTTTGATAGGAATAGTCACTAAATGAAATTTTAGCATCCTACTGTCAATAGTTTTTGGAATGTGGGTGATTGAAATTTGGGCATCGCCCCTATAGTGCCACAACATGCAACACATGTTGTTTTCACCCATAACTCAATTTCTATTACATAAAAAATCGTAAAAAAATTGCCTGGAGCTAAGAAGTCCAAACAGATCCCAGAAATATCATAAAATATGCCATACATGAAAAACTTCTGCAGAAAAAAAAATAAATTCGACAAAAAAATCCAACGTGCACCAATTTCAATTGACTGTATTCACAGCAAAAGGCAATGGGACTCCAGACTCATAGTTTTGTTTAAAATAATCCTTAATGTATGAGCTAGGTTCCTGTGAAAAAAAACTTATGAGTCCTGCATTGCTTTTAGTAGAAAAATGACTTATTCTTACTCGAGGGAAAAAATGGCATCTTTTTCAAGGGGCACACAATGCAAATGAAATTACATGATATAGAAGGGAGAAAATCATCTATTTTTGTGATGAAAACAATATTTGAGCATGCATCTTCACACCATAGTCAATGTTAATGGCTAGGAGAGAAGCATACACATAAGCAATTATGCAAATGTGCACCCTCTTACTATTAATTTTATGCGATCAGGTGTATTTGAGCTGAAGGACTTTTGAGTACAAAAAGAGAATTACACGAACTAGAACATTAATATGCAGTAAACTTCTTGTAATCTTGGGCCATAGTCCCATTTTGTTGCATTCAGAGATGAGATCTTACAATTAGCCATATCCTGCACGATGCTATCTCTTCCATTGCCAATAGTAAATTGAATGGCATGATTGAAATTGAAAAGGCAGCAGAGCCTACCAGCAAGTTTTTTTCTGCTTCCAGTTCCAGTCAAGTGCACTTCACTCTTATTCATAATATTCTGCCTGAGTGTTACCATGTGTGATATTCAGACAGCCCACAGCATATTCATGAAAATCTGAGTCGGTGGGTTTCATTTGGTTAAAATATTCATTGATTTGACATGGAATGACCGTATGGTATGTTTTAGACACTAACACAATTATATCGTAGCAACAATAACAATAATTTACATTAATGTAGCAACTAAAGAGCAGTACGATAAATTCAGAGGAAGTTGGACTTTCTAATTTCTTTTTCAATGCTTGTCCCTCTTTGTTTCAATGTAAATATTTGTACCTTTTTTAGCAAATTTTCCACCTCAACTTATACTTGAGTCACGGATTTTAGTCGATATTTTTCACCTGAAAATAAGACTAATAATCCGTTAATGGTTAATAAACGAAGTTAACATATTGCTTAACGATTTAACTTTTAAGTTAAATCCAAAGACTATTAACGGTGTTATTAACTTCCGTTAACTTTACTTCCGTTAACTTAATTCCGTTAATTTAAGTCCATTACTATTGTAAAAAGCCATCTGGATTGCGATGCGCACCACGCTCATGTGGTGGGCGGCGAACGAACGTAATGGCGTGAGTGAAGCATGGCGTGCATGTGAGCAAGAGCCCAATAGTTATTGCGTCGACAGGATTGTTCAATCGAGGGGCAATTTTGTTTTGAGATCGGTTATTGATTGGTTTTATTGTTTTTACTACATAATGGAAACTCAAAATCTGAAACTTGCTGAACTTGATATTGAAACCAGTAGTGATAGATACACTGGTTCTCAACAGAAGGAAAGTCAAAATCCTTAGCCATATTTAAGCCATTATGTTGCATTTAAATCTCGATCGGAAGGAAAACTGGTTTATGAATGCAAAATGTGTTTACCTAAAATTTACACAGTTAAGGCTAACATTTTCACCCTTAACAATCTGAAACAACACATGAAGAGAACGCATCCATCGAAATGCGTTCAATTTGAAGAAAAAGTAAAGGCGGGATCAACTCGTGGGCAAACTAAAACCAAGTCTAAGCCTTCTTCCACAGCTGTGGATTCTTCTTATGTCAATAGGACTGGCAATAGTTTTTTTTCACCATCTAATGGCAAAAAACTACGCCAGCAAAACATTGGTGAAACTTTTAGCATCGCAGCTACCGGCAGCGGAGTATCCCAAGGTAGAGTAGACTGATGCATCGTAAACTTTTTCGTTGCCAACATGATTCCACTAAATGCTGTAGAGTCAGATACATTTGAAAAACTGATTAAAACGTTGAAACCCAGCAAGAATTCAATCTCCAGGAGGACATTGGGTAGACGTATCGTCGATTTGCATGCTCAGTTGACGTAGCGTTTGATTACGTAAGTACTCTTTCAGCACAAATACAGGTACTTTTTTTAATAAATTTAAAGGAATAATATTTGTTCATAATTTGTCCTATTCTGATCTGATATTCAAAATAAGATCTCAGCGGTTTGTACGATTTTGAGTGAACGAGATAGGAAATTTGAAATTTTCCATCGTTACGTCGTGTCATACAAATCTAAATCAATAGTATACCGCCACTGTGGAATTAATTAGAAAATTTAGTTTTTTATTAGATTTTATCTATATATTTTAGAGTGCTTGGCAAAATTGATTGGGTTGCTACAACGGCTGACTGCTGGTCTGCTCATAACAAAAGTTACTTGGGCATGACTGTCCACTGGTTAGATCCTGACACCAGAGCAAGGATGCATGCAGTGCTAGCTTGTATCAGATTAAAAGGTGTTAATTCATATTATAACATAAATAACAAAACAATAGGTAGGTAGGGACAAATAAACAAAACAAGGCAACAAAAGGAATCGTAACGAGGGACGCGCGGAGAATAAGTGAGACGCGAGGTGTGAGAGTTAGAGGTGAGAAGCAGAATAAGAGTTCGGTTGGTAAAAGGCGAAAGAAGAAGAAATACATGATATAAAAGTGTGGAAATAGCAGCCGGTTTGTCAAAAAGTGACGGGAAGTGTTAAAGGAGCAGGTATAGGGAAGGAAAGCTGAAAGAAAGGAAAGCCGAGAGTAAGCCGCGGGGGAAATTGCGGCGGCAGCGTGAGACGGAGAAAGAAGGCACGGCAGCCGGAGAAAGAATTTTTCCGAGGGGACCACGAGAGTGGGGAAATAAAGGGAGACCAAGAACGATAAGTGCCACTTATAATAAATTGTAACCATTAGTAAATAGAAAAGAAGTTGAACATAATGTAAATTGGGCCCAATCCACTTGTTTAAAAATTAAAAGATAATTTCTAAAGCATAAATTTTGTATGTATTTACATTATCATATGATAATTAAAATAATTTGTAAGGTAACAACAACCAGAACAAGGTGAGGGTTACATTATTGGCGCCACAACGTGTCGGGCACGACTACTTGTCCAGATAGAGACCACGGGAAACCTGAGATAGAGTACGTAAATATAGGAACTCTCAAAATGGTAGGAGAGACTAAAAAATTTTACGAACTAAAAAAGGCGGATTTACAAAATATATTGAGGGATCGAGGATCAACAACAAAAGGGGCAAAATTCGAGTTGCAGGAACGTTTGAAATTGCTGTTAGAAAAGGAAGGCTTGGACGTAGAGACGTATGAATTTAGGATGGAGACGGAAGAGTTTAAAGAAAGTGAAATGCAGGCGCTGTTTAGGCAATGGAGAGAAGAACAGGAGATGCGTGATAAAAAATTAGAAGAAAGGGATAGACAATTGAGAGAAGAACGGGAGATGCGTGATAAGCAATTGATGAAAGAAAAAGAAGAACAGAGTAAATTAGTGAGGGAACAACAGGAAAGATTGTTGAAGGAAATGAAGCAAGAAATTAAAAATGGACAGGAAGATATGAGAAAGGGGCTGATGGAGGACATTCAAGAAGGCCTAATGAATTTTCGGTTGGAGTATCAAATGAAGTTGGAGGAGCAGGAAAGAAAAATTGGGGATACGCAGAGCTGGATGAAAGAAGAAATAAAAGATCTAGAAACAAAGATAGGGAAGAGTGACCAAGAGCTAGAACAGATCAGGGACGAGGTGCAGAAAAATAAGGGAGAATTGGAAAACGTGAATGTTCAAGTAGGCGAGAACGTTGGGCTGATCAAGCAGCTATCAATGAAGGCGACGCAGCGACTGAGCGATAAAATGGATGAAGATGTGCTAAAGGAGATAGCGAAGAAAGTGAAGGAGGACTACATTCGACCGCCCAATGGACCACCGATGACGGGAATGGTGCACCTGAAAACGCCGAGTTTCGACGGGAGAGAGGGCTCAAGGCCAATGAGGTACGTACTCGAATTAGAGGAATACCAGAGGATGTACCGGCTGTCGGAAACGGAGATGCTGCACGTCGCCAGGCAAGGGATGATTGGAAGAGCTGGAGATTGGTTCACCGCCACATCACACCTCTATAGCGACTTAGATACATTTAAAGAGCTCTTTCGTGCACAGTATTGGGACGACGAAAGACAGATGGAGATCAGGAGAACGTTGGACACAGGAAGCTACCGAAACACCGAGAATCAGACGAGGGTAGAGTATGCAACCGCGAAAATAAGTTCGGCGAAAGAATTGACACCACCAATAGCGGACGAGAACTTAGTATATCTTCTCAGGCAGCATTTTGAGACAGAAGTTAGCACGGGAATGATATCACACAACGTCAGGACGCTCCCGCAGCTGCTCACACTACTAGAGAGATATGATAGGGTCACGAGAGAAGAGAGGCGACCGGAAGCAGGACCACGGAGATGGGATAGCCGGGACCCACCTCAAAACCAAGGACACACGGGGCCGAGGAGATTAGAGGAGATGCATCCACCCGAGGCAACCAGACAACAGAAGTGGGAAAGTCAGCAGCCTCAGCAATATGGGAGACGTCCGTTCCGAAGGAGACAAGACGAAGGAAGACCATACGATACGCGGGGATACTACCCAAGGGACGAGCAACTAGGCGACCGACGGCAAGGCCGTAATGACATGACGGGATTTATTTCGGGACAAAGACACCCAATAAATACGATAGTGGTGGAAAATGGCGAGGGAGCAGACAGAAGAGGCAATACGGCGTCGGAAAACTAGTAGCAGCATGGCATCCACATGATCCCACGGTGTCAGAGGCCGAAGAAATCGAAATTAGGGACATACAAAGCGACAACTAAGTAAGAGGAACGTTCCACATAAGCAACTTCAAAAAAAAACAAATACAGTGAGGAAACGACCACAGAGATACACGACACCGGGAATAGCCACCTACTGAGGGAGAACGCGGGGTAGGCGGAGCTTGGACGGCGAGGGCAATGTAACACATTGTAGCTAAAAGATAAGCCGTGCGCCGCAGAAACGCGAGTAGTCGTATTAAAGCCAAGACATTGCTCATTTATTTACGCTAGCGGGGATAAACAGAGAAGCGGTGTTGTTCCACGATAGGAAGGGATACAAATATAACCACGATTTAGGGTTAATTATTTGCTGCCAATGGTTTTATTTCTTTTGTACCTGGTTCTGTAAAATTGATGTTTGTGATGTGGTATGAATGAGAAAAGTGAAATGGATGTGGCGTAAGAAGAATGGTGTACTATTGTAAACAAGTGGGGAATGTATTTTGAAGAAAGGGGGGAGTGAAATTGATGAAGCAAGTGGTATGAATGTGGTGAAGTGTGTTCCAGTGACATTTTGTATTTTGTGTTGTTTATTTGTTGGTTTCAGTTTGTTGTGTTGATTAGTTGAATGAGAAATTGAAGATGCCGAAATTTTGTGTCCGATCCATAGGATCGATGAGGCATACTGAGTTAATATATAATTGTGTGTTAATTTATGTTCAAAATATGAGAAGGGGAAGTTTAGAACCGAAGGCGATGGGGCTTCGGCAAAGTAAAAAAAAAATAATAATAATAATAATAGTTCAAATCAGCATCCGAAGGCTTTTAAAAGAATAAGTTTTCAATTATTTACAACATTTCTTTTAATGGGGCTAATATAACATAAATAACGTAACAATAGGTAGGTAGGGACAAATAAACAAAACAAGGCAACAAAAGGAATCGTAACGAGGGACGCGCGGAGAATAAGTGAGACGCGAGGTGTGAGAGTTAGAGGTGAGAAGCAGAATAAGAGTTCAGTTGGTAAAAGACGAAAGAAGAAGAAATGCATGATGTAAAAGTGTGGAAATAGCAGCCGGTTTGTCAAAAAGTGATGGGAAGTGTTAAAGGAGCAGGTATAGGGAAGGAAAGCTGAAAGAAAGGAAAGCCGAGAGTAAGCCGCGGGGGAAATTGCGGCGGCAGCGTGAGACGGAGAAAGAAGGCACGGCAGCCGGAGAAAGAATTTTTCCGAGAGGACCACGAGAGTGGGGAAATAAAGGGAGACCAAGAACGATAAGTGCCACTTATAATAAATTGTAACCATTAGTAAATAGAAAAGAAGTTGAACATAATGTAAATTGGGCCCAATCCACTTGTTTAAAAATTAAAAGATAATTTCTAAAGCATAAATTTTGTATGTATTTACATTATCATATGATAATTAAAATAATTTGTAAGGTAACAACAACCGGAACAAGGTGAGGGTTACAATATGATATACAAGGACAGGCAATGACAAATATCCACTATGAGTTTCATATTGAGAAAAAGGTAACCAGGTAAGTTGGCAAGAAATTATGGTATTAATTTTTAGTGCAGTTTTTTCTCAATACTGTTTTTAATTTCCCTGTTTCATTAAAAAGAAGAAATTATAGATAATTATAGCTTTTAAATTTTATTTTTAGAACAACTGACAATGGCAGCAACTTCGTGAAGGCCTTTATGCAATTTGGTACAGAGGCTGATGCATTGCCGGTCATGCCATCATCATCACCACATGTAAACTCCGAAACTGATATTGCTGTTTCTGTGCTCTTAGCTGAATCTGCAGACGAACAAGTGCTAGAGTGTATTTCGTTGGAAGGTGTTTTTGCTTCGCCTGAAGCTAGTAATACTATCGACAATGATGATGCTATACCGGAGAATTTCAATAATTTAGCAGTTCACATGAGATGTGCTGCTCACACGTTCAACTTAGTTGCAAGCAAAGATGCTGATGCTGCGCTACAAACATTTATTTTCAAAGCTCCATACAGAGCAGCCATGGCTAAAGCTTACACTCTTTGGAACCTACAGTCTCACAGCACAGTGGCAGCTGACAGCATTTATTCTGAATTGGAAAGAAGGCTGGTTCTTCCAAATACAACAAGATGGAACTCTATGTATGATGCTATTGTTGTCCTCAACACAATTTTGGAAACAAAAAGACCTGCTCTTCATAGAGTCATGAGTCACTTAAACGTTCAACCTTTCAATGATCAAGATGTGGTCATTATGAAGGAGTATGTGAAGGCAAATATTTATTCAATACTGTATTTCTATTTCATCAATCTCGTCGATTTCAACTACATAATTTTTTAAATTATATTTTCTCGCAGGTCATGTCACCACTGGCTAAGGCACTAGATCAAATTCAAGGAGAAGCTCCAGCTTATATCGTTACCCTCCTCCCGACAGTAGCTGCAACAGTGCTTAAATTGCAAGATTTAAAGTCCAGGGGTCATCTTGTGCACTGTACCGCTTTGGTCAATGCTTTATTAACTGGCATTGTAAAAACGTTTGGATCCCTTATGGAAGATGAAGAATGCCAACTGGCTGGGGCCTTTCACCCAAAGTTCCAGCTGTAATGGCTTGAAAAATATGACAGCAACAAGGTAGGAAATTTTAAAAAGTGTATGGAAGCAAAAGTAGAAGATGCTCTGAACCGAGAAAGAGACGCACAGGAAAAGGATAGCGTAAGCATTAGCGGAAGTAGCAGCAATGAAGAAGAAGGGGATGATTTTTTCAGAAATGTTACTCAGGCGAATGAGCAGTCTAATGGGCACAAATCTCTGAAAACAAAAGCTCAGAATTTGGTGAAAACCTGGCTGGATGCGAAGTCAAAAGACTCTCTTGCAAATGCTGCCTTTCTTGGCGAACCAGTTTTAATTAACCTATTTATTAAATATAACACTGCTATTCCCTCTAGTGCTGCAGTAGAACGTCTTTTTTCAACAGGAAAATGTATTTTACGGGACAACCGATCATCGCTATCGGATGATAATTTTCATATGTTAATATTCATGAAGGGAAATATGCACCTTATGAATGATGAAGAATAATGATCAATAAATAACAACTTGCTAATCTTATTATTTTTTATAAACCTTCCTAAACCAACCTTCGCTATTATGTCTACTTTGCTCTTCCTGACAGAGGTTAGAGAATGGCAAGTAAGCGGCCTGAGTTCCAGTAGGTAAGTAGTTTCCCACGTAACGAATGAATTGATAGGGATCGATTGTGTAATTTTCAATTCGAAACTTCCGTAGCGAAATTTCAGCTCGATCCGCATGCGAAATATGTTTGTCACTTGTTAATACATGAACGCATGCAAAAGGGGGCTTTATAGCTTACTTAGCTAGGGGGGCTTTAACTAGTGTTCCAATTACAATCTATGATGCACGTTACCGGCTGACTGTAGTTTCCATAATCAAATGCAAACAGCATCAGGTCTAACTGTACTAATGGAAATGGGATATTACTATGAAACCCAATGCCTAATACATATAATTCTACATTACCTAAGCTATGCTGTTTATTAAATAACGCTCATTAACATTAAAATAAATGTTAAGTACCATATAATACTAAAAATTACCTACAATCTCATATAGATTGTTAACTTTAATGGATAACTTTAACTTGCGTTAAATTTTCATCAAGATAACGATTTAACGATTAACGAAGTTAACTTTTCGAGTAGCTTTTAAAAGATTAACAAAGTTAATTTTCGATTTAACTTTGCCCAGCTATGTATGTATATATATGTATGTATGTATACATTTATAACTTCCTGAAATATCCTGGGCATGGTATCCTAATCCAATGCTGAGCATAGATTTCAAACAAACCAAAAGAAAATGATAGGGTACATCTCTACTTAAGAACACGTGAAGCATTCTTCATATAATATCACTAGCTAGGCAACAATGTATATAATTGTGACAAGGAGGTCGGTCACTGTACAGAAAACTGAAAGAAATTGTATCTTTTTCACAAGCATTAAAGATGCTTAGATGCAAGCATAAACAAAAATAAAATGAAATCAGAGAGTAATGAGAAATAAGCACATACGTAGGTTTTCTGGATAAGGGATCAAATTGGCTAAAGTGACCACTTCATTATTTGATGTGAAACAGTATGATGCTCCCAAAAAATTTACACAAGACCATGTTTGGAATTTTCAAATACACCAAGGAAATTCTCCAAGCCATTACTGAATCAGCGAAAAATAGAGGAGAATTCCTGGATTATACAAGGAGGTAACAATATTAAGGAGTTATCCTAGTTTTCACGATAATCAAGTCGAGAGGGTATCAGGAACTTAGGAAAATACTTACCTGCGTGATGGAAAGCCACACCAAGCAAAACTGTCTTGGCCAGAATTGGATCTAGGCCAGCTGGAGACCTTTTCAATTTATCAATCACTTCTGACAGTGGAGACTTATTTAACTCCTGAATGAACTTCTCAACTAACACCCTTCCTTCCTCGGAAACAGAAACAGATGAAGTGCCTAGGAAAAAATAGATTAAAGGTCATAAACTGCCCAAATTGTGAAAAAACATACATCTACCCATGACCAACAGAATTCTAAATCTTTGATCAGGGGTTAAAAAAACTATGCTAATGACAAAAAATTTCAATTGCTCCTCACCAATATAAAAAAAATCTTTGGCGATGCTTTCCGCCAACTTCTCACACCAATTTTTAGTGGGACAGAAAATTAGGACAGAAAAACCTTGAGCTATGGTTTCCAAGCAGAGAAATGTGACATCATCCGCATCTCCCTGTCCAACATTTGAAGGAAATGTAAATTAAAATTTGTCAAAGGACATGATTCAGCAAATAAATACAATAAAAAAGGTAGTTACTTTAATTGGTAATCCTAAGTCAACCTTACAGACTTCTTTCATCTTGTTATCATAAATTGTTTTCCCTAATTTGATGAGCTCTCTGAGAGGGACTGGTCGAAAACTGGTCTGATAGAGGTCTGCTTGAAGCCAATTTGCTAACAGCTCCAGGTTAGGCAGTGTTGCTGACATGCCAACAATCTGTATTTTTAATTTTTCCCTGGGAAAGAAAAAATATTATTATTTCTCCTTCAAAAATTGAATAAATATGTAATGATAACTCAATTTACAAACTCCACTCCTTCTTGTCTGCAGTTCATACCTCAAAAATTTCATATCTCTTGACCTAGTTTTCCATACAACTTATGCACAATCAATTTATCCATTCCCAGATTAAGAAAAAATTGAAAAGAATTAAAAATGCATATGTGTCACTTGAAGTGGACATATTTTACAATAGTGTAGCCTGAATCGAGTCATGCGATGCTTTGTGAAAAAGTGAAATTCTTAAAGAAAACTTAAACGATGTATTATTCACACAAGATTATATCATCATCTAAGGCTTTGGGATCGGAATTGTTAAATGAAATTGTACCGTTTAATCTGTCCCCATTTTATCATGTATCTCTCCCACCTTTCAAAAGCATTCCTCCATCATCCTGACCTTCAACATGTTCCTTATTCCTACTTAATCATACCCTCTAACCTACCCCAACCACTCCTGCAGTACCCTCTCTCCCTCTTTGTCAATATATTTATGGGCTCACCACTGTGAGAATGTCAGAGTACCCTTGAGAATGACACGAGTGTCGAAATCGGTAGGGTTTAGTATTTAATCAATTGTGTGAAAAATATTTTGTTTAAGTTTTCTTTAAGAGTGTAGCCTACATCTAATAGTCAGTGATACAGTATGTATTCAGAAAGGATCACAGTTCAGATCTCAAGAATAAGGATGCATATAGAAGCCAATACGAGTATGAAAAAAATCTAAAATCAAAAAGTTTGAATGTCGAGCAAGTTGAAGTAACACTGTACCAAAACACAATTTTGCTACATAAAATAAATCTGGCAACACAGCAAGAACTCAAAAAGCTATTTCTGCATCAATGGATATTCGCCACTACCCACTCAGTGAAATTGTGCTAGTGGCAGTAGCCTGACTGCTAACATGCTGGCCTGGCATCATAAAAGTCACTGGAAGGAATCCTGCCTCATGTTTGGTTAAACATTTATTTATCTTTATTTTCCCGGAGATCTGGTACATAAATATGAACAAGATATAGGGAACGTCATATTCATACATACATTATACACACTTAAATGTTTGAACACACAGCATCATTGAGGTATTCCTCAATGGAATAGAACAAATGAGTTTGTAAATATATTTTCAATACAGATTTGAAAGCATTGATGATCTTTATTTCTTTTACACACAGTGGTAATTTATTGAACAACTTTGTTCGTACATAATTGATGCGGATGTCATTTTTTGTCCTTGTGTCGTGATGGTGGAAAACACTATTCACATCAAAATTACCAATATTGTTCTTCACACGCATAATAGTCAAAAATATATATATGCATGGTATGGGAAGAAGGTTCAGGCCCTTAAATATCGGTTTACTGGGGGGTCTATTACACTTATGGGCAATGATTCTTACATTACAGTTGCATGGTGGGAAGATCCTCAAAACAATATGCTAAAAATTATTAGAGAGTAAAATTCACCATATTATATGGATAGCAACACATCCACACTCACTGACTTCCTTATGCTTCTAATCAGGAAGATTATCATTACTTTAAGAGTTTGTCCTCAAATTTGGTACTTAGATTGGAAAGTTTGATATCTTTAGCTGTTGGAATACCTGAAACTCAAGTCTCATACTACTCGCTGACGTTTCTTGATGACTCAATGATGACTTCTCGGGCTTCCCACCAGGTGAATGTCTTCACTATGGCCAATGATTCAACATGAGACTATCCTATCATTATCAGGGCTGCAGATGATATGAACCATCATCAAGCCTGTACATCTGATGACAACTGAAAAGTCTCCAGTCAAAACATCAGCCAGAATGAAGAGCCTCACCCCGTAGGAAGCCTGAGAAGAGTTTGCCAGGATAATTCACCAAGAAAGCATTTGATCTTTCTCATTACTATTCATTGTAACTGTCAAAACAAAAAGTGAAAAGCTTTGTTTTTTAATACAAAAATGGATAAACTGTAAGTAAGCCATCACATTATGCATTACTTCAGCTAAAACATCTGACCTTAAAAATACAGGAATCTTATAATACCCAAGTGGATAAGGTCATCCTGAAAAAAACCATTCGCCTTCAACAAAACATGAACCCAGGTCTCCAAAACACTGGTCGGTAAGCCAGATATAGGTACTACCGAGCCATTTTCATTCAAGGTGAATTCCTAAGGGTACTAAAGCAAGCTAGTTGAACTGGACAAAACACTACATTGACAGTTGGGAGATCTGAATTCCAAACTCAGTGAGTAAATGAATTTATTTATAAGATATATTACCAAATTTCCAAAATTTGGTAATATATCTTACAGAAGGCTGAAGCAGTATCCATTTGCATCATTTTTACAATGAACAAAATTTAGCATTGAATTACTTTGGAAGCTTCACTTATATTTAAATTGCTCAAGGAAAAATGCATATCTAATAGATTCAAGGCATACATACAGTTAAATGCTCATACCCAGTTCTACTGGTGGCTAGCCTCGCTTTCTCTGATCAGTGATATGTACTAGAAGAATCTAGAAATAGTGAACATCTCCAGTCTATTCTAGAATTTCAAATCCTCTCCAGCCTGATAAACATGACCTTAAGCTCACATACAAAATATTTAGAATAAAATGTACACAACACTCTCATAATGATCACTGAAAACCAGGGGACAAGGAATGCCTCATAATCAGTCAGATGAATAATAATAATAATGGTTTTCATTTGCCCAAAGATCAAGGTACATTTGTCCGATGATATAAGGCACGTCAAAGTTACATTAACAATACATATTAAAACAGTCAATTTCAGTCCTAACGTATATGTAATCACAAATAGTTAACATCCAATACACAAAATACACAAAAAAAAAGACATTGAAAATCCTTCAAGTCCTTCCTTTACGAATAAAAGTATTCCTCCAAAGAATAATAAGACCCTTGAAGAAGCAACCTTTTTAATTGTATTTTGAAGGTATTATAATTTTTAATATTTTTTATTTTAGGAGGAAGTTTGTTGTACAGTCGTATCCCCATTTCCCTGGGGGCAAATTTGTTTAGGTTTGTTCTTATATTTGTGTAGTGTATATCGTGTTTGCATCTTGTGTGGTGGGAGTGATGGTCACTATTAACCTTTATCTTACGAGGTTTTTCGCCGGCTGTATATCTAGACTACCGAGGTTTTTTAAACTTTCTGCCACTAAAACGTAGTGTTTTAGAAAAAAAATTATTACAAGAAAAGTATTTGTTTTATCACAATAAAATAAAAAGTGCCCTATAGAGTTTTTACAGGGCTTTCATGAGATTTAATTTTATAGGGATAGTAAATATAACAATATTTTAAATCATAGTTTAATTTTTGTTTATGTAAAAAAATTTAAATTATTTTCAACTGTGAAGGATATTTTGGCAAAAGAACGAGCAATCCCTCTACAAAAATGGTGTAACACAATGTCCTTAGTTCAATTTAAAGTTTTCAAGTAATGGAATGGTATATAACCATAAAAAAATGGAAAATATCCAAAGTATGACAACTGCCTTTTTCCGAGAGTCTCCGTTTTTCTCTTCCAAACACTATGAAAGACAAATTTTTCACCCTAATACTTATGTGTTTTTTTCATTATAAATATTTATTTGAATTGATTAATTAATTTTCCGTCTGCTGTGCTTGTTTTATTCCTTCCTTTTAGACAATATTTTACCGGATTATCGATCTAATTACGTTCAAACTCATGTTGCGTAGTAATGTTATTTTCGTGTTCCGAAAGTCTAAGAAAATTTCAACATAGAAAAAAATGTTTGTATCTACATTATGGATATAACTCCTACGCGCAGTAACCAAGCAATAGATGCGACATAAATTGATTGTTTTTAGCCATTGATGGACCACTTCTAGCTCACTTTAGCGGACCGTTCCAATTGTGTCAGAAGTGAAAAACCGCAGTCGGTGTTTTGTGCTGAGCGGTGCTGTAGTAGCTGATGCTGTAGTAACTCACTATAACCCTTTATTTTTAGAGACCATGTCTCCAAAAAGAAAGGGTTAGAGTGAGGGAAAATATTCTTGATAAAGAAGGGGGAAGAGATAGGTGGAGGATGGGAGGGGGAGGTAGGGGTAATTGAGAGATATGAAGAAGTGAGACGGAGGGAGAGAGATGGAGGCTCAAGGTACTGCAGAGGGTTGATGATAAAACCTAGTACGTACGGCAATATTTTTTATATTTTTGATACGAAAACATGAGTGCACCTTGCATAAGGAAAATTACTGTAGATCAAAAACGTAAATAGCAACTTTGGTAATAAAACCCATATTTATGAGATGTCATGTAAATTTCGTAAATACCTGCACATTTTCCTTCGAACTGAATATTATCATAGTGATGTCGGCCAGCTACGCATTTCATATACTGAAAATTGTGCGATAGATCATGAAAAAAACGTCTACACACAGCCCAACTTCACATTCCGGGCACCAAAGTTGTGTTTCTTAGAAATATACTGATGAAAAATGACTCGTCCTTTGAACGAAACAATCACCTCGCTCCCAAATAATTTTGTTTCCAAAAAATAATTTAACAAAATCGAGGAGACTATTCTCTATCGTGAGTGGTGCTCGATTTTTATCTAATCCATCCGGTGAGCGCATGCTCTGCTTGAAATTCCGTAACGGTAAACACCAGGAGGGCTCTACATCCGTGTCACTGTCTCCATCACAACTGCTCTCTGTCAGAATTTCTATATCTTCCTCTTATTCCAGAAGTTTACTTGCAAAAGCCATATTGCTAGAACTACGATATTACTAATAATAGTCTCAAAAATACTCATGCCACAGCCTACAACACGCTTGAACGATAAGTTTCAGGAGAGACTTCTCACCGAGCCAGTCCGCGATGATATGAAAATGTTAGTCAACAAATTTTCAGACGGGTAGGACTTCGAAGTGTGTATGCAGAAAGGCTCGTATGCTATCAAAGGCATCATTCAACATCCTGTTATCTTGATTTGTGCTCACGTAAAGATTCCCTTTCCTCCTTACCAGCGAGATAAGCAAACTCGAACAAAGAGGATGAGTCATTCACAGGACAGATGGTCCAGCGGAACCTAGTACGCGTATGGAGATAAGGAAAAAACCTCTCATGAAAGTAAGATGCTCCTATCGTTGAGTGCTTTCTGAGAAGATAAGGATATAATTGGGCTATATATCCTCTGCTGTCATGGCAAAAGGATGAAGTTTCCTGGTCTCACACCAAGTAAACAAACCTAGAGTAAGGAGATGTATCATTTAGGCGAAAGATGGTCGAATAAAATCACATTATCTTGTCATAACAAAGAAAAAATTCTCAGATAATAGGACCTTCTACATTCTGAATGCTTCTCTTATAGAAATATATATCTTTGTGTGGGCTATAACTTCATTTGTACTGAGGAAAGTATTCGGTTCCCTTCTCATACAAACAGCAAGCAAACCTTGTTTACGGGAGTTGGATTCGTCATGTTATATTACGTCAAACAACATATAATACCGTGAGATATCCAAAGAAAAAAATTCAGATGGAAGAAAGATGTATTCTTAGTCAAATGACGCCAAAAAAATATGACTTTCTATCATTTGACAGTCCCAGGGACCTTGAGAGTGAAAGGAGGATGCAGTGTGCCATATGAACACGCTCGGCAGTCTAGCGATATTTTTTTTGTGCCGGAGAGTCACGCTCGGTAGATAAAGGTTAAGGAGGAAGCTGCCAATATTCGATTTGATGTTCAAAACTGCGATCATTATGTAAATCCAAGGAAGTGGTAGAAGTCTCAGCTCCTTGAATAAGGGTCTGCATGAATAGCTTTAGGGTTTTTGGGCTATGATTCTGACAGCCTTTTTTTGAAGTCTGAAAATGCGCAATGAGTTATGAGAGGAACCCCAAAAAATGATGCTGTTTAGGATATGGGAATAAAATTCCCCGTAGTACAGACTAAGGAGTGTGTCCTTTCTTACTGTACCACTAAGTTGTCTCAGTAAATAACATGTGGAACTTAATTTATGACCTAGTAGATCAGTATGTTGGGTCCAAGAAAAATAATATTTCCATTGGGACAAGCATGATCATATTTAATATCAAGAAGTTGGGACATAGGGACCATTGAGCCACAAAATTCACCAAAAACAGTACAACATTCATTTTGTACAGGCCAGGACAAGAAAATGAAACAAAACAAAACTCAAGCCAACTTATAAATAAATATGTATAAATATGCAGACAAGAATGCATGAACCCCAAAATAGTCACTGCTAAACCATTTTGTAATCCCTGAGATGAAACTATATGTACATACAACACACACTCTTGCTACACTCGGGAATAGAGAATTTTTAAATAATGATATGAAGTTCATAATTATACTTACCGAAAGCACATGTACCTAATCTTAGTGAGCAATAACTCCAATAAGTAACCACGAGATGAGTCACCCAAAAGATGCAGTTCATCCACCACAACAATTCCTAAAGTACTAAGGTTTCCATCTTCCATTAGTCTAAAAAATAAACCAGAGCACATGTTAAGGCTAATTAATAAGGCTAAACTACAACATTGGAGACAAAATAATTTTATCAAGATGATCTCACCGAATGATTAAACTGTTTGCCTTCTCTATAGTACATATGGCAACATCTGTTTGATGAAAGCCACCAACAGGGCTGTAACCTCCCATAAAACCCTCCACACGAATTCCAGTGCCTTCCATTAGCTCCTGAAAAATTGTCTTAGATGCTCAGATTCATGTATGTACATAAAGTCAAAACATTTTTTTAAATTTATTATAACACTTTCCCAAAGTGCATAATCACTGAGATGTAAGAACATATACTGCAAGCAACTACACATAATCAGTGGTGTACCGACGGGGGGGTTAGGGTTTAGACCCCCCCCCCCCCCCCAAAATATGTTTACCTGAATTTTTTTTCATTCGCTTACCTGAACTAGCAATAATTTAGAATTTTGCTTATTAGGCTGAAAAATATACAGTAAAACCCCCATACAACGAACACCCATACAGCGAAATTTTAAGGAAAACTCCCTATTTCGAAGTCATTGGCCCGGTCCCGGACCCTTCCAATGGACAATACACGCAAAAAAACCTCCCGTAACGAACCTCTCTAACTACGAAAACTCCGTACATCGAAGTCTGCGCTTGGGCCCAAAACAAGAAAAGTGCCCCTCTAGAACGAATTATTGAGAAAAAAAACGTAGCATTCTTCATTTACAGGTAATTTTTCCATAGACATTTATGTAATGAGCAGGAAGTTGAACCGCAGCGGAGAGTACCGCGTCTTAACCCTTCCGCTCCGGGCTTCGAAAATGTTTACATCCGAGACCTACAGAGCAGAGGGCATGAAGGAAACTTGACGCTCTCGCTCCGTGAAGGCTCGTTTACACGTTTATTATGGTGGGAACCAGCAACTCTGATGGTTCCCACAATAAAAAACATGTAAGGGAAGCCAAAGCTCCGCTCCGCGTTAGCTGAGCCGGGTGATAGTTGGGTGGATGAGTAATGCACCAAGAGGGGAGGGGGAATACCAGTCAGTTCCAGCCGGCCAGACGTAACCCAATACAGAAAAATACTCTGAAAAGATCAGATCAGGGGGGCTATTCTCCACTCTCACTCATCCGCCCCACCTCTTTTGCGAAGGTGCAGGTGGTGAGGATGGAGCTCAATTTTCCCTTTTTAAATCGTATCAGATTACTTTCCCATATTGGGTTACATTCCCAGGACCCCTGAATGGGAGGAGCTCCATGGTTTCAAATTACCTTTCGGTATCCGATTTTATTTTGGGAGAGGCCGTCGGCGATAAATTTTTTCATATTTATTTTCTTTGTTTTTCCTTCGTGGAATTATATGTTAAAATTTAATCTTTACTTTTCTATTCAAAGTGTTTTTTAATGAGTGGAAATATTTTTTTCGCGAATACCAATGGGCTTATTTTTTTTCTTTCCCGCGAAGTCAACGTAATTTCTTTGTTTCCCCATTCTTTCAGCACGCAAACTTCATTTGTTCCTTCATTTGCAAGACCTCCTGTTGATATTATAATTATAAAATAGTCTAAATAATTGTTACATCATTATTTATAAGACCCACGATCAAAGATCCCCGTTTTCTTGTATTGTTGTGCTTTGAAAAAAGGAGGGGAAAATGTGATCGGCTTATCTACTAATTTCTGTAATCGAATCACCATTTCGCGATCTAAAGACGTACAAATAAATACATTGTAATAAGGCTCGTGTTTCAAATGGCGAGTGACCACTTGCAGATTATTTTCATTATTGTATAATTATGATATCAACAGGAGGTCTTGCAAATGAAGGAACAAATCAAGTTTGCGTGGTGAAAGAATGGGGAAACAAAGAAATTTTGCGGGAAAGAAAAAAAAATAAGTCCTATGTTATTCGCAAAAGAAAAATATTTCCACTCGTTAAAAAAAACTTTGAATAGAAAAGTAAAAATTAGATTTTAACAGAATTCCAGAAAGGAAAAACAAAGAAAGTAAGCATGAAAAATTTGTCGCCGACGGGAATCGAACATGGTCCCTCTGCACCGCAGCCCCTTACGCTAATCAATGGACCACACCCTTGATGCCGTAGGCTGATAAATAGGGATTTTATAACATCTATATATGTTTAAACGCCTTTTTTCGTTAACTATTGGATTTATACGCCCATATGTGGAGTGATTCGTGAAAAGCATTCGGAGTTCTATATGCATACGAATTTTCATCGAGATCTGCGACCCGTTTATCGGACACTCCCCTCGTTAGGAGGGCGAAGTATTCAAAACTTCATTGGTTGGTGTTCAACCAATGAGAGCCAATTTTATCTACTCTGTCCCCATCCCAAAGGAAAATCTAGAGTAACCTCTCTTCTCTATCCAAATATTGCTATTGCCGTCTTAACCTTGATGGATGTGGTCTGTTAACCGGCAAGTTTGCTCGAGATCGCCCTAATATTTGCTCGATTGCTTGAGGATACCTTTTTTCCCAGAAATCGCAGCCAAAAATGAGGGTGCGCCTCTGACACGAATTTTTTATCTGCCAGCCTTCGATCCTTGGTCACGATATGAGCGGTGGGCTGCAGAGAAATAACGCGGCAGGGTGGTAGTGGCCACGAAACGAGCAGTGATTCGTCCTAAGATAAGTTCAGAATCTGAAATGGCAGTACATACTGTCAGAAGACAGAACGTTCTCGGCCGACATTTTACCACAGAATGAGAAGAACGGCACAAGAAATATTTATTATCTGGGATTGGTGGCGAGCGGCACCTATGCCACTCACGTCTATCATGGCTGGGTTCGAGTGTGGTCCATGTCAAACATTAGGAACATAAAACTCATCGTTGCCACTCTATCGCTTGCCTACCACCGCTCGTATCGTGGCCGCGGCTCGCGCCGCTCGTATCGTGCCCGAGGCAAGTCCCTCGAGAGCTGAGTGACCTTGGTGCTTAGCGTGAGTCATCAAGGGGAGGGTATCATTCGCTCGCTTGTTTACGGGGGATGCAGTTGCCTAATAACTTTAAAAACTTGTTGTTTGACAAGGCAAGCGTGTGGGGTGCAATTGGGGGACAGCGATTGGCCGCGCGACAAGTGCAAGCACTGGAATTTTCCACCCCCCTAACTTTCTCATTTTCTGTCACCAGACAACTTTGAGTGACTGTATGCACCTGCCTTAAGCTCAACTGAGAGAATTCTGTGACTATTAACATTTGTGCATGCGTCAATATAGGTCAGTGTTGTTCCAAAATGAACAAGGGCAAAAAGTTGTGGTCTTTCACGGTAGTTGAAAAAATTAAAGCGCTTTAAGTCATCAAAGACGCTGAGGATGTAGGAAACCGCGCTGCCGGACTAAGGCATGATGTGCCGGAATCGTGCATTAGAAGATGGAGGAAGGATAAGGTTGCACTATTCATACCAATAGGTACAGAATGTCTTTTCGGGGAAAATCTACGAGCTGTGACAGGACATGCGCGCGCGTGCCACCGTACTGCGACGCCCGTCTCACTAGTAAGTCAGCCGTTTTTATGTATGTACCTAAATCATGATTTGTTTATTTTGTCATTCATTGAAGATTTTTGTTGGACCATATTGAAATATTAACTGCTTTAAATTCCATAGACAGTTATGATTTCTTTCAAAGTTTGACTTTTTTCAAGTTTTGATGTCGTATCTACGCCTTATCGTTCGTTTTTTACGCGGCTGACGCTGGGGTATTTTGAATTTAACGTGTTTGCATTCCCACTCGTCATCGTTTACAGCAAAATATAATTTGTAAAAGTTAACCACGTTTTAAAAGGCGACCTACAGCGACTATGACTTGTGCATTAGGAAAATGGTGGGGGGATTCGGATTTATAAATCAGAGCTCGGTGCGACTGTCCGCACTTACCAACTAAACACGAATTGTAGCGAGGTCGGATTTGTTTTGTTTTAATGAATATCAATTACTCCACACATTCCAAAGGACAATAAACAATGCAAGCATTGTAGGGACTAGGCTACAAGTGAAAACTTGCCTCCGAGGTCCATACATGCTTATGGAAAATGCCGCGTAAATTATAAGAGAATATCGCTAGCGGCTTTGATAATGGCTGAAAATTCGAAGTTAGTCCCGC
Source organism: Pyrrhosoma nymphula (assembly GCA_963573305.1). Lineage (NCBI taxonomy): Eukaryota > Metazoa > Arthropoda > Insecta > Odonata > Coenagrionidae > Pyrrhosoma > Pyrrhosoma nymphula. The sequence goes on along the minus strand of OY754333.1, from coordinate 98,143,283 downwards.
AACACCTCGCAATAGGAAAAAAAAGCCTCAAATTTTTTTCTTCAACTTCGACGCATAAAAAGAGGGGTGCGACTCTTACACGCGTTAACGGCATCGTCAATGCATTATCATCTGAGATTGCCATTGTGACCTCAATGCATTGCCGACTGCCACGTTTTTACTCATGGTAACTAACTCATCCCACCTATATTCCATCGTCGTTTATCGATATCTAGTATATCCTGGTCACGAACATAGATATTTACCGGTATTTCAATGGGATTCCAACAGTGCGTTTCATTTCGGAAGTATAAATGGGAATATGCCCTCCTTCAAGCAAAATTGTTGCATAAAACTGCCATTTGATATTGACTTAAATTATTGCACTCTAAGAATAATATAGACTAGATACTCAGAAAAATTATGGAGCACTTTAAATATACGTAATCCTTAGGCATTAATTTTGGCGCTCCTTTACTTTCAGACCGTAACTAAAGTAAGCGATGATTTTAGAGCAGAATCGACGAAAAAAACAATAATTGCAATTAGAAATACGCAGATTGAAAATAACGCGGTGATAGCCACGGTATTTGATGGTAAACAATAAAAATTGTTTATCGTCACTTTTGGTGAATTGGTTTTAATGGTGAATAAAGCAATATTGAGATATTTACTCGACTTGCATCGTAAAGCACGCGGAACACTTGGATGCCCCTGCGGAGACGCAACCCGCACACCACCTCCATACATCGAAAACCCCCTACATCGAAGTAATTTTTCTGGTCCCAACAAATTCGTTGTATGGGGGTTTTACTGTATGTACAAGTTGAATTGTCTTCACAAAAAGACAAAGTGAATAAAATTATTGTTTTAGTTAATAATAATATTAATAATATATTTTTAATTATAAAATATATATTTTAAAATATAAATATTATTATTATTAATAAAAAATATTATTTTTTTGTTACCAATAATATAAATATAATTATATGATGATGCACATTAATATTAACGAACCCCCCCAAGAAGGAAATCCTGCATATGCCACTCACATAATATACATTTAACCTACTTGTGCACAAGTAGGGAAAAGATTGATAGTCTCTATTGAAAGACTTGAGGCAATAACAATCAATTTTAATATGGCTCTAGCAACAGGGCAGATTCTGAGGTAGGCTTGTATGTATTACACTATTATTAATCCTTCAGCTGAGCTAGGCTTGTTTTTCAACTGCCATTGCATATAGGAGAAAAGTTATGGGAGATATCTCCCCAGGCAGGGCAAACAGGGTTTTAGCAGGTACAGAAGAAACCAAATCGCATGTCACCTAAATAGTTAACCCATTTTTGAAGGGATTGTTATTGGCTCAAATCAGGCCTGCCACGATGGAAACACTGGCTCCCTAACAGTCACCAAAGTTAAGCATCAATGGGCTCTCCTCGAATTTGGAGGAGATCCTCCTATCCATCCAAGTGCTGTTGCCCCTGTCAGCAAGTGGTAGATGTGTATGTGCAAAATGACCTAAGCCATCAAAGCATGTTAAACTAAAACACAAATAATATTACCATTTTTAAGGAAGATCCCCAGTCCCAACAATGGGTGAAAGGGCAGCGGGCAAAGTGTGGGTCTATTTCTCAGTGGGCATTTAATAAACAGGCCCTGGATATATAAAGATGTGCCCGAGCGTTTCGTGGGCTCATTTTTCATGTTCGGCAGTGGTGACAGCAGTCTATTCTCCGAAACACCACATTTCACACCTCTACCAACAATCTCCCTCATTTCCTTACTTCCCCGAAGGTATCCACTTATCAAAGGAAGGCATTTCTTTATAAAATTAACTTAATCGAATCATGCCTTCTCCATTACCTCTTCCTGGTAAAGAATTTCAGTCTGGAAAAAATTAATCGAAGTGTTGAAGAAATTAGGGTTTGACTGAAGGGACAGATGTCTCATTCAGAATCTCTGTATCAACCAGTCAGCACAGGCCAGCGTAGCCAATGAAGAATTGGGATGGGCCGTGTTAGGGAGTAAGGCAGGGGTTCTCAATATCACCATCGCTTTTTAACGAGTATTCAAAATAAATGGTGAGGGAGGCATGGGAGGATATGGAGGTGGGAATAAAGGTAGCAGGTGATCTGATGTAGTCAGTGAGATTTGGAGATGATCAGGAGTTGGTATGCCAGTCAGCCAAGGGGCTACAGTCAATTATGAATGCATTAGAGGTGCAGTGCGAAAGGTATGGGGTGAAGATAAATCACAAGGAAATGAAAGTGATTAGATTTTCTAGAAGTAAGAAGGCGGGGCTGAATATAAGGGTGGGAGGGCACAGAATAGAGCAGGTTGAGCAGTTTACATATCTGGGTAGTATGTATTTTGGAGGGAAATGGCTTTAGTGGTAGGGACATCAGATGTAGAATTGTCCTGGCCAAAGAAAGATTTCAAAGAGAAAGGAATTAATGAAGACGGATCTGAGAGGAAACTTAAAGAAAAGAATGGTGGAAACCCTAATATACAGCGTGGCACTTTATGGATCAGAAACTTGGTCATTGCAAAGGGTGAGCTTAGTGGCGAGGAAGATGAATGAGGAAGTATTGGCTACGGTGGGAGGGGAAAGAAAGTTAGTGGCGGAGGTGCAGAGAAGGCAGAAAGGATGGAGGAGTGAGAGGCGAGGGCATGTCGCAGAGAGCGATAAAGGGGAGAATACTGGGGAAGTGTGGAAGAGGATAGGAATTCTAGAGAAAATAAGAAGACCAATTTTGAGGATACTGAGACCGTCCAAAGTATTACCTTTACAGAGTAGCTCGCAAGTGCATACAAGAGTGAAATTCTCCAGATGAAAAATCATTCGCCTTGATCAAGACTTGAACCCAGACCCCTTCATATCGTTATCGAGTTCTTTAGCCAGTTAAGCTACCGAGGCATCCTTCTCCCCTGAGGATTTTTAGGGCTTTACAGCATCTTTGAATTTCGAAAATAAGAACAGTTAAGAAGAATTTAAAAAAACGACACGATGGTGAGCAATCTACAGGAAGGAAAGTGAGATGATGTACCCAAAACTGGGATGTAAGGATAAGGACTGTCCACAAACCTACAAATTAGCAATCAGAATCTCCACATGAATGAAAGCTTTAAAAGTGCAGGAAGTGAAGCTAGGAGTCAGAAATAGGACTTAGTTCAGCATACGTAGACAGCATACATGCAATGCTCAATGTCTCGGTCAGAAATTAATGATTCGCCCTATATCAGCTAATAGGGATGGTTAGCGGCTAAGGTCACAATGGGGTGGAAGAACTTGGTGTATTGGTGATTGGTAAGCCATGGAGGAGAGGAAATGGGGGAAGGAAGAGTATTATGCTACGTCCCTAAGGGGAGGTAGCAATTAGGGTAAAATAAGCTAGGGGTTCGTGCTAGTGTGGTGTCTAGAATAATGGCTTCTCATCATGGAGAGTACCCTGGTTCAAATTTTGGAAGATATTTTTAGTGGAACCCCAATCCCTACTTGGATGCCATGAGGAGAGCACGTCAAGTTTAGTAGTCCATCCGTTTCATACAATGTTATGTTTCAACTGATGACTTCTCCACGCCTTTCGTTTAAGGTAGACTAATGCTGACAACCCATTTCTCTCCACCCTTCCTCCAATCCCAAAATGTTCCTACCCTTACCATTTTACCCACCTACCCTTTATGCTCCAAATGACCACAATTCAACTCCCCCATTAACCAACCATGCCACAAGTTCAAAACTATTGCCTTAAACTTAAAAGCCTAATTTAAAATATTCAAATAAACTCAGATTTACTGGTTAAGTGTTCCTCATTATTACAAAATTAAAATTGGGGAGGTGGTTATGACTGGTCCCAAAACTTTCCCGGAACTCATGATTTCACCTAGTAACTAGATTCTGAGATATGATGGTAGCAAGGAACGCGTTTACCTCACTGATGAAAACACCAGCCAAAAATTTTGATGACAATAAGATTCATGAATATCGATAGTGCCTACCGACAAATGAAAGAGATAATAGCAGTGAAAGGAAGACTGCCTCCAAAATGAAGATAAAAAGATTTAAATATCAGGAATTTTGGGCTTTCAGGTAAAACATTTTAAGTCGAAAAACATGCATTAAAAGCCAAGACGTACCTGAAAGTAATTAGTTTTCTCTTTCACAACGGATATGAATGGTAAAATAATGATAGCCTTTTTCTTCTGCATGAAAACACTTCTTATAGTGAGTATCTCAGCCACTAATGTCTTTCCTGAAATATAGATACAACAAATGAAGTGAAACTTTTAGCTTCTTAAAATTGAGAAATAAATGGATGAATGAGACCTCTAAATACTTTCGATTGATGCATGATATTACAGCTAAATTGGCACTCGATTATAACCAAGACAAAATTTTGCCCTACTTAACTAGGTATACTTGCATAAGTATTCCATATAAAAATTATAAAAACGTCACCTGCTGAAGTTGGGGCTGAATATATTAAATTCTTTCCCGCAAGCACTGATTCATTTGCTATACATTCATGTTGCCACTGGAACATACTCTTAATACCCATTTCTTCATATTTCTACAAGAAAAAATAAACGATAAACAAAACAGCATGGTGTGTTAATAATACACAGAGCGTAGTACACATAAGTACACTAACTTTTAAGATAATTGACGGCAAGCCACAATCTTTTAAACTCCATTGTTCTATTTTTGGAGCATCGATACATTTATTTTCAAGTATCTTTTCTTCAGAGTTGCCTCTAAGGATTCCATCAGTGGAATATGTAGTTAAAGCATCCATACATGTTTCTAAATATGAACTTAATCCACACAGAGACACATTTGGATGTCGGCTCTTATCAACGTCCAAGGCAACTACATCAACATCAAAACACTTCGGTAACATATTCGAGGAGGGATCTTTGGCAGGAATTCTCGGAGAATTATTTTTTCTCTCGATAAATTCATGATTTCTAGTACCCGTTCTTTCACAAATTGGCACATTTCGGGATTTCTCTGTATTTTCTGCATCCTCAATGGCAGCCAATGTGTTTTCCCCTATGAAAACAGACGAAAAATCTTCCTCCATCCTCCTACGACTTCATTGCTTTATGATTAACAACAAAACTAGTAACAATTAAATGCTTGGAGAGATAAATATTCATTGTGAAATAAGATCCTAAACTGTACTAACAAAAGTTCTAGTTATGTACTCCTATAAGGCACAATTTAAAACATTTTGAAACATGTTCCTTGCGTATTACGATTGTCAAAACTTATACCACATTTCAGAAACTTTCAGTAAGATTTGAAATGTATCCTCATAGGTGTGTATCAGCTGGCGAGAGATGGGGGTTCAAACTTAATTTTCATCTCGTCAGAATAACATTATTATATTGCATTTTGAGCACTTTTACTAGATAATATTAGCCGAATGAGAAAATCAATAACTGCATTTACCATATATTCCTCACAAATTTCACCTAACTCCGTGAAAGTTGGGTTTTATAATTTTCAGAAAATTCCTTATCTTACTTCTTAGTTGGCTATACCGTCACTGTGTCGCTATCGTCGCTATGTGCATAGGATAGCCGGAAAACGAATTTCAAAGTTTGTCATATTAATGAACTTTGGCGGGAAAGGCTCGTTAATTAGTTGTGAAACGGAGCCCTCCATTGAGTTTTGTTATTATGTTTTTACCTTTGTGGTCTCTTTGTGTGTTTGTTGATTGTATATACGCCTAAAAATCATCATCCAAAACAATCTATTTGTTGCGAGGTTTGTGATGGTTTAATCTTGGAATTAGCATCTGTAACTTGTCACACTAGCGGACAAAATGAAGTGTATCATTCCGGAAATATCTTGGCACAATAGAGACCCTGTATTAAGTGTCGACATTCAACCACGTCGTGGAAATTCAGATGATTTTTGGAGGTTAGCATCGGGTGGCACAGACGCTCATGTTTTGGTGAGTTGTGGTTCGTTTCACATCTGTGTGGTAAAATTCCGCTTATGACGGCTTTTATGACTTCTAAGTATCTCATTATTTCGTACTATGACAACGCATGCGGTCTACCATAGCTGTCCTTGCAGATAATAATTTTTTTTTTTCAATTAAATTGCGTTTTATCAAGCTGTTCAATTTCGTATTATAACGAATCAACATGTGGAAGTTGTTAAGCTGATATAAGCTTATGTTCATGAGTGACTTCATTATTCTAGATATGGTACATAACAGTGCAAGAATCTGGCATCGCCAATTTAGAATTTGCTGCTGATTTGACGAGACATCAAAAGGCTGTGAATGTTGTAAGATTTTCACCCTCGGCGGAGTTGCTTGCTTCTGGAGATGACGGTAAGTGTATGAATAGGTTGCCCAGCGATGAAATGCCCCTGCCTAAGCAGGCTCTGTTGCTGACTTCATAGCTATGAGTCTGACTTACATGTTAATATTATTTAGGAATGTTCTTGGAATAGTATAAATTCTTGGGACGGGAGCAGTGCTGAGTTTTATTTCATGTTTTCTCATTGAAGTCTTTGAATAAGATCTAAGAGTAGCTATATGATCAAAGTAGAGGACTGCTATGGGAGGCTTGATAAATTTTATTTCTTTTATTCATTCATGCCTTTACTTCATGCTCAAATTAATTTTTCCCTGATTTGATTTGCAGAATCAGTGATTTTCATTTGGAAACAAAAAACTGACCAAGATCTTCCTGAACTCCCCACCAATGATGACGAAGGCAATGCAAAGGAGCAGTGGATTTCCCTCAAGGTGCTCCGTGGTCACGTGGAGGATGTATATGATTTGTGCTGGTCCCCTGACAGTACTTCTATTTTTTCTGGATCTGTAGATAATACAGGCATATTTTGGGATGTTCAGAAAGGTAAAAATTCTTAAAAGGGCTTTATATCATGGAGATTCGCATGTCAGGGTAGGGGGTATATTCCTTTCTCTCCCCTGTCTGTGGTTTCTGAATTCATTCTGATGTAAGCAAATCACACCAATTGAGTTTAGTTGGATATGTGTGAAGGCTTAACCTGTATTAGAACCCATGGAAGTCGAACACAGTATCCATTGCCTGCCACCCCAGACAACATATCAGGGGCCATTCAAGAATTACATAAGTCTTTTGGGGGAACAGCCTAAGGATGGGAGGGAGAGGCATGAAGGTTGAGGGGCACTGTTGATTATTCATTTCATTCATTAAGTCATTATTGGGTTGAGGTGATGGATTTGCAAGGAGTGGGGAGTGAATGTTGAACACCTGCTTTTGATTATATAACTAATATAGTTAAGTGAAAGTTTCTCGGGTTTCACACCGGGTAAGATTATTTAAATGTATCAACGTTTCAATGTTTGACTAAGCCATCGTCATCAGGATAATGAGTCGAGCGATGATGCTGGCGGTTATATATAGCCACAGATGCCCCATTGTTGATGCTCCATAGTTTTCTCAATTTCTGCGACTAATATAGTTTTATAGAAAATTATGGAGTGAACAGGCTATAAAAAATTTCTATTCATCAATTTTTATGAAGAAAATTAGGGTAATTATATGAATTTGCGTCTCGTCTGGCAAAATCACTATTTCTGTCAATTTACGTTCATGGATCCTTACCAAATTCACCTCATTTATTATGCCCATGTTGCACATTTATTCTTTGTTATTTTCACTTCATTTCCTTCATTTCTCACGTAATGCTTATCACTTAAACACAATGGCCTCTTGCTGCTTTGCCATATTAAAAATAATTCTGTTTCCTCCTAAATCCCTGAGATGGCGCAGCCGTCGACCACTTGCTCTTCTTCGCTACACACACATCCCCCCCTCACTTTTTCCTGCCTGATACTTCAAATATCCATGCACTTACACCAATTTCTAAATTTACCTTACCTTTTCCTCCCCCCCTTCACTCGTCTGCCAATTTGCACATCCCTCCTCCTCCGAAGTTTACACAACTTCCCCTTACTCTCAACGCACTTCCACCCTGGAATATCTTCTTCCGATGCATTATTCTTAAACAATTTCCCTTTCATCCCTTTCTTTCTTTTGCCATTTCAACTTTTCCAACACTTCCACTCTTGAAATAACATCCCCTTCACCCCCTCCTCCAACCTTATCACCTTTGTCTGTGCCTCCCCTCCGAATACACTAAATGGTGCCCACTGCGAGGGTAAAACTGTCCTGTTTTTTTCCACCTGTCCGTGTCTTTCCATGAAGAGCAACCCTGATGCCGACGAAAGAAAACATTGCATTGCAGTGATTTCCGTGTTAGTACAATGTAACGTTCACGAGTTCAAGAGCCGTCGCCGTTTGTGAGTCCAAGAGCAGTCGGCAAGGACGAAAAAATAATAAACAAGACAACAGAGGGAAGGGAATAAGAGGAATCGACACTCGAGAAATAATCAGACAGAAAAGTATCAAGATTTAAGATAGTTAAAAAGTGTAAAATAATAACCAATAAGAGAATAAAGTGTTAAATTATTGGGATCGCAACATGTCGGGCACGACAGCTCAGCAGAAAGTGAGATCACTGGAAAGGTAATGAAAAAATTATTAGAACTCAAGGAAATAGAATTACAGGAGCAATTAAATGATCGTGGGATAACGACGCAAGGAGCTAAATTTGAATTACAAGAAAGGCTAAAGGCGATATTAGAGGGAGAAGGGATAGACGTACAGAATTACGAGTTCGAGATGCAAAAAGATACAATAGACTGGAATGGAGTAGAAGCAATACTAAGAGAGATAAGGGAAGAACAAAAGAGAAGGGATGAATAACAAAAGGGAAGAGAACGACTGAAAAAGAAGGATGAAGAGCAAAGAAAAATAGCTAGGGAACAGCAGGAATGGCTGAAAGAGATGATAACACTTAGAAAGGAAAATACCGATAGCAGGAGGGTAGAGTGGAGATAGAACCTTGAAACCCATAAGATGGAGACTGAGGAGGGGCAGAAACAAGTTCGAGAGGAGAACGATGACGTAAATAAGGGAATGATGCACCGAGCCCACGAACAGATAGACGAGAACGAAGAAATGGTGAAGCCGCTGTCATCCAAAATCAGCGAGGGAGGTTCTAAAATGGGACAATGCATCCATGAATAGTCACTAAAAGAAGTGAAGGAAAAATTCAAGCAAGAACGAGGGTCAGCGGAAACACCAACAGCCATGGTCCAATTGAAGATGGCTAGTTGCAATGGACGGAGAAGCTCAAGAACAATGCGGGACATCAAGGAACTAAAAGAATATGGGAAGATGTACCAGCGACCCGGAGCAGCCATGGTAAAAATAATAAAACAAGTGCAACCATTTTTATTGGAGAATTTTAAGTTTTCCGATGAACTACTGCTGTATTCAGTAGGGTTGGCTGATGAATGAATAGTCAATCGCAAAGAAAGGATACTTTCTGCAATAAGGAGGAGATATATGAAGGAGTATCAGAAATTTGTTCCGTGGTACACAACAAAAGTGGAATATTATATGAGGAATTTCAAGGTTTCAAGGAACCCTAATGATGTTGAAATAAAAGAAGAGGAAAATATGCAGAAAAATAGAGTCCAAGAACTAGAGGAAAGGATTTCCGAAACAATGAGAATTGGCCCTTTTGAAGTTCAGAGAAAATCAAAGAGTTCAATAAGAGAAAAATAAAGTGTTACAACTAGGGATGGGAAAATTACGTAATTTTCATCTGAGGTAATTTACCATGGTAAATTACGGTAATTTTTAAAAATTACCGTAATTTTCCAGTATTCTTTAGTTTTAAGTATTAAATAGCAAATGTATGGTTAAATAAGAAAGCCAATAGCATTAGGAAGGGAATAACCATTGTTATACTATACCTATTACAACATTAATCTATTAGAAATTTTTAAAATTGTGAAAAGAACTACGGCAGCAACACGCAATCTGGCTTTCTTTTGACATAGTATGAGAAATTTTCAAGAAGAGTATTTTAATGCTTTACTCTTATAATGTTATAATTTAAGCTAAATATTCCAAAAATGAGTTGTACATGCCTCAATTTATTATTAAACACGTAGGAAATGTGAACTTGGCTAAAAAGGACATGTTGGGAATTTATCTATATTAAATATTATCTCTAACACAGGTAAATTATCTAGAAAATTACGGTAATTTACAAGGGACACGGTAAATTACGAAAAATACTGCGATAATTTACGTAAATTATCGAGGTAATTTTCAGAGTGGCCCATCTCTAGTTACAACACCTTGCACAAGCCATGGAGACCACGCACCTAGCTAGAGAAGAACTGAAGTGCGTCTACTTCAACACCATCGCACCACTTCCCCCTCATTGGACATTCAATTACCCGTGACTCCACATCCCTTTAAATATGGCGAATCACAACATTTATTTTCCCGCCATACTAACCGATTTCCCCCCACCTACGCGTACCCACTACTCCTGCTCCTATGTCACCGCCCCTCCTCCTGCAGAGGGGTTTCACCGCTGTCATCGGGATGCCAGTGAGGGATTACGGGAAACATTTAAATCTACGACTCAGCCTTCTCTAGCTCCTTGAGATGCTGACTTTGCCGGGTTGGAGCCTAATGAAGCTCCTTTTCTCAGGAGCTTTCCAATACAGAATATGAATCGGAGCTAGGAGCTTATTTAAGCTCTTTTTGCCAGTTAGCTCCGGAGCTTCAAGTTACAGAATTAGGCCCCTGGGACATAAAACAACGTAGTGTGATAAAGTTGCCAGAAGAGGTGGTATTTTCATGTGTTTCGGGTACAGCTGCGTGTGTGTATCTTGATAATGATGTTTCATAGCCGATGCAGGCCATATCTTCAGATCAGGTCCGAATGCCAAACGGTGAAAGTTGGCCTGTATTTATACCGTCACCAAGGGGGCCTTCCGTTAGTGCAGCCAAACAGCATTCAGCACCCTTCTTTTGGCACGGTTCTTCTCAGGAGTCTCTTCCAGGTGTTGTGGAGTCTATGCCCGTCCTCCCTATTGAAATTAGCCTCTACTTTCTCTATTTCAATAGCCTCCCTGATGAGTCGAGGAAAATAAAACTTTTCCTTGGCAAAGACTCGTGCGTCATTGATCTTTACTTGATGTTCCGGGTTCGAGAAGGCATGCTCTGCAACTGCTGACTGCACGCAGTGCTTGTTTTTGAGAGCCCTGCGGTGCTCGCTCGAATGAACGGAGATCGCCCTCTTCATTTGGCCCACATACTTCTGGCCGCAGCTGCAGGGAATCTCATACACTCCTTCGTATTGCAGGTTAGGGATTTTGGCAGAAGGTCACCAATTTTCTGCACTGCGTGATATCTTGGTGTGATGTTGTGTTTCTTTAGAATCCTCCCAATCATGGGCGTAGCCAGGGAATTTTGCTGGGGGGGGCCATGGGACCACCCACCCTCAGGGGGGTACCCCCACTTCAAGAGAGGGTGTTTCTTCCCCGGAAATGTATGAATGGGGCCAAATTGCACCGCCGTGCTGTGGCTCGGCCACAGGCGCGCGGTTGCCAGCGCTGTGTGAAAAGTGGCCGCCAATATTTCAATTTGTCAAATTTTTCTGGGGGGCCACGAGCCTTCTGGAGGGGGCCGGGCCCCCCCAGGGATCCCCCTAGCTACGCCAATGCTCCCAATCCTTTCCGTCGTTCCTGCGATGAAAGGTAAGGTGGCAAAGCCCGTTTGCTTTGGAATCTCCTTGGTTAAAGTAGAGGAGTAGAGTAATTTCAATAGGGATGACGGGCATGGACTCAACAACACCTGGAAGAGACTCCTGAGAAGAACCGCTCCAAAAGAAGGGTGCTTAATGCTGATTGGCTGCGCTAATGGAAGGCCCCCTTGAGGACTGTATAAATACAGGCCAACTTTCACTGTTTGGCATTCGGACCTGATCTGAAGATGTGGCCTTCATTGGCTACGAAATGTCATCATCAAGATACACAGACACAGCTGTACCTGAAAGACATGAAAATACCAGCACAACAGTGCTGCGAAAGCCTAAAGCAGAAATTTGCCAGAAGAGGGACTAATTTTTAAATGAGACTATTTTTAACTTAGCAATGATGGCATTTGGGTTTAGTTCAATTAGGAGATTTTTTCTGTGAAAACCCACGTGGGGTGAGTGAAATGTTAAGCCAACAGGTGATCTTGTATCAGCACAACTTACTGTCACGTTGAATGTTAGTTATGACAGAAATTGCACTTGCACTCCATGGTTGCTACTTTAATTACATTGGTTCTAATTGTTCTACAGGCCGGAATACTGGTATCATCAGTGATCACAAAGGATTTGTCCAAGGCGTTGCTTGGGATCCTCAAAATCAATATGTGGCCACAATGAGTAGTGACAGGTATAGTATTTAGCATTAATCATCCCTTTTGGTTATTTTTGCTTTGTAAAATGACCTTTTTGATAATTAAATTAATTTGATTACTTATAGATTGTGTAGAATTTTCAACATTAACTCCAAACGAGCGGTCAGCAGAATATATAAATCATGGCTACCTGGGGTTGGAAATTCAGAAAACCCAGAGGAGAAGGTTTTTAGGCTTTACCATGACGACACTCTTAAGACATTTTTCCGGAGACTATCTTTTACACCAGATGGTGAATTGTTAATCACTCCAGCGGGTGTAATTGAGAAGGAAGGTGATCTTAAGAATATCAACGTAACCTACATTTACTCAAGGCACTTGCTTAACAGGTAAGCTCTGGGATTCATGGTAATTCTTTGTCTAAAATGTCACTTTCTCATTTTTAAAAATCTCATAAAGCAGAAACTTTATGCTTGAAAAGAAGCGATCATAAAGCTACACTCCATGGACGGAAACCCTGGTGGGCAGTTGCCCACCTAAATTAAATCAGATGTACTTACCAGACAACATATCTAATCATAAGTTCCCCAAGACTAAGTCTTTAAAGAGCTTTTATCTCCTATACCTATTATCTGGCTGTTGTTTGGAAATAAAATACATGTAGGCTAAAAGCATAAAGCGAAGAATATGTGTATTCTTTAGGAATTGTTCTCGGGCTCTGCACCAGGTAATTGGCTTCATATTGGCCGTTGTTTTGGAAAACGACTTGTTTTCCATTTTCAAGGCGTGTTACTCTCTCTATGTAGGATTTTATACTGACCTGAATTGACCATTTGACGAGTCCAACAATTAAGCTCCTGTGTCGTCTGATTGGCTGATGTTCCTTTGAAATCTTTTCTGTTCTTTCCTTATGTTTTTCATGCAATTTATTACAGGTGCCCAAGTATTGCTCAGATGAAAGCTAGTATTCCGATTGAAATTTTTTGGATTAAGGCAGATTTCGATGGCTTCCTTGATTATGTGGTCCCAGTAGCGTTGTGAGTGGAAAAGAATTTTTGCATCTCCCCATCGAATGGCATGATCTTCATTGATGCTATGCTCTGCCGTATTATCTACTTTGGTTCATAGAGCCAATTAAATATATGGTAAAGTGAGCATCCCAGCTAGAGTTGGACCACCTAAAAAGAACATTTTCATAGAACGGCTATGGCAGACAACAGATTTTTAAGGCCCTAAGTAATTACAATATGAAACAGGAGAGTTGTCCGGGGGAGCCGCCTGAAAAACCATTGGCCAAAGCTTTTGTCCCTTATGTTTCAACCATATCGGGCAAGATTCACTGCATTCTACGACGGTATAACATCCAAACTATCCACCTACCACCACCTAAATTAAGACACTGATTGGTGAAGGCGAAGGATCCTATTGGCCTGAAGACACCAGGGGTTTACCAGATTCCATGCAAGTGCGGAAAAATATATGTTGAGGAGACAGGCCGAACGGTTGAGACGAGGCTGACAGAGCACTGAAGGCATTTTAGATTAGCGCAACCAAAGAAGGTGGCAGAGCATAGCATCAATGAAGATCATGCCATTCGATGGGGAGATGCGAAAATTCTTTGCTGCTCACAATGCTACTGGGACCGCATAATCAAGGAAGCCATCGAAATCTGCCCCAAAAAATGTCAATCGGGATACTGGCTTGCATCTGAGCAATACTTGGGCACCTATAATAAATTGCATGAAAAACATAAGGAAAGAACAGAAGAGATTTCAAATGAACATCAGCCAATCAGACGACACCTGAGCTTAATTGTTGGACTCGTCAAATGGTCAATTCAGTTCAGTGTATAATCCTACACAGAGAGACCAACACACCTTGAAAATGGAAAACAAGTCGTTTTCCGAAACGTCGGCCAATATGAAGCCAATTACCTGGTGCAAAACCCGAGAAGAATACCTAAATTGAAATAATTAGTATTGCATCATTCTGCTTTTCTGCCTAGGAATGATGACTTTGGCTTCCCAACTAAGAGGTAAAATTGATAAATGTAAGTCCTTAAAATGTTTCGTAGCTTGGTAAAGCTTAAATAAAAAGTTCTGCCTCACTATCTGAATCTTGACCATTGTAGTCACAACTCAAGTCTTCTGATTGGATAATCATTGTTATGAAATGTGCTGCAAATAGATACCTCAACATTTGTGATTTAAAGGACATGCATATAAGTTACTCTGTTTTGTGGGCTCCAGGCTCACCCCTAGGTAATGAATTACTAACTTATTGTACTTATATGAAATAAGAGACTCATTAAACATCTTGAACTACCCTTAATTCCCCTAAAATTAAAGAATGGAATAGATTTCAAAGGAACATCAGCCAATCGGACGACACCGGAGCTTAATTGTTGGACTCGTCAAACGGTCAATTCAGTTCAGCGTAAGTTCCTGCATAGAGAGAGTAACGCGCCTTGAAATTGGAAAACAAGTTGTTTTCCGAAACATCAGCCAATATGAAGCCAATTACCTGGTGCAGAGCCCAAGAACAATTCCTAAATATTATTTACTGGGAAAAACTTAAATTGTGTATTCTTTACTCTAGTTTTCAGTTATCCCTTTTGTCAAGGAAAAGTTTTTCCCTCTGTTTGCTGTAAATTTTTAACTCGTGTTCATTAATTAGTGAGCATTGATCCCATACCTAGTAATTTGGTTATAAATGCTAAATTTTCCTCCACCTACTTGTAAAAAAAGAACAATAATATTTTTTTTTTTTTCAGACCAGTCGTGTATTTGCCCACAGGTGACAAGTATACTATAGCTGTGAGATGCTGTCCAGTACTATTTGAATTACGTGGCGAGGAAACTAGTGATTATTTGGGCTCTCAGAAAGAAGGGACGAACAACATCCCAGAAAGTAAATCTAGTAACGATAAAAATGAGGGCCTGGAAGAAAAAATGGAAGTTGAAGAGTCTGGAAAGCCTGAACATGAGAAAATTGCCTCGGAAACTCCAAAGATGAAGGCAACAATAGAAGAAGAAAAACCTTGGGAAAAACATTCTTCACTCTTTGCTCTGCCATATCGAGTTGTTTTTGCTGTTGCGACTCAGAATTCTGTGATTTTGTATGACACACAGCAGCCCTTGCCATTTGCCAAAATCTCTAACATCCATTACACTCGCTTGACTGATATGACATGGTAAGCTATCCTATAATTTTCTTTTTAAATAATAATCCTGATATAGTTCTATCAGAAGTTGTATTCATGGAAAACGATAGGGTATTGTTTAAGGTAAGTTTTAATAGAGGGAGTAAAAATCCTCCAGACTTCTATCCCCTTACAAGATTTCTTTCTTCATCTCAATGTTTCATTCTGTCCACTGCACTTCCTCTATTTTTACTGTCACACATCTCAAATGTCTGCAGCCTATTATTGTCCACTTCACTGTCCACATCAAACTTTTCAATCTTATGCAAGGTCCTTCCAATCCGCTCCCTCCTTCTGCTGGACATTTCTTTCACTGGTGCAATTGTCCTTTTAATATCTTTGTAACTATGCCAATTTTCCTCCAATGTAGGTACTGCCCAAGTTATTAAATTGCTTACTCCTAGTTTTGCCCACTTATATGACTTTTTATTACTTCAGTCTGTGGAAGGAGGTATCTATGAACAAATGTACACAAACAAGGATATTTTATCTCTGAAAATTTAAGTGCCCCGGGAACTAAAAATGTGTCAAATTGTGGAAACTATTTAACTCTACTGTGTGAATAGGTGTTGTTATATAAAACTGAAAGCCGATATACCACTAACTGCTTTTTTTCTACCTAAAATTTGACCAGAAGTCTAATTTAAAGAACTTAACCTGCATTATAACTGGGTCATTTTCAAAAATATTGACTATATGAAAATATGTAATTTTTGAAATCAACATTTTCAGTTAGGACTTTGTATGTCATAAAAGGGTCTGCACATGCATTAACTGCAATAATGAGAAGTGGTACAAGTTGACGATAAGATTTATGCATTTTATTCAAGATATGATGCTCACATACGCTCCACCAGTACACCTCTGTTACCAAACAAAAGTATTACAAAAAACATAAAATGCTATTGAATTGGTCATGTAACTACGTACCAACCGAACATATAACTCACATTCATTAAAATAAGCAATAAGTTCGATACATTTAAATTATTTTAGTAATTTTTATTGTCCGACTTAGAAAAAAATGCGATTTTCCACAAAAAACACAATATAAACTTAACAATTATTGTCATAGAAATTAAAAATGACAGTGTATTTTTGTGTGGGCATATTCAAGACAATGTTCTTCATACTTCTATGTGCTTGACAATCAATATGTTCTTAAGATATGAAACTTAATTCACAAAAAAGGAGTAGTAACAGAGGGGTAAAATAGTAACAGAGTGGTAGCATTTTACAAATGCATAAAATCATCCTCCCACTCCCGTCAATTAAGTAAGGCAAATGTCTTCATTTACTTGAGGCAACTTACTATTTAGTAGTGTTGTCAAAACAATACTTAAATCTGAATGTTTCCATACGACCCGGGATGGGGCTAGGTAATGAATGTACGATCCAGGTTTTATCAATACATTCAATGTCAGCCGTTTCTGGCCAAATGAATTTACTGCCAGCTCCGACCCATTTTATAAACTCCACTCTAAGTTTTCCTATGCCTACATTTTCCAACACCTTCCCCACATAGGTTATTCTTGAATTTCTCGGAAACTTGGAAAGAATGAAGTCCTCAATATCAAGGCGTATGCTGGTACTGCTTATTTCTTCGGATACCGTGTCCGGTGGGACTAGGTAATAGTTCATCATCACTGGATGTGGCATCAGCTTCAGCTTCATCCATCATGATTTGCAGTGCAGACTTCTCACCCTCTATCGTCACTTCTTTGGGATTGAAATGACTAGTGCACATTTTCCCTTCCAACCAGGAGTTTTTGGCGCAAAAACATGAAACATACTTGAATGAAGCGTGACCTCTTCTGTGAGTTGCCATTTGGTGTATCATGTGTGTGCCATGTATAGTCTTAAGGTTGGTGGGGATGATTCCATACACTCGGTGTACTTCTTCTTCTGAAACGTAAAACATGGTTATTGATGTCTCTCTCTTCACCAACTCATACATGGTTTTGGCATTTGGTACATCAGTTTGGTGAGCATCAAGAGAGTCGGCAGATCGCTTTATAGCAGCACCTACACCATCGGCTGCTCCCTTGCCATGGCTGCTCTCAAAGAAGTTCCATGTATCACTAAGAATCCATTGTCAAATAGCCTTGCGGTAAAAAAGTGAAAAAAGTGGATAGTATCGACTTCCGAAGATTCTTGATGAATGAGATCAAAAACTGAATGTAAATGAGCACATATTGCTGCAGGGCCATGCTCAAGACTTGGTGATATGGAACAGAATGTCACGGGCGTCAGTTTATTCGCCAAGTGTAAAATGCACGTATGTAGAGTTGCCTGCTTACGGGATGATCCAAAATGAAAACTGTGCACTTCCTGTGTTAATTTACAGGAGTAATTTTCACTGAAATCAATGTGCACTATCGCTTCATTACTCTTCAATTCTGCTTATGCAGAGTGGTATGCAGCATTCTGCCATTTTATGTTGAAAATGTGCATTTTAAAAGCAATAATTTCTTTGTTAAGAGTGCTTATTAACTTGTCTACAGTCCCCGATTGTTTTACTTTCTGTGTAACTCTCTTTGTAGTCGAAGCTGCAGTGTGGCCTACATTTTCGTTTTGAATTTTTATCAGCTTCCAACACCACCAGGATATTTTTGGTTAGCTGTGACTGTAGTATCGGATTGTGAAATTGGTACTTTTCGGTTTCTACAATCTTTGCATAAATTGTACATAACAATTGGCATTACCCTTGTCACACACTAACTCTTCTACCAGCTCATGGGAGTGCCTTGTATTCAAATACTTCAACTCGTACAGCTTCTGCACCATGAAGCCGATGTTGCTGTGTTTTTTACATAAACAGGTGTCTCGACCACTTTCTTATGGTAATACTACTTAAAACTGTCTGCACCGAGTAAAAGTGGAGCATGAAACTTGCGTATGCTTATCATTCAGAAATTTTGAATGCAAATTTTTCATTGTGTCGACCAAGAAACGTTTCTGGCATTTATTTTTGGTCCGTGTGATGGTCTCTTTTTTTTCCAGAAGTCATCCTTGACACATCATCTTGATTGAAGAATGACACAATTTTGTCCTTCACAAATTGCCTCTTCTTTATATTTAATGCTGCAACGGATTTTCGTTTACGTTGAGCTAGACCCAACAATGAAGTAGCTTCGGTCTTCAACCGGCACACTTTCAGGGCATTGTTTATTGCAACCTTGCTAATAACATTTTTATCAGCCCTTCCAACACTCTTTCTATATATTTCGACCATTCGCTCGCTGACTGCATTATACATAGTCAGTTTTCTTCTAATCATATGCATGCGGTTACCTACAATGTGCTTAAGGCCAAATTCCAATAAGTGCTTGTCTGCTTTTGACCTTGGGGTCAACTGATGATCAGGTGTTTTCTTTAGGATTTTTTTCTTTTTGTGACTTATTACGTTGCAACCTTTGTTTATACCGCATCACACTCTTACGCAATTTTGCATTTTCTTCTCGAAGAGCTATGTTTTCCCGAACACATTTAGTTTTACGCAGAAGAACAGCTTTCCGTCCTCTTCTATTGGCTGGCAGAATCCCTTCAGGAATGGGTTGCAAGGCTGCCATAGCACTCTCGCTCTTCTTTTTATTGCTTCTAATTTCGTTGCGTTTACGCCAATCTTTTCGTTTCGCCCTCTGTTCTCTGGCTGACAATTCTCTGACTAACTTTTTATTCTTATGATACCTAAAAATAAAAACAACATTATAATATACAGGCCAAATGTATATTGCCTATAGGATACCCAACTCAAGATTTAGTGTTTATGTACCGTTCCCTATCCTTCTCCCTGGTATCCCTGTCTTTTTCCGGATTGTTTATCCTCCTCCGTTCTCGGTATTGTTTTTGCTTTTCAGCTGGTGTCAGTGGCATGATTCAATTTGGGCTGTTTCACTAAAATAGATAGAGACACTAGTAGATGTGTACAATTCATGTACGGCCTAATTGAAAACATTACACTAGGCTTTACCCAGTCTAAGGTTTAAAAATACTAAGGTTAGCACAATCAAAAGCATGAAAATGCAATTTTATCTTAATATTCTAGGGTAACTTAAAAAATTTAAGTACCCTGATATACCTAGACCAACTATCTAATAAAATTAATTTTTTGTGAGAACAAATATCTAAAAAATGCAAGCACAATGATCCTCCTTATAACTCTGTTACGATACTAACACCTCTGTTACTTTTCTGAAGTAACAGAGGTGTTGAGTAACAGAGTGGTAGAATTATAACCTCAAAGAGCCCTTGCACTACAATATAGATAATGTGTTAAAATTACTTTCATAATGCACAGTAGTTTACATTAGAGTCATAAATAAGAAGTATTATTTCTTTAAAATATCAATATTTTTCTCATAAAATAGAGTAACAGAGTGGTAAATGAATAAAAATACTCACCACTAGTCAGCATGAGACACTCAGCAACATGTGTTCTAAAGAGGCCACATGTGTTCACTCATAAACAGGAAGTGACATCAGATGATGGACTACCCTAATCAAATGTATGCCATTCACAACCTTCTAAAAAAACTGTTTAAAAATTATATTTGGAAAAGGTAACAGAGGTGTATGTGAGTCGTAGACAAAACCGGGTGCTATTACAATTGTTAAAACATTACTCTTCTTTAATTTTATTCATTAAATAATTGGAGTGTAAAATGCAAAGTACTTAAATTCATACTGGAAATAGCATTTGTTAGGTTTATATCATACATAAATCAAACTTTAAGACCTACAGACGTGGCCGTAGACAAGGCATTTTTCGTGTTTCTGCTGTTTTATTCCTATAAATCGCGGTGTAAATGGTGGTTCACACAGAATTTTATGATTTTAATTAAATTAAGATAGTCTGAACTTCATGTTAATAGACAATTATTTGGAAAAGTCATCGCATTTCAGAAGAAAAGCAAGAAAATAACTGAATACATGAATTAGTCATGTTTTTTTAAAATGACCCAACTAATAATTATACTTAAATGCATTTCTGAAAATCCTATTATTTTAATTGTATTTTTCCAGGTCATCAGATGGTCGAATTCTTGTGGTCTCATCCACTGATGGGTATTGTTCCGTGATAACATTTTCGGAAGGAGAGTTAGGAATTCCATACAAGAGCAAGGATGAAGTCCAGAGTAATATTTCTAGCAGCCCAGTTTTCACTAAGAATCCTGCTAAAGACGATAAGGTGCAGTCTGATGAGCCCCAGTCAGCTTTAAAACAAGTTCTCATTGGCATCAAGGGAAAATCAGAAAAAGTGCCGCCTAGCAGTGCAGAAAAGAAAATGTAAAAATCCTCAACTTATGCATATAATTAATACATATGAATAAATGTATTCTTATCCTATTCCCTCATTTTTTTCTCTCTGCAGTAAGGTTGGTGGCAAGACCAATGGAAGTGGCTGTGATGAAGAGTTGAGAGAGAAGTCAAAAAAATCTGGAGGAAGTGTTAATGATAAATCTGAAGTAGACAGTGAAGTTAGACCCCTAGAGACCTCAGTGAATTCAACACATGTGGTGGAAAAATTAAAGCAATCTGTCAATAACTCAGATTCCATGGACACTCATGAGAGTGCTAATAATTCATCCCCAGTAAAAAAGACCCCTGAAAAGAATAAATCACATTCTCCTAGACAGGTCAGTGGAGATAAAACACCGCATGAGCAAAGGAAAACTCCTCGGAGAGTGCAGCTTATAACATTGTCCAGTCCCAGAAGTAAGAAACGGCTCATGTAATTTTCACACATGTACCCTGTGTAATTGGTGTAAGGAGGTATAGTTGCAATAAAGCTTTAACATTTTTATTTTTATCTTACGCTGCTCTTTTTTTCCCAAAGTGGATGCTGATTCACATTAAATTGTATTGACGAGGGGCTGTGATAGAATTATATATAGAAGGTGGAATGATAATAGGTTTTTTAAAAAGTGGGGGTAAAGAGGAATCTATAATTCAGCAGATTAAATTGATTTGATGCTCGAGTTCATAAGATGAGTTTTATTAAAGGGGAAATAAAGAAATTCCACGATTTAATTTTTTTTGTGAAATTCTCTGATAAGTTTCTAGATCATTCTCAGCTGCATAGTTGGAATTAACGATTTTAAAAATTAACTATCAAAATTAATCGTTAAAAATTTAGTGAACTATTTAACTTAACCATTACTTTTAAGAAGAGTTAACTGAATTCAATCCGTTCTGGCGTAACTTTGCGGAAGTCCATTTTCAAATAATGACAAGGCCAACTATGTTTAAACCCACAGTATTTTATTGGTACTACTAGTTTCAACACTACGGCATCATCATCAGATACTTATGTACATATCAGTACCTGATGATGACGCCGTAGCGTTGAAACTAGTTGTACCAATTAAATTCTCTGTGGATTTAAACATAGTTGACCTTGTCATTATTTGAAGAGTTAACTTTTAATCATTAAAATTATACATTAACTGATATAAAACTAACTTCAGTTAATTGATGCCAAATGTCGACCTGTTCAAATTTCTTGCTTGCCCAACAGACAAAGGGGAAAATAAAATGGTATCTAAGAATGCAATATAGCTGGGTAGTTGTGCAAGAATGCAATAAATAGGCCCAGATGAATACATCCAAACAAATGTGCGGTTGAGTGGAGTGACCGCCAAAGTTTAGGAACAGTGAGACCAAGAATTCAAGTTCTTCTAAGGTGGATGGATTTTATTTTTAAATGTAAACACCAACCGACTTCTATCAGTCAGGAGGCACTTTCCATCACCGATGCAGAAGCAGAGAGATTTTCATAAGTGTAGAAGTCTTAATGAACTCTCAAGCACTGAGAAATCTTTTTATCACATACAACACTGGCATTCCTTCATCAGTGCAATGTGAAAGAAAGTTTAGTGCTGCAGGGCCTCTTTTTTCAGACAGGAGAGGACGGATGTCCGATACAAATTTTGAAATGAGAATTTAATAAAAGTTCAATGAATTTTTGAGTACAAGTTTTATAAATTTTTCTCGAATTTGAAGTTAGTATTTATTTTATCCCAATTGCAAATATAACTTACAACAATTACTGAAAAAGTAACCTTTAGCGTAAAAGTTACTGTTGTTAACTTTAATCAGTTACTTTTTAAGAGAAGTAACTTTTAACCTTAACTACATATGTAGTTATTTTATGCAGAGTTTAACTTTAATCAGTTAATTTTTTTTGGCAACTTTCCCAACTATGCTCAGCAATGGAAATTCAAAAAAGTGTAAACGCAAAGGCTGAAAGTGCCAAAAATCTGTAAACCTTGGACATCATTATTATGGGTGACAATTGGTTAAGATACAGCCAAGTTAATAGTTAAAAAATGCATGAGGATTGTATGGGATTAAAAAAATTGAAATTAATCGTTCAGCAATTAAAACATTAAATTAGTAAACATTAAAATTTATCCATCCCCTTGTAAACATTTTAAGAGGTATGTGCTCGTAAGACTTCCTAAGAAAAACTGAACATGAGAATGGGGGCATTTGCCATTTTTTTTAAATTGCCAAATCTGATAAGTTAGTAAAATAAAAAGACCTGTATTTTTCCACCCATCACCTAGTTCACGAGTTATAAGTATCGAAAAACTGATATTTTTAACCCTTTCGCTGGAATGGGCATGCTCAGACTTCTTACGTCATCCCTTCGTCGGCACCAGTAGCTGTGTAGGTAGACTGTAGACCTCCCCTCCCAACTCCACCCCACTACTCCCCAAAACAGCCAATGAGGGGAGGTGGATGACATAGAGGTCTCAGCACATCTCATTTGATGGGCATCACCTTTCGTGTATCTTAATTTTCCATTTATGAGTGAATGGCTAAGGTTAGAAGATTGATTTTTTCCCTAAAATTCATTTTTTGTTTCCATCTAACGATTTCGTGAATAAAATAGCAATTTCGGTTCCGAGGAAATGCCCCCATTATAAGACTTGTGCAGAAAATACACATCCGAGCACGTAGGAAACATATGGAAAAGAATACACACAAAAACGTGCATGTCTCACTGGTTGGAGGAATCAAAGGAAAAGACTGCTGAATGATCTTTCAGTTTTAAGACCCTATGAAGTTTCCAAATTGGGAAATATGTAAAAGTTCTCATTTCCTTCCTACCACAGAGGACCACTTTATATATACCAGCAGCAGCTAATTTTTCCAGAAGTTTTCGATGAAATGGTATTGAAGAAGTTTCATTATGTTCCAGCTATTTTAAGGAAAAGAGATTCAAAAAGCCAAAGTTTATGCTGTAAGATATTTAGTTCAACCCTTACCTTCAAGGACCGAAGGCTCAAAGGAATTCCTTAGCATGTGTTTGTGTTTCTGAAATGTTATTGGGGGCATGATTTGGGTCCACTTGAGATGAAAACTATGAACATTCAGAGATTACCCAATAGATTAGGGAATCTTCAAGAGTATTTGAGCGGATGTTTTCATTTTATGTATTACCTATCAATAAATATCGTAAATAAGCAATCAAATAGGGGAATTAAGATTAGATTATAGTAAATAAATTTTAGATGGTTTCAAGGTTTTTAATTTTTTTAACACAAAATAGTTGCTGAAGAACCAATACAGTATGACACAGCACCATAATACCTTATTTGAGATCAAAGGTGATAGCCATTAAAAATTAAAGTGCTGAGGATTTCCAATTAATGTTAAGGTTAAATCGTTGGAATTATTCCAACACATCTTTTGGAAAAAATTCGTTTAAAGATAAAGTCATTTTGGACCCAAATTAATTCAATTCTTGAATGTGTAAAGACAATAACAGAATAAAAAGTAGTGAGCAACATTGTAACCCTATTCTGGCACACAATTGTGAGCTTTAAGACACACTGCATCCAATTAGCAGAGAAGGAAGTCATGTGATGTAAAATTAGGATAATCTTCTACCAGCTAGCACCTTAATTTGTTCAAAGTCACTGCTGCCAGCTGAAGATGAACACAAAGTTTTCATACTATAAGTCACCATCAGATTGTTTTCCAAAGAATTTCTTCTTTTTCACAGGGTCAGGAATGATCTGAAATCACAAAATGTCATAATGAAATACCATCGACAATAGTCAGAAAAAATAGGCATGAAATTCATCAGTTACGCAAACTTACTGTATCTCCACCTGGCTTCCAACCAGCTGGACACACTTCACCATGGTCATCTGTATATTGGAAAGCTTGAACAAGTCTTAAAGTTTCATCTACACTTCTGCCCACCGGCAAATCATTCATAGTTATTTGTCGTAGTATTCCTTTATGATCAATAATAAACAGCCCTCTAGAAAATCAGAAGAATCATTAAAATCTTATAATTGAGTGGCAATAATATTTCTCCCCGGCATTGAATTAGGAGAATTATGAAGAAATACCTTAAGGTGTGGCCTAAATCCTCCAGGTACACACCATAATCCTTGGATATTTTATGACTTAAATCAGAGAGTAAAGGAATATTAAGTTTTCCTAAACCTCCTTCTGTCCTTGGAGTGTTCATCCATGCCAGATGAGTGAAGTGAGAATCCACCGAGCATGCCACAACTTCAGTGTTGATTTTACGAAATTCTTCAATTCGATCATTAAACGCTAAAATTTCTGTGGGACACACAAATGTGCTGTAAGAGAATGTTAAATTCATGTGAAAACATGTCCCAAAAAGGCAATTAGAGTACATCATTTTAAATTAAAAGCAAAACATTGAGGGCAGAAGGCTCCAACTATGTCCTGAGGGAAAGATGTTAGGGCATAAAGTGTTATATCTACTATATATGTACATAAAATCAATAATTTTTATACTCAGCAAAACAGGTATCACAAAGTATAAATGGTCACAATAGGGGTCTTGACTAATAGTATTTAAACTAATTCCTAATAGAATAACAATATCAAGTTTAACTATAGCAACATTGATGGCCTCCACAGTCCGCAACAACAGAGAATATCTTGGTCAGACACTAATTATAGAAGTGTCATCCACTCACATAGCTACACTGGGACAGAAGTGGATTTTGATCACAGTCTTGTTACAATGAAATGTATTTCACATTCAAGAGAGTTAAACGGGAAGACAGCAAATGTGATATGGTGTTTTGTCTTTCTTTACTAACAAGGAGACATTGCGTGATTAATGTTCGTGATCCAAACAAGGCAATTATTTTCTGAAACTATACAGAGAATGTGGGAAAAGTGTCACAGCTTTCTTCCACATAAGCCCCGGTTCGAGAGAAAAACGCTATTAAAGAATCTTCCTCAGTATAAATCCTTTAAAATTTACACCTCTCTCAACAGAGTTCGTAGACCAGTAGGTTGAGGCGCTGAGCCGGTTATCCTCATGCGGTGGCTGGGAATCGATGCCAGGTTGTGGCATTTTTTTCTTTCAAATATTTTACAGAATTACTGTAAATTGCCCACTCCCATACATTTACGGCAGTAGCAACAATTTTTAAAAATTTTCAGCCTATTTGCTGGATTTTCTATCCATCCCCTTGGGTGACTTTTGAAGCTAATTTCGGATTCTCGTTCAGCCGAAAAGAGGCTACACATGCTGACAGACCTAATATGTTTAGATTTTAAAAATACAAGGATACTTTCGTGAATAGGATGGGCTTCGATTGGCCGTGGGTCTTTCTCTAGGCCGTCAACAATGAACGGATTATTACATACTTTTTAATTAGCAACGATATACTCACTTAATATTTCCCAGGAGCCACGCTCGAGTAACGACATTTGTCATCCGAAAGTATGCAATTCCACGCCATGAATGAAAAGTTAAATTCTTTCAATTGAAATAAAGATGAGGTGGGAAAAGAAATAGTGTTATCATTACGTGATATTTTTTTGTGCTGGAATACCTTCCTCTCCCCCACGATACAGGATTCGCTTCAATATAATATGTTGCTCTGCAAAAAGGTCACAGCAAACTTTTTTACATAACCTCGGAAACAGTTGCTAGCTCTTTTTTATCTATATCAAGTTCACTGTTTAACAAGAAATAGAAATACAGAAGTCATTACCCATTATAAATAAATGTCCATTCCCTGAACTATTCACGTTAAATAAGGAAATCCAGACTTATCTCAAAATCAACCGTAGAACAGCAATTCCAAAAACTGAGAAATTTCTTAAAAATCTCCTCAAAAAACATTTCTCAAAAATTCTGAAAATTTTACAGATGAATGTTTCTGTATTTTTGGGTGACCACCACATATGTATCTTGTTTTCCATGACAACAGTTTCGTTGTATTTCAAATTTTACAGATGAATGAAGGGATACTACATACATATCCTGAAAAGGGCAACCAACACAACATTTTGTTTGTGGATTAAAAAAAAAATCTGCCAGTCTGGAGATGGATGGAACCAAAGATAGAATGAAGGGCAGAGAGGAAAGCAAATGAGGAATTTGCACACACAACGGAAGCTGATGAGTTAAACCAAGGCAGTATAAGAAGCTGGACGACACAAAGAATGGTCATGACATGCTGAATAGGATGATAGAGGGGAGAATGCCTGAAAAGAATAATAAGGTAGAAAGAGAATAGGAAATTTGGAAAATATAAGCAATGGCAAAAGATGGAGAATTTTAAGGATGTAACTTTCGCGAGTTCAAGAGCCATCGCCAAGGATGTGAGGAAAATAAACAAGACAACAGCGGAAAAGGGATAAGAGAAATCAGCGGTAGAGGAAAGGATTCCCAAAACAATGAGAATTGGCCCATTTGAAGTTTATCATGAAAATGTAAAAGAAAAACGTATTGAGAAAAGATGGAGCATCTATAAGGCACTACTTAAATATATATCTACCCAGTCAACTGAGAAAATCAAAGACATTCCATCAGAATTCAAGAACACTACGAGAAAGTTGACTGAAAAAACGCTGTCTGTTGAATGATCTGGTATTAAAGACTGGATGGAAATCATACCACTGAATGCGGAAAATTTAGAAGCAGCTCAGAAGGGTGTACCCGAGGACTATTCCCAGGCCAAATAGGAAGTCATTAGATATACACATAAAATTTCATGGCAGATTGAAGATACTTTAATAACGTACGAAGATGAAACTGGTAGGTAATCGAAGCTTCGACTAGGATATGAAATAGCTCGGAATGAAAAATTTTAAAATCTTACTCAACGCGTTCAAGGACTTTCGTTGGCCACAACTGACATCTCCAAGTACCATGAAATTGCGATTAACGTGAGAAGAACATGGAAAACACTGCAAGAGTGCCTTGAGTTTGGAAAGCTATCCAAAAACCATAAAAAGCTCTTCAGAATCCCAGTGAAGTCTTATGAAGATATTGGAAACTTGATAAGAAAAGGGAAATATAGAAGAAAAAGGGCAAAGAGAAAGAAGGGACAAAATTCAATAAAGTTTAAGTTCGAAGATAAAATATTAATACATACCTGCATGATCTCAGACCGAGAAGGGGATATAAGTACATTTTCTCCAGCTTTTTGAAGGTCACTGCATTGTTAGGGAGTTTTTTTTTCAATAACCACCGAAAACAGCACTCATTGGCCTTTATATCGGGGTATTAACAATAATAACATTGGACGAGCACACACAACCATGCCCTGGGAAGTGAAAAATCCTCCCCAGGTGGGATTCGAACCCGCGACCTTTGGGTTAGCAGGCGAGGACGTTACCTCGCCGCCACCAAGGCCGGCAAATGGCCAGTGTCATGCGTAGTAGAGTACCTCATGACAGGCATAATACGAGGTAATGAGGCAATAGTCACCAGAACATAAGCTGACGACAAAAGGATTTGACAAACTGAGGAAGAAAGGGCGGGAACATCAATGGAGGTGGAGTGAGTGCGGACCGGAGTAAGGGAACAGTTCTGGACCAAAAGTGAACGATAAACAGGAGAAAGTTGATATTATGAATGAAGGGATGTGAAATGTAGATGATGATATTAGTGACCACAAGAGTTTAAGGGTTGAAATATTGTTTACTGCTAATAAGTTATGTTACAATTTGTTTGTTTATTTAAGTGATGTAGTGTTATATTTATATTGATAATGTTGGTATACCGGCACGTCAAACTGAAGACATTGGGGCAACACCTATAAATGAAGTATGTAATTCCAAAGGCTTTGAAAAAGGATATTTTCAAAATAATTTCTCTTTTTCAATGGGGCTAATGTAACGTTTGCGAGTTCAAGAGCCGTCGCCAAGGACGTGAGGAAAATAAAAAAGACAACAGAGGAAAAGGAATAAGAGAAATCAGCGGTTGAGAAATAATCAGACTGAAAAGTATCAATATTTAAGATAGTTAAAAAGTGTAACATAATAAGTAAAAGAGAAAAATAAAGTGTTACAAGGATATTATTAGGAATTAATATTAAAATAATAAAAGTTTCAAGAAGAAAATGCAAGAGAAGATTGTTTAGTGTTGGGGAAATTGTTAGTACAATAGTCCATGGAATTACCATATGCATTTGGTAGGATATGATCGCAGTATACAAAATGAGTAGAGGACATACATTAGAGAGAGTTCTCTTGTGAGGGTAAGTTTTTAGTCCTACCATTGAACTCAAAATTCCCCAAGGTGACATGTAAGCAGTGAGTAAAGTTCTGCCCCACCGCCAGACGCGCTATTGACTCTATAATTAAACTTCATTACCTTAAACCGAAAAAAAAATCAACTCGCAAAAAGATCACTTCTTGCTGGAGGTTTTGACAAGATATGAGCCCAAAGTAAGTATATTATCAGCACAAAGAAACCGAGCAGCAGGGATGTCTGTAGCATTATTCTCCGAAATATTAGATAAATCCCAGCTTTAAAACTCTTTATCTGATATCCTACCACTAAAATACACATCGATTAAAAGTTGGCTAGCGGCAACTTAGTGCAAAAGCTCACCGACCGACGAACCATTGGCACTTTACTTATTCTTTTTTAAATCATTGACATTGTTTTTCAGCTACATAAATAAAACAAAACGACCTCTGTGGCAGCTAAATGGCGAGTAATGAGCACGCACCATCATTAACGAGTTTAACAGTCTGCGAATTAAAGGGTAAGTGGGAACGCAGTAGCTAGAGAAGAATAGGAAGAGATTTTCTTAAATAGAAAGTGAATTTTCTACTAAGAGTAAATTGCCTTCAGAATACGTATCGGTAGATAGACCTATTTCAGGCACTTGGAAAGACGATACGACGCCAAGACCACCAAAGACGTTACGTCTCACCACGTATAGTTCTAAAACCACAAATCCACGCCCATAGGACTCGAACCCAAGACCTCAGTACTAACAAGCCGTAAGTCGCAACCAACCTGCCCACCGCTAATGGCTAGAGAACACGAATGAAGCCTTGTGAAGTAACTGTACGATGTAACACCTTTTTTAAACAAGTTACTCATGCTTAAATACTTACAAATCAAGTGGATAAAAAAAGAAGACTAAATATTTCCCTTTAAAATCGGAAAGTTTGATTTCTGTGATTTCCCCATTCACAACTGCGGTTCCTTCCCAGTGAGGTGCTGGCTTGGAGACTGAAATAAATACAGCGTTTTATTATAAGAATTCCTACATAACACCCCTAAGGGCAGCTCACCACCGGCATAAACTTACTGACGGCATTAGTCCATTGCAATGAATGTCCAAGGTTTTTCCCCGTGCCTTGAGGATAGACTGTGCCTCCAGCGTAGGAATAGCATGTTTCATCGCTGAGTGCTTGTATAAACCCTACAAGGGCGATAGAAAACATCCAAAACAAGGCACCTGAAGCCATTTTGACTGCGCGTGGCAACTTGCAAACTCGCCGTATAAATAAAAGAATGCCGAAAAACTTGCGGTTGCGTAGCAACGGTAGCAACGGTAGCAACATCATCGCAATGTAAACAACTTTCACACGTGGGCCATACTGTCTGTGGTTTCGTTATGCGAGTTCCGAAATAAGTAATTTATCTCTGCTCCGAGATGTCTGAGACGTGAAATTGGGTGATTATGCTTAATAAGCGTTTGAGCATTTAGGATTGACTGGATTTCCTGTCTTGTCGAAATGATTTCCTCGACAGCAGAAGAAATAGTGGAAAACGGATATCACTGTTAGTACACAGCATTCAGTTAATCATATGGTGTCTACTTGATTAGGCTTATGATGTGCTTTCATTAAACAGATTCTCTACGAATCCCTGCGTATGATATATCCCAGAAAGTGAAAGAGGCAAACGAGGCATTAAAAAAAGATGTCACCCCATCACGAGAAACCAAGCAATTCCGAGTTAAGTTCGGCCCAGTATCAGTGCATTATGAACCTGAAGCAGAAAATTCATCAGGTAAGCCAATTTTGGTAATCTCGGAAAATAATTAACTTAGTGCAGTTACTACCCAAGCTTTATCTTCGATTTGGTATACCCTTGGGAAAATAGATAGTGGTACACCTTTGTTTACCCTATTAATAGGTTTTTCATGTGTGTATGCTGGTGGTTGTTGTGTATTCCCTCGGTCACGATTAGGCAATCGGTGCCGCTGAATGAACTCATTATATGTTGAATAATACTGTATTAAGTCCAGATCTTCTGGCACTTATTTCCATACTAACGTCAACTCATAATACTAGGAATAAGACATTATTTTATAGAGAATGTTATAGGCGCAATTAAATGTGTAATAACCCCATATCGAGAATGTTGTGGGAAGGAAATGAAGGTAAAGGTGAGCGAACTTCCCCCAGAGGTTGATTTTTTTGCTATGCAATTCAAGCGATGCTTGAGAAATTGTAAGATTCCAAGTTGAAATAGAATTTTTTTGTTCACTGCTATCTAATTTATGTAATATCTGGCTTATGATTTTCTTGTATAATTGGAATTTCTAGATAAGAGATACACCTTGGTCATCTTTGTTTTTTTATTTTCTTAAATAGGTAGTTGCCCGTATATGTAAAAGGTATAAAATCATTCACATTGAAAAGTTTAAAAAAATGTGGTGCAGTTTATCATTGTCTCTAAATGTTAAAATACTCCCAAGTAAATGAAATTTTTGT
Source organism: Pyrrhosoma nymphula (assembly GCA_963573305.1). Taxonomy (NCBI): domain Eukaryota; kingdom Metazoa; phylum Arthropoda; class Insecta; order Odonata; family Coenagrionidae; genus Pyrrhosoma; species Pyrrhosoma nymphula. The sequence continues at coordinate 98,111,814 of OY754333.1, read as the reverse complement.
GGCTGTTTAAGCTTGTAATTTGTGAGGTCATAAATAAAATTCAAGCTTTAAAATTCCATCACGCAGTTGTTATATTATACAAGAAAATTAATTTGTTGCTTGAAATTTGCATTAAACATCCTTTAGGTTTTGGTGGTGAGGGTTTGATGCAGGAACTTTTTCTGAGTTACTCTGCTTAGATTGACATCAAGGATTGAGTTACACTCCCTATTCTGGCGGCATCTTCTTTTTGGATGTTGTTGGTTGCAATTTTTGTTCACTTAAATTAGGATCGGTCATCCGTGAACAACCAACTGCAGCTGTCTGAGATTAATCTGCTGGGAGAAGCCCAGATGTGACCCTAAGACTTAATCATTTAATTAATTTGATTTGATAATTTTAGCAGCAATACTGAAACTGCTGATTTTTATTTTTTAGATTTACATTTAAACTCACCTTTTATGCCATATACTGTGTATTTTCTGCAGGCTGACAAGACTCGTCAACCTTCAGACTAAGCCAAGGGCCTACCTGAGGCTCATCTGTCATGTGAGCTAACAACATGCTCAGCATTAATGCTAGTGACACCTATTTCCCACAGTTGCATACACCATGATTTTACATTATGTACCACCTTTTGGTGTCTAATTGTGTGGTAACTCAACATTTTAAATAATCAAGTGACTTGATCAGGATTAAAGCCCAATCTTCCAAGAGGAGATTGCAATGGTGAATTTGCACTTAGGCGTGTTATCTTACTCCTGTGCACATCAATGTTTACCATACCATCTGTGTCATGTTTGCAATGAATATACAGGGTGCCCGCAAACAGGGAAAAGACAGGGAAATGAAATGCAACGGAATTGGACAGGGAAAAGACAGGGAAACATCTGGGATATCTGAATCTTTTTCGAAATGTGGGCATTAATAATTAGTTAGAGCCATAATGTCTATGAGGTTGGGATGCAGTAATGTGACTGTCCAAGAACCTACCAATCAGTTGGTAGAATACTTGAATGATGATATACCGTGCAGCACAGCGCGTCCTTGGTCTATGCTCTCGCTCTGTTTGGATGGTGCTCTCACTCGTGCATGGACTCACATCGGACCGGCTTGGCTGCCGAAGTAGACCCCTCCCTTTCCTCTCACTTCACCCTCTCCGCTCGGCTAGCGTCGGCTTGGCTGGACTCGGCTTGTGTTGTGAGACGGACAACAACACAACAGGGAATATCGTACTGTAGGAGTAAACCTTTTCAAAATAATAATGACTTCCAAATTTAACCCTGCATGGCTTGATGCTATCCTTCACCCTGAGTGGCAATGCTGGTTGCGGGCAGATGAACGGGATGTGAACTCTGCTAAGTGCATTGTGTGTAAGAAAACTTTTTCGCTGAGTTCAATGGGCAAGCGGGCTGTGACAGGCCATGCTGCAGGGAAGTGGCATCTCAATGCTATCCAGGGTCGTCAACGTCAGGACAACTTGACTAATTTCGTCGTCCGAACACCACTACAGCAGGTATGCAGTATTACTACCCAGACTTTTTGTATGGTGAACAGTACCGGTATGGTTTTCATTATTCGATGGGATAGTTTTTTGTCGTTCTTAGCATTTAAAACTTAAGCTTTTATTATGTATGCTGTATGTTTAGGTAGATAAGTTTTTTAGTTGGTCACGGCATACGCGTGTATTGTACATTTACCAGCACTCCCTTCACACACCCCTCGACCATGCAGGAAACATGCTAGCAGTTCGGTAAGGGGCCTATTCTATAACTCGAAGCTACCGATGCGGTTGCTTCGAATAAGCTAACAGAATTAGCTACCAACCGTATTCTCTAACTCGCGGAAGCTTTCTCAAGAACATAAAAGGAAGTGGAGAGAAGTTTGACGAAAGGCGGGTATGAGAATATTTTTAAACCAAATCCACAGAAACTTCATTTCTGGTGAAGTCATTCTCAGAACCAATAGG